>CM044433.1:92492541-92598510 GCA_024363595.1 Xenopus borealis
TCAACTGTACAAAATATTCATTGGCTCTTTACTTGATAAAATAAATATATTTTTCCAGCATGCAAAGAATGACTGTTTTACATACCAGTATCAAGAGCAACAACCAACCAAATATCTTGTGTAGAATAGTCAGAACTGAATATACAGTACACTGTGGTTGCTCTAAGATAAAAGTTGAAAATGTTAAGTTCCCTTGAATCGATTTGTGACTCTTGGAACATAGCTGCCGACATCTGAAAAAATACCAAAATAAAAAATCTGGCACAAGTACAGATAGGTAAGAAACTGTACAGTACTTCAATACCACTACAGGTATGGGATCCATTATCTGGAAACCCGTTATCCAGAAAGCTCCAAATTACGGAGATCATAGACTCTATTTTATTCAAATAATCCAGGTTTTTAAAAATTATTTCCTTTTTCTCTGTAATATTAAAGCAACACCTTGTACTTGATCAGAACTAATAAGAAATCCTTACTGGAAGCAAAACCAACCTATTGGGTTTATTTAAAGTTCACATGATTTTCTAGTAGACGTAAGGCATGAAGATTCAAATTAAGGAAAGACCTGTTATCCAGAAAACTCCACATCCTGAGTATTCTGGATAAAAGGTCCCATACCTGTATTGCTCAAAATTATCATCAAAATAAAAATATTAGTCTATTTCACATGTAAACACTTTTTTTGTGTCCATTTTGAGCAGGATGGGACAGATTTGTCATACAGCATCCTAGCATGAACACGTCTCATAAAATCGGACAATTAGCTTATGTGTAGGTGCTCAATTAATAGACACAAATTCACTTTGTCTTTCAACTGTATGCACATTATTTATTGAGCTATGAGGTGTATGAGCATTGACATCATTTGTCACGCCCTATTGGGGTTGGTGCATTTGTTTATCTTGCTACTTCAATAATAACTATATTTAGACAGGGCATAATGTAAAGCGATTTCAGTAATGCAACTACATTGCAAATCTGTCAGAGTCTTATATACAGCCAGAATCAGCATTTATTTACACAAAAGTGTTTTTCGGATGAACATCATGCATTTTATGTTCCTTTGTTCTGCAATGCTGATGTAGGCCACCAGCTGCACAGGTCTTCTATACTACTTCCTATAGAGAAGACAATCAGCTCTGTTTATGCTGCCTGATCTCTCCCTACATACCCTCTAAGGGTGTTGCTCACTGGTACCCTCAGTGACATTGTGTGCATGCCTATATCAGCCTAGTCTAGGCCCTCCTCCCCAATGTACAGCCTGTGAAACTGGTCCACTTGTCATAGTAACTCTGCTACCATTACCAAACAAATGCAGAGTTATGCTTAATTATATCAATACAGGTATGGGATTAATTATCCAGAAACCCGGTATCCAGAAAGCTCAGAGTTACAGGAAGCTTGTCTCCCATATAATTCATTTTAATCATATCATTCTTATTTTTAAATATCCTTTCTCTTATGGTTCTTTAGTAGCCTTACATTGGAATGTAATTAAAAATCGCAATCAAAGATGTTTTTGCGAATGTTTAGCAGTGCTCACAATGAAAAATAATTTGCTGGCAAATATTACATCACTAAGCAAAGGTTATTGTAACGCTTGCTCTGCTCTGGTGTTTTGCTAAATATTTAATTGCAAAATATGTGTTGCAATTGTGAAATTTCTGTTACATACATTGCGAATGTTGGCAAAAGTAATTTGGTCTCAAGCAAGAGGTCTGTAATTGGTAAAAAAAAGCACACAAGCATGGTCACTAAACTTTGCTGTGATCTTTGCAAACGTTTTTGCACTAACAAAACATACTGTATAGAGATCAAAATTACTGAAAAAAAGCCTTTATATAAACAGTTGTACTAGTGACTAAATAGTCAGTAGTGTGATAGTTCCTTATACAGGTATGGGACCTGTTATCCAGAATGCTCGGGACCTGGGGCTTTCTGGATAATGGATCTTTCTGTAATTTGGATCTTGGAACCTTAAGCCTATTAGAAAATCATGTAGACATTTAGGGGTAGATTTACTATTGGTCAAATATCGAATTAAAAAATTTCTATTGAATAGGTCAGTTTTAGATCAAATTCGAATCGTTCGAATCGTTCGATGACATTAAAAAAAAAAATTTAAGGTGGCGAATAGTCGAATTCAAATTTGTTTTAAAGAGACAGTACTTCGAAATTCGAATTTTCGAATTTTTTCGATTCAAATCGATAGTGGAAGTAGCCCAAAATGACTTTGAAATTTGAATGTGCCCCTAAATGAACCCAATAATCTGGTTTTGCCTCCAAGAAAGATGGAATATACTGTACCTAGTTTGAATCAAGTATAAGGTACTGCTTTCTAGATAACAGGTTTCTGGATAACGGGTCCCATACCTGTACTAGCAAACTGAAACTACTAAAGCAAACAGAAAGATTATAAAAAATAATTTACCGGCAAAAGCAACTACAGATATTGCTATTAGAAAATCCAGATGCATTACTGGTGTTATTTCATAAAGTTCCTTTGTAGCCAGAATCAAGGATCTCCTATCAGGCCTTCTCAATGCATTTATTCTGGCACAAAACTAAGGTATTTGCTAAGGAAGGGCAGTGCTGGCTTGTAGCCTACAGGTGAGAATGCAGTGTTATATAATCTATAGAACTGCATTTTTTACATTGTCTTAACATTGAAATTAACATGTAAAGAACAACTAGTTTTTGGGAAACCTGTAAGATTTGCCAGTGATAACAGCAGGGTGTTTACAGGTCCATTGGACTCTTCAGTCCTGCTTTTATTTTGTCAAGATCTAGATAAGTAAAAAGGTTGTTGCCATTGTATTGAGAAGCAGTATAAATGCATCCTTTGGGGTGGTAAATCATGGTTTGTAATCTGATAGTAAAGTCCAGATTTGGCAAATGCCAGGAGACCACTACCTGCCTAATGTCAAAGTTTGGTGGAGAAAGAATAATGACCTGGACCTGCTTTCCAAAGTTTGAGCTAGGTCTTCTGTTACAGTTAGGGTTTCCACCTTACTGTATTGCCAAGTATTTCCAAACTTACTGGCAATATAGTAAATTTGTAACACCCTCTCCTTTCTCCCCTGGCCCCCAAATTTCTGTCTAGTTGCCTTCTTTGGCCCTTCTGACTGCCCCCTCATTCCTGATCCTCCCCACTGTATGGTTAACATGACCCCTCATGTCATTGCCCATCTTTGTACGTAATCAACCTGCCCCCTCCATGTTGTCAGTCCACCCCCGCTATGTCATTAACATGTCCTGTCCTTTATTTCACTTCAGAAATTCTGGCAACCCTAGTTACAGTGAGAACAAACCTTAAAGCAGAGGGAAAGTTGAAATGATGGGGGGGAGGGTTCCAAATGTTTGGCACCTCCAGTGATTTTTAATCACTTACCTGATACCCCAGGTTGGTGCTCCTGTTAGCAGAAAACTGCACTGGCCCAGCCTACCTCTGCGCAAGCAACACGTGTTTTGTTCCACCATCATTCTTCAATGGCCCCAGGCCACCCCCTCCTGTGTTGGTTTAACCTATCTTTCATCTTTGATCAGAGTCCAACTTAACTGGCGTGGCACCAGGTAAAAACAAGGTGGACCCAGCAAACCCAGACCAGATCAGCTCCAGAAACCCTGAAGTTAAAAATAAGGTGTAGAGGGTGGTTTGCAACTTCGGCACTGCCTTTAGTGCTACAGTGTCAAGGATACTTCACAATTCTGTGTTTTCTACTCTTTGGCAACATCTTGGAGAAGGCCCTTTCTAGCACAATAATGTCCCAATGCACAAAGTGTGGTCTATACGGAATGGGTTTTCTGAGATGGTAGTGGACAAACTTGACTTGCCTGCACAGAGCTTTGAGTTCTACTCAACTGAACAAATGTGGGATGAACTGCAACATCTGCTACTGATTCATTAACAGTTTTCCGACATCTATTGGAAAGCCTTCCAAAGAGAGCCACACTCCTTCCCTGGAGGACCATATTTATTTTTACACTTTTCTCGGCTTTGGAATTTGAAAATGGACAAGCTCATATCCAGATATTTTTGGTAATGTAATGTGCAATGTTTGCTGGTTTGGAACAGACCCCTATTAGTAAATTAATATTTTTATTTGTATTTGACTCTGCCACTTCCATCACTGTAGTAATAAAAACAGATTTTACATATAAACCAATGTTACCCATTAATACCTTTCTCTTATTCTTACTGAACTTGGTATAGACTTTCATACTTACAATGCACCTTGTGAAGGGTATATTTGAATGTCATCCCTAAGAAATCCATTTCAGGGGATGACAAGGACGTGTTTTTGTATACAATGAGACCAAGGGACTGATTTACTAAGGGTCGGAAAAAACTTAGAAATTCGGCCATCTGATTTCGATTGAATAAAATTTGTTTGAATGCATTGTTCAATTCGAACGATTTGTCGTTCTACTGCTGTCACTAAATCTCTGTGCCTCACAATGAATTTCCCATTATTGATACAATGGATCATATGGTATTTATGTGAAATGCATCTAAATGAAAAATAAATCTTGTTTTACGATTATTTTTCTATTTGGGGTCACATTTATACACATTTATCTTACACACAGCCATTTTTACCTGCAGAGTAGCAACATGCTTCAAAATAATCAACTGTGTCTACTCTTGCACTCCCCTGCGACTGAACGGAAGAAATCTCAATGCAGGGGATTGCAGGTAAAACTGCCATGTGTAAGAGCCCTTAAGGGTCGAGTTGTGTTTTCCATTAAAAAAAAATTCGAGTTTTTTAGTTGATTTTTAGTTAAAAAAAAAACCCCAAACATTTGAGTTTTTTTCAATGGGTTCTGGTCAAAAACTCGAATAATTAGAGCGATTTGAGTTTTCGGGTTGTTAACCCTGAAATCGGTTATTTTGGTTGTTAACCCTGAACTCGGTTATTTGGGTATTTTCCATGACAGTTTTTCTTAAATCGGAAACCATTCGAATTAATTAGAGGTTTTAAAAAGTTCACATAACTGTAAAACTAATGCTACATTCCATTTAATGATATCTTATGCATACTGTGCTGATAGAGCGATATGGCTCTGTGTATTTATATTTATAATATTGGCACCATTGCTTCCATAAAAAAGGCACGGCATTCATTTATTTGAGAAGCAAGAGTTGAAGTACACAAAGATTACTTTGGAATTAAATTTTTTTTAAATTAAAATTTTCACTTCGACCCTTAGGGTGCACATTTACTAAGGGCCAGAGTTACTAAGGGTCATAAATTCGATTCGAATTAAAAAAACTTGAAAATTCGAATTTTGAAGTACTAGCCCTTTAAAAATCCTTTCGACTTCAACTATTCGCCAGCTTAAAGCTGCCAAATTGCCATTTAACTTATCCTAAAAAATTTCTTAGTTCTGAGAAATCAAAGGATTTTGGGGGAAAGCGTTCAAATACGGCCCTTTTCTATTGAAGATGAACATTTCCGATAAAAACCGACCATATTCGATCAAAATTACCCCCCCCAAAAAATTCAGTGGTCAAATTTCAAAGTTTTTTCACTTTGAAATTCAACCATATGTAAATCTGCCCTTAAGGGTCGAAGTGAAAATTCTAATTAAATTTGAACTTCAAAAATTAGAATTACGAAGTAATTTTGGGCCCAAATAAAATTCAAATAGCCCAAAATTTGATTTGAATTGAAAAAATTCTAAACTTCGAATTTCGAATTCGACACCACCACCTTAAAGCTGGCAAATTGCCATTGTAGCCTATGGGGGACCTCCTAGAACCTTTATAGTGATTTTTACAAACTTTTAGAAATTCTAAGGATTTTGCCCAAAATCATTTGAATCAATTTTTATTTGATCGAAAACGGATCTATTTGGTCCATTTTTAATCGAAAATGCCCTTAAAAATTTGATGGTCGAATTTAAAAGTTTTTTAACTTCGAAATTCAACCCTTAGTAAATCTGCCCCCAAATGTTGTAATGTTGAATTACATGAAAAATTGTGGGGTCTATGGAGAAAACTGTACATAATTTGAAAACAAAGTTTTATTAAAGCAGTATAACTTGGATTTTAAAGGTTAATGTAGGAGGTGAAATAGGCCAATTCTGCAAAGCTTCTTAAAAATGTGAATTTGCTAGTTTTGTGCAAGGAGTTCTCATAAACCTGATCACTGAATCATAAATCAGAGTCCAGGACTGGGGTTGTGTTTACCTTCAGATACATTTCCTTATTCAGCTTGTGTTACAGTGAGTGTCAGAGACATCGAAATAATAACTATTGCCTTTCATCCTACATTAATCAATGTAACAAATTTATTTATATGTTTCATTGTTTACATTTGCCTCAATAAAACCCCAGATTTCTGATTTAACTCTAAAAATTGAAGGGGACATTTTATTTGTTGTCCAAATATGGAGTAGAAAATTGACACAAAGGGGGTTATTAATTAAACCTCAATAGGCTTTTTGCTGCAAAACTCGAAAAAAAAACCTAGAATTTTAAAATATTGATTATATCAGGATGCTACCGACTGTTTGATTTCACGAAAACATCATAAAATTTCCTTCGAGCATCTGAAAAATTTGTACGATTCGAACACTTTGATCGTACGAATGGTATTCGAGCAGGACTTAGTCTCTGAAGCCTATGGGAAGCTTCCCATAGGCTTCTATTCACGAAAGATTTGTGCGACCGTTATTCAATCGAATTCGATCAAACTTCGATCTATTCACGTGAATTTCATAAATCGGCCCCTTTAAGTCCTGCTCGAATAACATTCGTACGATCGAAGCGTTTGATTGTACGAATTCATTGAGAAATCGAATATTGAGCAAATTGATAGCCTAAAACAATTCAATAAGCATTCGATGGTCAAATGCTTATCGAATTTCGAATAGGATTGAGAAAATTTTGGGGAATAATAGTAAATTTGCCCCTATGCGATATATTCGGATTTTAGTTAATAACTCCCAAAATGTATGTGTGGCATAAACTTTGTTTTATTTTTCTAATGATTGCTTGTATAGAAAGAAAGAAACACCCATGCCATGTTTTTAACAAATAGGGACCCATGCCCTCCACTATCTATACTATTGGCACTTTAGAAAAACTCAGGGGTCCCTAGTACCTTTGCTCTACATGTGGGGGCAGATTTATCAAGGATCGAAGTGAAAATTAGAATTAAAAAATTAGAATTTCAAGGTAATTTTTGGGGACTATCAAACAGGTCAAAATTCAAATCGAATTTAAAAATTCGACCATTCGAAAATTGAAGTACTATATTTTTAAATAATTCAAATTCAACCCTTCACCACCTTAAACCTGTTTTAGCCTATTGGGGACCTCCTATAACCTTTAAGGAGTCTTTTTGAAATTTTTGAGAAATAAAATTGTTTTGGAGGAAATCGGTTGAATCGTTCGAATCGAATGATTTAATCAAACGATTTTAATTAGATCGAAAACTGACTTATTCGCTCAAAGTTTTTGCACTCCACTCCACCACCCCATGGTGTTGCGTATATCAGTTGGAGTCTACCATCTTTGGTCCAGTTTTAGGCTCTGTGGCGGTGGTTGCTCACCTTCCGTTGTTTGACTATGACTTCCAAAAAAGTTAAAAATGGTAATATGGCCAATGATAGTGGCCCTAACCCTGCTATGCAACTCTGCATGTAGAGAGGATGGGGGGGACCTCTGGATTTTTTTAAAGCATAAGCAATGTGTTTGGGGAGTGGGCTGGGAACATTATATGGGCATGCTAAGGGTTAAAAGTTGCCTTTAAGTATGCCAGTTTATCAGGCTGATGTTGGGTAACTGTGAGTGAACTTCCCATTTCAGTGGGATAAAGGCATTTGTAAATTTCACCTTTAGATTAACTTTTAGCAGGATATAGAGAGTGAAATTCTAAGAGAACTTGGTATTCATTTTTCATGTTTTGCTTTTTTTAACTGTTTAGCTTTTTATTCAGCCTGTGTCCAGTTTGGGATACTTTCATCTAGAAAGATACATAATAAAAAGTAACAATAAAATTGTAGCCTCATAGAGTTATTCATTATTGACTGACCCTCATCTGAATAATCCATGCATAAAAGAATTATGTGAACATTACACATACAATGACATAGTGCTGTTCCCACCAACCTTTGCGTCAGAAGCAGTTTATGTCCCATAGGTAACCTTGGCATACACAAGGAGCTTTATGATAAATATCCTCCCTCATGCTAGTAGGTTAGACAAATACCACAGAACATTGTGATGTTATTTATTGTGTGCGTCAATTACTGGTCAAGCAGGTTCCTGCAAAACCTCCCCCTTCAATAAGTTCTTACACAATATAACTTCTTACATAAAAATTGTCAATTTTGAGGACAGTCTTTTTGAAAAAAGAAAAATGCAAAACCACCAAGCACACATCAATATGTGTTAAATATATACTTATTTACTCAGTCACCATGGGACTAGAAAACTGGATGAGCTACTATATTTTGAATAAAACACACAGAGATCAACTGGGTAGATAATATTTATTAATATCTATATAGAATAAAATACATTACAGTACCATAATTGATCCTGGCCAGCCATAATAACCATTCCTCCAGCTGCCGAAGGATATTTTAACTCTCCTGTCTCCACCTTATTGCCAGACCAGAAACAGTTTTTTTTGTCTCAAATCACATTTTAAATTAAACACACCAAAAACCTCCAAGCTGTGACAATACCACTTTTTAAAGAAAAAGTAAATAGCTTAATATATATTATATTGAATGGGTGTGTGGATGTACTGCGTCTTAAGACTGTTCCCCAAAAAGGTGGGCCCTTAGCCTACGAGTTCACAATTGGTACCCATACAACAGCCTGCATGTGGCCTATATTAGCCAATCCCATCACCTTATTAATGTCAGGGAGCTTATCGGCTCCCAGCGGGAGTTGTCAAGACCAAGGAGGAAGCTTATGAGTTCAAAGTCCAACTTCGCTGTACAGAACCATGAACCATCATCCAGTGAGTCTTTTTATTCGAATTTGGCACCAATTCGTGGCGCCATCCCCCCGCTGTTCCCTCGTGTAGCCAACTTGGATCCCTGGTCACTGGGGAAGTTTGCGCCGGTGCTTCTAACAGTATCCCCTCTCCCGCAGGGGGCCACTGGAGCACTACGCCTAGGTTTCTGAGGGAACAGATGGTACAACTCCCTTACCAAGCAAGGGGCATGAACATCAAAGTGTTTTTCCCAAGCACATTCTTCAGGACCGAAGCCCATCCATTGGATCATAAATTGTAGAGACCCACTGGAGATTCTTGAGTCTAGAATCTTTTCCATATATTCTTGTTGGCCATCCACGGAGGAGGAGACTGTTCCAAAGAGAAACAATTAGCAATTGCCGGTTTCACCAGAGATACGTGGAATACGTTGGGAATTCGCATCTCAGGGGGAAGTTGAAGTCTAACAGATTTTGTACCCAACTTGGAAGAAGGCATTCTTAAGCGAATATTTCTAGTGGATAACCACACCTTCTCACCAATTTTGTATGGAGGAGAGGACCTATGTCTCCGATTAGCATATGGGCTGTATGATCGTCTGCAACAGGGACGTTTGACAAGACGAAATCTTGTGGGAAGGTTTAAGGGTGCAGACTTTTTACAGAAGACATCAGAGTATTCCTTGTAAAAGGATGGTAGGGCTTTCAGATCTGTCAAGGAAAAAGTCACCCGGTGGAGGGTAGTAGCGGGAAGACAATGTTCTTGACAGAATGGACTCTAATGAGAGATCTGCCCAGAAGACCAATCAATGGAGGGGTTATGTAGACGAAGTCAGGGTAGACCCAAGACGACAGGAACAAAAGGGCAGGAAATAATCAGGACAATTTCTCTTTATGATAATCTCGGACGAAAGTGGCCTGTCGTCAATTGCTGTAACCAGTAGGGGAGTAGTCAAAGGATAGAGGGGAACATCCATACACTTGGCAAAAAGCACGTGCATGAAATTCCCAGCAGCCCCGGAATAAATAAAAGCAGAGCCGACAATAGTCTTAGTGGCCAGACAAATCTGTAACGCAGAAGAAACCTGCGAGAGTTCTCTTGGGATTTAGGAGTAATGCCACCAACATGTGTCACCCCAGGTTTACCTTGAAGAAGAAAACCCTTTGCCTTCACAGGGCAAGCATTGGCAAAATGGGTTTGACCTCCACAGTACAGACACAGACCTGCCAAACACCTTCAAAGTTTTTCCTGTTCGGAGGGACGTGCTCTAATGACCTGCATGGGATTCTCTAGAGGAGAAACGGAATACTACTGGGGTGGTGGAAGCAACAGTGGTCTTTGGAAGCATGAAGCCAGTGTTGGTTGGAACTTCTTACTGCGCTCTTTGACAGCTAGATGCTCTCTGAGAAGTGTATCCACCTTAATGGTGAGAGCAATCAAATCCTCCAGCAGTTCAGGAAGTTCCCTGGAGACAAGGTAATCTTTAAGACGAGTAAACAGGCCTTGGAAGACAGCGTTGTATGCTTTGTCATTCCAATTCGTTTCTGCCATCAGAGTTCTAAAGTCAATAGCATACTCACTGGCACTGAGATTTCCCTGCCAGATCTGCAGAAGCCGGGATGAGGCATTAGCAACCCGACCTGGGGCAACAAACACAGTACAGAACTCCCGGAGGAATACTTTAACATCAAAAGGCGTCCGGGAAAGAAACGTATCAAGCACTTGCCCAATGTGGGCTTGCTGAGTCTCGGACGCTTTCATGTGGGATGCCAGCCCCCAGAGGGTGCTTCCAACATCCAGCGTAGCTTCCTCAGTGGGGTCCATGGCCCAAGTATAATGTCAGGGGGCCTATCTGCTCCAGCGGGAGTTTCAGGACCAAGGAGGAAGCTTTTGAGGTCAAAGTTTGCGGTACAGAATTGGAATAGGCAAGGGTTCAAAAGGCAGGCAGAAAAGTATCAAGGTCAGGTTCAGGCAGGGTCAAAGTCCAGGAATCAATAGTCAATGAATAATCAAACACCCAGGAACGTGCAACACAAATCCTATACTTGGGCATTGAACCAGGGCATCCTTTTATTCGAATTTGGCACCTGTTCGTGATGTCATCGTGTCAGCGTTCCGATGACAGCGTCACTGCGCCAGCGCCACTACCCAGGTGTAGCTGAAGGGAGCCTCCATCTTGGATCTGCCGTCGCTGGGGAAGGACGCGCCGGCCTGCATTCCTGACAATTAATGCTTACCATATCTCTGTACGGCTGTTTGTCTAATTTACCTGTTACCATAAAAAACAGCTGAGCAATATTTAACCTATTCCATGTTACCTTTTCACCATAGGCCCTCCTTTCCACTGTGTTTGTGTTGCAATCTTCCCCAAAGTTGAATGGAAAATGTAAGCATTGCTACCATTCATTAATTCTGGATTTGTCAAATTTTCGGAAATTGCATTTCTACAGTAGAATATTTCTAAAACATAAAAAAAACTGTAGTTTAAAATGTGGACTTGCATGAGGACCTCCCTATATAAAAGTGTGTGTTTCAAATGCAACGCCAAGTCAGTCATTTACGACATTCAATCCTATTGGATGGTACTTGGAATAGTGCTTTGGTTTACATTTTTTTATAACATGATAGTGATTTCAGAGGCAAAACTAAACACCCTGAGCCCCATTCCACAACATACCACCTGCCAAGTATATGGCATGCCACTGTTGCTGCTGAGCATCATGTAAGACAGGTAGGACATGGCACAGTGGCCCCCATTCCCCACCATAGTTATTCCACTCAGTGACTGTATGCAGATGTTTAACAATAACAATTTTGAGGTTTTAATGCATGATGCAATTAGAAGTTGTGGTTTCTTAAATATATTATAATATATGTAACAAGCATGTAAATATTGCGTTTACATAAGTAAAATAAGCTTTGGCATTTTCTTCATTACAGTGATACAACAAGTAACTTGCATTGACATGTGAGGATAATCATAACGAAAACACAAAAAAAAAAGCAATATATGGGTAAAATGTAGAAATATTAAGGGCTTGTTTTAATTTGTTCTTTGTTTTCTTATTATGTTATTGTGTAGTCTTCAACCTCCTTTTGCATAGTAAGGTATGGTTTGCGATTATGTACTAAGTACATAGGATGAGTTCTGTAAAATGAATCTTTATCGACCGACACAGCTGGTTCTTTTTTCTCTTTAAGATTTATATTCTTGAACCACCACACATCCTTACTACAAAGGAAAAGAAAAAATCCATATTTATATGAAATATAAACATACTGTTATGCAACAGTAACTCAGGCTTCTAATTACAGATGGAGCAAGCATAACTGAAGCATATGGCACACACAGCTGCACCATGGAATAGAGCACCACAAACACTTGCATTAGTAGAGTCTACTCCATCTATAGGAAGTTATTTACAGTGGATATCTTGTAATTACATTTGCGAATGATAAATAACAACTTCCTGCTTCAGTAAACAGCCAGTGTATGTATGTATATTTTATATAGTGCTACATCGCTGTACAGCAGAAGAATACAATAGAATATTGAGGGTCTGCACAATAATAAAATACAAATAACTACAAAATAAAGCTACATTCAAGATTGCTAAGAGTTGAGGCAAGAGAACCTTGCCCAGCAGAGCTTATACTCAAGGGAGTAGCTAATATTACAGACACAAATAGGAAGTTAAGTGCTACAGTTTACTGTGCTTGTCACTGTATTATAACTTCATAAGCACCACAACAGAGTCAGATGCTATGCAAGTCCACCAGTGCAATTACATAGATTATATGTATGTAATGACATACTTAATCACATAAATCATATATAATAATCATCATAATCACATAAAGGAAACACTGGATTTTTTAAAAAATATATATTTTTTTATGCCAAGACCTGTGAGTGCAGTAAATACAGAATGCTCTGAAATCTATAACACAGATTGCACTAGTTTTTGTTTATTTTACTAATGACACTCTCCAACTATTTTTTATACTGTTGTCCTGGATATGCTTGTTGCCTTAGATGTTTTTGCCTGTCCAAGAAAATATCCAAACCTTAAAAGCATTAAGGGAATCAGCCATAACAGCAACACGAGTCAGAGAATGCCACTGCCTCATCAACCAATAGTCAAAGACCTGTTTGCATTGCTTCAAATAAAATTCATTTTGTAGCCCTCAGTTATACTCAGCACTATTCTCTTTACTCTCACTTTGTTTTTATATTAACATATTATCGAATGAAGTATTTTTCATTAGTGATGGGCGAATTTATTCGCCAGGGGCGAATTTGCGGCGAATTCGCGCGATTCGCCGCTGGCGAATAAATTCGCGAAACTGGCAAAAAAATTAGCAAAAACAAATTCGCCGCGCAAAAACGAGTCGCGCTTCGTTTTTGACGTGTCAAAAACGACGCGCGACTCGTTTCGCGAATCGGCGAAAAATTCGCGAATTTCTCTGGAAATTCGCGAATTTTTCGGCAAAGCGAAACGCGGCCGTTTCGCCCATCACTATTTTTAATGCCATTTTTCATGTGTTAAAAGGCATATTATTTATGATTTTCCTAGGTTACAGTTCATATCTACACCTCTGAATCTGGATGACTGATTGATAATATTGTTGACAGAAAATGCAATATGTCCTTAATTACCTTCCAAGTGCAAGAGCAGCAATGAGACAGACCAATAAAATAAGCAGAAGACTTGCAAGTATAGTAGTAATGACAATCATGCTGACACTACGCCTTTTCAGCGATGTATTAATTGTAGATGGGTCGATTCCTACATGAAAAAGCATATAATTAGAGAACATAGCAAGACAAACCAGCACAGACTGTATTTGTATAAATAAAAAAATAACATTCATTTACATTAAAATACAGTTACTCCTTTCCTAAGGTTAAGTGAACATTGGGACAGAGCATAAAGATATTGGAGGCACACAAACTAAATAATATGGTGTGTGTGACTATAAAGAAAAAGAAATGATGAATGGACAAGGCAAATAGGTAGTTGAAGAGACTTAGAGAAAAGAATGGGAGGAAGAGAGAAAGTTAGGATAAAGTTGTAAAGGTTAAAGGGATACTGTCATGGGAAAACGTGTTTTTTTCAAAACACATCAGTTATTAGTGCTGCTCCAGTAGACTTCTGCACTGAAATCCATTTCTCAAAAGAGCAAACAGACTTTTTATATTCAGTTTTGAAATCTGACATGTAACTGAACGAGTCACAGTGGGACCTGGATTTTACTATCTACCAGGCAGCTGTTATCTGGTTACCTTCCCATTGTTCTATTGTTAGGTTGTGGGGGTGGGGGAGGGAGAGTGTGATATCACTCAAACTTGCAGTACGGCAGTAAAGAGTGATTGAAGTTTATCAGCGCACAAGTCAAAAGACTTGGGGCAGCTGGGAAATTGACAATATTTCTAGCCCCCTGTCAGATTTCAAAATGATATATAATTTTTTTCCCCATCAGAGTATCCATTTAATAGAACAAGAGAGAAATTGAGGATGGAGGAAATAAACTGATAAGTAGTGGGTCCCTGACACCACATTCTGTCTAAAAAAAACAACATTCTAGGTCTTTACCTATTCGCAAGGTAATTACTTCTGACCAGCGTGTTCCTGTCTCCATTCCTGTCCCATTCAGCACAACAAATCTTACTCTAGAATTAGAAATGTAGATTTTTATTTTTAAAATGTTTTATTTTAAATGTTATTGGGTTCAATAAAGAGTCAACATATTATAAGCAGCTTCTGTGTCATGTGACATCTTGGAAAAACATATATCAGCTGATGTTTCAACTATCTTTTACATACTTTATTTTGCACATGCTAAGTGGTTGACAATTAAATACAGTTTTAAAATTAACCCATAACAAAAAGTATATGTTTTCTTAAAGGATACATACAGTATACATGGAAAAAACCCTAATTTTGTAGGGAATTATAAGTAATATATGGTGTTGCTTTTACATGGTGCTAAAATTTATATTATCTTTAGAAATAGCCCCCCTTTATTGGAGCTCCTTATAGATGTTCACTGGTCCCTATTTCAAATGAGGGGTGGGTGTCTCCTAAAGTTCCGGTCAGAAGCAAAGTAGGAGGGGGACAGCCAATCACAGCCCTGCAGTCACTCAAGCATTGTCTTGCTTCAGTTGTCTATCAGGTCCTGTTAGCTGCTGATTGGTTCCTGTCCTACAGTGCAGTAAGCTGAGTGCTGCCAGCTCCCCTTCACAGCCTGGGAAAGGAGGCAGCAGCAAGTGGAAAAGATGGGTGGGACTTGTAGGGATTATATTCACTAAATCAGCCTGAAACACTACTTTTCTAAGCACAATTGTTCTATATCTAAACGCACTGGTAAATTCTTATTTTTTACTCAAAGTGTCTCTTTTAAATGCTGAAGCATTTTTCCAATGCTGGGAAGAATTGAATTGAAGACTTCAGTAATTAGCCTAGTTTTTTAGCTGAATTCTGCAGGGATGAAACATTTTTATGCAGAGACCAATAAACTGACTTATCTGAATCAAATATTTCCCACATGTCTATAGATTCACAAAACAATCAGTGGAAAAATCAGTTCATAAATACAAAAACATATGCATGCAAACTGGACTACATCTACATGCATGTTATCTGGTGGGAAAACATTTCAGGGGTCAGTATGTAATGAGAAAGTATAGATTCCTGCTCTTGCCTCTGTCTTTCCTATTATCACACCAGCTACCATAACAAGAAGAGATACGTATATCCTAGTTTCCAAAGTTGGTCTTGCCCTTTACCTTCTTCACCTTTTTTTTCTGTAAGTGTTGGACTACAGAATAAAGGTATATAGGTTTAAAATGTCGATATTAAAGAACCTCTCATATTAATTAATACTTCAATTCATTTTCATCCATTTATATTTGTAAATTTTAATTTATCTTTGGCCCCACACATAGTGGTTATTTACTAAAACGCAATTTTATCTGCTTTTAGTAACAATGCATTTGTTAAACTCAAGTTTTTGCTTACCGGTAGGTTCCAAGAGAGGGCACAGGGCCATTGCAGAATAAAGGGTTACTGCAGTTTACATCAGAGCCCACATAAACCATTGCCTTAAGTTTGTCAGATATATCAGCACATGGGTAGTCAGCTCCCATTACAGGGAGAGTGTGATAATATCCATTTGTTTCAAATGATGAAATGTTGGCTGGGTTACTCAACTCCATATAACCGAGCTGTGGAATAACTGGAAAGCATTGATAGAAATTAAGTTCTTCCATTAGACAGCATTTTAGTATAAATAATATACACTTGCATTTTATATGCGATTGCAGTCAAGCCGAACACTCAGTTATAGGAAATTTGTACATTTTATCCTTGTCTAACTTTGTCAACGTGTGCATCAGTTTGTCACGCAAAACAACATATATTATATTAAATAAAAATCCTAAATATGCTATTTTCCCATGGTGTAAATTCTCCATACAACTGTAGCAGGAAAATTCTATGTGAGTGCTAACATGGGCACAGGGAACTTACACCCATATGTGCAATTTTACCCAGCAATCTCTCAGCGGTCTACATGCACTAAGGTGGCTACCACCAAATGATCTTACCAATATCTATATTATTTTTAGTTGTGATTAACTGTAAATGGGCAGCAGAAGATGTGTTTTGTGTTATCTTGGATGGTAAGATAGGACTAGAAGTCTTCTTGTATTGTGGAAGGCAGAACTATAAATAAGTCTCATATTTTGCCAGGGCTGTGTAGCCTCCTGACCATTTTACTGATGAACTCATCTCTATTTTACACAAATAACAGTTGCCTATATTCATCTATTGTGACATATATTGTAGTGATGACATAAACAACTTCAATTGAAACAGCTGATTTTGGAATTTTATCAAAGACACTGGAGGTCGGGTGGGGTTTGACTGACCAATTGCCCCTGTAGTGGATCTCAGTGAGGTGGTTGACTTGACTTGCCACCAACTTGGTCTGATGCACAGGAGTTATATGCACCCCTAACACTTTAACAAATATTATATGCCATCAGCAACATGATGCTTAGTATGTAACCGTCATATACTCTTTACTGTAAAAAACAACAAGATAATTGAAGTATTTGTACAAACCTCTGTTCAGAGCAACAACCAACCAGATCTGACTTGTATTGTACTGATGGAAGATGCATTGTGGCTGATCCAGCACAAAACTTGAAGATGTTTTTTTTCCTAGAATTGGCTTTATGGTGATTTGGGGCACATAATAGGGGATATCTGAAAAAAAAAAAAATTAGGCAAAATTTTAGTGTAGAATATAATATAATGAATAAAATACCCCTATTGTAAAATATAAGGATATTATAAGTCACAGAGGAGTTCCATGACCATATAAAAGCACGGGGCCAAAGACTGCGTGTTTTTAAAAAGGTTATGGAACTTTGAGGTTACTTCTAATATCCTCATCCTCATTTATTTAGTATAATACACAAGTTTTAGTCATGTGACAAAAATTGCATCACTACTCAACGTATATAATTTCTGACATCACTAGTAACCGTTTATAAGGATATCATTTACAAGATAGTCATGGCTTTTGTGTATTATAGGTAAATAAGAAGAGACTTCTGTGTAAAAGCCGGGTCAACTCACCACGTCCTTTGCGATTTCTTGTGCATGCAATATATTAAGTATTACCTGTTTGTATACTGCACCACTGGCTGAAATAATAATAACATATTTGCTCTTAGAATAAATATAGTCATATTATAAGGCCATAATTATAACTAGAAGTCAGCTTTGGCAAAGCATGTTAATTGCATACATTCCTAGGATAAATAGATGTTAGTAAACCTAAGATTTCTGCAGACAGGTCCTATTTAATATATATGCTATCCAATAGCATAGATGGAGAGGGTCATATCTTATTGAACTTAGTGGGCCAACCAGGAGATGTCTCTGCTATTTTGTTCCCCCATATGCACTTTTGAAGGCACAACAGATTTGCCTAGCATAAATATCATGGGATCCCATCCCTCTCTTTTCTGTTGTTTTTTTATTCTTCTACATCTGCTTTCTTCTTTCTTTCACATATCTATCAGTCTCCCATCCCCTCTTCCTCTCTTTAGTTCAATATCTTCTCCTCCCACATACTTCTCTAACCTTTTCCTCCCATTTATTATAGTTTTAACGTGGAACTAAACCCCCAATGAGTAAAGTCCCATCTACCCCCCCTCCTGCTTCCTCCCTGTATAGTAGATTAATCAAAAAAGTGTCCCTAAAAATTATGCTCACTTATTTATGCAGAGTAACGTAGTGGTGCTCATGGGTGCCATTTTCAACATCTTTGGTCTTCTTCTGAGACTATTTGTTTTCTTCAGCAATTTACAGAACTTTTCGGTGCATGCGCAGTTGATATGAATAATGGACTGCTCCAACTGTGCATACACTTAATATTTTGGTGGTCCCTTACAGAAGAAGACCAAAAGTGCAGAAGATGGTGCCCATGAGCTCTGCTGCATAAATAAGTAAGCAAGATATTCAGGGTCACTTTTTGAAATAATGAACTATGGAGGGAGAAAGCAGGGAAGGTGGACTACTACAGTGGATGAGGTTTTTCTTATGGGGCATTAGTTCTCCTTTAATTCTCTGTTATACTTTTCTTTTATATACACACAAATAAACATTCATTAATCTCCTATTTCCTGTTTTCGCCCAGTTTCATCTTCTACCATCTGCTGCCTTTACTCTTTGTTCCTAGCTCTATTTCTTTACACTACCTCCTTACATATATCTAATATTCTCTTTCAGCTCCTCTTTGATTATGTCCCCTCACTCCTCTTTGAATTTCTCCCATTTTTCACAATTTGTTTCTTCTGTGTTCTCCATCCTTCTTTTTCTCTTTTACCTTTACCATTGTTCTCTGCACTCTCAGTCTACTTTACTGCATTCAGTATCACCATTTTTTTTGCCTTCCCTTTACTATTTCTTATCTGACCTATAAAACACTGCATTTGATTTAATTCAGTGAGCATATATCCTGCTTATAAAGCTCTGTTTTCCTTTGCTGATGGGAATGCTATATTCATATTTCTTAGTTTAAATTTCATGGAATAGGTATAACTACAAACAAGTGAAACTGGGAGGTTTTAAATAGAGTATTTATGTCAAATAAGGTATTTTTACAGAGCAAAATTGAATTGAATACGGACTATCTAAAACAGTATAACCACAGTGCTGTGAAAGATCTCATGAAGTAGTACGAAATCCACCATAAAGGCCCAAATTCACTAAAGCGCAAAGCGGCTAACGCTAGAGCTAATTCGCCAGCGTGACGTCATTTCGTAACTTCGGAAATTCAATAACACTGGCTCTGGCGAATTTTCACTAGCGAAGTAGATAGACCCTTACGCCAGGCGAATTTGCGCACTGACGAAGGATCGTAATTACGCAAATTCACTAAGGTCAACATTTTCCTGAACGTTACCACTTACGTTAGACTTTACTTTGCCTGGTCAGACCAGGTGAAGTTCAATACAATAGATAGGAGTTTGAAAAAAAAAATGGAAAATTTTTCTAAGTCCCAAAAACGCTGGCGTGTTTTACCATTGGAGGGTGATAGTCTACAAAAGATCGATTTTTTGGGGGGGTTACCCTCCTTCCCCCCTACATTTCCTAACATATGGCAACACAACTATACAGGGGGTACATGTAGGGCAATAGGACAACTTTATTTTATTTATTAAAGGTTTCCTGGGCTTGTGTAGTGGAATGTAGTGGCTGTAACATATACTTCTATTATACGTTTAAAGTTCCCGCCGTATGCTAATTAGGCTTCGCTAGCGCAACTGCACTAGTGAATGAAAACTAGTGCAGCTATGCTACCATTCGCCGACCTGAGCGTAGCGCTGGTGACAATTCACCCGGCGAAGTGAGGCGAACGCTAGCGAAGCCAACACTAGCAAATTTTCGGAACTGAATTTGCCCCAAAGTCTTTGTCTGCTGCCCACACTGCTTTTTTTTGGATTGCTTAGAAATACATAAATATGCATGCATATCATGTTAAATGAAGTCCATACCATAAAGTTGTATAATAATAATACTGCATTTAGCATTGGCATAAAATAAAATTTGCAAACATCTTAAGTGCGTGGGGGTCACTTGTAGGCATGAAATCTTGTATGTTGCTCAGGTGCCCCAAAGTTTAAGATTATCTTCAACTGTTTCCCACCCCCTACTTTTAGCTTTGAAGTGCAATTGAATTGTAATATCAACCCCCAAGCTCCATAATTTCAACAAACATAAAGAAGCACAAATATATAATCTGTATAATTAATTAATAGCAAGTGAAATTAAATAAAGAGAAAATTATACAAATCAGTAAAAGTGTATTAAATCAGCGGTCCTTGAATGTTACACTCCTAGTGCCCACAGATTTATTTAAACAAAAGCCATTAATTGGTCCTTTTCTCTTGTATGTCGTGCACTTTTGAAAAAGAAAAGCATAGATTAGGCAAAGGCCATGTTTTACAGTTTAACAAGTTTAAGAATCATTTACCTGCTACAGTAATTGCCACTGTAGCAATGAGTAGAAGGAGTCTTCCAATGAGATCCATGACTGGGGAGAATGAGGAGTCCTTCTGTCTGTCTCCCTCTGTGTCTTTCTTGGTGATCTTTCTTGCAATGCTAGACATATGAAATGAACCAGTTTGTGTGGCAGCAATCACGTCACCCCGTGGGAGAAACAACTCCTGTGCTAAAGCTGCATTCTTTGCATGTTGTAAAGAGATTTTGAAATGGGTGTTAAACATGTCAAACTAGTTTTTTTCTTTTAACAAAAATAGTTATAAATGGTTGGATACATGTATGAAAGACTTTTTCATACCTAGGTTTTTTATTGAAATGTCTTTCATAGCTAACAATATGGCCTGTGCTCTATGTAGTTGTACTTTCTCTGTGAATGTAGGTTCAGCCACTCATGCTCATGTGAGTCTTGTTTAATGTGAACATCAGCTGTAAATGACTCCTGGCACAACATTGGGATATATGAATTCATTGTCAGCTGAAAAGTGACCCAGTATCATTCATTCATTTTATGTATAATGTTCTGGAATGATAGCATGCATATTTTGCCATTACTTTATTCAGACAGTTTTTAATGTATTAGTTTGAAGACATACTCTATGTATCTCAGCTACTTCAATATGCATACATTTAAATCCTAGTATCCTATATACAAAATAATCCTTCACAGTAGATAATCATTCGCAGGGTGGTCATTTATTTGAGTTCCTAACTTCTTATTCTGAAGAATTATGTCTATGATATTACATAAAATAAATAGACCTATATAAAGACAAAATATATATTTGGTGGCATTTTCAATTATATGTAATTGATTATATGTAATCATTAGTGATTTAGACAAAGGTGGTGCTCATATTTTTAAATAAACTAAAAAAAGTTTCTGCAAAATGATTTTTTCCAAACAATACTGTAATTTAAATATTGCTAACCATTGCTGCCTCCTAAATAAATGTGTAATCAAATTGAAGCTTTGGAACCAGCGGGTAAATCCTCACTGTATCAATAAGCCAGCCCCAAGAATCTGATGCTTTATTAATCTATTATAAGAGCATGGTCTGGTATAAAATAGATTACAGAGATACGTTTTTTTTTAACTGTTCCAAATGATGATTATGTACTGTAAAAAGTCTCTTTTTTTGCTTGTTATAGCAGTCTGTTGAGCAAAGAGACCTGTACCTTACTATAATATTTTACCTTTTAAATTTCTATTAATTATTTTGGGTGCAGACTGCGTGTTCTCTTTGAGTTTCACATTTGGTTTTTGGGTGTATTCCTTCTAATGTTTTTATCCTGGTTAATCAGTTTGACCTAAATACTTTCTAGCCACATTCTCTGCTGTTTCAGAGTCAGTTGTTTCAAAACACAGGCAGTAAAAGAATAGAGCATATTTTTCAAATTCCAGCTAAGATTATCTTGTAACTAGGACATCAGCAGGATAACTAAGGGGGCATTTATTACCCCTAAAAAAGGTGTAGTTTCAGTAAAAACTCAAATTTTTTCGGGATAAAAAACCTTTTTAAAGTATATAAGTATTAGGCCCTAAAGCTGCTAAAAGCCAGAATTTGAAAATATTCCAGCTAAAACCTGCCAAGGTCATGTAAAAGTCAAAGCCCCTTGAATCATTTGAAGATGTTTTTAGCCTTCATGATTTTTGCGTTTTATTCAGTGGTTTGCGCTTGAAAACCTGATCAATTCGAGGTATTCAAGTTTTTTTTGCTGATAACGCAATCAATTTGATTGTTCATGCCCCCCCCCATTGCATTCAATCAAGTATTTGAAATCCAGTTTTTTCATAAATAAGCAAACATCTAAGTTTGTGAGTTTATTTGAGGTAGAAAAAACTCACAAATTCGACCATGGATAAATAACCCCCTTAGTGAGTGAAGACATATTGTAAGGAAAAAGCTTTACCCTGGTGGTCTAGTGGTGCGGCGGGGACGCTCACGCTCCTCTTCTCTGCCGGTCTATTCCTAGAGTATGTGCGGCGCGTGCGGCGTGCACTTCCACAATTTATAGGCGCGTGCGTGCTGGCAAGTTTACGTCAGCGTGCAATGGCGCAAAATTTTAAGTATTTAAACAGGACTTTAGGTTTATATCATTGCCTGTGATAGCTACCTGTTCCTGGTCCTTCCCCTCCTGTGGGTTCCTCTGTCATGTGGGGTAACACCTTTAGACTCCAAAAACCCAAAATTGCATTCCCAGAGGCATTCTCTGGGGACAGAATTACGTTTTTTGTCTTTAAAGAGGCATGCAAATTTTATCTTAGCTTTTCCACACTCGTTCCCAACTGGTGAGGAAAAAGTAAGATTTGTAATGACCCTGCTTCAGGGTGATCCCCAAATTTGGTGGGCAGTAGAAACTGGGTGGAACGATGCAGCTTTACGTAGTCAGTTCCGTATTGAATCTGAATCTATTAAAGATAGCCTTGTGAATTATTTCCTATCTTCTAACCTGGATGACCTCATGTCACTCGCCATCCAGATAGATAGGAGACAAAGAGAGAGAAGGGGTGAAAGGGGGACTTCTACTTATAATGTGAAGTCTAACATGGTGACCAATGTTTAGTTAACTAACCCCTCTGTGTCTCTATCTCAGGAGGAGTCTATGCAATTAGGCCTATGCCACCTAACTCCTGAGGAAAAGGCTCGCAGGCGTTCCCTTGGTTTATGTATTTACTGTGGGGAAAAGGGTAATTTTCTAAACCATTGTAATAAGAGGCCGAGAAACGCCCAAGCCTAAGTGGAGAAGGGGAGCTTCATTTGGGTACAGGCGTTTCCTCTCCCCAATCTGCCTCCAGGGTGTTATTACTGGTTAAACTAACCTGGCCTTCGTGCTCTATTCTGGTGTCTGCTTTTGTGGACTCAGGGGCTGAAGGGGATTTTTTGGATACTGCTTTCACAACCAAAAACAATATTTCTTTGGTTCCCTTATGTCCTCCTCTGAAAATATTAGCAGTGGACAAAAGACCCTTAGGGTAGGGTATAGTGTCTAAGAAAACTATTACTCTGTCTATGTATTTTAACAATTGTCATCTTGAGGAAATATCTTTTTATATCATTGAAAATCCTTCCTCTCCTCTCCTTTTGTCAAGGTTCTTGTTTCCCCTCAGTAGTGGCGGCTACAGTTCTTGAAGGGTTACCTGAAGCTTACTCGTACTGTGCTGATGTTTTTTCCAAGAAAGCTGCAGAGACATTACCCCCACATAGGCAGTATGATTGCCCTATCAATTTAATTCCTTGGTCAACCCCTCCTCGAGATAGAACCTACCCTCTTTCTTTGCCTGAAGCCCAGGCCATGAGAGAATACATCCAAGAAAACTTGGAGAGGGGCTTCATTAGGCCTTCTTGTTCTATTTTCTTTTCCAGGGCTTGTATAATGTAATGTATTTGCTGCAACATATAAGTCCTTTGAACTTTAACTTCCCGCCGTATGCAAATTAGGCAACCCTAGCGCAACTTCACTTTGCTTGCCGAAGTAACGCTAGCACAACAGTTGAAAAACACACTTTGTCGCTGGAGAACTTGCGCTGCATTTCACCAGGCAAATTTTCAATCAGGCGGAAGAAAGATAATACATTTTATAATACAAATTATTTATCACAGTGTGAAAATTTAAATGCTACCCTATTCACCAAAATCTATTTCGCCAGGATTAAGCTATAGCCTCAACATTTATTATGTCAGCGATATCATATCCTGTATATCAAGAAATGTCATAATGGTGTTTTTTCATATTTAAAGTGGGATTATCTTTACAAGATATAACTGTTAAACATATCTTATTTACACTTTTTCTTTACATTTGAAGCTCATGTCACTTTTGTTTTAGGGTGGGCTCATAGCCTAGGACGATAGAGAATCTCTGTCTTTTTTTGCTTCCTTGGACAAGGAAAAAGAAGTGGGCACTTCCAGCAATTTCACCAACATCACTAATAAATATATACATACTGTATGACCTTTTTTATATCCACTAAATTTAAATTGATGCAAGCATAAATAAGTTAACAAAGTTTCAATAAGGAGGAAGTTTTGCTAGAGGACCAATGAATCATCGCTGACAAAAGTACGCCAATGTTCTTTTGCTGAGAAGTAATTTAGTATCTTGATGAATACACATATTTGTCACAAAAAAAAGTAGCAAGTCAGGTAACTAAATGTGCTCCTTGTCTTGTTTTTTGGTCTAACAGGCATAGGTTGACAGATGCTTATTTTACAAAAAAATCCCATACTTTGTCAAATGGTTTCTTTCACTGAGGGAGTCCATGCTGTGACTACAACATGCAAATGAGTTCACTATCATGCTCATATTGTAGCACTGCCCTGAGTATTCTACCCAGAATTCCTAGCTTTAGTAAACTCCTCCACTAGAAATCACAAGATTTCCCTATCTTATCCCCTGCTGGTGATTTTATTATGCAAATGAAGGGCACACAGTAACTTCCAGAAGATGGCAGCACTTCTGAACAGCAGCTAACACAGAAGTCTGGCAGATTTGAAAATAGCTTAGAAGGTTTATTAGGCAACCAAGAAATTTCGACTGAGCATGTGCGAGATTTCAGAGCTGCAGTTGGCTGTGAAGGTATAGGTAGGAGGAGTCAGTGAAATCCAAGATGCCTGCCTCAGCTAGAACTGCAGTGGAGATAGGGGAGATTTTGCAGAAGGTATAGTGAGCTGATGATTTACATTATACAAACAATTCTAACTGTTTAAAAATTGGATTTCTTGTATTTACTTAGTAAATTATTTTAGTTATGATTGGTACCCTTTAAAGGTTCTAGGAGGTCCCCCATAGGCTAAAACAGCAATTTAATAGGTTTAAGTTGGCAAAGGGTTGAATTTGAAATTTTTAAAGGGACAGTACTTCGATTCTCGAATAGTCGAATTTTAAAATTCCAATCGAATTTTGGCCTATTCGATAATCAAAGTACCCAAAAATTACTTTGAAATTATAATTTTTTTAATTATAATTTTAATTTCGACCCTTAGTAAATCTGCCCTTATAAATCATCTTAAATGTGAACCACTACTTTAATCTCTGGAATTGATTCATTGAGACAAGCTTTGAATTTTGTCCAGATGAAGGGGAAAGATAGTTCGACTACATCTGAAAATGAAAACCGAGATCAGAGCCGAAGATTCTTGAGCGATGCTTCCGGGAACACTGGGCAGCGAACTGCGCATTCGTGGGCCCATAAGAAGGCAGCGAAGACAAACCACAAGAATGGAGCAGTGGTGCCTAACACCGAAAAATCAGTTTCTGTATAATAAAATGGCACACTTGTTTTCTCATAAGTAGTTATGGGCAAATTTATTCACTAGGCGCAAATTCACAGCGAATTCCTGTGATTCGCCGCCAGCGAATAAATTTGCGAAACTCCAGCAAAATTTCGCCTGTAGAAAATTCGGTGGTGTGAAAAAAAACGAGACGCGTATGGAAAATGATGCAACTGCATCGGAAACGACGTGACGAAATTGACGCGACGTGTGTCAAAAACGTGACGCGACTCGTTTCGCAAATTTTTTGCCAATTCGTGAATTTAGCTGGAAATTCGAGAATTTTTTGGCGAAGACTCGCCCATCACTACTCATAAGACCAAATAATGTGGACTTATTTTTTCAAAATGCATCAGTTAATAGTGCTGTTCCAGAAGAATTCTGCATTGAAATCCATTTCTCAAAAGAGCAAACAGATTTCTTTATATTTCATTTTGAAATCTGACATGGGGCTAGACATATTGTCAATTTCCCAGCTGCCCCAAGTCATGTGACTTGTGCTCTGATAAACTTAAATCACTCTTTACTGCTGTACTGCAAGTTGGAGTGATATCACCCCCTCCCTTTCCCCCAACCAGCAGCCTAACAAAAGAACAATGAGAAGGTAACCAGATAACAGCTCTCTAACACAAGATAACAGCTGCCTGGTAGATCTAAGAACAGCACTCAATAGTAAAACCCATGTCCCACTGTGACTCCTTCAGTTACATTGAGAAGGAAAAACAACAGCCTGCCAGAAAGCAGTTCCTTCCTGGCACAAGTCACATGACTGGGGCAGCTGGGAAATTGACAAAATGGCTAGCCCCATGTCAGATTTCAAAAATGAAATATAAAAAAATCTGTTTGCTCTTTTGAGAAATGGATTTCAGTGCTGAAGTCTACTGGAGCAGCACTATTAACTGATGCATTTTTAAAAAAAAAAAAAAAACATGTTTTCCCATGACAGTTTCCCTTTAAGCTTTATTCTTTGCTTAGTTGGCTTTTAGTGAGTTCTGGCACTTCTTGGGTATATATTGAAGTATAACTCAGGGCCAGGCCACGGCAGCCAGGCACCCTAGGCAGAGCACGTGTGCATGCTAGGAATTGACGCGCGCACATGCTAGGACTTGACACGCGCATGCATATAAGAAATTAGCCAGAAACAGAGCAGCGTCAGCAGGAGAGAGGGGACCAGACATGGGGTAGGTGATAGAGCAGGAACGTGCCTGGCACCCCCCACATTTGTGCCCTAGGCACGTGCCTACTCTGCCTACCCCTTGGCCCAGCCCTGGTATAACTTCATGTTATGTTATATTGATGGCGGCAAATGTAGCAGTGCAAGATACAGGATGGAACAGCATTTCACCAAAAAGCAGCATGTGGTGCCTCTGCAGCCTCCACTTCTTCCACATCCCCTTCACAGCAACCCTGAGCACCATATATTGTGTCAAAACCTTCTAGCATTTGTAGCCTGCACCACACTTTGACCAATGGGTGTCAGCAGAAAATTTTCTGGGGGGGGGGGGGCAAGTAAGCTCATATCACATAGGATAGCATCCCACTGAAGATGAACTAATACATTTACAAACAATTTACAGACTAGCTGGAGTAGTCAGGGTGGAGCAACTGCCCCATCTTGCCCCATTCTGCGGACACCCGTTGCTCAGACCCCCTTGCTTGTTTCTTAGGATGGGCACAGCAGCTTCACAAAGTGGCTTTGACGAAGTTGAAGTTTCACAGCTAGGCCTTTACCCATGTCACATGACATTCTTCTGCCCACATCTTGTCACATAGCTGCTGTTGTCTGGAGTTACACCCTGTAGCTGTGCTGTTTAACCTTAACCTCTTGGATATGTTTCTAATTCTGTAACAAGCCATAAATTTCTAAATAGCTAAAAAATAAAGTCATATAGATTAATATGGACACAATGTAAACATAATCAGGTGCATCACTACAGTGGAAGCAGACCCTGCTGCAGGAGGATCCGTGAGGCCCTAATTAAAGGTGAACTCGACCCAAGAATAAAAAAAGCCCCCCTCCCTACTTCTCCTCGCAGAGTTCAATAGGTCTGACAATGTCAGTAAAATTTTTGCCACCTAAAAGTGCATAGTAAGCACAGCTGAGCTTGTGGGCGCCATCTTCCAAATCTGATTTTTTCGAGTCCTCTTCGGATTTCTTTGGTTCCTCTTCTGCAATTTCCGGCACTTTTGTGCAGATAGTACACTCTGGAAGACTGCTCCAACTGCGCATACTCCAGTACGGCTCTATGTTACAGGTTAAGATCAGGAAGATGTGTAAAGAAAATAAAAATGTACCAGCGTTCTATGCTCTTAAATTTATAAGGAATGTGCTTAAAATGTAGTGTTTCAGGTTGATTTATTGAATATGTCTGAAAAAAACCTATTAATGCTGCTCATCTTTCACTTCCTGCTGCCTCCTTTCCCAGGCTGTGCAGGGAAGCTGGCAGCACTCAGCTCACTGAACTGTAGTATAGGAACCAATTAGCTGCTAGGCTGACCTGATAGGGAAATTAAGCCTTTCTTTGCTTGTTTGACTGCGGGGCTGTGATTGGCTCCCCTCCCTCCTACTGTGCTTCTGGCAAGGGCTGTTAGAACATGCCCGCCCTTCATTTGAAACTTGGACAGGGACCCTAGCAGATCTATAGGGAACTCCAATTAAGGGGCATTTTTGAATATAATATTAATTTTAATGTAAGTAATAGCAGCACTATATATTGTTCATTTTTACCTACAAAATGAGGGTCCTATATATATATATCCTATACAGTAAAATAATGTGTTGTTGTGGCATTTCACCCAGAATTATTTATAAGTCACAAAATGCCAATGAATGAGAATAAACTGATTCTGGGGGGTCAATGTGCCTTTAAAAAAATGAAATATGTTTTCTGTTTGCTTTCAGCTTTAATGCTTAAGAAATCCATGAAAATGTACTCCCATGCAGCGACACCACTGGATCCACTGTAATATTCTATATTGTATGAATTTGCAGAGTACTTGGCTTTCCTTGCTGTATTTTGTTTGTATCTAGTGACACCTACAGGACATTTTTTTAAAAAGCTAAAATAACAAAAATGGCTGGGCAAAGATAATTGGCTATATTAGAGGGTGTCACTACTTAAATTAGGCTTTTAATGTGTTTTTAGTACATATGCGTTGCCATGGTTGACTAATAGATATCATCATTTTAATTATATTTAATATTAACAATCAAATATCTTATTATCTGGCTTTTGAGTCCTATTGTATTTTTTGTTTAACATTTTTTTAAAAAAAATCATTAAAAATGTTCAATGCATTGTTACTATTATCTTTTATTTATAAAGAACCCAAATGTTATGCAGTTTTTCTGGAGGACCTTACAATTTCCTTCCAATTATTCTTCCTGTATGCAAATAGAGAGGTTGCAACCATACTTTTTTCCCACCCTTTAGCCACTTGTTGGTGACTGTCCGTGTCCCTGATGAGGTCACCAGTAACTGAGGTGTTAAAGGGTATGTTGCCAACAAAGCGGATGGAGAAGGTCAATGTAATCATTTATTATGAGGGGTGTCAAAAGGCTCCCCTGTTTACTTTAAAAGCAGTAATTCCAGTTTTTTAAACAGGAAATTCTGCTTTTATAGTGCAGAAAGCACAGTTGCTTTCTCTTTTTCCATTACAAATCCCCTTCCCTACCTTTAGAGCACAGAAAAGATAATGGCATTGAATGAGGAGCAAAACTGTCCCTGCCCACTGCCACCCTACAAATGTTAATGAGGAGAGTTTATGTTGAGGGTCTCTCTACAATTGTATGGAGTTGGTGGGCCATTGTATTATGGCTCATCCATTCTGTACAAGATTTTCTAAGTTGGGGGGGGGGGATTACTTGTCACGATATACATGATGTTCATTGTGCTATTGATACTGAAATGACTGTCCCATTTTGTATTGGCGTCAGTATATGAGGAATAGAAGTACCTACTACCTATCCTTATGTAATGTACTTGGGGTACCAGTACCCACTACTTTTCACTATAAAATATGCCAACTGCCTTTAATTGTGTTATGTGCTTTGTGGAAAAATGCACCTTTCTTCTCTTACAATAAAGCTTTAGTACAAATGAAAGTACAGTGTGCAAAGTGCAAAATGAGATGCAAGTTGCCATGTTTTTACACACAATGGGGGTCATTTATCAACACTAGGAAAATTTGCCCATGGGCAGTAACCCTTGGCAACCAGATTGCTGCATTCATTGTTCTACTTGCAGCTGTTTTCAAAAATCTAATCACTGATTGGTTGCTATAGGCAACTGCCCATGGACAAATTTGCCCAGTGTTGATAAATGAGCCCCATCTGACTCAATTTCATCTGATGTGTAAAAATGTGCTCAACTGATGCATATTGGATATATTGGTCTCTGTTTAAAATTATGTCCATGTTTGATTTTTTTTTTTAGTAGCTACATATGTGCTACATCTATTGACACTAGCCGGGGTTGAAAGCATAGAACTACAAGAATACCCAGGCAAACAACAAGATGCAGGACAGACACAGCTGTGCTGATTGCAACTGTGTAGGATTACAAAAACAGCTTGCTTGCAGGTACCTTTAAGGGCAGAGACACACGCAGTAATTCGGGGCCTAAAGAGGAAACTTCGGGCAACTTCGGAAAACGAAGTGCTTCAATTGCCATCCCTCTGTTGATTTTCATTTAAGCCGGCAGGAGGGCAGGGTGACTAATCTCCCCGAATTGCTGCGTTTGTTTCTGCCCTAATGAATGGCATCAGTTTATGCAATGACTGCCTGTATTTTTGCATGCCTAAAATTGTGTTTGTAGACTTAAGTGAATAGTATGGAAGTACGACTGCGCAGGCCCAGACTGATGATCTGTGGATTCTGGAGGGGCTGCTGTAATTACCATAGACAATCACTATTTATTGGGCTTGTGGGGGCTGTTTGGGCTTCTACGTGGGCTTTATGGGCCTCTGTGTACCTGAAATGACAGGGCCTATTTTGATTTTCAGTCCAGACCTGCCACTGTGTCTCAATATAAAGCATGCTTGAGGTGGTCGGGGTCAAGGTGAATGGAAGATGGTTTTTGCAGCTGGCAAGGGGGGTCTTGAAGTTGGCCGGGGGGATCAGGGGTCTAGTCAGACACTGCTGCTGCCTATGGAGTAGTGAGCCCCTCACAGTAGCATAGACCACAGGTACCAAGCAATCTGTAGGTTCTGGCAAATGTCAACGAGGAGCTGCTGTAAGATGCCATAGACAGTCACTATTGTTGGGCCTCTGTCTACCTGAAATGCCAGTGCCTATTTTGATTCTCAGTCCAGACCTGGTACCAAGACTTTTAAGGCTGAATTGGAATAAAAGTGTCATGGCACTTTTAGGACTGCTTAAAATGTTCCTCAATCAAATCCATTACTAAATAGGTAACAATGAAAATGTTTTTTTTGGTGTGTAATTTTAAAAGTTGTTTGTCTTTACAAATATGAAATGTTTAATATTTGTAGAAAATTTTACAGTTAGCAAATCTTCTGAAAGGTTGCTCTAAAGTGTGGTTAAATGTAAGACATGAGCTGGGATAAGAGTAATTTTATTTTTGTGCTAGCTAGATCGTTATAGCTGGGATGGGTTACACCCAGATAACCCTCAGGCCAATGGGTTGTATGAACAGTAGGTGGCAGCAGTCAGCTACCAGCAGGTATGTGCTCAGTAGAACAGCATTGCAGAGAGAGGATGTTTCAGCAGCTGCAGTAACACCTCCTATTTCCAGCTGTAGCTCTTGTTGATAAAACACAGGAAGAGAGTGACAGCGAGCAAAGTAAAGGGAAACCAGTGACCTCCGCCTTGTATGGTACAAGCAAGGGCAGCTCATGCTGAAAGCTGGCTAATGGATCAAGCACCCACAGTGGGGCCATCCGGCCAAGCAGCTGGGGGGCTGCATCTGCCCATGAGCGATAAGGAACAAAAGTGTTACTCTGAGCTCTTCTCCATGTGCCAGGCTGAGGGATCTGCAAGGCTGGCAGCTGAGAGCAGCAAAGTGGGTGAGCTGTTTAGGGCGTCCAAGCTCCCTGCAGATACCTTACACCAGGTAAGAGATTACTTGTTTCTCTGCATTCCCCTAGCAGAAACTTTCCTTGTCTGAATACTTACTTTAAAACTTAGTAAGTGATAAGTAACACCTGGTAACTTCTACTAAAACAGAGTTTAACAGTTGCTATACATAGTTAAAGGTAAACTCATCATTCTGATTAGTTGCGTTTATTATCTTATAATTGTACATGCATGTTAACCACAGTTGTTTGTGTAGGTTTTCCTTTGTAACCATAGATATGAAGGGAAATGTTGCTTATGTCGGCTGACATATTCTTCTTGGACATTAATAAAACAGCACTGTAGTATTAATATATTGTCTTTTGTTGCAGTCTCATGGTATTGCCACTACTGAGGCATGGATATATTTCTAATACATGCACTGAAAGACTGTTCCATGCAGAGTAACAAGCCCCATTATTTATTTGAGTGGATACATCCAAAACAAACCTTTCAACAAATTGTGTATATTTACTATACCTAGGGGACCATAGGGCCCAGCATTTGGCTCCAGTGCATCGGCACTTAGGGATATTGGCTAGCGCTTGCTCAGCAGAACAGAAAGGTTCATTCCATTCTCAGGGGAGCACAGTTCATTGTCTTACAAAGAAACAGGCAGTTGTTTTAAACAAATGTTCTAGTATCCTGTTTGTGACAAGCATCTAGAAGGCTGCTGGAATGCTACATATCTTTTCATGTACATCAGCATTTAAAAATACAGTTATTATTACTGGTTTCACTTACAAATGATTTCAGCAATTACATAAAACCTGCTCACACTGGTGTGGTACTGTCAATTCCTGCTGCAAGCTAAAATTAATTGAGATGCACTGAATCCAGTGTTTTGTTTGGGATTTGTACTCATCCTAACATTTCCCAACCAAACCTTTAAAGTCATTGACAACTATGTCCCTGATGGACATATGGATATATGTTAAATGTTGCTTGTTTATCATTGGCACTACCTGGTCACTTGAGGTCAGCACAAAACAATGCACAGCTATAGTTCTGAATCGACAGATCGTATAAATGAGCTCTAGGCAAAATTAACCTGACAGGCACTCTAAAGTAAATATTGACATGCATTGTATCCACATAGTTATAGTGCATTTGGACTATTGTGTGCCACATATATAAACATTAAGTAAACACTGGTTCAAAAACAGGTTTGCCAAGATCTTCCCCACCCCCAATGATTTCATTGACTTTATTTAAAAAAAGTGTTTTCCTACATCTTTATCTAAGAATTTAAATCTCTGCATACAGAGACTTACATACAGATTCAGCAATTGTGTTCCAACCCATTGTGGGGTCTTATTTGGGTGTTATTATCTAATGTCTGGAAATATCCTCATGTGGTACCCTAACATAAGCTTCTTCCATAGTTAATCTAGGGCAGTGGTTCTCAAACTGGCTGGCTGCCCCTCCTAGGGAGACTGGAGCAGTTGCAAGGTAGGGCTCAGCTTGAAGCCTCTTTATACCTGTCCAAGAGTTATATAAAAACTCAGTATATCAACTATATTCGCTTCCTTGACTTATATAATTTAATATTCAGAATTATATTCTCCATTACCTCCTGGGGGCCTATCTAAATGAACATTCGAACATCCATGTAGTTCACCTTAAAGTTAACTTTTAGTATTTTAAAGAATGCCTTATTCCCAGCAACTTTGCAAATGCTCTTCATTATTGTTTTGTTCTTATAGTGCAATGAATTGCCTTTGTCTTCTGCTTCTTTCAGTTTTTCAAATGGGGATCACTGACCCTAGCATCTAAAAGCACTTGGTCTGTGAAGCTACAATTTTCTAGTTATTGCTTACTCATATTTGTATTACTTATTTTGCTCAGTCTGTAATTCAAACTACTACCTGACTGCTAGGGTAAAAACATCCCTAGCAACCAGGTAGCTGCTGAAATATCAAACTGGAGAGCTGTTGAACAAAAAGCTTAATAACGGAGAAAAAACTAAAATTAAACACAGGGTTCTAAAATTGAGAGACCTACTGCAATTCTACAATAGAATGCAAATTTCAAAATATAGGTACATTGCACTTGGCTTACAGCCTCAGAAGTTGTAAATGATTACTATAATGAATATAAGGAGGGCACATTATTTGATATCAGTCCAGCCATTCTTCTACTGTATAACCTTATATGCAGCAGATACATTGCATTTTTAAGATAGGATGCAATTATTCACATTCATCTAGATATTTTGAAAATAAATCAGGCTAAGAATGTATGTCTGAAACAATGGTTTTTCCCACAGGATTAATTATACTTTGGGTATCTTAGGAAGGAAATAAAATATAGACACTCTAGTGAGAGCTGTAAAGATGTGGAATTCTCTCCCTGAATCTGTTGTACAGGCTGATACATTACTATGTTATTATGAGTGCTCTTTAGAAGAAATACAAATGCTTGTTTTTTAATTACCACAAAACTATTTGCAATGTCACATTCCCTTATATAATCTGTTGTAGGATCCCCTTTCAGCTTTATATTCAGCTCAGAATTAGACCCTGGTGCATGCATTGCAATGATCATGCATGAGAATCCATGCTTTAGAGCAGTGATCCCCAACCAGTAGCTCATTGAGCAACATGTTGCTCTCCACCCCCTTGGATGTTGCTCTCATGGTCCTCAAAGCAGGTGCTTATTTTTGAATTCCAATCTTGAAAACAAGTTTTAATTGCATAAAAACTAAGTATAGTGCCAGGTAGAGCCTCTTGTAGGCTGCCAGTCCACACATGGGCTACCAAATAGCCAATCACAGCCCCTATTTGGCACCCTAAAGGACTTTTTCATGCTTGTGTTGCTCCCCAACTCTTTTTACATTTGAATGTGGCTCACGGGTAAAAAGGTTGGGGACCCCTGCTTTAGACACTAACATTTGCATTTGTAAAAAAAAAGTTACAATATGGCCTTATATGTAGGTTGTTTACACTGTTTAAGCACAGGCAATTTCAGCTTGCTCTTCATTTTTAATTTTTAGGAGAAATTTTATGTTGTCCAGCTATATTCATAATTAGACTTAATACTGATTACAGTGTTGTAATACATACATCAATTCATAATGAGATAATATATTCCAAAACATAAAAAATATATATATATAATTTATTTATTACAAGAATGTTACGAACGTTTGTGCTTTGTGCCATACAGTAATGGATTAGCCTATATTTTTATAGAACTACAAGTCTCAGCACCCCAGTATACCAAACTAGCTGACAGAATGATGTTGGGTCTGTGTTGTAATTTTATAAAACAGCTTTAATGCTACAGGATGCCTGTTGGAGCACTTATACCTCATTACCCAGTCTAAACTGCAACGCAAGCAGTGTAATTACATCTTTCTAATAATGCTGTGTCTATGTATCCTGCACCCATCACTGCAATTATTGCCTTACCACTGTGCATAATTACACTCTATTAGCGCAACTCCCTGGGTTTAATTGGACTGGGTAAGCTCCAAGGTGGAGCTCATTCAGATTCCAATGTATGACTGTACGTTCCACATTTCAATAAATAACTGTATGTAATCACCTGTTTATTAGGAGGATTCAGACCTCAGTTATGTTGCTGGTCATATTCTTAATACTTAGGTCTATCTTTCAGTACCTCTGTCCAAATGGCCAGTCTTTCCTTTTATTTTAATATACACTTTAAAACTTTGATGGTTATGTATTCAAGGATAATAATACACATACCAGTTATATACAGTACACTGTGGTATATATAGTTTGAAAGGACTGCAAATTGAACGGATTGAATATTTCATGTTATGTTGGAAGGAAGATCACATAAGTGCCTCTAATTGTTATTCAACTGATATAGTATTTGGCAGTCTGAGTATACGGAGATCTGGTGTTTGGCTAAAGCTTATTGAATATTCAATATCTCACAGAAAGTGGAAATGTTTTTGACCTCTCCATTAATGTTTGCCATGCATTCATGTAAGGTTATGTGTACAATATCCGTGGTAATTGTTAAAGAATCCAAAACAGAAAGAAAACATCATTACTTGCTATGATTTTTATAAGGATGAGCGTCTGAGATCTTCTATTGGGAAACATGACATGCAAAAAGCTCCAAATTCCAGGAAGGCCTTCTCCCATAGAGTCCATTTGAAGCAAATAATCAATAATTTTTTATGATTTCCACTTTTTTCTCTAAAAAGTCATTCAATCATAATGGCTCCATTGAAATTATTCTGTTAGATGTTAGATGAAACTCACATATGTGTAACAGTGTGATTCAGCCACAATGGTACCATGATTCTCATTGAGGCAGTTTGTTTTTCAATGTATATGATTGAAAGTGTGAATTTTTGTGAAACAACTAGGGTAAGGATGTCAAAGCGCATTGTATGTTGCTGACAAGTGGTGTCACATGCCCCCTCTCATCTGCAGCAATGTGCATATATTTGACCAAAAAGACAGATGGATCGAAAGAGGTATGAAGGAGGCATTTATGCCAAACTGGAAAAACCACCCCTGAACAGAGGAGTGGGCCTGTGCAACTGCTTGTCAGCAACATAAAATTTCATTTTGACATCCTGCAACAGTAGCCTTACGGAAACTCCAGTTACTTTAGACTTAATTCTACTAGATACAGCACTTTTTATGTACACAGCACTGTAGAACAGTAAATTACCAGAATAAACAGTGGTGATAACAATAATAAATACAAATAGTGCAATTGCCTTAAAGTTTAAGGGTTGTTTAAGGGAGATCCCTTAATTTGGGGTAAATTACAAAGCACACGTGATTGGGCTGTTAATTACGGGTCCCTGGGTGAGGGGCAAATCAGGCCGAGTCCATAAAAATCCATATGGGTTTACATGTCCAGAATAGTTGCTTTATAAAAAGGGGGAATGGGGGAGTGTAGAAATTAGCACTGGGTTCCTTTGTAAAACTGTCGAAAAATTATTTGAACAAGAACAGCCAGCAGTTTAGAGGTAGGAGAGCTGGTTCATATCACAGTTTTGGCCACTACTGAACTGCCCTCGGTGTTTAGATTCATCTGATATATTTTATGGAAATTCTTGAAGCTTCCAGTAAAAAAAATCATATCTTCCCATCTTGAAGGAGTTGCTCAAGGACTTGCCTTGCCTAAGTCTATCTTAATAGATATATGGCAAACAGGACCACCTAAAGGTTCAACATAATGCGCTGTGCAATTGATTTCTTTTAAAAATCATTACTGCTGCTCATGTTTCTCAATGGTGCTTATGCAGGCAAAGAACGTGTCTGCATGTGCTCCAGTAGTAACAGAGGAATCCTATATAAATACATGTTATGAAGTTTCCTTTTGTACATTCAACTCATAATAAAGCTCTCAGGATCTAACATGTAAACTTGCATTTCCCCTTCCTGCTAGCCTAGAACCTGTGTCGATATGTATTGCTCTGCTTAAATGTTTTTATAGATAAAACGTATAGTAAACAAAGTTGTATTGTCCATGCAAGTTTGTTTGCATCACAGATTACCATTTCCCCCAAAGCTGTTTTTTTTTTCTCAAGACTGATGAATGGAAGATTTGATGTTGAAAAACAAAAACAATTGTATACAAGAATTCCTTGTTATACCTCTTTCTACAAAATAAATAAATCCTTCTTTGGGTTGAGAAACCGGTATGACTGCCTGCAGGGAAGGGGAGTCTTAACTTCACTGCAGTTACCATGGTAACAGATAGGACTGCTCTGGTCTCTTTGTAACTAGTGAATGTTTTACATTCAGCTGGTATATAGTGGACTAAATCTTTGTAGCTAGCATAGCCTGGTTCATAGGCATAATAAAGGTAATCTTATACAGTTTAGACTAAATCAACTAGCTATATCACTTACGAACTGGTATGCTAATATAATTTAGCAATAGTTAAGTAGTTTTTAATATCCTGGGCAGCACTGCTGTATAATTGGTATCTTGTGAGAACTTATAATTCTAAAATTGTTGGGTTTATTTTTCTGGACTGGCCATACAAATGTTGCCCAAGTAAAACCAAATTTGGAAATAACATTGTTTTGGGAATAGGCTCCTTGTGATAGACTTAGGTAGGCTCCTTGGGATAGAGTCCATAAAATGTGTAGGTATGAGTGAGGTATTGGAAGGTGAGCACATGACACTTGGCAAAGTAATTTGTGATTTTAAAGGGAAAGTATTTTTACTTATTTCACCTGATCTGATGAAAGGCATCCTTGTGAGCTGACGTCACCTCTATGTGTGCTTTAGGCAGCATGTTTTACATGTAAATCTCTTTTCTTATAGCTCTGTATAGTCAGTATGCATGATTCAGTTCAGTATAAGTCCCACATAGTTTGAAGCACAGCCACAGATTGTTTGTTGTTGTATAACCTAGCTATCCTCCAGCTACAAGGATTTGTGTATGAGCCTGCCAATCCTATCAGCAGCCAGAACAACGTGAACTTTTCTTAGAAGCGTCCATGCTTGTTCTGGCAGTTATGTGGACTTATAATTGTGAAAAAGAGAACCCTGAACAGAGCAAACAAAAAAAAAATGCTGTCATATAAGGACTGTATCAGACATGCAGCTGCATTTAGAAGGAAGATGTATGACCATAACTTATTTACTATAGGCAGAGCGTGCCAGCCCCCTCCTGCTTGCACCTCTCTGCAACCCACCCTATGAATGCTATAGAGGAAACGGACCCTGTGGTCCAGCCCCCCTTTTTCCCAAGCCCCGTGAGGTCTGCTCCCTCTATAGTTACACCACTGGGCCGTTTTTTGTTTCAGTTGGTGCAGGTCTCAGGAATCTGTTCTTGCTGCCTGTTATTGGTGTTAATTGAAACCACTTGTCACTACTGATCAGAAAATGAAAGGCAATAGCAGGTGGCACACCTGTACAGGGAGTACTTGAGTTACATTCACCTGAATTACATACAACTCACACTAAGGGGCCAATTTACAAAATTCACATGTATCCATGTGAATAAAATCGAATTCGATCGAATTTGATGGAATATTTGATCGTAGGATCTATTCGATTGGTCGAATATGCAAATTAGGCATATTCGATCATCGAATAGTGAATGATTGAATAGATTCGAATGATCGAATATTCGATCATTCGATCAGCGAATAGATTAAAGAATTTTAAATATTCGACTGCCTACTTCGCCAGATTGAACCTACCGAATTGTAATACAAGCTTATGGGAAGACAACCATTACATTTTACATTGCAATGCTACAAATGGGGGGCAATTTTAATGGAGACTATAGCATAGGATTTTATTTAAACAAGAGAGCTAGTAGTTACCCTCATGTAAATTTAGATTGGATAAAAAACAATATGTGTAAAATAAATGTAACTGCACCAAGGAATGTACTGTCATTTTCATTGTGATTTTTATATTAACCTCATTAAAGTGCCAGTCCTCATTAAAAACCTTTGTCTGTGAGCAACAGAAAGCTGCATGGCCAACATTTGGGTGCTGTTGCTGCTCCCTTATTATGTTTCTCTTGCACCAAAGTTGAGATGTATGCACACAGTATGGGTAAGAATGGAAATCATTTATCAATAAGTAAAAAATACCTTTCTGCTACCTTTTCCACTAGTATGATTTGCTGCTTGCTCCTTCACAGATCAAAGAGCACTGACTCACCATGAAACCTGCAGCCAGCCAAAAACAATATATATACAAGTGTACTTTAAAAGCATTCCTCGTTGCATGGAGCTCTATAGCAAGGTTTTAGCTTCTTCTGGAAAACTTTTCTTCTGACTAAAACTAAAGGAATCTTGATGTGCTTATTTGATTTTTAAAAGAAAAATACAAATACAAACTGTTATTATCAGTAAAGATAATATTAAAATGACCTTTAAAGCTAATTAGTGCCTGGAAATAATATGTGGGAGTACAGAAAGTAAAACAAAGCAAGAAGTTAAACGTTGTTTAAGTTTTGCTGGATTACAGAACATGGTGAAAAAGAGTCAATGTGTTATATTATTTTTTCTGTGATTTAACTTAAAAACAAAAAATGGACTTAACTAAAACACATGAATGCATATGAACAAAAGCATTTTTTTTCAAAATGCAGACTTTTACCTAGAATTCCATCATAAAACTGCCTATGCAATAAGTCAGCTAGGCTGGAGGTAATTCCAAGTTTCATGTATTGTAGCAGGCTGGATATGCGCATTGGTGTTCCCTGCAAGTATCACTTGTGTATGATTTGTACATATTATTCTGCTACATCATTTAATGTCTGCGTAACATCTTTTTTCAATATTGTTTTTCAGTATTGTGTAATTCGTCCAGTAACTAAAACACTACAGATAGGATTTTTTAACTTTTCATATAGACAAATACAAGAGGTCCTCAGAACTCTGCAATATATTACGGACATTGAGTGATTGTGTGCCCTAAACTACTAAAATGCCTTACCCTTTAAACAAAACAGGGATTATATGTCCATATACTGCAATATATTTATGATGGCCAACCATCCCTGGTCTGGCCAGTCCTACACTTAACTTTCATCTGATTCATTAAGAAATCTATTGCTTCATTGCATTTTACACAGGGACTAAGTTTTACCTGCAACTTACTTGCTGCTTTCAAGGTTAAAACTCCCAAGCATGGCTGCCCTTTTATTGGCCACCACTGGGATCACCTGACTATAGCTGGGAAGGGGTGGGAGCTACAACATGGAGCTGGTCACTGCTTCTCTATAAACTATAACAAACAAGGGAAGGTTATGCTCACCACTCATTTTAACACAATTAAGTGGGGTGCAATAAGAATGCGACCACAAAATTCATATAGACGAATTTGAAAGGTTCTTTGCACTCAACCCATTATCAATATATTAAGGACATTGAGACATTGTGTGTGTTAAGCTACTAACTACTTAACCTTTAAACAATATTGCAGTATACAGTATTTAAGCTGACCAACTATGTCAGTCATCCCTGGTCTGGCCAGTCCTACTTTCAACCTTCAACTTTTCATTATTAAAACTTTTTTTAAAATGTATGTAAAATTGCTCAGGGTTCTTTTCTAAGCACTTTTGTAATTGACATTATTTTTTTCAGTTTCAGAGCTCTTTACATTTCTGTTAATTGCTAATATCTTGAACTTGTCATAGTCATATGATGGCGAAAATGTTAATCCCTGCTGCAGAAAAATGATTGGAAATGAGTAAGGATCTGGAATATTATTTAGATTACATTTTGAGAAGCAATAGCATGAGATACTGTATGCTACCCACGTCCCTCATATCCATTGTGTTTGGAAGTGTGTGTGTGTGTAGCATTAAGATATATTTTGCATTTACCCAAATAAATCACTACTTTATCATCCTTCTCATGTCATCAATGTTGTGGGCGTTTCATCATTAACCACAGCTACTGCTGTATGCTTTTGTAACTATAGTAGCTTGTGATTTTTTAGGGCCTCAAGGGCTTCAGGACCAGGAATAAGGGAATTACGAGGAAGCAGTCACTGAGGAACTGGCATAACAGGCCAGTATGGTAGTGGTAACAGGCAAAAAAGCTAAGTCCTGTAGATTGGTAACAAACAGGTTAAAGTAATACTGACACTAAAAAACTACTTTTTAAAATATGAATGTACATTAAAAGTTACAGTACCTACAGGTCATATTGACTGTTTTTAGCTGAGAGGTTTGTTTTTGTAAGATTGTTAGTTGAAGTTTCTCAACCTGACTGTTTTGCCAACCTGAATGTCCTATCTCAGCCTGTCAGTTAAAGTTTCTAATACTAACGGACTCCTGTTGCACAAATATGGCAGCCCCCTCATACAAGAACATGGGGCATCAGACATTTAATGTAAAAGCATTGTGCAAATACTTTATGGCAAAGTTATAAGTAGCTTTCAAATGCAATATTATTATAGATGTAAAAAAGAGTTTAAAGGGGTGGTTCACCTTCAAGTTAACTTTTAGTATATTGTAGAAGGGCCAATTCTAAGAAACTTTTCAATTAGTCTTCATTATTTATTTTGCATAGTTTTTTAATGATGTGCAATTTTCTTCTGTTTCTTTGCAGCTTTCAAATGGGGGTCACTGACACCATCTAAAAACAAATGCTCTGTAAGGCTACAAATGTATTGTTATTTCCACTTTTTATTACTTATCATTCTATTCAGTCCATCTCCTATTCATATTCCAGTCTCTTATTCAAATCATTGCAGGGTTGCTAGGGTAATTTATACCCTAGAAACCAAATTGCTGACACTGCTAAATAACTCAAAAACCACAAATAATAAAAAATGAAAACCAATTGCAAATTGTCTCAGAATGTCACTCTCTACATTATACTAAAAGTTAACTCAAAGGAGACCAACCCCTTTAATTTCTGGTGTCAGTATTAGTGATGGGCGAATCTCCCGCGATTCGCTTCGCCTAAAGATTCGCGAATTTCTAGAGAAATTCGTGAATCGGCGAAAAATTCGCGAAACGAGTCGCGGGATGCTTTTGACGCGCGTCGCGTCATTTTCGTCGCGTCGCTGGTGATTCGCGAATTTATTCGCCAGCGGCGAATCGCGGGAATTCGCCGCAAATTCGGCCCTGGCGAATAAATTCGCCCATAACTAGTCAGTATCTCTTTAAGAGGAGAACAATTTCAAGCACATGTGAATGTAGTCAGCAATAAGGGCATTCAGAAAACAATTAGCAGAATGACAAAACAAAAATATGCAGTTGTGGTCTTGGAGAGTGGACATACAATCAGGCAAAAGCATTGGTGGCACCTTTAAATTAGGGAATTGTATGTTGCATTATAGGTAAACAAAAATCCAGTTTTATGGCAAAATCAAACGTTCAGTGTAGCCTTTTAACAAATCATGACTTGAATATTTGGATTATATAGTTTTTTATAACGGATCATGTTCTGCATAAGGTAGGCAGTAATTTCCCAACAATATGCTCCTTTCAAAGTTAGACATTTTACATGATGTAAAAATCCTAAAATAAATATGCACTAGAACAGTTTTTTTTACTGTATAGGTCCGAGCATCATGCTTCAAGTCAATTCTAGATTTTATTGTCTGTTTTTCTGTAGTATTTTGCAGTTAGGTTTGTTGTTAGGCTGATACACAGCAGCTTTTATTTTTGGCTTTAATATGGTATCAAAGCAATAAAGTTGTGTGAGTAAGCTTTGAGTTCTAAAACTTCCCTTTTAGATGAAAAGGTGGTGCAAGCTGCTCAGCTCAATTGCCAAAACTGGGTCACTGTGCAAGTGAAGCATTTAAGTGCTTTGGATAGTTAGACTATACATGCATAAGCCACAGGTAAGAAGAGGGGCACCAGTACAAATCAAGTATTAATGCAAAAAAGGGGAAGCACAAAAATGTAGGAGATAGCAATAGAATTGTAATACTTAAATTATTCCTTGATTATACACGTAATATACATTATTACATTAAAACATAAACTGAATGTAGTCAACCTCATATACAGTCATATGAAAAAGTTTGGGAACCCCTTTCAGCCTGCATAATAATTTATTCCACTTTCAACAAAAAAAGATAACTGTGTAATGCCTTTCATTTCCCAGGAACATGTGAGTATTGGGAACAAAGATTTTTAGTGAAGCAGTATTCATTTGTTTCAAATTAAATCAAATGTTAAAAACTGGGTGTGCAAAAATTTGGGTACCATTTTAATTTTGCTAATTTGAATGCATGTAACAGCTCAATACAGATTACTGGCAACCCCAAATTGGTTGAATTAGCTTGTTAAGCCTTGACCTTTATATGCAGGTGTGTCCAGTCATGAGAAAAGGTATTTAAGGTGGCCAACTGCAAGTTGTGCTTTTGTTTGACTCTCCTCTGAAGAGTGACAGCATGGGATCCTCAAAGCTCAAAAGATCTGAAAACAAAGATTGTTCAGTATCATGTTTTAGGGGAAAGCTACAAAAGCTATCTCAGAGGTTTAAACTGTCAGTTTCAACTGTACGGAATGTAATCAGGAAATGGAAGGCCACAGGCACAGTTGCTGTAAAACCCAGGTCTAACAGGCCAAGAAAAATACAGGAAAGGCATATGCAGAGGATTGTGAGAATGGTTACAGACAACCCAATGACCACCTCCAAATGCCTGCAAAAACATCTTGCTGCAGATGGTGTGTCTGTTCTACAATTCAGTGCAATGTGCACAAAGAATATCTGTATGGCAGGGTGATGAGAAAGAAGCTCTTTCTGTACTCACATCACAAACAGAGTCACTTGTTGTATGCAAAAGCTCATTTACACAAGCCACAGTAATTTGGGAACAAAGTGCTTTGGACTGATGAGACAAACAGCACATTCCAAGAAAAACACCTTCTACCTACTGTCAAATTTGGTGGAGGTTCCATCATGCTGTGCGGCTGTGTAGCTAGTTCAGGGACTGGGGCCCTTGTTAAAGTTGAAGGTCAGATGAATTCAACCCAACATCAACAAATTCTTCAGGATAATGTTCAAGCATCAGTCATAAAAGTGAAGTTACACAGGAGTTGGATATTCCAACAATGGTCCTAAACTTCAAATTACTTCGAAATCTACAAAGGCATTTATACAGAGGGAGAAGTACAATATACTGGAATGGTTGTCACAGTCCCCCTGACTTGAATATCATCAAAAATTTATGGGATGATTTGAAGCAGACTGGCCATGCTCAGCAGCCATCAAATTTAACTGAACTGGAGAGATTTTGTATGGATGAATGGCCATAAATACCACCATCCAGAATCCAGACACTCATCAAAGGCTAAGGCTATATGCACATACATATTGCATATTTTCTGTTGATCCAGTTAAGCTTTATGTCACTGTTGAAATACTACTGTTTCCATAAGGCATGTTATATATTAAAAGGAAGTTGTTACTTTAAAAGCGCAGCCAATGATAAATAAAACACCAAAGAATTAAGAGGGGTACCCAAACTGTTTTCATATGACTGTACTACTCTGTTTAAGGATATTTTTCAAAGTTTTCTTCATTTGAGTGTTTAAGGATCATTACTTCATGGCCCCCAAAAATCAAAATACTACATCAATTATAAAAATAATGTATGCTTTTAGTGTTTTTTAGTGTATAATTATAGCAAGAAAGGCACTTAGACTTTGGACTTGAACCCATCAACATAACGGCCTGGGCAGCACGGCCAACTTAATTCCATTGTATATTACTAAGCTAGGCTCCTTTAACTAGAGAAATTTCAGCATCTGAAAGGGCCATCAGTTAAAACAAAATGAGGATGAAACAAAAACCTCTGAGTACATGGTTTTGTTGACTCTTTGGCACAGCTGAAGAAAAATCAGAAACTGCTTAAAATAGCTCTTGAAAAACCTGTTTGGTGAGTTCCTATCAGAGCATATAGGATGTTTTAATACAGGTCATAAATGGCATTATACCAATGTATACCAATGAATGCAACTGCTCCTTTATTATTTATAGTACCTAGGAAACCAGAAGTCTTAAGAAAAAGACCCAAGCCTTACTGTGATAGCTGGAGAACAGTTACATTATGGTGTGTATAGATCTGGTGTATTTGGCTGGCCATCATCTTATAATAAGTAACACACATGCATGTTAAAATTATTTGCATTACCAGTTTTGCAAAAGAAGAAGTCAAAATTAATTCAGTAACATCTATTAGGCTGTTATGGGTCCAGTATGTGCATGTCATTGTTTGGCTGGACTAGGTGCAGAGGATGAGGCTTGTTGATACACACAATACATGCTTCATGCATAGATTATTGGAAGTTGCAGATGGCAGCAGGCACAAGTTAGTTGAAGACATGTATAGTATACTTTTCAGTATACTTAATGGTATACTTTGTGTGTGATTTGGAATTTGTGGTTCACTTTCGGGGGCACTGTGTAAATTATGTCATCTGTTTACTCCCAGAGGTGAGATGCATTACTGAAGTCACCATGGGAATAATATGCACTTAGTTAGACAATTGATTTTATTTAACTTGTCTTTGCATTGCCTTTTAGGTTACAGAGTTGTGTGGAGCTAAACATGTGGGTTACTTTGGGCCAGCTCAGTTTTTTATTGCTCTGAAATTAATTGCAGTGGCACAAACAGGACTACCAGTCTGCTTGGAAAGCATCAAAAGTGGTAAGATTTGGTAGAGTTTACCTATTTTTTTTCAGTGCTATAGTTTAACTGTCCTAAAGTTTACAAAGCATTAATTTCTCCATATCTGGATTTGGCTCTTCAGCTACACACCTTGCAATTCTTAAAACGGAAATATTTATAAGCAAGGATAATTTTCATATGATATACAAGTACTAACGGTCAAGTTGACTTTTACCTGAAAAATTTAGTTTTCGAGAGTATTTTTCAGTCAAAACTCAAATTTTTTAGGTTAAAAAAATATCTCAAAATGTATTATACCCCACAGCTAAAAATAGCTTGAAATTGAAATTACTCCAGCCAAAACCTGCCAAGGTCATGTCAAATTCAGTGGCAGAGGTCCCTTGAACCATTTGAAGATGTTAGCTATGATGTGTGTTTTTTTTGCTTGAAAACTCGATCAATTTGAGTATTCAAGTTTATCACCCCCAAATCACTGATTACAGTTTTTTACATTCAAGTTTTTACATAAATTAGAAAACATTTGAGTTGTGAGTTCATTTGAGGTGTAAAACCTCACAAACATCTAAATCTCAACTTTTGCTAAATAATAACTTAAAATCAGCTCTGCATTAATCCACTGTATGTTTATTAAAAATGTATATGAAAATGTATATGTGTAAAAAATGTTTTTCCCTTGTTAGAACAATTAGTTACATGAGAAGTACATAGACGTGTTCTATATGGTCGACAACTTATACAAGTTTTGTTTTCAATAAGTAATATGGCTGCAGGAAAAAAGTAAGAGCAAGGCTTGTGTCTGGACTGTTTCCTATTTTCTAATGCATCTCACGATATGATTGAGTTCAGCCTGCTCCATGTGTTACAATAGGAGGGAGTGGGTATCTTCTGTAAAAGTTACATTTTTTTTATGGAAGATTTAACTGATCATGCTATGATATGTTTATTTAAGTTATCAGATAAGCATTGGTATTCAGAAGAGATGAATGGCACTGGAGTAGAGGAGAATGATGACAGAAACAAAAACAGAAACAAATGGGTTACCTTATTTTTCTTTTGTGCTACATGTATTATTGACATCAGCTTAAGTCCCTACTTTTTCTGTTTCCTTATATGGAACTGAAAAGAAGCAGTTAGAGGTGTGAGTGGGAGAAATGTAGATTGGAACAGAAGGAGAGTTAGGTGTCATAAGTCAGGAAGGATGTGAACAAGACTTTTACTAGAGGTGGGAATTTATAGAAGAGGAAGCTGAATTCTTCATTTGCATGTTGAAGATAAGTTGGAGTGTGTTGGGAGGTTATTGTAAGAAGTAAAAGCAAAACCGGGAAGAGTTCCCTAAGCACCCAAAAAGAACAGTTTTATTTCCTTCTCAGGTTGGAAATCTTTTCAAATCCACAAAATAAGCAGATTGATTAATTAGCAGGTCTGTATTTCTTTGTTTATTGACTGTGGTATTTGTTTTTATCTTTGAAAATATTTAGCGATTTGATAATACTGTAAAGAATGTTTTCTTCTCTTGGTGTTTGTGTACTTATATGTCTAAAGATACACAATTTTGAAGCATACACTATATGCATGAAGTCCTTTGTATGCCTGAGTTGCCTTATAAATGTCTGCTGCTCCTGTGTAATGGTTTCATACAAAAACAAACTCAAGATACAGTATATTGTCTGTTGATTAATTAAACAGGCCACATAACAGGAATTTGTTTGAAGCTATACTTAAATCATTTATAACGATAGCTAGCCCACATTATACATTAAAATCAAATAAAAGATCATTTATTTTAAGAATCAAGAGACAATGGCAAAGTTAACAGTATGTCCAAGAACTGTAGAGTCTAGCACAGAGTAAGATTCAAACTATAACTGGGATTTTGTGTTTTGGACCTTCAACCTATTAGGCACATTATTTACTGACCCAATGAGAATGATCCCTTCATTTGACTGTGGCAATAGTTGGATCATAAAAAGAGCATAGAAAGACCCCTCTGGAGAGAACCATATCAAAACTTCCATGTGGTTACGGTACAACAGACTTTTCTAACCTACAAAAGGTGCTTCGCATCAGTTGGGGAGACCAACAGGAAAGCCACATAAGCCACCCATAAGCTGTTGAACTGTTCCATACAATCAACTTAATTCTGTTATGGTGCATAATTTGTAATCTAATACTTTTCTTTAATCATTGAATAAATAATACACTTTGGTAACGTTTGTTCTAGCAAACACCATTGAATAGAGTTGCAGATTAAATATCCTACATCATTAATTTTAGATCACTTCAAACAATGCAAATACTTGAGCAAAGGTCAGGGCTCAACTGTGCCATGCTTACACTTTAGGCTTTCACTTCCCCTCATAATGTAAACTCGTGAAAAATATTGTTTATTTTGGTCACGCAGTAAAGCTAGTACTAGCCTTGGCAGACATTTATACCCACTTGCAGGGAAATTACGACTGCTTGACTGGGAGCAAATTTATAAATACTTAACTTACTTACTTACCCTATCAGTGGGTACTGGCATTCAGACTGCCATGAAATATTTCTATGTTTAAACTTCTCCATACAGTTATAAAAAGCACATGTATTATTTATTATTTCAATATAGGCAAATGTGCCACTTTAACGTATTACTTTTGCATTCCTTGAAAAGAATTGCCCCTTCCTCGATTCTTCTTTATGAAGTCCTTATCTGACGGTGACCTAAAACATGGAGTCCCAACAGCAATTACAGAAACACAAGGACTGAACTCTGCTACAAAGGAGAAAAGTTCTTTTAAAAGCAGCGATGAAGGGGAAAAACAGGTATGAAATTAGCTTTGAGAGTTTTTGCTTCCATATAGACATTGCATTTCAGTATATATATATATATATATATATATATAAATATATATAAAATTATAGCACATTCATAGGGGACCTATCATAAAATGTAAATGTAGCTTATTAATGTTTATTATTAACATGTATTTCTATAGCGCCAACTGATTTCTTGGCGCTATAGATCTTATTACATGTATATTAATATAAATACATGAATGTGATATTAGTATTGATATGGAAACACATTTATACATGATAAGCACACCAGATCCCCTTTAATGATTTAGAGGCAAACATAAAATTATATTCAGAAGAAAATATACAGCTTAGTAATGTTTTTTTTTTACAAGGGGTAGCTATGAGTAAACACTTGAAAAAGGCATTTCAAAGGCATGCAGCTCTTAGGGCTAGGGCAGACGGGGAGATTCGGGTGCATTTTGTCACCTGGCGACTTGTAGCTGCGACTTGTAGCCCCCGAACCTCCCCGAATAGCCAGGTCCTGAGGCGCACCGGCGTTACTTGAAAACGCCGGCGCCTATTCACACGCAGCGGCGCGATTTTTGAAATCGCTCCAAATTGCCTCGCTCAAGTAACGCCGGTGCGCCTCAGGACCTGGCTATTCGGGGAGGTTCGGGGGCTACAAGTCGCGGCTACAAGTCGCCAGGCGACAAAATGCCCCCGAATCTCCCCGTCTGCCCTAGCCCTTAGACTTGCTTAGAAGCTGGCTCTATCACATTCATTAGTGCAGATAAAACCCTGGTGACAAACTCCATGTTAATGTACTGTGAAGAGAGTAGGTAGAGTACCCTCTTGTTAAATGTTAGTGCTTGTGCTGAAAATACATTTTACCAATAGTGATGGGCGAAACGGCCGCGTTTCGCTGAAAAATTCTTCGCCGATTCGCGAAACGAGTTGCGCGTCGTTTTTGACTCGCGTCGCGTCAAACGCGTAGCGTCGTTTCCGACGCGTCGCGTCATTTTCGGCGCGCGGCACGTCGTTTTTGGCGCGTCGCGTCAAAAACGACGCGCGACTCGTTTTTGCGCAGCGAATTTTTTTTGGCGAATTTTTTTGGCAGTTTCGCAAATTTATTCGCCAGCGGCGAATCGCGGGAATTCGCCGCGAATTCGCCCCTGGCGAATAAATTCGCCCATCACTATTTACCAATTGTTTTAATCACGAAAAATATATTTTTTGTTATTGCTTGAGCTAAACAGGGCAAGCAGGGTAACGGAAACTTCTCCATAGTTGGCCTTTGTAAAATAGGTAATTAACAGTGTATAAATAATCCCCTTCAATAACAGACTCTTTTTTCCAAACAGTCACAACTAAAGGTGAAGGGATGGTCATTGGTCTGCTGAATAGATGAAGCTACATCATCCTTAATCATATGACAGTGACATCATATCCTACATGCCAAAAAATCCTTACAGTTCTAAAGAAACGCTGGCGTGTTTTCATTTTTTAAAGCAGGACTGCCTTAAAAAGTTCTAACTATTAAAGATTTTTGTGTTAACATTTTTTTCCAACCATTTGAGGGGCATGCCACATTTGTTTTAGGGCGGACTCATGTCTAGGGCATTAGAGGGTCTCTTTGGTCTTTGGACATTTGTAATAATAAGTGGCCACTTCAAGCATTTGCACCAACATCTCTAATAAAGACATTTAGATGACCTATATGTACCAACCCTATTCAAGATGACATAAGTGCAAGAGTACTAACAAAGTTTCAGAAACGAACACTGGTGAAAGTTCACTATGAAATGCTCGCGCTGATGAATTAACGCCAGCAGAACTTCCCCAGTCTTTGGCTGCAGAGACACAACTTTGCATTTTAGTGAATTAGTATAGTGGTACAGAATTTATTTACAGAATTGTTTATTATATTATGAATATATATATATATATATATATAACAAATAATGGCAGTAGCAATAAAACCAGATAATTCAGTATTACAAATTATGAAGATGTTTATAAATAGAGTCTGCTTTGTATTTCCTGTTCTTTGCTTCCATATAATTCTGTTATTGTGTTATTGAAGTATGACATTCATAATTTGCTAGCCTATGATGCTACGTCAAAGAACAGAAAATAACAGAGTTCTAGGCTTTGCTTAACTTGTTTGTGACTAATGAATATTGAGCTGTATAGCAACAGCTTGAAGCATGTTTGATCCTCAGAGTGAAATGCTTTTTGTAGCCTTAGGTTAGTCTCTATTGACAACATTCTTGTATTGCTTAGGCCTTTGCCACATAGGCACACATCATGGCTGTTTTGCACTGTTATGTCTCAGTAAAAGCACAGTCTACATCACTGAATATTTAACAGATACAGTAGTCACAGAGACAGAGACTTCATTTCACTAACCAGGGACGGATTTACATAGTGGGCACCCCTAGGCCCATTGCTGTTTGTTACCCCCATACTCTGCCCTTTTCATCATTAGGACCAAAGCAATGGGGATTGGTGCATGAATTAAAAAAACTATTGTATCTCCTGCGTATCCCCAGTGTTTCTGAAACAATGTGGGTGTGGCTGGGCAGCATGCCGCCCCCTAAAAGCCTTTCCACAAATCCGGGCCTGCTACTAACATGCTGGTAGTCCCATCTCCTGAACCCAGCATTGCTTGAGCATTGTTACTAGCAGCCCAGGTAGTTTACGTTCAGGACTAGTGATGAGTGAATTTGCAGTATTTTGCTTCTCGTAAAAGCTCAAGAAACCACAACAATTCACCAAAATTAATTGAATGGGAAGGCAAAAGGTTACGGTGTAGTGATGGGCGAATGTATTCACCAGGCCCAAATTCCCAGCGAATTACTGCGATTTGCCACCGGCGAATAAATTCGCAAAATGCCTTCGAAAACTTGCCTGGTAAAATTAATCGGCGAAAAAAAAAGAACGTGCACTGGCATCCAAAAATGGATGCCCGCATCCAAAATGAGACACCGGCGAAGCGAAACGCCCCAGATCCACCCATTGCTATTAAGTTGCTTTTAACTTCACAATAGCATACACATTGCCCTACCTTGTTAAATAAGCTCCTTTTCACTAGACTACAGCTGATCTTGATAGAAAAAAAGGCTCCCATGTTGCCAGTTTGTTCCAAACACAGCACCTTGTCAGCTACTTAGATAGACAGGGGCGCAACTGATGTTCAACAGGTTGATTACACTTTACAAGTACATTAGAGGACATTATAGACAAATATCATGGGACCTTTTTACCCATAAAGAGGATCACCGCACCAGAGGCCACCTCTTCAGACTAGAAGAAAAGGACTTTCATTTGAAGCAGCGTAGGTGGTTCTTCACAGTGAGGACATGGAATGCACAGCTGGGTGTTGTTGCGTCGGCTGATTCTGTTCTTTTAAGAAGGACAAGCATAATATTGTGATACTAAAATCTATAGTTAGTATAGATATTGGTATATATATATAGTTTGTGAGTGTATGGAGGGGTCAGTGTGAGTGTTTGTATGTATGGATGCTGGGTTTCATTTGAAGGGTTGAACTTGGTGGACTTTGGTCTTTTTTCATCCTGAATTAACTATGTAACTATGAAAGTTCAATGAAAGTCTTAAATATAAAAATATAAAAATCTACAAAGGCACTTTAAGAACAAGTAAACCTTTTTTTTTTTCTATCTGTAAATTTGCTCTAAACAGCCCCCCAGATTAATGTACCTTAGTCCCTGCTGCAAGTCTGCTCTGGTTTCTGTGTTATCAGCAGCTTGTTTCCTCTTCTTCCTGGTGCAGAGTGAAGCCCCGCCCCATAGCTTACTGAGCTGACCTTATCTCTTGGACTAGTCCAGGAGATCATTTGCATAATGTGACAGAGCAGAGACCAGTGTGTTTAGCACCTTTTGCTTGGGGAAACTAGCTTACTAATGCACACACTGGCTCCCTCTTCCTCTCTATTGTGGAACAGCAGCAAATGGACTGCTCAGTAAACTAAGGGGCTGGGCTTCACTCTGCACCAGGAAGAAGGGGAAACAAGCTGCTGATAACACATAAACCAGAGCAGACTTGCAGCAGGGACTAGGGTACATTAATCTGGGGGGCTGTTTAGAGCAAATTTACAGATAGAAAAAAAAAAGGTTTACTTGTTCTTAAAGTGCCTTTGTACAGAAAGAAAAAGAAAAACATTTACTTTTCCTTTAAAGGACCAGTAAAAACACAAAGTGATAGTTTTATTTGCACTAAAAACTTGTTCATTCAGTGCTTTTGAATACATGATTTAATGACAATTGTCCTGTTTTATCAATAAATGTTTTTGTAATATAGTTCTGTAAAGCTATATGCACCTTTGTTCCCTCTTTAAAGGGGAAATGAAGCCTAAGTGCCTGTTGCCAATGTAAAATAGATTAGTCCCCAAGCACTCTTCTTGTCCAACATGTTGCTTGTCCTTAATTAGACAGTTCTGGCGTGCATGATCAAAATGTACGTTTTCAAACTAAATTCAAAATGAGCATATGCATTGGAATGTTGAGCCCTGCTGTACATGTTCTGAGCACCAATGAGGGTGATTGGATGGGAGAAGGCATGGATGTGGCTTAATGTCTGATGTATGAATGTTTACAGTAAATAAAGAATTTTTCTACTTTTTAACTAATATTTTTGTCTGATCTGTATGTGACTCTAAGGGGCAAATTTACTAATTTTAAATTCTAAAAATTTGAAGTTCGAAGTAATTATTGGCTACTTCGACTATCGAATAGCCAAAAATTCAATTTTGAATAGAAAAAATTTTAAAATTAGAAATTTCGAAGTAGTGTCTCTTTAAATTTCTATTCGCCACCTTAAAGCTGCCCAATTGCCCTTGTAGCCTATGGGGGACCTCCTGGAACCTGTCCTGAAAATTCTGGTTAAAATCCTTTTAATCGTTCGAATTGAACGATGCATTTGAACGATTCAAACTATTTTTATTTGTTCAAAAACTGACCTATTCGATGGTCCATTTTCGATCGATATAGCCTTAAAAAAAATTTTGATGGTCAAATTTCAAAGTTTTTTCAATTCAAGATTCGACCATTAGTAAATCTGCCCCTTAGCGTCTCCTAGGTTTTTTTATTGTTTCCACATGGGTTTGGATTAAGCCAAGACTTACATTTTATATACTTATTTTATGCATTTACAAGAGCAGGACAGGAAAAGCATATATAAATGTAAAGACTAGGGGGTTGGGGTAAATTTTGAATGCTTTTACGAGCACACATTTTAAGTCCAGCCTATAGCGGAGAACACAAAGAATTTTATGTGAAAAGACATAATTCTGTACTTATTTTTAGTGATGGGTGAATTTATTCGCCAGGGGCGAATTCGCGTTGAATTTCCGCGATTCGCGAATCGCCAGCGAAATTTTGCTTTGCAAAAACTTGCCAGAAAAACTAGTCGTGCGTCATTTTTTGACGCGACGTCGGAAATGATGCGACGCGCCAAAGTTGATGAGACGCGTGTCAAAAGCGTCCCGTGACTCGTTTCGCAAATTTTTCGGGAGATTCGCCCATCACTACTTATTTTGACCAACCATCTTCTGCTCCCATGGCTGCACAACAGCTACTGTATTTATATCATTTGTATGTACTATATTCAAGTCTCTGACACAAGCACACGGTTATACTAGTGGAGGGTAACAGAATATTACATTTAAATACCTAGAATACACTTACATTTTTTGTTACTGGTTCTTTTAAATTCAGATTTTGCTTGTTCAGTGTGTTAAAAAAAGTTCTTGCATTTTATGCTATAAAAACAGATCCCGCAATTACAATTCAGCACATTTTATTTATAAGCGGTATCATGTGACACTTTAGAAAAAGCATCCTAATATTGATCTCTTTTTATTTTGAAACTATCGTCATCATGCATTTATTAAGCACCAGCATATTCTGCAGAGCAAGGTGTATACATGAAACATACCAATTACATAGAAATACTCACCAGTACAGGAGATAAAGATGGCCCTGGAGAAGAATTGGTTTCTGCAGAATTGTTTCAAGATTCAGATAAACAAGAGATAAATACTGCTTTATATGGCAATTACATTTACATATAAATATTGAACAATTGTATATAATGTATATTAGAAAGTTGCTTAGAATTTTATTTCACTATACAAAGTTTAAACATGCTCTTTAGGTATTATGTATTCTGTAGGTCATTTTCCATTGTATGTAAACCTGCATGTATTAAGTTAATTAATAACAGGTTTACACAACTCTACCTCTGTAAATACATTCAGAGGAGTTGATATTAATACTGTTATAAACTTTTTTACTTTCAGGGCTTTTGTGTACCTTCTACTTATACCTATAACTGGATTTCTTCTTGCATTTAACAACCCTTGGCTATACCAAGCATTTAAAACAATTCCTTCCTCAATCTCATCTGGTACTGACATTGTTGCCCTTTATCATTAAATCTTCTAAGGGAACTATCTGCACTCCCTTTTCTTAGTGCTTAATCATTGAAAACACTTAGGGGGTTATTAATCAAAGGGCATGTTGTGTTTTTTGAAGAATTTCACCGGCACACAAGAGATGTGAAAAGCATGGCAAGCCCTTGCAATTTTATTTAATTCAATGTGCAATGTTTCGGGGGCACAAACCCCGACAAACAAGAGCATCTCTTGTGTGCCTGTGAAATTCTTTAAATTTACCATGGAGGTTGCAGATTCCCCCATCACTGAGCACCAAGAAGGAGGTCATTGGTAGTGTAAGGTGTGCGGTTCCCCTATCACTTTCATGTTGTGTTCCCTGAAAATTTAGTTTTTTTTTTCTGGGGAAGTTTCAGTAAAAACTGAAATATTTTTGGATAAAAAAAATTTTCTCAAGATTTATTAGGTATCGAAACTGTAAAAAGCTTGAATCCAAAAATACTCCAGCTAAAACCTGTCATTTAGAAGTCAATGGCCGAGGTCCCTTAAATAATTTGAAGATGTTTTTAACCTTAACTACCCTTGTACACATAAACTTTTGTTTTATTTTTTCATAAACACGTTGAATTTTATTATTTAATTGTAATTTGTATTTCTTTCAAAGACAGATGCAAAGACCATTGTTGTATCACCTAAGAAATCTCCCCCAATATCACCTCAAAATTATGGACACATCCTATTTCAAAGCAGAAGTGACCATCACAATTCTGGTAAGATAAGTGTTTTGAAGGGGAGCGGGATGTGGATACATGTTATTTTGGCGCATGTTGCAATTTTAAGAGGGAATAATAGTGCTACTATTCAATATATGCTGCAATAATAAAGTTCTGCACAAGCAGTATAAACTGTGTCTGAGTAATATAATAAAAAAATATGTGAAATAAAATGCTCAAAATAAGGACCTGTAAATGAATTGTACATTATGCATTGTTACATAGCACTGATTACAAGATATATACATCTTCAACTAAACACCATATGTGAGCCTATCTACTATCATTTCAGTTTCGGCAGTTACTCCTACCCATAAGTTGCTTGTATTCAGCGGAATCCCTGAACAAGAACCATGGCAGCCATGTATCCCTAAATTCTGAATGTAGAAGGATAGTTTTCACAGTCTAGGGATCAATATCTTGGTGGCATTGGAATTTAGATATGTGGGTTTGTTAGTAAGAATAGCAGATTGTCTGCATAGGCCGCCACTTTATACTGTCTGTGTCTTATCTTGACTCCAGCAATATATGTATTTTGATGAATCTGTATGAGAAAGGGTTCTAGGGCAAGAACAAACAGTGTGGGTGAAAGAGGGCATCCTTGGCTTCTACTATCCTTTTAGTAGATTGCAGATGTTGTGAAGAATTTTGAGTTTTTGTGAAAATATATAAAATTTTCACTTTCCCCCTTTAGTAAATATTCCCCTTAGACTTCTGTATACAGTCATATGAAAAAGTTTGGGAACCCCTCAATTCTTTGGAGTTTTGTTTTGAGCTTTCAAAGTAGCAACTTCCTTTTAATATATAACACGCCTTATGGAAAAAGTAGTATTTCAGCAGTGACATAAAGTTTATTGGAGAAGGAAACCCTAAAAATGAATAGGACAAAAATGCCATGTTTTCTATACTAAATTTTTTGCACCAGCCTAAAGTTTCAGTTTGTCAATAGCAGCAATGATCCAGGACTTCAGACTTGTCACAGGGGGTCACCATATTGTAAAGTGTCTGGACACTCACATGCTCAGTGGACTCTGTTAGCTTAGAATAGGCAAAATAAGTCCTCGTAGTAAGTATAATGCTTCTCAACAACCTCACACTCCGTGTCGGTGTGTAGAGCTTCAAAGTAACCGAAAAAAATGGTTGGAGAGCATAATTCTCTTTTCAAAGCATTTTCAATTTATTATGCAGAAAGTCCTGCACGACATGTTTCGGCCACAACAGCCTTCCTCAGGTGCAAAATATATATAAATATAACAAGCCTTTTATCCCTTTCACCCCACCAACAACACACACAAGCTCCATATACTGGCCATGTGTCAACATATAAACAAGTACTGCCATCTTGTAGCAGTACTTGTTTATATGTTGACACATGGCCAGTATATGGAGCTTGTGTGTGTTGTTGGTGGGGTGAAAGGGATAAAAGGCTTGCTATATTTATATATATTTTGCACCTGAGGAAGGCTGTTGTGGCCGAAACATGTCGTGCAGGACTTTCTGCATAATAAATTGAAAATGCTTTGAAAAGAGAATTATGCTCTCCAACCATTTTGGGACTCTGTTAGCTGTTGAGAAGCTAAGCTTAGGGGTTTTCGCAAATTATCAAGCACAATATGAGGTTGGCCTGTCATACAAGCTGATGCTACATGGCTGATTGTTAAATTCTGATGCTAGTTGCACTGGTTTCTGTGCTGCCATGTAGTAATTATCCATATTAATTACTAATCAGCCTTATATTGTAACATTTCTATTCTATGTGTACTGTATATTTTGAGTCGATCCCTAATCTCAGTAACTGACAACAACACAGAGCATATGCAGTGAATCAGCAGAAAAGGAGATGGGGAGCTACTGAGGCATCTTTGGAGACACAGATCTTTACTGCTAAAGGGCTGTGGTTGCTTTGGCTGGTACTGAAGCAGAAAACACCATATACAACATTTATAGACTATTTCTTTAGTTTAACTTTCCTTGTCCATTAACACAAAATATGCAATATGCATCATAACAAATTTAGAGAGGTGCATATATTAGGGCACCCCAAGAGAGATATTACATCAATAATTAGTTGAGCCTCCTTTTGCAAATGTAACAGCCTCTAGACGCCTCCTATACCCTTTGAAAATTGTCTGGATTCATCCTCTCTCCTGTTCAGTTCATTTGATGGCTGCTGAGCATGGACAGCCTGCTTCTAATCATCCCATAGATTTTTTTGATGACATTCAAGTCGGGGGACTGCGACGGCCATCACCCTGCCATACAGACGTTCTTTGTGCAAACTGCGCTGAATTGTAGAACAATGTACAGATACGCCAGATACGCCATCTGCAGCAAGATGTTCTTGCAGGTCTTTGGAGGTGATCTTTGGTTTGTTTGTAACCATTCTCACAATGGCCGCTCTGTATTTTTCTTGGTCTGCCAGACCTGTTTTTACAGCAACTTTGCCTGTGGCCTTTCATTTCCTGATTACATGCCTTACAGTTGAAACAGTTTTGTCAGCCTTCTCCTAAAACATAATACTGAACCATCTTTGTTATCAGATCTTTTGAGAGTTACTTTGAGGATCCCAAGCTGTCATTCTTCAGCAGAGAGTCAAACAGAAGTACAACCTGGAATTGGCATCCTTAAATACCAGCCAGTGTTTCACATTTGATTTAATTTCATACAACTGAATACTGCTTCACTAAAAATCTTTGTTCAGAAAACACCCCAGTACTCAGATATTCCTGAGAAATGAAAGACATATCACTGTTATCTTTTTTGTTGAAAGTGGAGTAAATTATTATACAGAAAGTGTAGTAAATTATTATCAGGGGTTCCCAAACATTTTCTTATGACTGTATAAACCCTATTTTTAAATACAAGTTGCTAGTTTAGTCATACACCAGTCTTACTTAATTTTGCATGCACATGACACGTATTGATATTTTGCTGTTTCAAATACAATTTCAATTATATCTGATTTTTTGTCTATTGAGAAAGAGTTTCTGGCAAACTTACATATTCAAAAATCCTGACTGGAGAAGTTTGTAGTATGTTCTTAAGGTGCCAGTGGTTAAAGACACTTCATCACAGCTTTAAAACTCTGGTTATCTGAATCTTATCCATGCATATGTTTGCAGAGTAGCAGCTACCTAAACAGAACAGATGTAATCCATCCTGTACTCTGCTTTAAAATGTAATGTTTCAGTTTCTGTCTCAATGTAATCCAGAAGAATAGGGAGAAATTGTTCTCTTTTACAACCTCTTATAGATAACTACTATATGTGCCGCATACAGGGGGCCATTTACAAAGACCCCAGGCAGAAGTGCTAGATTAGTAAGGGGAGCAAGAGCATGCCCATTAGAGCTTTTCCCACCCAGCCCCTTACAAATAAAGTTTTTTTTTTTTTAAATCACGCATTGGCCCTGTTTTTTTTCACTTTGCACTCGGACTTCCACTTGATGCATACGTATGTATCAAAAGAACAGTGACATTTGCATGTTTTCTAATGAGGTTACTCAACCTTTAATTTAATTTCTAAATGGAATTATATGGACAACTTCCTGCTGTCATTACATTTTTGCAACAAAATATAATTGAATTTCATTTCTGTCTTTTTGCCAGTCATTTTAGAGATGTTTATGAATTTCGTACAGTTGCATAGCATACTTATGATATTTATGTTGTAATTTTGTGGTTGGGGTTATTTTAAAGTCCTACATTAGATATAAATCCATTTTTGAATAATGCCAGCTGATACAAAAATAAATATAGTATACATGTCTGTTTAGCTCAGCTGTTACACAAGCTCCAGATTCCCACAATTTAAAGGGGAAGTAGTTTATATCACATCACTTCACAGTTTATTGGCCTAGGTTGAGTCAAGCAGGTTGATGGTGCTGCACAATTGCGTTGAGTAGAATTATGTTACTATTGCATTTTGTTGGTTTGAAATTATTTTAAAGACCCTTTTTAGATTTGAACTAGCATTTGAATTATGCCAGTCAAAGCCAAAATAGACACAATGTAAACATATCTTTATTTAATCTGTTAAATTAACACTAAAACTCAGTAGTTTAGTGGGAAGAATAGTTTATTTTAAATCAGCCTATGAGCAGGCTGATCATGTTTCTGAACTTCAGCTTCTCAACTCTTCTATTTCTAGACCCTTTCTATATTGCACAAACTGTACTTTTCCTCAATGCTTGTCTGCTAATCTGTAACACCTAAACCAATGTTTTTCCTGGTCAAGAAATACAATTCTGTTCATGTATAACTAAGGTTTCCATCCAGCCCTCAATTCACCCAAGTTCACTTGTTCCCAGTTGTCCCATCTATGTTCTAAACCTTGATAGCTTTTTAAGTAACATATCCTGTAAAAATAGGACAGAATGGAATTTGTTATCTGGAAACCCTTTATCCAGAATGCTCTAAATTATGGAAAGGTCATCTCCCATAGCCTCCATTTATCCAAATAAGCCACATTTTTTTAAAAAACAATTTCCTTTTTCTCATTAATAATAAAACAGTATCTTGTACTTGATCCTAACTAAGATATCATTAATCCTTATTAAGTTTATTTGTGATATGTTATGTGGAAACCCTTTATCCAGAAAGATCTGAATTAAAGAAAGCCCATATGCCATAGCCTCCATTTTATCCAAATAAGCCAAATTTTTAAAAACGATTTCCTTTTTCTCTTTAATAATAAAACAGTATCTTGTACTTGATCCAAACTAAGATATAATTAATACTTATTGGGTTTATTTGTGATCTATTACCTGGAGACCCTTTATCCAGAAAGCTCATAATTACAGAAAGGCCATCTGCCATAGCCTCCATTTTATCCAAATAAGCCAAAGTTTTAAAAACTATTTCCTTTAATAATAAAACAGTATCTTGTACTTGATCCAAACTAAGATATAACTAATCCTTATTGGGTTTATTTAATGTTTAAATTATTTTCTAGTAGACTTTATGGTATGAGGATCCAAATTACAGAAAGAGCTGTTATCCGGAAAACCCCAGGTCCAAAGCATTCTGGATAATATATTACTCTCAATATGTTATTGGTGTTGTGGCCATGTGGTTACCTCTCAGTCTCATGTTTGGAGAAAATCTTTTAACAGCACCTTACAGGCGGAGTGGTGAGAGTCTGTAGCAGTTCTGTAACAGGACACCAGATTAGCTATTACTGTGCTCTGCATTAAATAGGATTTCCTCCATGTATACTAAATTAACAAGCTGTACAAGATATTTTTCTGACCACAAAACCATTTATGAATACAATAAATTAAGTCCTGTTTAGCTTAAAGAGAAAATGCAGCTACACTAAATAATTGTGATACTACTGTGAGCCAGGAGAAATAAGCATTTATTTCAACAATGGTGACCACTTCCTTTCCTAATATTTGTCTGTTAGAATGATTGGATATCATAGATATCTGCTCTCCTTGGCTTTTCTACATCACATTGCATGTTCCAGCAAAGGTCTGTTGGTAGAGAATAGACATAGGAGTTCAGGAACTGCTAAAGAGATTCAGTATTTCCATTATTTTGTAATATTGTGTCATATGGAATTATATTTTTAGGGCAATGTATTGTGTGTGAAAAAGTTTATAGCACTCCAGGGTATATTTCTGTTGTTGCTTTGGACCTTGGAATTAGTAATAAATAAATACAGATAACTGCATGGACCTTTATCTATGTAGTTCATTTTTTATTGGGTTGTAAGTAGAACACTTTATTATTTACAGCTCTCCCTGCTGCATACAATGTTCAGATAAATAGAAAAAAGTTTGAAGCTGCACCAGTGTGCTTACACATATGAACCTGTTGGATATCTGCTTTCATTTTCTGAAAGCAGATACCAGTGTAGTTTAGCTCCATCTATATTATAACTTTTCATGAACAAGTATGTATGGGTATGATTTGTGCAAGTGCAACATAGTATCACGTGTAAAGCCCACATAGAGGTAGATATTTTCCCAACATTGTATAATGCATGATATGTATATGAATTTTTAAATGAAAAGCTTATTTCAATGGCTTGCTAAGCCCTGATGAGATGTCAATGCAGTGGTCTCATCTTGGCCCCAGAAGTTGCTTATTTGAAAGCCTGTATCATTCTGTGTATGGTCAGTTTAGTACAAATGAGTATAAAGGCTGTTATCTTATCTGTTATCTTAATGCAGGGAGATTGTGATTCATGGAATTTTAAAGTAAATATGATAACCCAATATTTCAAAGCTGCAATATCTAGATAGAGTGAGACACAGCAATGGTAACACTTTAAATTAAAATAATTAAGGAATCATGATGGCAAATTCATCTACAGGGTAAGAGTTTGGGATCCCTTAATACCCCAAAGCATTATAAAGAGTATAGGTGTATTGCATAGGTATTACTCCCCTTTTGGACTTTTTTACACGGTTCCCTTTATACCGATGATATGTGTGTGTTGAATGAAAGCTAAGGGCTTACAATAATCTTAGCCAAATATGCTTTTGCATTGGGGGAAACTTACTAAGCACCTGGATTTCAGGTACTCTTTAAAACTGGATATTTTCTCCCAACTTGTTACAGTAAGAGCCAGCTAAAAATGATAACCCTTAGCAGGATTACTCAGTATACAAAGACTCCACCTTCTACAAAAGATAATTCTTCCTTGATATGCAGTTAAATAGTGTAAATCAGATATCTAACACTGCAAAGCAAAGTCTATAAAATGAAGCCTAACTGTAGCTGGAGTATAAAGTGTTGTGTCCGGTTTGTTTTCTGTAATGTTTGTTTCCTGGTATTTCAGTTTTTTTGCTGCATCGTATTGGTTAAAGAGACTTTTAGGCACCTTGTATTGCTTTAAATTCAGTTAATTACCTCTCGGAGCCTTGTAACCATGCAACAGCAACCTCTGAGTCACATGATGGATTCTTCCTTATTATTCCCTCTCTGCAGCAACAGCAGCAGCAGCATACGAGGCTAGACAACCTTCACTACTTCATCAGGATGGACACTTGCCACTGAACTATGAAAACCAACCTGCACCTCTGCAGCTTTCACTTAGCCGGGTAAGCAAATACATGCAAAACCATATCATATACACTGCAGGAGTCCTGCGGGAATGCTCGCTCATTTTCTGCATATATATTTCATACTGTGCTGTGCTGACAACCAGAGATCTTGTCAACAGAACTGTAAAATCTAGAAATTTTGAATTTTTTCCCATTATATTTTCTGTCAAGCCATTCAGGTACCTTGTGATTGCTCAGTTACAGGTATAAAAACATAGATCAGTTGGGTTATTGAATAGGAAGACGCTGTGTTTCAATTGCAGCAGCAAAATGCTGACATGGTCTATCGGTTTGTTCCTATGGCTTGAACTACATTATTCTTTTCTGCCTTCTACAATAATGATGCTATTTAAATAACAGCTTACGGCTAACCAAGAATACATAAGGATACTTAAGAAATTAGCAGTTTAAAAAAAAAAAAAAAAATATTATTATGGAACCGTATAAACCATGTAGACAGATGATTTCATTATGTTGAATAATATGCCAGTATAAAACTACCATATATAGAGAGAGAGAGAGAGAGAGAGAGAGAGAGAGAGAGAGAGAGAGAGAGAGATATTTGCAATCATTATGGGTATGGAGACACTAGCATTTTGGTTTGTCGCCAGTTTACTACCGCTATTTTTTTATTCTAGCCTTTGTGAAATACAGTATTTACCATACATACCATCTTCCTCAGGAGAAAACAGCAAAATGCACAGATATTCTTGTAAATAGCTAATGGTTTATTTGGTTCATACATATTATTTGTCTGGTAGATAGTTGCAAAAGAAACTGCTTGATCCCAGTTACAGGGTGCAATAGCATTTATACCTGTATATTTTGCTGTTACCTCTATTCCTGGTAATAACAGAATGTAAAATATCTATATAGAATGTGCATCAGTTTATTTTACAATTCTGTTGCTAAATCAAGGAACGGTATATATGTTAGTGGATGGATGTTACAAAGTATAGCTAAAGGTTCTACTAGGTACTACATGCTATGGAAATAATGCAAGACTGCTCACAAAGAAATTCCTAGTTATGTATGAGAATGCAACATCCTGCCAGAAAAGTATTAAATTATGAAAATATTATATTAATTCAAGTCTTGTGAGACACATTGCAGTTTTAAATCATGGTACAATGTAGACAGAGCATATGTATTTCTTTGATTTACAGCATACAAGCTTCACCATGTTAAATAATTACATGGCTTGTTTTTACTTTATATGCACAAACAAATTCTATGTAATCATTCCCTAATTTTTGCCATTAAAGGCTCATAAACTTCATACTAAAATGTTTACAAACTAATCTACCCATTTCATTTTTCCAGCCTGAGATTTGAGGAGCTGTAGCCCTGTGGGTTAGATCCAGTGCTGTAGCCTTACACTGATATAGGGAGTCTTGGATTTCATTAATTTGTCCTTTCACTGTGACCTTGAGCAAGTTAATTTAGCTCTTTAAGGTCAAATATTAGATGACTAGCTGCATGGGACAGGAACTATACATGAAATATTATTTATATACTAGTGAATAAGGTCAGATTAGGAGTAGGCAGAAGAGCCAGTTGCCTAGGGCTCGACTAGGGTGTGTGTAAGGGCGTAGCAAGTGGGAGAGGGGAGTAGAGGTACTTGCTTTTGGAGCCAGTAACTCTTGGCCTGGCTCTGCTATTGAATTCAACAAAAAACGCATGCCTTTTTATTCTTTCAAAAAATATTTATTTTCTGTACTCTAAGGATATATTTGCCCTTGAAATAAGGGGTAATGTATGCCCTTTCTGTGTATTATTGAAAGAATGGGAATAGCATTATGATGACTTGAAGAGCAGGCATTAAATATACTCACCCCTCCAGCTTTGGTGGAACACGTAGTTCCACAGGTTGGACACTCTTGCAAATGCATAACTGCTTCATTGCATATTTCTCTGTGTTCATATGTTTATCCCTGATTTCCAGTAATCAGATACATGCAGGCTTTCTGCTATTGTTATGCTCCATGTGATGTAACATTGCACTCACCTGTGTCCTCTCTGTAGAGCAGTAGTCAATGTTTGCATGCTTTTCTATGCTGTGCCACATAAGCAGGTATTCTTTATCCTTTACCCTGGAATTATCTTGAATTTCCCCTGCATGGAATATCCCTCAGACTCTGATAACCCCTTAGCCTAGTGGAGCATGAAACCCTAAATAGTTTGCTGCCCATGCATATATTTGTATTCATATTTCTCTGTAGCAAATATACAAAGAGATACTATCAGTACTGAACTCAGTAGTGACTTGTGCAAAGTGGATTTTTATAATAAAGCTTTGGAAACATAATTTCAGCTCCACATGAGAAATGTTGGGGAGTTGCGTTTATGAAATTTAATACTAATAGTAATATCTAAGTTTATGCACAAATTTGCCTCTGACAATTTCATTGCCTGATCCATAACTGCCTAAATAATTAAGTAACTTGAGAAAAAGACATTAAGATGTGCTGAACCCCAAAGGGACAGCTGGGAGAGCTTTTCTGTACTTAATAACAAGGCTGTAGTATACAGGTTCATCTTGCAGAATAGTACAGTTTAGTTTACCATTATTATTAAAATGTATATAACTTAAAAAGTTCAGGGTTGTACTGATGTTCCAATGAACATCCTTCAAATAATCTTAAACAATGCACAAAAGATTTTGTGAACAAGATAGGAAATTGTCCCTTTGTCCTAGTTGGCACTTAGCATTGTTTTGGCTATAACTGAAATGATCTCTCTCCCCCATATCCTCTTTTTAAGTTTGGCTTGAATTAATCAGTGAGCCAATGTACCGGTATCTATTGTAACGGGAGTTAAAAAATATCATCTTTGCATAATGCTTAAAAAAAGAAATTAATTATAATGTACATAAAACTGGTGCATGCCATATATAAAGTTTATAGTATTTGTCTACTAAAACTAAATGGCTTCCTGTGTCATTGACAGCACAGTGTTTACATTTGTCATTCTAACACATTACATATATACATTTCTCACACAGTACCATAGCAATGTCATACCCACTTCAGTTGTGTTTATGCAACGTCATATAAATGGAGGTTTGAGTACCCCTTTAAGAATTGTTCATTGGTGAAATAGATCTACTGGTGAATGGGTTACAATCATTATATTAATCTCTATTGATGAAGAGATAACTCTTTTTTTTTACGCAGCTTTCACTCTCAGCTGAAAGAGAATCACTGGACGATTCTAGTAATTACTCTGAGGACCCCTGGAGGATAACAGAAGAGCAGCGAGAGTATTATACTAACCAGTTTATAACACTTCAGCCTGACCCAAAATCCTTAATTTCTGGTAACTATTTTTTTTGTTTAAATATGATAGCTATATCCTGTAAGGAATTTTCATGCTAAGGGCCACATTCAATTTAACAAGAAGGTTATCTTTGAGTTCAGTTCCCCATAGATTTTACTAGTTAAGATTGCATGAGTCACTGAAATATCCTATTTAACATATCAGAAATCTGTAGAATAATTTCAAAATACGGTGCAGTATCGAGATGCCATTTTTTATGAAACATTTAGAAAGATGCTAGCATTTTTATGGTAACATGTACAGTATACAGTTAGCATGTTCCATTTATACATCAGTGCAATTAAGTTACCTTTTTTTGTTAATTCTCCATAGGATCTGTAGCAAAAAACTTTTTTACCAAATCAAAGCTCCCCATTTCAGAGCTCTCACATATATGGTAAGAAGATTTCCATTTCTTTCACACATTTTGCGTTGAAATATTGTTATTCTGTTTTAAAGCTTTCATGTGTATAAAAGTATGAAACAATAAAGGTGATAAAGTGGCAGGGTTGTTTTTTGGTAACAGTGAGACAAGGGTGAACTGTATAGTAAAAAAAAAAACTAGTACGCAAAATGATATTTGAATTATATGAACAGAAATACAAAAAGTAGAAAAAAGATAGAAAAATTAGGAATTGTGTGACATTTATAAAATGGGAGTAATGCATGCTTGAAGAAGTACAGAAAATTGAACAGGTAGTAAAAATCTCAGTAAGTGGAGTAGTGGGCAATAAATAATTTTTTGGAATAAAAAAAAACACTACCGCCCCCATAGACACACAAATGATCAGCTATGCCTTAAGGTAATGTACTGTTTTGAAGGAATTGCCTTCAGATACAGATATGTCTACCCATGAGAGTATAATCAGCCCATAATATATTGTCTTTACTGGCAAACATCTGCTTTACCTGCAGATTAATTAGTATTTACATTTTTTTTTTGTTCCTCAATGCAGGGATCTTAGTGACGTAGACTGTGATGGAGCCCTAACACTGGCTGAATTTTGTGCTGCTTTTCACCTCATTGTTGCAAGAAAGAATGGCTATGATGTGCCAGATACACTGCCCCGAACTTTGTTGGCAGAAATTATTCATACAGGTGAGCATATCAGCTTCATTTTGTGCCATTTGCGTGTTTCTGAGGCTTTTCTTAGCTGTAAAACTAACATCTCTGTTCATACAAATAAAATGTCACACTGGACTTAATATTCTCAACTATACAAGTATAACATAAATGGAAATGTTAGACTGGAACTTTGTTTTTCATTGTTTAAGATGCAAAAACAGCTTGTGGTACTTATTAGGCAAATGGGTTGTCTGTTACGTCAGTTAATAGGGCCTCTTATAAATCTGCTTTTTCAGAAAAAGCTCTGTATTTCTAAGAAACATGTGTTTCGGCATGTGCCACGTAACAAAGAGAGTGAAAATGTCTATGTGTTGTGGTGTGGTCCAGACAAATACCTTCCTTTAGGAAGATAAAGGTAATGTTAAGGGAAGCGTATCCATCCATTTGACAAAATGTTCAAGAGCTTCTAATAAAATTAACCTTGAAAATAAATAAAGAATGGAAATGTACTAACACAAACACTGCACCTCAACAGTTACGGCAAAGACAAGGGTTTTGTCACCCATGTTAAAGCTCGTGCAAGAAAATGTTTGAGAGTGAAGTAGAATAATGAAACCAAGTCTGCTTCAAGATCCATGGCTATTAGCAACATTTATTTATTTTCTCAGAATTGGTGACCGCTGTGATATTGACTTTAAGGGTCGTTTGTGATGAAACTGGTTCAAGTGCTGGAGCACTAAGGACTGTAAAATAGCTCCTCTTTTTATTCAAGAAGTTCTTGCTCCCAAGGGTTGATGCTACAATGCAGGAAGAAGGCAAACCTGTCCTTACAACCTACCCATACCAAACTCCATACTGGTCTTCACCTGCTAGCTCTCCCTAATTTGTACATCATACTTTGGCTTCTGAATGAAACACAAGTTAAGGGACCGTTAAGAGGCTACAGGGGGGTGCCTACCCTCCTCTAGACTAAGGGGCTGATTTACTAAGGGACTAATTAAAATTTGAATTTCAAAAATCCAAATTTCAAAGTAATTCTGGGCTACTTCGACTATAGAATAGCCCAAAATTCTATTTGAATTGAAAAAAATTTGAATTTTTGAATTTCGAAGTACTGGCCCTTTAAAAATCCTTGGAATTCGACTATTCCCCAGCTTAAAGCTCCCGAATTTCCATTTTAGCCTATGGGAGACCTCACAGAACTTGGCAAGAAAATTTTACAAAGTTCTGAGAATTTGAAGGATGGTGAAAATCGTTCGAATTGTTCCATCAAATCGAATGATTTGACCGATTTGAACGATTTTCACTTGATCGAAAACGGCCATATTCGATCGAAATGACCCTTAGTAAATCAGCCCCTAACTGTCATGTTCCATGGAAAGTAAATAATGTAGTTATAGCTATTATACGTCTAGTATTTTCATCAGTAACCAGATTATTGTCAGAAAGTCCACACTGAAGTAGATGATAGCAAATTCAAATTCATTTCCTTTCAAATATAATTGATGATTTGACGAATACTGCTGTTGTGTTAGAACATATTTTATGCTGCTCTAATTTCCATTCTGTTCAGTTCTGCACCATCCAGTTCATCAGAGGACAATCCCTTAATCTTTAGTTCTGCTTTGTGTTCTGTGCCATATGGCAAATTTGGACGAAGACACTTCTGTACTACAGCAAGTAGCCTTTTTCTAGGGTATGAAAAGCATGCCTTCCAGTGAATAATGGCAAAAGGGCCTTGAAAATCACAAAAGAAATTTGCTATATATATTTATATTTTTGTATTTGGATTTATAGATACTATTTTATGATTGTTGGTCATGACTACCATTTATTCATTCATTGTTTATCAGGCTTCTGAGTATTTTGATGGAACAAAAGAAGATTTATTTTGCTTTGTTGGCAAATATACGTTGTGTCCTTTCTATTGACATATATACTGATATAATATGTATCACCACATGTTTTCAGGCAGTATGCATCTGTTAATTAGGACCTTGTGTGTAGTGCTAATTCTCATTCACTTTTCTATCTCTAGTGTTTTCTCCCCTGTCTGAGGAACAAGAAAAAAAGTTATGGTTGATAAAACACTAGAATCACCACCTTAAATTAGAAGAATAGTAATGTGACAGATCCAGTTGGAATAAGGTTGGGTTCAGACAGTGATCACAATCATTGGTTGATACCTTGTAAACCATCTAAAAAGTTGCAAAGGTGTGAATTGCCTTTATATAACTGTAAACTCTCAGTGGGATCAAAAGAGTGTTTGGGGAGATGGGGGTGGTCCTCCTCACAGTTGCACATACAACACCTGGGCTCGGCCAAGGATAGTTAAATTACTGCCCACAATTATTAAGAGCACACACATACTGTATGCTGCAGTTCCAAGTTGATGTCTCTTCCTTTAGCAACTACTTGCTTAACAGAAGGGCTACAAATTTACTCACTTCTTCTAATGTCGGTCCAAATACAAAATCTGCCTGTTGTATGCTTTGAAGAGTAAAAATAGGTAATCTGTATGTTTGGTGCTGTGGAATATCTTGATACGTTATACATTCATGGAACTATTAATAATAATGATGACTGCCTAGTCATCAGGAAACAATTTACAATGTGTCCTCAGAGTTTCCATTGTTTACGCCTTGAGGATGCGCAACTGCAGATGATCAACAGATGATGTTGAAGGTTACACAGTGCTGCTAGTAAGACAGTACTCATAGGGAACTGAAATGTTATATGCCAAGTCAGGCCCTTCAGCATCTGCATCCTCTGGTATGCTTGCAGATATGCAACTATCTTGATTGCTTTTTAGGTACAGGTATGGGATCTGTTATCCGGAAACCTGTTATCCAGAAAGTTCTGAATTACGGAAAGGCAGTATCCAATAGATTTCGTTATAATCATATAATCCAAATTTTTAAAAAATTATTTCCTTTTTCTCTATAATAATAAAACAGTATCTTGTACTTGATCCAAACTAAGATATAATTACTCCTTATTGGAAGCAAAACCAGCTTATTGGGTTTATTTAAAGTTTACATGATTTTCTAGTAGTCTTAAGGTATAAAGATCTAAATTACAGAAAAACCCATTATCCAGAAAGCCCCAGGTCCGGAGTATTTTGGATAATAGGTCCACTACCTGTAGTATTTTAATTAGCAATCTCAGCATATATAAGAATTTTATTATAACGATATGGTAACCAAAAAAAATTGTTTATTTGTAGTTTCATTAAAGCCGATTTCTGGTGATGCATACGAGGGCTGTCGTGGAACAAGCACAGTTTGCCAGAGCAGAAAAGAGGTATATATATATATATAATCAGCAGTTCATTATCATTATCAGTATAAGGTACAGTACTGTAATAATACTGTAATGTCACATTCTACAATTAAAGCACCAAAAAAACATACAGCATATGTTAAACTGCTTCTTTATACATGCTTGACAGCAAATGACTGTGTACAGCTGCAAAGCCGATGAGCTTTAATGTGGTCACACAATCATAAGGTGAAATACTGTATATGAATATGAAAGCTTTTTTGAAAGGAACACAAACTTTAGCTCAGAAATACAAGCCAGGCATCTCCTTTGCTGCCTAATCAGTCACTAGGAAATCATTTATTGCTCTGATGGACAGTGATTGGCTCCTGTCTTAGCCAGCCATAAACAAAATGTTTGCTCCCCAGCTAGTTGGTGGCATTCCATATCAGCCATGTGTGACATCAGCAAGAACATTTAGCTCATGGTTATCTAGTGGTGTGGATACAGCTGTTTGAGTGTTTTGCTGCTCCAGATCTTCTCCAGTTTATTAAGAGGTTGACCATATCAGAATTAAAACACTTAGGCGTCTCATGCACAGCCATTAGTCATGGACTGCAGTCCTAGCTCTACAATTCCCAGAATTTCCTAACCACTAAGCCATAACACACTATGGGGTAATTGTGAGATATTTGTAGTCATAACCTGTATATAAAATGAAAAATGTATATTATTGTGCAGGGTTGTCTTCTTAAATAAATAATAAATTCATTTCATTAATTATTCTGTGGGATAGACAAAAATGCTCCCATTTGGGAAATAATACTAATGTTCATGGAGTTAATGAAAGGGCTGCCTTGTGCCTGTTAATCCTGTGCTTTGTGCTTTCTTCAGACACTGCATCTGGCACAAGGGCAAAGACTGTAGCTACTCTGTATTAGTACCAGCCATAAGTACTTGGTTAATTGTGTTAGCAGGCATAGCAGTTGCACATTGTTGGTAAACGAGTCTTGATGGGGCAAATTCACTAAATGCACTAGCGTTGCCTTCGCCGAAGTTTTCGCCAGCGCTATGCAAATTCACTAAGATCCGAATTTGCTCTCAGGATGGCAAACATTAGCGGAGTTGCGCTACCGTTACTTCGCCAGGCAAAGCGCATTTACGCTAGCGATGCCTAATTTGCATACGGCGCGAAGTTGTAAGTATAATAGAAGTATATGTTACAGCCACTACATTTCACTACACAAGCCCAGGAAACCTTTAATAAATAAAATAAAGTTGTCCTATTGCCCTAAACATGTGTCCCCTGTATAGTTGTGTTGCCATATGTTAGGAAATGTAGGGGGGTAATGAGGGTAACCCAAAAAAGTTTTTCACTCTTTTTCAGACTATCACCCAACAAAAGGTAAAAGATGTTAAGCAATGGAAAGGATTGAGCTCAGCGCTGCAGTTAAATCTTCTTAGGTTATTGTATGCAGCACCACAGTAAAATGTGGATCCACTCGTCCACGATAGGAAAAAGTCAGCAAGGGTGGTGCGCTCCAATCTACTTATTTATGGGTATTCCAATTTTCCTAAAAAAGAATGCTATATAGTGTAATAAGCCCGAATTTTAATATGCCCGAATTTTAATACCATATGTGAGTAGGATTAACACCTTATACTTATATATTAAAATTCGGGCTTATTACACTATATAGCATTCTTTTTTAGGAAAATTGGAATACCCATAAATAAGTAGATTGGAGCGCACCACCCTTGCTGACTTTTAAAAGGTAAAAGATGCCAGCATTTTTTGGGACTTAGAAAACATTTCTATTTTTTTTTTTTCAAACTCCTACCTGGCGAAGTAACGTCTAGCGTAAGAGGTAACGTTCACAAAAATTTTCATCTTGGTGAATTAGTGTAGTTACGTCCCTTCGTCAGTGTGCAACTTCTCCTGGAATAAGGGTGCGAAGTTGCGCAATTCGATGTGCTTCGCTAGCGAATTTTTGCCAGGGACACTGTTAGTGAATCGACAAAGTTGCAAATTGACGTCACGCTGGCGAATTAGCCTGGAATAAGGGTGCGAAGTTGCGCAATTCAATGTGCTTTGCTAGCGAATTTTCGCCAGGGACACTGTCAGTGAATCGGCGAAGTTCCGAATTCACGTCACACTGGTGAATTAGCCTGGAATAAGGGTGCGAAGTTGCGCAATTCGATGTGCTTCGCTAGCGAATTTTCGCCAGGGACACTGTTAGTGAATTGGTGAAGTTGCGAATTGACCGATTTGCACCGATATGTTTTGTATGCTGGTGTTGAAAACCTATTGTGAAAAATCTGATTAATCTGCTATTATTTTTTCAACACTGAAATATTTATCTATGAATACTTTCCCCTTTTAATGATAGGTGTTATGCCCTCTAAGACCACTACAAATGAAAACACAATTGCTCCTATAAATTATATTTTTTCACTGATGAAATATTGACTTTTGAATCTGTTTGGCTTTTTATGCTCATATCTGTTTGTCCCTTTTTGCAATCCAATCAGCTAGAAACAGTCTGTGAGGACCCTGCAACATTAGAACCGCTGATTCTCTTTGATGAAGAAACTAGTGCTACTGAGCCAGTGAGTAATATATTCATTTAGTGTCTGTTAATTGATGAAAATAATATAAATTGCTACACAAAATATATTTGTTCTTTTATTTATGTTTTACCCCTAATGATGCCCTGTGATAACAAATACCCACTCTACCCTACACTCAAAGCATCCATTTCAAGCTGTTAATTTGCAACATGGTGCTAGAATCCACTGCATAAAAAAGTGAAACTAAATAAATAATGATTCTCAGTGTGTACTGTAATGCATTCACTAATGACTGCAGCAAAAATTAGCATTTCATGCTTTCATTTCCTACATCATCCATGAGGTGGCAGTAATGCAGTGCTGTGACAGGACTAAAGCAAAGCGATACTGTAAAAAGGGCTCTGCACACTGCATCAGATTGATAGATCTGTTTTCATTAAATTAGTTCAGGTACATATTAAATAATATTCGACACAAACAGGTTAAGGGTAATGAAACAGTAAATTCAAAATTTTGACCAAAGCAAGATTTTCAGGTAATAGGAAGCAACACAATTAGACTGTGACTTCATGTTTGCCTTATTGGGGAGGAATAGACTTATGTGGATATAAGTGATGCTTCCAGTTCGACTATCATTTCCTATATTCTCATAATACAGGCAGATCTTTGAACTGCTCACTGATGAATACACCCATACTACTGTAAACAGTGTTTTTGAGGAGTTAGTAGATGTTTAATAACTAATATGAAAAATATCTAAACAAATGGTTTTATTTTTGTAATTAGTCCTCTGCTGCAGGACCATTAAATCAGAATGAACTGACACAAGATTCAGCTGAGAATGAGAAACAAGGTATGAAACTGCCTGCATGTTGCTAATGCACTCTTTCTTGTAACTGCCATAGTGCCAACCATGGGGAAAAGTAGATGAATAAATGACACAAAATACAATTACTAGCAATTTAAAACAAGCTGAAATTTCCCTAATGTTAATTTTGTACATCATTTTTTCTGGTCCCCTAAAAATGTAAAATGGGGCTCTTCTGTTGGAACAAAGTGACCGTAAGAATAAAGAGCAAAGTGGATTACAATGTCTTCTCTGCTTTAATTTTACCTACAAATAGTCAATATTAACAGAAGCCCTGTTATAAGCAACTTTCCAAAATATAATTTTTTCAGTATAAATATTCATTGGTTTTGATATTGTTAATGTAATTGCTACTGAAACAGTAACTGTATGTCCCATTCTATTCTTCGGCATATTTTTTGAAGGGGTGGTTCATCTGCATATTAACTTTAGTACGCTGTAGATAATAACATGTGCAGCTGATCTTTATTTTTGGAATTTTTGTAGTTATTTAGTTTTTGTTTGTAGCTTGTTGCTAATGTCCAAAATAGAACAGAATGATAAGGAAAAAAGGGTTTTTGTGGCTGGTGGAGTCAGTGGCCTTCATTGGAAAGCTGGAAAAGGGCAGAAGAGGAAGGCAAATAATTAAATAATAGACAAATAAGGACCAACTAAAAAGTCACATAAATTGGACATTCTATAGCATACCATAGATGAATGTAAAGATGAACTACACCTTTAATCAAAGGCAGTTTTGTACACAAAGGAATCTTGTGACCAGTATTTTGAGAAATCAAAACGTACAGTTTTTAATTAACGTACAGTTTCCTTAAGCTCTGGCTTTCAGGCCCCCTCAATTTTTAATTAAAAACTTAAAGATATACTCTAGATAGGCCTCTATTTATTCTCATATGCCTGTTTACAATTTCCATCTGAAAAGCAAATCAATTATGACAGCTCAGTGGAAATATTTTTACACTTGATATCTGTATTTGAGGGAACAAGCTGCTTGTCTGTACAGACTGAAATACATGGAGTGATTTGCTATTTGAGTGGGTGGTAAAACATGCCTCAGAGAAACAGAAACAAACGTGCTTGTGCAAATCCTTCTAGATGTTCCTGTTCTCCTGAAAGCAATATAAATCTTTTAACTGTGAACAGAATGATGATGCCATCAGTTACTCTACATGATGAAATTAGTTTATGAGCCTTCAACTAAAAACTAAATATCTGCTAGATAGTGAGGTGCTCACAAAAATAGCTTACTGAGCGAGAAGATGCTGGTATGCAGGTCTGGACTGAGAATCAAAATAGGCCCTGGCATTTCAGGTACACAGAGGCCCAAACAGCCCCCAGCATTCCATTAAATACTGACTTTTTATGACACCTTATAGCAGCCCCTCTGGCATTTGCCAGAACCCACAGATTGCCAGTCCAGACCTGCTTGTACGGGTCTGGTACAGGTCCTACTAGGGCAACTTTTTGCAGAATAGGGTTGAGTTCGGGTTAAGGTTTTGCGGATTAGGGTTGGGTGCAGGTGAGCTTTTTTTCTGACTTGCACATCGCTCGTGTTAGAGTCTTAGCAAGTATGGAACAGGCCATGGAAGTTACTCCCTCTAGGTTTTCTATTTGCCTGTCAACACAAGTTCACATTTCTGGTGTATTTATGAAAGTAAAGGTGTTTCTGGGTTCAGCATTCATTTTAAAATTTTACCTTTTGCAATTGAACATTTTGTCTTTATAGTTTCTAGTCACATATATTGATTTTTGTTTGCTACTTTTATACAATATAATGCTAATCTCTTTTGTTTTCCTTGAAATTAGGCTCAAAAGCTTTCCCTTCAGCAGAAGTAAAATCCTTCAAGTCTTTTAAATCCAGTAAGTTAAAATGCATTTTTCATTTATGTCTATCAACTGAAAGAAAAATAGAACTACAGGTCTCAAGACCAAGGCAAACGTCACAGGTGCTGGCGTATTTCTGACATTTTCTTTAAGAAATAACCTCAAAACAATAGTGCTTGTTCCTCAAATGAACAATTAAAGAGCATGTAAACCTTCAAAACTGATTCATGTAAAATTGTCCAGAGTGCTCATCTGAGCACTTACAGATTTTATTTCTCATTTTAAAGATATTAACTATTTTTACTTTGTTAATATAATGTCATTAAAACAAAGCATCATCTGCTGATCAGTATTTGGGCCGACAGCCTGGAAAATTATTCAGTAGAGCAAAGACATGTTCTTCAGATGGTGGTGTTGTTTAATTTTCAGCAAATTAGCATTGCAATAATCAATATAAATTGCAAATGTGCTCAGAAGATCACTCTGAGGACTTTTTCAGGGTCTACATTTAATTTAGGGCCTATTTATGAAGCCTCAATATTTTCTGGTCGGGTTTTTTTATTGGGAAAACTCATTTTTAGAGGAAAACAAGCTCAGTTTTTCTCGAGATTTATTATATCCCAAAGCTGCTAAAAATCTGAATTAGAAATACTCCGTCTAAAACCTGTCGAAGTCATGTAGAAGGTAATGGCAGATGTCCCTTTTAACATTGTGATCTGCTCTGAATGAATAAATGGGCAAAAAACGATTCAGGTGTCAATTTAGAAAAAAATGGTATGATTCAAATTCGAAAATTATTTAGTAGAGACTTTCCCTGTTTTTTGTAGTTATCTAGTTTTTGTTTGTAGCTTGTTGTCAAGATTATTTTTTGTTACAGTAAGTGAGTTAGATTCATGGATAGGAGTTAGGTCAACTTTGTTTTAATAAACAAATGAAATAAATTTGAGTTTTAGCAACTACACCCCTTAACATATTAAACACGGACAGAAGTATTGGCAGATGATGATTTTAAGGTGAAGAGTGAACAACATAGTTTCTCCATTGTTCCTATAAATTTTCTGAAGAAAGAGAAAGAATGCCATATATCTATATGTGACATAATAACTATAATGAAATATATTATTTTACTATTATTTTACTGCATCAGATTTTATTAATAGCTGAAAAAAAAACACAGTAACGTGCCTACACAATAGATTGAATAATGACAATAAGAGGCACTGAACTAAAGTATGTTGACAGTGTATAATGTATAATAGCTGAGCAACTAACAATATGCAGTTTCAGCACAAGTACAAAATAGGTCAGGCAAGCATAATTACTGCTTTTCCTTCCTCAGCTAGGCAATGTTGTCACAGTTACTTTGTTAGCAGATTCTTATGCTAAGTTTTTCTTTTATAAATAATATGTGGAAGTAGGTATCTCCATTCCACAACTACAATATCAGATACATGACGATAAACATATTGCAGATAAATTATTTTTAAAAACATAAAAAAGAATATAATTTCTCATTTAGTTTCTACAAGTCTTGAAGATTTTTCCCTTTGTTGGGGTGTTATGTCTCCATTTTGCCATGATAGACTAATGGACGGTTTAAGAACTGCAATCCTTTCACAGTTCACAGTACGAGTGTCACTTTATTTTTCTCAATCAAACTGCAGAACCAGATTGTCATGACCTGGGCACAATTGCAAGCAATGCCAACATTTACCAATGCACCTACATGTTTGTTGCTGCATGTGTTGAGAGATTTCCATTCACTAAGGGGCACATTTACTTAAACTCAGATTAATCTCTGAACAAACTCCCATCCACAATTTCAAATAATTTATCTTTCATTTTTCTCAAATAAAATCTGACCGACAAAACATCAGGACAAAAACGAGTGTCTAATCTAATTATACGATTGCCACTCCAAAAACTCAATTTTATTGATTTTTCGATTCGAACAGTCAATTGCTGGTTGCAATGACATAACTCTGCCCCTGATGCAGTAAACACACTCTCCAGTACATAATCTCCCCCCCCCTCCCCGGCATATGCCATCCGTGCCCTCAATATTATCTGCATTTCCTCCTTTGTTATAGCTGTTTTATTAGCAGGAGTCCATTATGCTGGGGGACTATTTGAGCAGTGTTGAGGTAATTAGCAACTTCAATGGACCAAATATGGAGTTGCTTTAATTTGCCCTGTTTAACAATAGAATTAACAAAAACCAAACAAATCAATGTTTTTGCAGTCAGCACACTCAACACAAGCCACCTTCTTTACACTCATGTTAAACAAGGGGTATATTTCCCTTTAATGCAAATGTGGAACACAAGAAAAGAAATCTATAAATCTATAAATAATAATCAATAATCTATAATTAAAATCTAATCTTTCACAAACAACATATGTATAGGCAGTGCTCATTCATATTTTGCAAATTAAATGCACTTATCAAGACATGGTTTAAACATTGCTTTTGCATTACCCATTTCAATACGTTGTGTTGAAATTGGCTACCCTATTAATATTCCTAAAAATCAGATGGATTAGGTCCTCTGTGGTTTGTCTATTCTTGACCTGTATATGTTCATTGTATGCAGCTTTAAACACACAATTCGCTGGCCGCTATAAACATATGCAATATGTATTTTACAGGTGTCCATCAGGAATCATACTCACTTAAAACAAGGCCAAGATCCAGGTAAGGATACTTTGGATAAAACCATACTGTATTGCTCATTTATCGAAGTGGCATGTCTCTGCTACTGAATACTAATGCTTTTTTTTGAAGTGCATCTAAGCTTCCCTAGCATATTAGCTGTTCTGTTCTGGGCATTGCCAAAAGTTTCTTCTGTTAGAAATTAATGCATGAATGCTTAACCTATGCAATTTATGATTGCACTCAGTACATTGGGAACAGGGTCCTCATGTGCCCTTCCAGTGGTACCAGGTTAAAGTGCATTATCCTAAAATATTGCCCATTCCCATGCTAGCCCCAGGGTTTGTGGTTCTTAATTATGTTGTGCATTTCTGTAATATTTTCACACTGCAATAAAATGTTTAAACTGACCTCCACCAAGAAATAAGCCTCCAGATCTATTCCTACCACTTTCAGTAATTAAAGACACAGTTTACATCAATAGTTACTTTTTGTAGGTACAAATAATCCAAGGGAATGAAAAAAAATTATAGTCTTTATAAATCAGTAGCAATCACTAGCAATAGCAAGTAAGCACATTTCATATATGGAGCCACCTTTGTCTTGCTCATCAAGAAATGACATGCAAAATAATTATTGTCTTGTAAATGTGTAACTGGTCTGTTTAAAATACCTTTAAAAATTGAAGGGATGATATTGGCCTATACTTAAAATATAATAAGTCTATAAGTATGTTTCTATAACTTCTTAGTGGAATAGGTTATTCACTGTGTTTTATTTGTAGGGAAGTAGATTATTTATGATGTTTGCAAGTGTGGGTAATCAATAATTTATAATGTGTATATGTAGGGAAATAGATTATTTATACGATATAGATTAAGCTACTAGAACCTCAAGATTACAAAATAAATCCAGCCAATGATATGTGTAAAACAACTAACAGTGTTCTAACACTGTGTGGCATATTAATCAGTCAGTGAAAAATAGATCTCACAACAGTTCACCAGATGGGACCTCCTCAACTCACTATTCACAATAATACTGCCTGTGTCAGGATGTTTTCATTCAAGTTTTGGTCAATGGTCACTGTTTGCAAGAGTCATAGATGATAGAAACTACCCCCTCCATTAGGATATTATATTTTTTAAAACCATTTCCAAACCTCCAAACAATTATAAATCTGTTATATCCACATATGACTGTTATTAGCTCATGAAGACTGGGCAGAATTTTTATTCCTTTATTAACAGCTGTTGTTTGAGATTTGTAAGTTATTGGTCATTATGTCCACATGAGCTGACAATTATCCTTGGATCCTCTTTGGGCTCTTACACACAAGTGTTTCTGCCTCTGTTCCCCTGTGATGGATCTTTCATGTGTTCCACCACAGAGTAAGGCATAAACATCAAAGACTGTTTTTTCAATGAGGTTATATTCTGCTGCAGGGAAGCAATGGGCGTAGGTTTTTGGTTGAGGTTGAGGTTTTTTTTTTTTTTTTAGTTTTTTCTCTTAATAAATCTCTAATATTTGGTTTTGAAAGCATGTATTCAAATTTTTAGCTCAAAAACCTCAATATAAACGCAATATAAATTTGAATGCAAATGCCCCAAAATTTTATAGATTAAACACATGCCATTTCTCAGAGAATAATTCGCCATCTTTAAAAGCAGGAACATATAGCAAGTTTCTAATTAATTTTCAAGTTCAACTCTGCCATAATTTGTTTAGGGAATGAACATACATAATTACCCAAATCACGGTATAAATTTAATTCAATTATCCTTGGAGAGCTGAATCCACAATGTCACTTTGTGCCACTGTTTCAAAGCCACAACTAATTTCAGCTACCAGTAGCTGTTTGCAGGGGTTGCAGAGACACTACATGGCAGGTAAAAGTCTAGGGAAAATTTAAATAATTAATGATAATATTTTCAGAATATATTGTAATGTATCATCCCTGACAGATCTTATTCAAATACATCTATAGAAGAAACAATGAAGAAAGTTGAAGATCCTCCTACACCACCTCCAAGGCCACAGAAAACACATTCAAGAGCTTCTTCCTTGGATCTGAATAGGATAATTCAACAGAATTCTCCAGGTGATTATGTTTTACTTTCTCCCAAAAACTAATGTCAGGGAAGAGCTGGCAACTTTATGACTGCACTAAAATGCCTATCATACTTTGAACTCATTGGGGGGGAATTAGGGATGCACCAAATCCACTATTTTGGATTAGGCGGAACCCCCGAATCTATTGTGAAAGATTCGGCCAAATACCGAACCGAATCCGCATGTGCAAATTAGTGATGGGTAATTTTTTTTTATACTTCCTTGTTTTGTGACGAAAAGTCACATGATTTTAAGGATTCTTATTCGGTTTGACCAGGCCCAAGGATTTGGCTGAATCCAAATCCTGCTGAAAATGGCCGAATCCTGCTGAAAATGGCCGAATCCTGTCCAAATACCGAACCGCATCCTGGATTCTGTGCATCCCTAGGGAGAATGTAATTAAATGACTGCGCATCAGTGCAAGCTGTAAAATTCGCAAACTCTCTTCCACTGTCAAATGTGGTCACTAAACAGTTTCCATGTTCGCAAAATCTATATTAAATTTGAGCTAAGCAAAAATTGTTCGTGCAGAGGCATAATGTTTTGCATTGCAAATAGTTTTTTCGTTACTGACTTTTATTACATTTCCACATACATGTTTAGTTAAAACATTATGATACACTCCACACTGTATGCCAGCATAGCATAAAATGAGGTGTTTATTTACGTGCAATAGCACAACACACCAGGGACTAATCTACTTACAGGAGCAAAATGCTGAAAATATTGCATCCATGGGCAATAAAACTCCATGACAAAATGGGCACCACATATGTGCATATATTTATACAGTTGCTTGGACCACAACAAATTCTCATCACTGGACAAGCTATATAAATAAAAACAAAATAGAAGCCATTGAGGATCTGCATCCCTTCTCTCTTTACTTTTTTTAACAATGTGGTGGCAAACTAACAAACGTGGGATACCTGGTCAAGGTAACTAGATCTGAGCATGAAATTATTAGCAATGCAAACAGCAGATTTGTATTATGCAGGGAATATTGTACCCCTTCTGTACAATATAAGGATCTGTAACCATATGTTTCTAAAGTTCACAGAACTTTATTGTGACTTATAATATCCTTTTGCACATTACATGCACATTATTTGTTATGAAGCAGGATAAACAGGATATTTATTGCTCTTGTATGTTTTTTGTTTATTACAGCTGCTCGAGCTGGCTGGATTCCACCTCCTGCTTTACCACCCCGACCTTGCATATCACAGGTAAACAGCATATACACAATTATGCATACAGCTGTAGCAGCAAGTACAAAACAATGCATGTTTTTTTAAGTAATACAAATAACTATCACAAAACATAAATACTGAAAACTGTATCTTTTATTGTAAATATGATAGAAATATAGAAAATAATCTATGGAATCTCATTATAATATACAGTATAACAGGTACATTAACCAGTTGTCACTCCTACATCATATACCTTATATAAAGATGATTCTCAGCATCAAGATGCATTTCAGTGTCCTCCAACCAAATCAGTTTATAAACATTTTCATAGAAATTAACCTACTTCACATTTGCCAGAAAGAAATCTGGTATCTTTTTAATGGTCAAAAATGACTCTGCACACACCACAGTCATGGAAGAGTTTGTCTCCTTGATATCCAATAATTATTTCTTATGCCTTCTTCAAGGTTATGTTAGCAAAAGGGAATTATTAGGAAGCCCACAAAATCATCCAACAGATATCCATATTGGCCTGACCAAAACTGGGCTACCGTTTCATATCATTACGTCAAGGTTTCCTCTTGTAAAGTGTCTCAAAGTCACGTAGAATGATATGCAAACTCTACAAATAATGCAATTATCTCTTTATAATTAATTACTTGGGACTTTGATGCATTTATACATAAACTATTTAAAGAACATCACTTCTTTTGTATCTGAAATCCTTGTGTATACAGTTGCTCCTTATTGTGCCTCAGTCCTTAAAGGCAAACTGTCATGGGAAAACATGTTTTTTTTTAAACACATCAGTTAATAGTGCTGCTCCAGTAGACTTCTGCGCTGAAATCCATTTCTCAAAAGAACAAAAGGATTTTTTTATATTCAGTTTTGAAATCTGACATGGGGCTAGCCATTTTGTCAATTTACCAGCTGCCCCTGGTCATATGACTTGTGCTAGCACATTAGGAGGGAACTGCTTTCTGGCAGGCTGTTGCTTTTCCTTCTCAATGTAACTGAATAGTACGCAGTGGGACATGGGTTTAACTATTGAGTGTTGTTCTTAGATCTTCCAGGCAGCTGTTATCTTGTGTTAGGGAGCTGTTATCTGGTTACCTTCTCATTGTTCTTTTGTTAGGCTGCTGGGTGGGGGAAAGGGAGGGGGTGATATCACTCCAACTCGCAGTACAGCAGTAAAGACTGATTGAAGTTTATCAGAGCACAAGTCACATGAATTGGGGCAGCTGGGAAATTGACAAAATGTCTAGCCCCATGTCATATTTCAAAATGAAATATAAAAAAATCTGTTTGCTCTTTTGAGAAATGGATTTCAGTGCAGAATTCTTCTAAAGCAGCACTATTAACTGATGTGTTTTGAAAAAAACATGTTTTCCCATGACAGGTTCCCACGGTATTAATGAAAGTGATGACATTTTGTACACCCTGGTTAGATTTAGAAAATACCCTTTCCTTCATTGTAGAAATCAAAGATAAATATTAGATCTTAATGCCTTATACTGGATACATTTATATACTTGCACAGAATGGAAAATAAATTATACCAACATGACCAAAACTTATGTCAATCCGGTCCCTGTTAACATTCACAAATTTTACTGACAGAATCCGCATCATAGCTCTAACACAGACCAAAAGATGCCAATCCAACAACCCAATTTTGCAGACTTCAGGTCACAAGAACAGGTACAGTATATTGATATTATTGTAGTGTATATCAAGTGTGTTACTCCTTGACAACAGGATCATGATGCATGTTAATAGCCTATATTAATTATTTTACTTTATTATTAAAGCATAATAAATCCTGAAAATTCTAGTTTTTTTCTCTCTAAATATGTGAGTTTTCTCCCTAAATAACTCAACCAGAAAAAAATTGAGGCTTCATGGTGTGTGAATACTGGTCCTGTCTGCTGGAATTTTTTTCCAAAAGGGTCACTAATAAGTTGAGTGACACAGAGATCACTTCCCTCTTCTGAACCGTTTTAGTTTAGGGGCTTGGATGATTTTTTGGACAGACATAATATCAAAGGCTATTTTGATACTAAACTCTACAGTTAGTATAGCTATGGGCATATATGGTTTGTGTGAAAGAGTGGATGTGTGTGTGTGTATGCTGGGTTTTAATTTGGAGGGGTTGAACTTGATGGACTTTGTCTTTTTTCAACACAATTTAACTATATAGTTCACTCAAAGGTATTTTATCTTCATCTTAGCCACACTCCCAATTATTCTATTTGTTCTGTGTACGAAATATAAATATGTATCTCTGTATGACTGAGAGGAGTGCAAGAATGCAAGCTTAATGATTCTCTGCAGGGTGCATTACATATTGAAATATCAAAATGCTGCAGATTCTGCAGTAATGATTGATACCTTAATTGTTTTATTTGAACCCATTTAATTAACAGATTAGATTGTATTACATTATCATTAGATTAGAAATATACTGTAAAGCAAATGGTTTTGTTGGAGAATTAACTTACATTTTTTTGTCTCTTGCATCGCAGCATGTTTTATAGTGTTTTTTACCTTTAAATAAAATATATTAAATGAGAGCTGTTTATAAATTACTCTTGTTAAACTGCACTATTCATGCAGATCTGATATAAAGCATGTACAGGATATAGATCTGGTTGATAACAAGGTAAATGTGTTTTTGCCTTGTCGCCAATTTGTTGTGTTTTGATAGCCGAGGATGAGCATAGTATAACAGTGCTTTATTAGCAGGTTCATACTGCCATTACAAAACAGTAACATAAACTCTAGCACCTTAAGCAGTATAGACGGTACTGTGTATGCACAGTATAACTCCTGCGCACAGTGACATCTACAGGCCATTTGTATAAACACCAAACCAACACATTATCACTGGTTATAAACAAACAAATGTATTTCAGGGTTTTTTAGACATTAGCAGAAAATATCTTTTTCATGCATATTTACTTCTATGAATATGGTGATTGTTTACTGCAAGATGGCACACAGATTGTTGATTGACAGAAAGCCCGTAAGCCTACAGAATTATACTTCTGTTCCTCAAAAAACTCAGCAAAAATAAATGAGCATCAAAACATTTTGTGCGTTCAGCTTAGCATAAAATGCTCTTTTCATGGTTTTGATGCTGCTGATATTTTTATTCATTTGACAGCTCTGCGTGTTGCCAACTCTCACAGCAAATTGGTAAAAATCGCAGATGAGGATCTGCAAAAAAAGGCCTTGTTATCTGTCAGTGTAAGGAGTAAAAACAACACAAGGAGATTGTCTGTATAAATGTTCTCTTTTATGATGACAGATGAAAAATATCTGCATAAAAGTGGAATATCAGCCATGCACCTAAACACTTTGCATGAGGGTGGCTACATTTATGCATATATATATATATATATATACACACATATACGTATATATGTATGTGTGTGTTGCACTAGTGTACTGAGTCTGCCAGCAGAGGTTTATGTTATCAGGGTTTATGATGATTTTTAGGATATTTAAAGGAGTAGTTCACCTTTAAATGAAATGCTTAGCTTTTTGTTTACCAGCTCTCCAGTTTGAAATTTCAGCAGCTAGCTGGTTGCTAGGGTACAATATGCAGTAACAACCAGTATATTATTTAAATAAAAGATTTAGAGGTGAAAAAGAGATGGCCTAAACAGAAAGGTAAGTAATACACTTACAGACGGTTACAATACAGTTGTACAGAAAAGTTGTACAAGAGATCAATCTTTATTTGGCTTCTGGGGTCAGTGACCGCAATTTGAAAGTTTGAAAGAGGCAGGTGATCAAGAAAATTATGTAAAAACTAGAAAATATAAAAAGACCAATTAAAAAGATACAAAGGGCACATTTACTAAAGAGCGAATTGTGTTTTTCTGATAAATTTTCGCTAAAAAGACAATTCACAACTACATTGCCTATTTACTAGAAGATGAGCAACACAATTTGCTAGCAAATTTTATCGCTGGTGAACTTTCGCTGCATCTCGCCAGGTGAACTATTGTAAATCCGCTAATTTATCAAAGTGTGAAAATATCAATTTGTTACCGTTTTCACCAAAATGTGTAACTGGCAAATGAATACAATGAAGTTTGAATCTTCAAAATTATCATGTCAGTGACATCATATCCTGTATTCCAAAAAACAGTTTTCATATTAAAAGTAAATTTATGTTTATAAGTAGTGAAGAGCGAATAAATTCGGGAAACGCCAGGAAAATTTCGCCTGATGAAAATTTGCCGGCATCTCGTTTTGGATGCAGGCCTCCAAAACGAGATGCGGCTGCGTTTCAAGTATATTTCACCGTTTCACGAATTTCTCTAGAGAATTTGGCGAGCTGAAACGCCCCAGATTCGCCCATCACTATTTATAAGTTGTAACTACGTCTGACATAGTTGCATGAAGTCTGTCAGAGACTTCCGAAGTGAAAATTTGCACATAAGTAAATGTGCCTCAAAAGAGTGAAATATTCTATAACATACTAAAAGTAAGGTCAAGAATCAAAAGAAAGCACTCATGTTATGTAGACAAGGATATCCAAAGACAATGTGAAAGCTTCTTTTAATATGTTACTGTTTTTGGATTGTTTAACTTTGTGTTTTATCAACAATCTGGTTTGGAATTTTAACCGCTGTCTGGCTCCTTGGCTCTCTGGCTCGAGCCAAGGATTTGCCTCATTGTCACAAAGAAGTATAAATAGGACTTGATAGAAAAAAAGGCACAAAAAATGGCAAAATTAAAAAAGTAGCTTCATAGTCTTCTTTCTTGTTTCTTGTCCCACTGACAGGTTCTCTTACAGTATTTTCCTCCTTGTTGCACCATTCATTCTCTTGTTGTTGCTTGGAAATATGCAGCTACTTTACTTTTTTTAGCATATTGTAGAATTCCACTAGATGGCACTTTAAGGACATCGCAAGTTGCTGCATTTTACTGAATGTAGCAATCATAGATCACTATTGAAAGCAAAAGCATTTACTAGTTAATTTTCCAATCCGCGCCACAACATTCTAGAGATAATCAGTGGAGGCTTTCAATATAAATTTCATATGTTTTTTTGTCTATGGACATATGGCTTTCCCCATCTATATCTGGCCAAAAGCCATCAAGATGTTGATCGGACAGGGCTAAAAATCCTGTTGGATCACGGAACACATCTGTTTGCTGATGTGGTCCTGCAATCTGACTGCCCTTATTCCTTTCATTATGACATGGTCGTTGGGCCCTAGGGCTTACATTTGGATCAGCCAGATATGCCCACCTCAAGGTGGGGAGATAGCAAAATTGCTTCTATGTGTATGACCACCTTAAGAGTTGTAGGCCGTCAAGGTGGACATCTCTGATATATATGCAGAACATATGCAATAATTTTAACTCAATATAGTATGTCATTTCTTCTTGTACTTTATATATAACACGGAAGGATTCTATGGGAAATGTAGTTTTAATATGCCAAGCAGGTATTTTATTTCCTTTGCCAGTACCTACTTGCACTTAGAGATCATGGTCATTCACAGAAAATTTTCCAATGGGGGGCATCAATGAAAACAACCTGTTTGAAAGATGCAAACTCACCCAGAATAAATTAAATTCTAGTTGGATGGAGGTGAGACTTCTACATCTACAGAAATCAGAAAAAAATCACATTACATGTGCAGCCCAACCATAGATCACAGTTCCACCTAGGCACCCATTACAGACAGAAAGATAGAGAGCTACACATTACAAACAGAGGGCCCCCAGATCTTCTCAGCTGAAAGGTCCCACCTGCATCCCTCAGGTTGCTGTTCAATTGCAACTGAAAAGCATGTTAAAATAACACATAATTATGAGGTACACTTTCTTTAAATGTCAACACCTAATATATATCTATTTTAAAAAAAAATTACCTAGCAAATAGTCATTTATGGAACCAATTTAAAAACCAAAAAAAGACCACTATATAGGTTATAACACGTAGATGACTGGCCAAACACTATTTTATTTACAGTATATATTTGATGGCTTCTAAATGATTTATACAATACATGGGGAAACGGATCCAAAACAGGCTTTATGGGGAGTGATTTTTACTCATAACTCCCTTCTCCTAACAGAAGAAAAGTAGAGGAGCCAGATTGGAATTTGGTGGGTTCTCTTGGTAGTCATAATCCTACTTACTGCAGAACAGTGCAGACAGACCTTTAAAAAATAAAAAAGGATCATGTCACAGAAGAGCAGTCATATATTTGTTGTCTGGGTTACCATTTATTCAAAAAACATAAAAAAAAAACAGAAAGGAAATTGACTTTCTGAGCAGTCAAGCTTCAACCTAGTATAAGAAAATCTATCTTACAATAAATTCCAGTGTCACTGCTCCAGTGACATCAGCGACATTGTACGTTTCATAGATTTCCTAGGAATTAGGCAAATGTCTCCTGACTCCATGTTACTTCCTAAAACATGCCTCAGATGGCTTCTGGAAGGACTAGCTCTGTTTCTGTTCATATGATATCCCTGCAGAAAAGAAAACTGATGCCTGCTGATATTAAACATGCTGTTAAAGTACTTATGTAAACTGTACTTTACTGGTGTTCATTAATTGCAATAAATCAGGGAGTTTTTTGTGGAAATCTGTGTTCATATAATCTGCTAAAGCACCATTCAGTTGAAGCCAGAATAGGAGACTCTTAGGGGAGATTTTTCCTGGATAATATTTAAGTATTATTGTAACCAGGTTTTAGGGCTTGGCACAGTGCAAGGGTGACAACAGATAACACTCTGTGCATAAAGAAAGGGCTGTGTTTATGAGACTGGAACAGCACTTGCTCTATTTTAGGTTAGAATGCACAGTTTTTGTGTTTTAAAGACATATAACAAAGGGAGTTGCTACCTAATGGTTCTCTGAGGTGGCACAAAAAGCCCATAAATGCATTTTACTGTCTCAATAGCGTCCGTCTAGTTATTCAGGTGCTGACATTTCCATATCTCCTCATTATAACTGTTATGACTGGGCTGGGATACTTTCTTGTGCCCCTATGTCTGTTGGTAAGTGCCAAAGAAACAGCATGACGAGGAGCTGAAAACATTCATGCCCCTAGTGGCTCAGTTATGGGTTTTGAAGCAACATTGTATTAGCACAGAAAAATGGAAAATTCTGTGCATTTTATGGCATTTATATTTTGTTTTATTACATTACATTTTTTGCCAAAAGTAAAAGATGTATATGTGAAAACTCTCGACACATAGCCTTCATTTACTGTATGACAACAACAGAAGTGTTTCCAGACATAATGCAATGTATGGCATTAAGGAGGGATAATAAAATTATAATCAACAACAATTGATACCTGTAGATTAAAGTCTTGCTGTTTGTGCTTAAAATGCTTTGGCACTTTTATTTCACTCTTCCTATTTGCCTTTCTTTCTAATTTCTTTCCCCAGAGGGAGCGGGTAGCAGACATTGAGTTACATCCCCAGATGAATAAAATGCTGCCACAGACAGAGGAGACCAGTCCTGCCAAAAAAGTAAGATGGATGCAGCTCACATTTGGTGCACAGATCTCTCACAATATTTCTCATTCAGCTCAAATTCTTTCTCCACATTTATTTATTACCTTTTCCATTTGACCATATTTTTTACATGCTTACGGGATAATATTTACTGATTGCTATTATAAAGCCTAATTAAACTTTGTTATGGTTTTTGGTATCCATGAATGTCTAGCCTGTGGCCCAGCAGCTGTTATTAAGTTAGTGTGTTGGGAGATGTTTGTTCAGGAAATGGTGCAGGAGTGCAGGCTGTGCCTTCCTGAGCTAGCAATCCAAATGGGCAACATGCAAGCTGCTAACAATGAAGCTATGGAAGTTCTAATATGCATACACAATTCTAGACACAGATAAACCAAGAAATGCGCATAAAATGAGGCACAAGTAAAGACCTTCACGTGGTGCTGGTAGCAGGGTCTTTGCAGCAGAGACAGAGACATGGTATAAATTAATTAGGATCAAAGTGACTGAGCTCATAAGTGTGCCCAGGCAATAGTAGATCCTATACAGTGCTACTGGGAGTGAAGAGGGTGCAACTGCACCAGGGTCTGCACCCCCTTGGGGCCCTCCACTAGTCCTCTCGCAGTTAACACCACCGTGAAAATTGGCTCGCGAGGGGGTGTTGGGGGCTGAGACCCCACAGGGTATAGTTCTGTTATGGATCCTATATACAATTTAAAGACAGCATTATTACAAATATTACTGAGAGTAACACATATACTGCAGATATGTCTGGACAAAAGAAGAAAATTAAAATAAAAGCTGTCAGAAGAGTATTCAGTGGGGCTAAATATCATACAAGAGATGTTACCTCTGTTATTTTTTTTTAATTCTGACTTGAGCACTGTAAGAACTTTGCATGTTCTTGCCGTGTGTCTCTGTGGGTTTCCCCAGGTGCCTTGGTTTCTACCCATCCACCCCAAAAAACTGTTAAGGAAAGATAATTGGCTCCTGAGGAAAATAGCCATAGTGGGTGTGAATAAGAGAGGGACAATAGATTATAGAGCTCAGTTATAATGCATGTATCAATGTCACTTTTTAAAGGGGAACTAAACCCCCCAAACCCCAGCCCCCCTCAACTGACATCCACTGGTCCTCCTACCTGCTACCTCCCCACACAGTATGTTCCATTCCAAAGTGTTTCTACTTGTAAACCTCTTGTAAAAATGCTGAGGCGCACTGAGATGACATCTTCTGCCTTTTCTCATCATCTTTTGGCAATTTGCCAACACAAATGCAGCAGTAGCATGTACAGTTGAAGCTAGGTCTGGGAGCAGCTTCGAATGATCCTGCAGGCTCTGTGTAGGCAGGGCCGAAACTAAGGTACATCTTGAGGGTGCAACTAGTAAGGGAGGAAAAGTGCTAAGTCCTACAGTTTCCTACTCTTTGCACTCTACAGCATTGTAGGGGGACTGGCACAAACAGTGGCGATCTGAGGTAATCCGCTCAGTCTGTTCTCATGAATTGCACCCATGTGCCTAAAGATTTCTTAATGTGAGCTGTGTTAATAGGTGCAGCAGACCTGCACCTATAGCATTAGATGCAAACTCATATTAATGATGAGTGCTGCAAATGTCACAGTCCCCATTCTTTAGCATTGTCCATTTTGTTAAAATGCACATGTGCAATTGCATACATATTAACACACAAGATGCAATTGCAGAGGGTGAAAAACCCAAATATAATGGAAAAGTAATACTAGAATCTGTTTGTTTATGAGCCCTGATAAGAGGCAGGGACTGATGTAAATAATAGTCATGTTAAAGCTCAGCAGAATGGGTTGGTTCAGTTTAATTAAAGGATGATAACATAATAATTATTATCCTTTATTTAAATGCTGATATGTTTACCATGCAATTATGATTATTTGTTTTGTATAAATTATACCTCAAATCAGATTAAAAACTAGACAGGGAGAGGTGGTAAATATCTTGAAACTGAAGAAGTTGGAAATGTATATTAAGGAGGAAAATTAATTGATGTTTTTTGGTAGCATTTGGTTTTTTTGCAAAAAAACTGGTTATGGGTGGAGATTCCCTTAAAAAGTGCGGTAAAAGTATGAGCGCAAAATATAGACAAAATTGTTGCACAATATGTTTTCGCCAGTTTACAAACCTGCAGTAAATATAAATTTGTGAATTTTCTCACGCAAGAATATGTCATCGCCAGTTATCGCATTAACTGAAAATAACGCTACATACACATTAACACGCGGTTTACTAAACAGCGAAATGTGTGAAAGACAAAATTTACATAAGAATATTTGCTAAATTTTACCGCCACCTATGTAGTGGTGTAAAAGTAAAAATTCTCAAGGGGTAGGAAATATCCCATAATCATTGCTGACAAGAGAGAAATCTCTAGCTATTGCTGACAGGATGTTTTGGAGTCTGCTTCAATCTGCTGCAACAGCAGCAGTTTCAGCTCAGAGTATTATTGGCAGCAGGCATCACAGTCCAAGGATTCGTCAGCTCAACGCTTTTGGCAGGGGTATTGGTTTCATTGTTATTGGCTACATTAAACTGTGCATTTATATGGTGCAAAGAGAGACTGGTATGATTACTTGTTGATCTGATTCCATTGGCAGAAGGGTTTGTGACTGGATGGATGAAGTATGGGTTTATATGATACATACATGTTTGATTGGTGTCACTCTGGTAATGTTGTTGGATGGTATAATCATCAGTCAATAAAGTTTATGAGTTTTGAAGATGCATTTCTGACCATAAATGTCACAGTAAAAATTGCCATGATAACCGCCATAAAACGGACCCCATAGAATTGATTTCTCAAGTTAACTTATAAAGCACTGGCACTGGTCCCTTCTGCTTATAAATCAATGTTTAGTATTATAGTACTTTATTATATAGAACTTTTCCGGGTCTTACATTATCTTCCATATCACATTCAATTTTAAAAATTGGATCTTTGCCTAACCTATTATTTAGACTTGCTGGCTGCCAAAGAACGACTTATCCCACACACTGTATCAGTTTCCTCTGTTGTCAACTTTTTAGGATCTGCCATTAATTCTCAGGAGCATGGTCTTATTATTGGTTTGAGCTATGATTTTCCTCTGCATTTCTAAAACGTTTATTACTGGACAGAGTGAGATTTTTTCATAAACAGTTCTGAGTATTCGGGGGAGTGTACGGCCACAAGAATCATACAGACTGGAAGAAGAGATCATTTGCAGACATTTTGTGCATTATGATACCCCAAAATTCCCTCTACTTTAAAGAAAACAGGGATAGTTTATTCATATATTGCCAATATGTTCAAGCTGAACAACTACATCAAAGCCATCCCTGGTCTGGCCAACCCTACACTAACCTTTATCCAATTCAGTAAGGATTCTAGTACTTTTTTGAGCATTTCAGTAGTTTTATGTGTAATTTGCTTTGTTGGCCAGCTTTAATATATTGCAATATATGGACAAACAGAGGCTGTTTTGTGTAAAAGGTAGTTGCTTTACACCCAATCTGTTGAAATGTACCTAACATATGAGTGCAGATGATCTCTTCTTTCTGTCGGTATGATATCTTTCATGAAGTAATGAGGCAGGTCTTTTCTCTCAAGGTAAATGCCATTTGACACCCTTGGTATATACACTATTTCAAAGAATTTCATGTTCATTTATTATGTAATATCCTGAGAGATGACATGTATAACATTTTGCTTTTGCCTCACAATAAGCTGCTCAACAGATAAAAGCTAGTGTCTTGCCGGTGCTCAAAATTAATGTGCTGACTTTGTACCCAATGGAAAACTCACATTATTGAACTATCAGCTTCTAGGTGTTAAGTTACTTAATTGCTCTCACTCAACTATTTTATCTTAATTTGCTTAGTAGTACCTGCAGAGAACTGCAAATGATACTCTCTGTTTTAAAGGAAACCTGTCATGATTGAGTTAGCACTAGGAAGGAAATAAAACTTTTAAAACAAACCACATACCCCTATTTATTATGCTCAAATCTCACTAATTCTCAATTTATAACTACTTTTCAAATGTCCATGAGACACTAACTGAAGCCCTGACTTTCCAGAAAGTCAGGAGAGCAAAGCATCATGGGTAGAATCAGTCCTGCAGACTCCTCTCACGATATCACCAGTTTGTGCAGTTGTTAGTGGCTAGAGTAGCCCACACAATCTGAATAGAACAACAGAAGGTGTTTCAGATAATTCCCATAGAATATCAAGTCCTGGTGTGACATGAGTTATATAGAGCTTGTCTATCATAGAGGATACTCTGACTAAGCATGAATGAGATTTGGCAGTTTGGCACAGCCCACACACGGAAAACAAAGGGGTGTTTAAACATGGCAGCACCTATGAAGCACTTTTTACATGTAGGATATTTTGTAATCCGTTTCAGATATAGACAAAAACAGCTGACTAAAGGGTTTAACTAAGGATGGAAAATAAATATTTTACTCATGTCTCAAGGTGACAGGTCCTCTTTAAGCATGCTGTAGCAGGTATAAGGGTAAGGCCACACGGGAAGATTTCGGGGAGATTTTTCGCCTGGCGACTTATCGCCGCGACTAATCTCCCCGAATGACTTGCTAGTATCTTGCAATAAAGTTGCCTGCGCCTATTCACACGCGGCGATGAGGCAATTTTGACCGACTTTGAAAATCCCTTCGCCGCATGTGAATAGACGCCGGCAACTTTAGCGATAGCGGGTGCAAGATACGAGCAAGCCACTCAAGGAGATTAGTCGCCTCAAAGACGTGCCGTTTTTATAATGGGGAATAACTTGGTTTAGTTCTGATGTTCTCCTCTTAAATGTTCCCTCTGTGATAGCAGATTGGTTAGCAAAAAAAAAACTACAACCAAACATATATTCAACCATGAATTTTTAAGGAGAGCATGTGCAAGGCTTGAATATATTGTGCTTCCTGCTGCTCCAGCATTAATGCTGCTTACATTTTTTAAACCAGTGGTTCTCAACCTTCCTAATGCTGCGACCCGTTAATACAGTTCCTCATGTTGTGGTCACCCCCAAACAGAAAACATTAAAATATTTTCGTTGCCTGCCCAAAGCGGATTGTTAGGAAAGTACAGGAGACAGCGTGGCTGCATAAAGGTTTGGCCACACCCATTTGTGGCCACCCCCCCCAATTACCATGTTAATTTTACAAATATGACTGCCCACTTTAAATGGGCAGGGAGAGCTGTATGGCAGTCCCTACTAAGGGGATATAGAAAGTTGTAATGCAACTGGCTTCCCTACACAGGTTACTAAACTACACCTCCCAGCACCAACACCCAGAGAGCTACAACCTTAGCCCAGGGCTAGTGGGGAGAGAGATGAACCTGCTCCTGGGACCCCTTAAGTGACCCCTGTGAAAGGGTCATTCGACCCCCAGGTTGAGAACTGCTGTTCTAAACTGTATTGCCTTTATATAATGCTACCATTTCCCTCAGTGTCGGACTGGGACACCAGGGGCCCACCCAAAAATCTTAGACCAGGGGCCCACCATAAAACCTTAGACCAGGGGGCCACTCTCAGTACTAATATTCTTCATCTCCTCAATCAACCTCTTCTCCTAGTTTCTTTTCTTTACATACTATAAGCAATTATTCCATCTATTTAGCCTCTTTGTTTTCATAGAAAAAGGGAATGACCATGAAATAGGCCAAAAGTTTAGCAACATGAGGGCCTACTGACACCTTGGCCCACCTGGAGTTTTCCTGGTATTCTGGTGGGCCAGTCCGACACTGATTTCCCTCATAGTTTAATCTCACTTCCAAAATGATTGTTATTACTTATACTGCACTTAAAGAGTAATGCGCTCAAAATCCATCCCCAATAATAAGAAGTATTTATTGAAATGTATAAGCAAATATAAATTATCTGCAAGTTACATTTTCGTGTAGAGTATAGATCAATATTTATACACTTTGAGGTAGGGGCGATGATTTAATGTAAGTCACATCACATGTGTGAAAGTACTGTATGCATAAATGCTTGCTAACTCATAGAAAAGATTAAAGGACAAGGAAAGTTAAACTAAAGAAGTAGCTAGAAATGTTGTACATTATGTTTTGGGCTCATTTACCAACCCCAGGCAACTAAAGCCCTTTAGCAGTAAAGATCTGTGTCTCCAAAGATGCCCCAGTAGCTCCCCATCTTCTTTTCTGCTGATTCACTGATTCACATGCTCTGTGCTGCTGTCACTTACTAAACTTACAGTACACATAGAATAGAAATGTCACAATATAATGCTGATAAGCAATCAATACAGATAATTACTACATAGCAGCACAGAAACCAGTTCAACTAACATCAGAATTTAATAATCAGCCCTGTAGTATCAGCTTATCATGCTTAATAATTTGCAACAACCCCTAAGCTTAGCTTCTCAACAGCTGCTCAGAGTCCACTGAGCATGTGAGTGTCACAGACACTTTCCAAGATGGTGACCCCCCTGTGACAAGTTTAAAGTCCTGGATCATTGCTGCTATTGAAAAGCTGAAACTTTAGGCTGGTGCAATAAGTTCAGTACATAAAACATGGCATTTTTAGTCCTATTCATTTTTCTTTAAGCAGAATACTCAACTGAATCTAAATCATAATTAGTATATTGAAATTTTAGTAAAATATTAAAAACTTGTATCATCTGGAAAACATTTGTACCCAGTGCTTTATGGTCACATGACTTTCAAACCTGATTCTGCTGAACGGCTTGACCAAATGCAATGCCAGCAAAAAGAAATGTAATATGGAGGGATTGTTTTCACCAACTGACAAAAGCATCCAAATGCTAGTGCGATGTGCTATGGGGTCACTTGGAATATATTTTTAATGGGAAGATAACCAGACCTTTCTCTGGGTTCTAGTATGCATTCATATAATATTAATTGAAAGGAGCTTTTGAGCTATATCAGCATGCAGGCAGTTGCTTAGGTCAATATGACACTCAACCGAAGATATTTGATCTGGCCTATTGGTATCTTCTAGGATATCCTCCCCATCTTCTTTATATTGGAAGCTCTAGAGATGAGGGCAGTTTTTACCTTCTGTATCTGTATGTACATTATGTTGCAGGTATACACCCTTCTATTCAGTGTTGAGGAATATTTTACCTAATTATAAATGCTTGATAATAATTATAATAATATAACACATTTTAACAAGTCCTGCTGAGTGCAGTACCCTCTTCCTATATGCATTCTTTATTCATATCTGTGCTCCTGTCAGGGGCATATTTGAGGCATTTGCTACCTGAGACAGCTCCTGCAGTTCCACCTCCCTTGCCCACTTACCTTTCCTGTGCTGGAGCCCGGGGGAAGCCCATTGCAATTGCACACTCTTGCATTAGAAAAGCCAAATTTCACCTCATTAGCCCAGCTCTCCTGTGTCCCCCAAACCTGTCTTTATGTTTGGAGATGTAGTACTCTATATTTTCCCTATATAGGCACTCATCTAGACACACACCTTAATTAAATCGATAAACTCATTCCATGAACATTTGATATAAAAATAAATATTAATTTTTTTGTTGTGCTTCTGAAGGAAATCTTGCTTAGCCAGCCTCCAATGAAACCATTAAGACGCAAATTTCTCACCGAAAGTCAAGTACTGGAAAACCATGAATTGTCGTCTGCATCAAGTGTGACCTCATCTGTTGCATCACTCAAGTCTCATCCTTCAGTTCAAAAGTACTCTCAATTTTAAATAAAATGCTTGATACTTATGATTGTTCTGTAAAGTGGTTGGGTTTTAAATGTATAATATAATAATCATAATGTGCAAATCATTTAAAAAAATGTTTCACTTTCACATTTTCACCTTGGTACAAACTAAGCTTCATGAATCCATATTTGTGGCCAAACAATCCTGTTGGGTTTGTTTAACCTTTAAATAATTTTTCACCAGACTTGAGGTCTGATGAGACAAATCAGGGAAAGATTGTATATCTGTATTCTGTTCCTTATACGTTTTTAGAATCTCTTCATAGTAAGTGCTTTAATAAATTTAATATTGGCTTTTCCCCAGCTGCCACCAGACTTTAATGAAATGGAATTTCCATGGAAGAGCTTGGCTTCTCTTCTAATGAATTGTGACTGTTAACATTACCTATTATACCATTTCCTCTTACCCATTACCACTTCCTCATCTGCTCTCTAAAACACTTTCTGTTAGAGTGCCAATTTCTCTTGCGGTGCCTAACTCCCTAAGAATAATGCCAGCTCTTCTTTTACTGTCGCCTCTACTCTAAAATTTCTTCTTCTAAAAAATGTCAGGCTGCCAATACTACAGCTGATCTCTTCCAAGCTACTATGCATTACCTCCAGATCACAGCTTTCACAGATAACTCTAAAGCTGAATATTTTATTTTTAATACCATTTGGAACATTGTACCCCAAAATTAACACAGGTATTTTGCTTGTGTAAGGCACCATCAATAATTCTTTAACTTGACTAGATTTTTTCTGACATACTCTCTTAGCTAACAGTGTTGAATGATACAGTTTTCCAAACTGCAGTAAATATTGAGAGAGTGTAATTTTATGTAGGCTATCATGAAGTACTGGCAGAAGGAACGCCTTCTGTCACTGGCAGCAGACTGAAAGATTGTTGTATACACTAATACGTTGTTTACAGACAAGAAGCAATGAACCACCTTTCATTTTTCACATTTCAACAACTTCTGTATTTTCGTGCATTTTTCAGCTATTATTGTTACATAAAGAACGTTTCTAAGGGAAGGTCTACCCGAGGATAGTTTAGTTGCTCCAGCGACAAATCACATCTTCTTTTGGGCGACTAATCTCCCCGAACCACTTCCCCCGTCTTCCACTGGCTAAAATGAAAATCGCCTGCGGCAATTTACACGGGGCACTTCGTTTTCCCGAAAGTTGCCTCACAAGGAAACTAGTACTTTAGTAATTATCTGTATTAAAGGGGTGGTTCACCTTCAAGTTAACTTTTAGTCTATTGTAGAAGGACCAATTCTAAGAAACTTTTCAATTGGTCTTAATTGTTTATTTTTCATAGTTTTTTAATTATTTGCAATTTTCTTCTGTTTCTTTGCAGCTTTCAAATGGGGGTCACTGTGAAAGACCACCTGCTAATAAGCAGTTAGATTGTTAAGATTAAACAGAAAGTGATACTTAGCAAATTAAATGAGGAAGAGGCATGGCATGAAGAGATAATGTTGTGAACCTAGTCTACCTACTTACTATTATTAGTTATTGTTTTTGATATACATGAAGGAAATAACAATGTTGAAAGAGAAAAACAAAAGGAATACAAACAGGAAGAATGTGAGCAAACTGAGAAGTGAGAGGTTTTAAAAATAGTCGAAAGGTAAATGATAATTGTAATTGGATAATTGCAGGAGTCCAGTGTATGCTAACTCCAAGGAACCAAACTCCCAGGAAACACAAAATTATCTCTAATTTAAAATTTCCATACGTGTGTGCCATTATGCTTAAGTGTGTGCAGGTTAGATGATGAACTAACTAATTATAAATATGTATACAAATATAAATTTTTGCAACTGAACACTTGGTCATCTGCATTGTATGCAGTGGCGTAACGAGATGTTACTGGGCCCCACAGCAAATTAATTTCAGGGCCCCAAACATATACAGAGGTTGTCCTTTTCTACCAATAGATATTGAAGTTTCTCATTATTTGTCCCACATGGGGACCCCTTAACCTCCTGGGCAGGGTCTGCTTCCTCTGTAGTTACATCCCTGATTGTATGCCAGGACCAAACATGGTGCTTTGTGCAAGGAGTAAGGTATTAATTTGCAATTCTGCAAACAGCACTGGTTCTCCACCCATAAAAACAATGTGTATGCAAGTTTTATGTATGCTATATAAGGCAAAATATATTTTTCTATTGATTTCCAAAATGGTATGTGCAAGAAGCAGTTAGGATAAAGGAATTCATCATTTGGTCTCAGATTATAAAAGGTTGCCATTCTCCTGTGTACCATTTGTCATTATTCACCAGTGAGTGACAGGGGAAGAGGTGCAGTGGGTAACAGTGATTTTAAGGTATTACTGAAACATGAAAACCACAGAGGTAAGGAGAACGTTCTTCAAGTGTTACAGAAGTGGTAAAAGTAGTGATTGGTAGCAGTAAATAGATGTCATGTACATCTGTCCTACAAAAGAAATATGTGCTTTATGAGAAGACAATTGTAAAGTAACAGCTTTTAATACTTTGGCTTAAATTTCTATGCAAGTAGTAAGGCTTTGTCCTTTCTCTCTTCCATGTTGCTATAATAGGGTAGCATAAAGTTGACATCTGTATGCTTTTATAGTAGATCTATGTTAAGCCCAAAGTGAGTGCATTTAACCCTTTCATTATGTGTGGGACACCCACGGTTCAGCAAACTGTAGGCAATAATGAATATGCTGACCAGCTGTTCTAGTTAAACTGCAATGCACATCATCATCCTCTCATCCTAGCTACTATAATCCAATGAACAAAGAAGATGATTAATGCTGATTATGCCTATTCTAGGGCATGGACATAGTTTATATCCCAAGGCTATAGCATCCATTAGCTGAAGGGTGCCATGCTTTGTTAAATGTCTGCAAAGCATTTTATGCTAGGAACAGACATTGCATCATATGCCGACTGCTTTAACTAGTTTGCTGACCGAGGCATGATAAAGTGATTGTTATATAATGCTTAGAAAATGCCCTCATTTTGCCAAAACATACAGACCATATGAAATGAGTACAAGGCATTTAACATATAGAAAATGCCCTCTTCTTGCCAAAACAATACAGACCATTTAGAACTAATTAAAGAACAGGGATGCTTACTTGTTTGCTTCTAGCTAGACCCAACACCTTTAGGTAAGTGTATGGAATCTATTATCTGGAATCATCAGACCTGTGGTTTTCCAGATAAGGGGTGATTCTTTAATTTGGATCTCCAAACTCTATACCAACAAAAAACCCTAACATTAAATAAACTCAATATGATTGTTTTTGCCACTAATATGAATTCATGCGGGCTTAGTTACCATCAAATACAAGGTACTGTTTTGTTACAGAGGGAAATTGAATCATTTTAAAAATTAGAATTATGAGAGATGGCCTTCCTGTAATTTGGAGGTTTTCACCAGACTGTTTATGAAGCAAGCACAATCTTGGGTTTTCTATGGACACTGCATCTAACAAAATAATAATCATATTTTATATCTTTTTATAGTTTTTGTAAACTCTCTAGGAATGTATTTATCATGTAAATATTCTAGCCTAACATTTGCTAAAAGCTTTACATTGTGAGCTAATTGCCGACATGTGTTTAGTGGGTGTGTGGCCTTTTAGCGCTGTGCTAAAATAGAGCGTTATTTGGTCTGGTCTTTATGAGCTTATCCTTCTTGCAGACAGCCTTCCAAAAGGAAGAAAGCTATTCAGACAGCCATCCGGAAAAACAAAGAGGCCAATGCTGTGCTTGCCAGGTTGAATAGTGAACTACAGCAACAACTGAAGGTGAGGATTGCTTTGAAAATTGTGCAGTGTAACAAGATTGCCATTTATGTGAGGTGTCAAAATATGTTTATCAAATAGGAGGTGGAATGAGAAGGCATACGAATGATTTTGTACCCGTAAACAATCCGTAGGAAAAACTGACTATGCAAACTTTCACAATGTATCTTGGTGAAAATATCAAGATACAACATGGCAGGAAGGCATTCTGAGGTATTAGCAGCTGTTGTAGGCTGGAAGAACAACGTTAAACCCCTCCAGTCCTTGCACAGGAGGGGAAAGGGTATGCATACAAAGGACCAGAATATTATTATTACCAATGGTTTATATACGTAGTACCAAAATACCAGTCAGGCAGATGGAGTTACAGTCACTGGACTGTCATTTTCAAGCTTCTGCCTAGTTCTGGTTTCTGTCCCCCTCTCTGCAAGCAAAATTACATGTTAGAAAGACAGACAGCTCTCACACTTGGCTGGGGATATACTGTAGCTGATTGACCAAGCGTGGAGTGTGTAATCAGAGCCCTTTCCACCAGCCTACTACAAGGGCCAAGCTCGGTGACCAGCTGTGCAGCAAAAGACATTGCTCACCATCATGGGACTGGACATCTTGCTCCTAGAAACATTGCTGTGGAGCATTTAAAATATGTATCCACTCCCCATACTGGCAGATGGCATGTTGGTACAGTGTTGGGAGGGTGAGTGTAGATAAAATTAGGGATGCACCGAATCCAGGATTCGGTTCGGGATTCGGCCAGGATTCGGCCTTTATCAGCAGGATTCGGATTCGGCCGAATCCTTCTGCCTGGCCAAACCGAATCCGAATCCTAATTTGCATATGCAAATTAGGGCCAGGGAGCTAAATCACATGACTTTTTGGCAAAAAACAAGGAAGTAAAAAATGTTTTCCCCTTCCCACCCATAATTTGCATATGCAAATTAGGGTTCGGATTCGGTTCGGTATTCGGCCAAATCTTTCGGGAAGGATTCGGGGGTTCGGCCGAATCCAAAATAGTGGATTTGGTGCATCCCTAGATAAAATAGTTTGATTCTTATTAATTGATAATTGTTTTTCCCTTTTTTAAGGAAGTCCACCAGGAGAGAATCTCCTTGGAAACCCAGCTTGAACAGCTACGTCCTGTTACAGTCTTATGACCGTCAAAGAGCTTACAGAAAGCAGTAGAAACACTTGAAAAGAAGAGCTAAATGTGTGCATATTTCAACACCTTCATTTCTGTCATGGTGCTGCAAGGCCTTCACGCTGTAGACTTTTGTGTTGTTTAATAGCATTGGGGAGAAAGTCAGTTGTTATTGCTTGTTCCCAATGACCGTGTACATACTAGAACACATGCTGGCAGTTGCAGCAGGCTGCATCGTTTTTATTTTACAGAACAGCTAGTGAAGATCATCATCATGAATAAGTGGCAGCAAAAAATGTTGTAGCTGTGTTTATGGTGACACAAAAGTCTGTTGTGTGAACGAGCCTTAATAACAATGTAATCAAAATTTTTTTATTTACTATTGCCTGTTTAATACAAGAGAGCAAAAACAGTGTTAAAGTCAATGTCCTCCCTTTTGTAGTACATTGACTGTGTTTGGGCTGAAAGACACAAGATTCTTTTTTCCATGTTGAGTAACATGCATTTACATATAGTAGCCAAGTTGGCTTGAAAAGCAACATTGGCTGACACCCGTTTTTTAAGAATTTCTCACAGCATTTGAGTTGTGGGTGATGTTTGACAGCTGATTCTTGGCAGGGGAAATGGCGGAGATAGCATTTCTATTTTTCTCTCTTCAGATCTGCTTAATTGCTGCAATTTCTGCTGCTTTCTCCACCATTGTGTATACTATTATTTGCAATTTCCCATCTCAGGCATTAGAGGCTCAAATTTGATTTGCTGAATGGAGCCTCCAACATGGCAATAGTTAGGGTAAAATTACTCATAGGCATATTATTATGCTTATGAGTACTGGAAAAGATGGTGTTTTTAGGAGGTTTATTAAACACATTATACTACAGTTTTCTCAATAGAAAAACAGCACATTTTTCTCATTTATCAAGGGCTACTTGAGTGCTTCAGCAGTTATTTTACCAACTTTTTGTATTTAAATTATCTGATTAGGGGGCTGCTAGAACTTTTTATATGCGTTCCAAAAAGGGAGATCTGCACAGTCAGTACTAGACTCTCACTAATGTGCTCTGAGCACAGATTATTATCAATGTATTTATTTTGCCAACATATTCTGTAGTGCTGTACCAATTCTGGAGGACACAACCAAACAAAAACAAGACAATTAAAACCAATAAAATGGGACAATGTCATTTATGTCGCTCAACTTTTGAGTTTATTTCTTATGTATTCCCCTTTTTCCCTTTTTGTTTGTCTTATATGTTCATGTTTACTTATAGCCTACTGGATTTTAACAGTGGTTTTATAACTAAAATTGACATTAAAAACAATGAAGCAAACATACATGTGGTAGCAGGCCCTACATGTGTACAATTTAGTGGTTGGGCCACAATACTGTTATGCAAAGGAATTGTGATGCTGGTACCACTGGTATGCAAATAACTGCTACATGGACAGCTAGTGGCAAGAAGAGTCAAACTAAGTGGATATAGTGGACGAAAGTGATATAGCCCTTGACTTGTAGGTCCTGGTGTGCAAGCAGTAGATCTCTGGATCAAAGCTACCGGAGGGCTATGATTTGACATACTACTGCGTAAATCAATCATGTGGCACTTTTATGTTCAAACTATATTCCCTTTGCCTCTTGGGGGATTTTTGGAGTACTGTGTTTTTTGGTCAGCACTGGAGGGCATCAACCCCACCCCTTCTCCTCCTTCTTTTCTCTCCACTGCCGCTGAAAGTATTGGAATTTGTTTTTCATGTCTATTGATAGTGTTATGGATGAATTTAATGTGCTAGATATGATGCAGTTACTTTAATGTCCATGAATGTTGCCTTATTGCACTGCACATGTAATATAGTAAGTATGGTTGAAAAAAGACTCAACCATTAATGTGTGTAATGTGTGTTTTTTTTTTTTTTAAATATCTTTAACCAACTTAAAACACAAGGGAACTTTAGATTGATATAAACATTTGCAAAACGCTATGTGATATCATATGTACTGGAAGAAAATATGTCCCATTTAATTGTGTTATTTATCCTTGCAAACCCATACAAATAAAGACTATTATTTAAATAATCATGGCTCATATAATAAAACTAAACTAAAACTAAAAACGAGTAAGCTCTAGTAGACTTTTTTTTTTCATTATTAAAATTTAGGGAAAATGAAAATATGTTAGGAAACCCTATCATGCAAATGCTATCACTAAAGTTCTGATAACACCTTAATTCCTAGTTTATCTGGTGGCGTTTGTCAGGAGAACACATTCCCATACACCCCTAAATACATTTTCCCCAATATAGAAACAACATATAAGTCCTGATCCAAACAGTGATGAACACTACAGGCTTCATTTCAGTTCAATTCTGGGAAATATCTACTGTATATTGCAGGTTTATGTAACTTCTAGATCCCATAAAACTAGTCAGATCAATGTATGCTCTATTTTGTAATAGATACACTGCTTATGTAGCTGTGGTTTATGCACATTGGGGCATGCTTAAATCATCCCAATTTTTAATTTCAGAATGTGGGCTTTCTGCATGATTTGACAGGCCAAACCTTCGTATTCTGCATGACACAGGTTAATTAGAGAGGGTGTAGCCACAAATCATGCTGCAGGCAGTCTGATATTGTGCGGAGGTACATGGTGCACAAAAGGTTTGCAACTGTTTTAACATCCACTCATGTGGTTGACATCTTTACATAAAACAACATTTGGAAACATTGCAAATACTTAGCTGATGTACTGGAAGCCTAATCCAAAAAGTAACAGAACAGTGATCTGCAGAGGCAGTTTAAGAAAGCAAAAACAATAATGGAATGAAAAATGTAGCTCCCATTGCTCAGATGTTTTTATCACTATGGCTTGATATGGCCAAAGAAGTAACATTTAATTCCTGAACCAGCATGTGTATTTTTTTTAAGTTGTAATATTGGAGTGTAGGCAGCCATCTCAGGTCATTTTGCCTGGCCATGTGCTTTCAGAAAGAGCGAGCACTTTAGGAGGGAACTGCTTTCTGGCAGGCTGTTGTTTTTCCTTCTCAATGTAACTGAATAGTACACAGTGGGACTTGGCTTTTTCTGTCGAGTGCTGTTCTTAGATCTACCAGGGAGCTGTTATCTTGTGTTAGGGAGCTGCTATCTCATTACCTTCCCATTGTTCTGTTGTTAGGCCGCTGGGGGGGGGAAGGAGGGGGGTTTATAACTGATAAATCACAGCACAAGTCACATGAATGGGGCAGCTGGGAAACTGACAATATGTTTAGCCCCAGATCAGATTTCAAAATGAAATATTAAAAAATCTGTTTGCTCTTTTGAGAAATGGATTCCAGTGCAGAATTCTGCTGGAGCAGCACTATTAACTGATGCGTTTTGAGAAAAAAAAGACTTTCCCATGACAGTATCCCTTTAAATAACCCATAAGACCACAAATATTAAAAAAATAAAGATCAGTTGCAAATTGTCTAAGATTATCGCTCACTACATCATACCAAAATTTATTTTAATGAACAACCTTTTTAAAAGTTGCCCATAGGTTCATTTTGATTACTTTTTGCCGATAGGGCTGTTTTTGCAAAAAAATGCTATTTGAAGAAGTTAAACCTGACTGTTTTGCCAAGCTAACCGTCCCTCACGAACCTGTCATTTATAATTTCTTCTAAATAGAGGACTAGAGGACTACTACTGCAGCACAAATATGGTGGCTATCTCATACAGGAACATGGCTGATTAGAGAGTGTGAGCAGGATCAGATGAACAGACAGTTCTTTAAAAGAGTAAAGTTCATTTATTGTTCACATGTTCAAACTTTGTGAGTGAATAGGTACAAAATAAAAAAAAAACCCTTGCCCCCCTCTACTACTGGTCCCCTAAAACAAAAATCCACAGAGTCACTGTACCTTTACAGAGTCCCTTTTCCTTTGGATAACAAATAGCAGCACTCCAAACTGGTTCCCCCAGATCCCAGGTCT
>CM044433.1:92619006-92659896 GCA_024363595.1 Xenopus borealis
TATATATATATATATATTTGGGATGCACAAAATCCAGGATTCAGTTTGGGATTTGGCTAAATCTGAGCCTTTTTAGCAGGATAGGGACTTGGCTGAATCCAAGAGCCTGAGTTAACCAAATTCGAACCCTGCAAAATATGTAAAATTGCAGATGATCTACAGGATGTTTCGTTTAGTTTATCTATGGGTATATGTATGGGGAATTATTTTATATAAGAGGCATGGCTTAGTGCCTGCACCTGTAAGTTGTTTTAATAAAAGAAAAACATTTACATATCACAGCTTAATATATTCAAGATTTACTTTTTTCTGCTGTTTTTTCTCCAATAAAGTATTCATTTTTGCCCTCTAGTATATAAAATATAGTGTATAATTTAAACAGTGTATTCTCTACATATTGCTGTTCTAGTTTTTTTAATGACACATTTTCATGAAATTACCATTTGTAATGTATTTTAGGGTACTAAAACTGTTATATATATTATTTTTTTTTACACATAATAAACTACTCTGTGAAATTATAACAGGGCACAGTTACTTCTCTGAATATAAATCTGTGTATATACATAATGTTATTTTGCAGGGGCTTAACGCTGCAGTCACTAATTGCACCAAATTATGATTTTTACTGTCCCAACAGGAGGCAGAATATAGTGGGAGGTACTTTCTGAGCCTTTCCCTTCATTTGAGAGTAACTGCTACTTACATGTCATAGGTCCATAGGCACTGAGGCAGAAGTTCTTAAGAAAGAGATAAAAAAGCTTAGAAATACATGGAATGCTTTCCAGAAGATATGACTTTGTTCTATTGTTAGATATCCAAGTAGAGAAAGATCCCTTATATGGAAAACCCCAGGTCCTGAATATTTTGCATAAAGGGTCCCAAATCTGTACTGTGTTTCTCTGTATAGTCCTCCTGAAGAATTATTATCCTTTTATGATAAATTTGATCTGTTTTCTTTTTACCTGTTTTTGTTTGTCATTATGTAAAAAATCTATGGTTTTGAGATAATAATACCACATCCCCTACACCCATTTATTTCTGTTATGTGTGCTTAAAGGGGAATAGCAAAACTGGCTTGGTTTTATGGTTCTGCATAATTATCGGGTCCAATACAAAGGAAAAATGAAGACACAGTCATGATTATAAGATATTGTTATAAAAAGGGAATGTGCAATATGTGTAAATTATTCTGAATAATAAATAAAAGATGGTGATACACCTTCTTTATATGTAAGTTTCCTTTTGTAGTATTTTCAAGATGGACCACTCCTTGACACCTAATGCTGTGCTTGTTTTTCACCAACTCTGACATGGCAAGTAACAATTCGCTTCAATTCCCTGAAGAGCATGCATTGCATGGAGCACTGTTAGATGGATCCTTGCGGGGGGTGGGGGCCATGGGGGTTAGCGCCTGGGAGTTGAATTCCCCTTTAAGGAACTGCAGCACCAACCACTCACTTAAAGGTGGTCCAAAGAGACTAAAACCATATGGTGACTACCCCTCTGGAGACAAGGAACACAACACCTTCGCCCAGTTACAGAACTGCCAGGGAAAATTTTTAACCAGGAAAGCAAAACAGCCCCCCTATTAAATTGACCATTATGGGAACAGATTAAAATAAACATGGGGCACAACTTTACCCTCCTACATTGTATAATTAAAAACTTTGTAAATTCTTGAAAGTGCTTTTAAAAGGGTACTTTGAAACAGTTTTTCACCTACGCAATGTTAAATATCACAGGAAGTAACAATAGTGTGAATAGGCAGAATGTGTTGTTTTTAGATGATGCTGCCATGGTGATGCCTTCGATTTCCATGTGGGAAAAGCGCTTTTTTTTTACCTGTACATTTCCCAGACGGGTTTACATAAGTAATTAAGCATGCAGATTTTAAACCTCTGCCCTACACTAGTGAAAATATATTTACATTTTTGAAAGCTACCTTTAATTATAACAGCACTTTTATATTGATGATAGTACTTTGTCTTGTAAAATATTAGTGCATTATTATCAAATGTAAAGCAGTTTATAATAACTTTAATTTAAAAACAAGGTTATGATAAAAGATCCCATTAATGTTTCTTTTTTAACAGGAAATTTTATTCAGTTCAGCTTTGGCATAAAAAAAGTACATGGAGTTACATACAATGCCCAACTTGGTAAACGTACTATGATGTATCATTATTTAACTGCATTAAACCAAAACAAAAGGTGCTTAATTATGTAATGTACAGAATGTGTTTAATAACTGTAGTCAAATGGAGTCATCTTTAAGTACATATGCAGTGTGCATAGGGCAATTTCAGATGCAAATGTGTTTACTCATATTGCAGTGTGGTGTAATTGCAGCATCTGCTAAAATTGATACATAACAACAATGCAATTGTAATTGCAGAGTAGTGGTTGTGTCACTTGTTTAGTGTGTGTGTGTTCAATATGGAATCTGAATCCAATTTACTGGGCACAAGGCTGGTGTGCATCTTGATTCAACCTGTTGAGAACACCCAGGAATACTGCCAGGTCATGGGTGGTGGTAGCAACAAGGTTATAAGGTCAATGAGGGGGTCGGTCTATGACATTGAGGCAGAGTTGTTTTGGTAACGGGGAGGAGGCATGATGTTGTAGGCAACATCCAAGGGACAATTGTGAGTAGGACGGGCTAGAGTGGGAACTGGGAGAGGGGATTGGAGGTGTGTTGATTTTCCAGTTTTGTTATATTGATTAAAGGAGAAAGAAAATGTAGAATCATTAGTTGGTGGTGGCAAGTTATTAGGCACGCCCCACTGATTCTCTTTGCTTACTTTTGAGCCATTTTATCTTTTTTTACCACACGTGCATTGCAATGCTTAGTACAGCGCATTGGCAAAGGTTGGTGCTGAAAAAAACCAGAACAATTTGGCGGCACTGTAAGGTAATGAGGGTCAGTGCATTTTCTTTTGAAGAAGAGGAGCACGAGCCTGGGGTAAACTGAAATAGACAAAAAAACATGACACCCCAGCGATTCTAACTTTCCTTGCTCTTTGGGGCTTTGTACATTTCTAACTTTAGTGGCTGAATTAAGAACAATCAGTATTCTGCTTTGTTACAATGAAGTCACAAAATGTGAGTCATAATTATGATAATGTTTTCTGATATCAGCTCCTTTTTTCTATGTAGTATTTTCAAAATACAACTCTTCATAAAAATGGGTTGTTGTGAAAAAAAAAAATACTGCGGGAAGAATAGAAACAAACAATGGCAGAAAACATGAACCAGCTGAAAGACTCATGTTATCTGACTTTTAACAGACCCTGAGAATCGATTGTTTTCAAATGAGCCCCTAAACTTTTTATAAGCAGTGGAGATTTGATCCATAATTAGTAAATGTACCTTAGCAGGAAGAAACATAAATGGGTATAACACAACAAAATACATCTGCCAAGCTTTGTTTGCTTTGTATTAATGGAAAACCTAATAGCTCATTCCATCTGAAAAGGTCATAATGTCTTGAAGAACTACACATATGCCTATATGATAAGTGCTGATCCATTTATTATCCAGGGAACAGCTAAGCAAGATCTGTTTGATTTTAACAATGAGCTAATGCTTCTTGTTATTGTGGACCCATCTGCCAGCAGTATAAATAATATTACATTTTATTATTACCATAGCATTACCATGGCAATAAAAGGCAGGGTGGTGGACCTGTCAGATAGCTTTCATTAATACAGACATTGCATTGCTACTAAACTGTAAAAACATTCATTTGTAAACAGATATGTCTTTGTGTTCCTGATCACACAGAGAATACTATTGCAAAAGTTTCTATATTCTAGTATTATTTGGTCAAGTAAATTTTTATATGTAAGGTAAGAACTTCTCATGTACTTCTAAAGAGGATACCAAATGGCTGCACATTTATGTCTTTGTATTACTCATCTAATTCATAATCTGGCATTTTGACATTCTGGTTGTCGCTCCTATGAGAACATTTTCAACTCGAAACTGATCTGAAGGTGAGAAGTCAGACATGGATTAATTGAAATGTGTCACTTGTGCTGAGAATATATTACAGCCAATTAACTAATAAATATGAATGTCAAGGAATGAATAAATGGGGCATTGAACAGTTTGCTGAAGTTCCAAGGTATAGAAACCATTCATGGTTAATGGATATAGACTGAAACAAAGTCCAGTAAAGAGGCCTAGGGTCAACAGCTTTATGTACTTTTCTTCAACCTTTTTTGCTAAGAACACAGTTCAACTGTAGAGATATTGACATATACTAAAAGGAGGATTCAACCCTGTAAAAAAAAAAACCCACACCCTCTCTACTCCCCCAAGCCTAATTGCCTCCCCCCCCCCGGGAAATGCCCCATAATTTATACATACTTACCCCTCAGCAACCCCACATGGGGGGGGTATTGTTTTTTTTTTTTTACCTGGTTGAATTCTCCTTTAAGTGTTCAGAAGGCTTCCCACAGTATCCCCCTGCATAGCTACACTCAAATGAATTCATCCGATTAGACACATTAGACACTTATGTTCAGTACAAGCCTATCATCTCCTCTAAGCTTTTGACATATACAGTAAGCTAAAAATCACCAAAGTAACAAGGGCATTACTGAAATATTTATTAAAAGTGTTGCAAATGGTAAATGGATATAGACTGAAACAAAGTCCAGTAAAGAGGCCTAGGGTCAAGGATGGTAGCTGGCTGTCAGGTCTGGGGCTGCAGCTAGACAAGACCAAGCAGGACAGGTTTTTTGCAATTAACAATTTTAAATAATGGTGAGTGTCTCATCTGATAAATCCATTTGAGTTTAGTTATGCAGGGGGACACTTCAGGAAGCCTTTTAAACACTTAATTATCTGTCAATGTTTCTACAGTTTAACTGTGTACTTGTGTACTTATAAAAATGCTTGAAGAAAATCTGATCAGTACATAAGGTTATTTAGAGATCAAAGAGAATAAGCACAAACCATGGTAAGCTGGCAAAGTGTACATATTTACACGGAACTCCTTGGTGACAGTATGTCCTTATAGACCTACCTTATATAGATCCCCCTTCCTCCCCCCCCCCCAGCCTAGCTGTGCCTCAGGTGCCACTAACTTTTTACTTACTCCTCGGTGCAGATTCAGGGCACTGCAGTTCACGGGCACCATCTTCTTCTCTTTGAGAATCTTCAAGAGTGAGGGGGGTCTATGTAGGGTAGGTGCTTTGGCATTTTCCGTGACATTTGTGCATGCGCAGTTATTGCAGACAGAAAAATTGCTCCAACTGTGCATTCGCCGATACACTGCTCCCTTCCTGAAGATTTCTGAAGAGAATAAGATGGCTGCTATGAACTCTGATTCCCTGCACCAAGGGGTAAGTAAAAAGTTAGGGGCATTTACCCAGGCATAACAGCTAGGCTGGCCGCTAGGGGGGGGGGAGAGGAGGGTCTATGTAGGGTAGGGGTTTTTTTTAATAAGGGGTTGAATTATACTTAAAATTTTATAATAGGGGGTATAATGTTCTCCATATGATTTATATTCCAGTGTGTCAATGCATTATTGACCTGACCATTGTAAAAAAAAAAGTTGTGCCCCAAGTTCATATATCTGGGTTAGAAATATCTATAAATTGAGTCAGTACTAAAATAGCATGAAGCAAACTTGCCATTTTTGCCATTTTTGGTTTACCACTTTTAGTATGTTATAGAATGGCTAATTCTAAGCAATTTTGCAATACATTTTTTTCTTTAGTTTTTGAATCATTTGTCTTCTTCTGACTTCCAGCTTTCAAATGGGGGTCACTGATGCTACCTTAAAGGAATTGTTCAGTATAAAAATAAAAACTGGGTAAATAGACAGGCTGTGCAAAATAAAAAATGTTTTCAATATAGTTAGTTAGGCAAAAATGTAATGTATAAAGGCTGGAGTCACTGTAAGTCTAACCTAAAAGAAAAGGACACTACTACTTGCTTTTCAGCTCTCTCTTGTTTACACTGACAGGTTACCCTGGTTACCAGGCAGTAACCAATCAGTGACTTGAGGGAGGGCCACTTAGGTCATAACTGTTGCTTTTGAATCTGAGCTGAATGCTGAGGATCAATTGCAGACTCACTGAACAGTTATGTCCCATGTGGCCCCCCTTCAAGTCGCTGACTTACTCAGATTTAGAGAGCTGAAAAGCAGGATGTTGGATTCTGGCTATTATATTAGACATCCAGTCACTCCAACTTTTATAGTTTGCATTTTTCCCTGACTAACTATATTAGAAACATTTTTTATTTTGCACAGCCTTTCTATTTACCCAGTTTTTAATTTTACCCCTAACTGTTCCTTTAAAAACAATTGCTCTTAAGGCTACACATTTACTTTCATTGCTACTATGTATTAATCATCTTTGTATTCATTCCCTCTCCTATTCACATTCCAATCTTTTATTCAAATCAATGCATGGTTACTAGGGTAATTTGGACCTTAGTAGCCAGATTGCTGAAATTGCACTGCTGAATAAAAAGTTAAATAATGAAAAAAAAAATCAAATAATAAAGAATGAAAACCAATTGCAAATTGTGTATTGGTGAGGGAAGAGGTTACACTGCACACAACTGTAACATGGACATCTGCAGATACTTTTCATAGACTTGGGAGAGCATTAAATATTCCAGCTCACCCAAGAGTAAAAATAATAAGAGTCGGCAGCTCCAGATTTAGTCCCACGTGTCACCATAGCAACTGGTGGTAGATATAATGCTGAAAGAAATTCATTAGGTGTAACTGGAGGGAATGGTTTTCTCTGGCCATTTTATCTGACTGTTATTATCCACAGGAATGTTGGGAATGTTCCAATAAAGTTATCATGTTGGTATATTCTAATGCACAATATCAGAACTGTAGCTTTTTAGAATAGGAAATCTCACTGAGACTGGAAAATGAACATGAGAGGGTCTGAATAAAAAGATAAATAAAGTTTAAAAGCAGGAAAGTGTCAGAAGAAGAAGAAGGCAAATAATTAAAAGATCTACAAAAAATAAATAATGAAGGCCATTTGAAAAGCAATTGAAAATTGCTTAGAAATAGCCATTCTATAATATACCAAAATTTAATCTAAAGTTGAACCACCCCGTTAACACATATTTCAGACATAGATATTGTTATTATAGTCACCAAGTTGTAGTTGTGTGGTACACAGAACCACAAAGCTGAATGAGTCTCACCCTTAGCTCCTTTTAAAGGTACATCCTCACATTTTGGGAACCTCTGCTCTAGATCTAGTTAGTTAAATTTTTAAAGCCTTATCAGTATTCCTGCATGGGCATGGAAATACAGCTGGTTGTAGAAGCGTGGTGGATTTGATTTGAGTCTTCACATGGAAATAGTATACTGGAGTTTGACAGAAGTTGACTATGCATAGTTACATTACCATAGGACTTACCATATTGCCTATAATGAGGCTTATATCAAGCAAGGAAATGAATATCTGCTACTTGTTACAGAAATAAATTAAACTGCTTTCATTAGGACGCTTATAGTGGCCCAAACCAGAATCAACCAAAACGTTTAAAACTAGGTCCATGCATATTTTAGCTATAAGGGCTTTTTTTTGTGTGTGTGTGTATTTATCCAAGAAACCTGAGCAATTTATTAATAATATAATATTCATATTTCAAATTAGCCCTCACTCTTGCTGATGGCTTGCATGAGAAATGAACAGGGAATGCATGTAGATCTATGATTACAAAAGGTGTCTGCAGTCTGCAGTGTAGTTTTTAGTATTACACAAAGGGAAAGTGTTTTTTATTATGAACATTTATTTTATCAGTTAAAGCCTTCCTTTGAATGGTTTGTATATGCCACTGTTTACCTGCAAACATAACTCTGCTGTCACTTTAGTTCCTGTAAGTCCTCTGTATATTTTCTGGCATGCTTACAAATTTATTAGTATTAAGAGAGGGCAAGATTTGCATCTGATGAATCCAGCAATACAATTCCGGTTTCCTAATCCACTGCTATTGTCGCCTTTCATCTCAGGAGGAGCCCTCAGCTAATTGGATGCCGCCAGGTCTTATAAAGAGAGGAGCCAAGTGAGGGTTCTGGACGAGCAGAGGGGAATGATCGTTAAGCAAAGTCTTTTGGGCAGAAGGTCACAGTTCAAGGGATAGACAAAAATGCAAGCGAAATCAGACTGGTAGGGGTCAAAACCAGGAGATCAATCAGAGTGGTCAAACAGGCATGGGTCAGATAACAGTGTAGAATAGTCAGATAATCAGGCAAGGGTCAGGATCACAGAAGTCAGAGTACTCAGGCAGGTACGAGTCAAAACAGGAATCAGAATACAGAATAAACGCACCCAGGAACTCACAAATGGAACCAAACAACAGGCAATCAACTCAATGCCAAAGTCCCTTTAAATACCATTTGAATTTGTTGCCATTGCACGCTGACAACATCACACCAGCACCAATGCGCCTATCTAAAGAGGAAGTGCGCTCCGTGCACGCCATAGGAGACCGGCACTAAAGAAGAAGAGAAGCAGCCCATTGGACCACCAGGGTGAGTGTTCCTAAGAACAAGACTTCCAAATTATGACTACATATATGGAGGTCCAAATTGACCAATACAGTTTCAGATTCAATTATAATGCTAATCTGGGCTATCCTAGACACAGATAGTTAAAATGTCCAGCTAATTGTATAAGCATGGGTTACACTGTGACTTACATACAGGGTCAGGGCCTTTGCCAGGTGGAAGCTCTCCCTTTAAGATGTAACTACAACACACAGGCTACTGTACACAAAAGAATGAAACTTGGGTGCCAGGAGGTTCTTATGATGCAAATAAAAACTGTTTATTAGTCCGAAGACAATATCTTCAGGTTTACTCACGTACACAGATGAGGTTTGGCACATGACACACAGTCAAATCAGTTAATAGGTAACACAGCTGAGGAACAGACTCCATTAGGCATTTGCATTAACTCAGTACAACCATTCCCTCCAGGAAGTTGTCAGGAACCAGCCTCTACCGTACAGTCCCTCTTCACTGAGGTCCCTGTACTCAGGCATTTAAAAAACCTCTGGGAAGCTACTCCCTCCTGCAAATCCTCGTTGGAGCTTCAACTGCTCTTTCTGCATACACTATCTACCTTTATCTCCTAGAGAGACTATTACAAGTCTGCTTTACTATAGCTAAACCTCATTCATGGGGTTGCCTGGTCCCCCACTTTACTGGACCCGTGCCCAGGCTCATCGCACACATATCCACCCTCACCTCAGGTGGAAAGCAAAGAGGAAGCTGCCACTCCTTTCCCAGCACTATATTTCTGTGTGGCAGGAAGTGGTCATTATACCTCTTGTCCAATATCACTGATGTTAACACAGGCTTTTGCCTGATAACAAAGGGTTGGGATTTAACTCTATAGTGGCATAGCAAGCCTATAGGTCCCTACACAGTCCATACTTATGCCACTGCCTTTGTCAATATTGACCATATTATGCTTAATTTTTTACATTTCTGTTTGGGAATTGGTTGGTTCCTTTTGAGGCAAAAATATTGGCAGATATGATGTCTTGCTCATAAATTTATCAAATTGGCCAACTTTATCTGTCTGTGTGCACACAGTTAAACTCTAGAGTTAAAGAGATATTGACACCTTAAAATAACCTTGATGCCATGATATTGTGTTTGCATACTATTTATAATTTTGTCATATAAGTATTTGTCTTACCCCCTGTTCCTCTAAGAGCGGGCTGCCATATTTGTGCAGCAGCAGTCTGTTAGAATTAGAAACGCTAACCGACAGCTTAAAAAGGGACAGTCAGGTTGGCAAAATGTAGATGTATTAAGAATCACCCAATGTGGCTTTATACAAGAGTAAAGAAGTTAATAGGAAAGAAGAAAAGGGCTTTTAACTACAGGTCTATGGGGACAGAAGTTGTATATATTGAATATAAACAATGTTGTGAAATAGCAATCCAGAAGGCAATGATTGAAAACGAGGAGCGCATTGTGGCAGAGCCTAACCCCAAAATGTTTTTTAAGTGTATTAACAGTAAAATTATGCAGGTTGAGAGTGTGGCTTCTTACATAATGGTACCAATGTGGTTGTAACAAATACAGAAAGGCAAATGTGCTAAATCAGTTCTTTTCTTCAGAGTTTTCTCCAAATTGCTTTCATCTGGTATGGTACCTGTTTATTTGAGAAAAGCTGATGCCTATATCAATTCCTTTATTTAAAAGGGGATTATGATCTCAGCCCGGCAAAGCTAGGCCAGTGAATTTGACATACACGGTGGGCAAATTATTTGAAGGCTTGCTAAGGAATCACATTCAAAATTATGTCCTGGTGAATGGAAGTATGAGCAGCAATCAGCATGGCTTTATGAAGGATAGGTCATGTCATGTGACATGGTACATTCTCTACGTGGAGTAAGGTTTCTAGGGGGGTCCCTCAGGGCTCGGTATTGGGTCCACTTTTATTTAACTTGTTCATTAATGACTTAGGAGAGGGGATTGTAAGAAATGTGTCAGTATTTGCAGATGACACTATGCAGTCTAAATAGTTCAATTCAGAATGCGTCTTCCTTGCAACAGGATCTTGACAGATTTACAATCTAGGTGGCTAATAGAGTTAAAATTGCAAACAAACAACATTTGCAAAGATTAAATGGAAAGTAAACCTTCTCTGTTTCTCCACTGGATTACCAAATCAAGATAAAATTATAGATCAGTGCCACATGCTATGGGAAAAAAACAAATAAAATAAAAGTCAGCAAGGTGTTGCAGGAAATGGAGTTCCAGAGGTTGGGGCCTAAATCCCTGGAGGGGAGAAAAAGAGAAAATGACTGGCAGAGTCTAGTGAGTCTGAGTCCCAAGAGGGGAAGCCAGCAGTGCTGAGTGCAAAGCCCAAATGCTCTGAAGTTCCAAAGGGTCAGAGTTTCCTTTGATGATGAGATGGGGGGGGGGGACCCTGAATGTTTTGCAATGAAGTTGCTAAACTGTACCCAGCATGACCCAGTAACTTGAACATGTTGCCTTTTGTTGGGATTGCCCAGTGCTTAATAAACCTTTTTTTTGTCCTAAGCCTTGGTTTCCCTGTCCCTAAGTTGAGCTAATTCCCCCAAAAAGTGCATGTAAGTGGCATTAATATGTATTCATTTGCAAGATTACACAAATAAGGTTGTGCATGATCCAACCATAAGCATGTAACACTTGCCATTTCACAAATGTTTTTGTGTGTGTGTATATGTATATACATATAAATATAATTTGTGACAGTGCTAATTTGTGTTACCAACTTTGCATTCTGATCACTAAAAGAGATCTTAAAGGGGTAATTCACCTTTAAGTTAACTTTTAGTATGTTCTATAATGGCTAATTTTAAGCAACTTTTCAATTGGTCTTCATTTGTTTATGGTTTTTGATAATTTGCCTTCTTTTTCTACTCTTTTCAGCTTTCAAATGAGGGTCACTGACCCATCTAGAAAAATGCTCTATAAGGCTACACATTTATTGTGAAAGGTGAATTACACCTTTAACCCAGTATCTGGTTGGCTAATCAACCTCAACTGCAAATCTGTAGGGTTCTTCCACCAACCATGAAACTGATCAAATCAAACTCATCATATGATTTGTTCCAGTTAGGCATTTTGATGGTCTAACTATGTGGACGAATCACATCAACTTACTTTCATCCTTTTTGTGATTAGTTATATAGTATATAAATGTCACAACAATGTAAGATACCAATAAAGAAATAAGTGTCGAGATGGCCACATATATTACAAATAAGATCTAATTATAGGATACCAAAGCCATGAACTTGCAAACATTTGTTGTATTAATAATGGCCTTCAAGGGGAAACACAGAAGATATTAGCATATGATTCTAATTATGGGCCCTGCTATTAAACTGTAAATGAACACAAATGTACAGAAAATACTTTGAAGCTGTTTATCTTGCTGTGCTGCAAAATGGGACACGAGGGTGCTGGTACATTGATAAACTTAATGAAAACTTAAAACTGAAAGAAGATACTTCAAAACAGCTAGTGATGAAACGCATGTTTGATTTGGCAAAACTCCTGGGAAACAGAAGTAATGATTTACTTTAGAAGTGTAGAGAAAGAAAGAATCTTTATATTTTTGTTATTATTGTGATCTGAGGCATGCAAAAATAATATAAATGGAGCGTTTTGCCCTGCTAAACTTGTTGGATTTTTAAATTGCATTTCATGTCCAGGCACTATTAAATCATAATCATTGTTTTGTACTACACTGAGTCAATATTTAGCATGTTGTGCAAAGCATAGATCACAAATTGGCTCTGGAACCTCACAGAGGAAACTAATGCTAAATAAGCATTCCACAAATTAAGGACAACTCTCCCAGTTTACAGAACTGTCAGGAAAGAACACATACAATGAGCTCTTTTGGAAACTGTGTTTTCACTGGGTTAGAAATAAGGAACATACTGATTTAAAATTGAAATCATTGGTAAACATTTAAATATGATTAAAATGGAGTCTTGGGAAATGGCTTTCCCCTGATTTACAACTTCCTGGATAACGGGTTTCAGATAACTTATCCCATACCTGTACTTGCAACACTTAAAGGGGTTGTTCACCTTTGAGATAACTTTTAGTATGATGTAGAGAGCGATATTCTGAGATAATTTGCAATTTGTTTTAATTTTTTATTACTGAAGGTTTTTGGGTTATGTAGCTTTTTATTCAGCAGCTCTTCAATTTGCATTTTAAGCAATCTGGTAACTTGGGCCAAAATTACCCTAGCAACCATGCATTGATTTGAATAATAGACTGGAATATGAATAGGAGAGAGTCTGAATAGAAGGATCAGCAATAAAAAGTAGCAATAACAATACATTTGTAGCCTTACAGAGCATTTGTTTTTTGAAAGGGAACAGTGATGCCCATTTGAAAGCTGAAAAGAATCAGAAGTAAAAGATAAATAACTATAAAAATAAAATAATGAAAACCAATTAAAAAGTTGCTTAGAATTGTCCATTCTATAACATGATAAAGGCCCCAACGGGGGTCGAAACGTTGGATGCAACAATGAATGAATAAATCTTTTGGAGCACAGAAATTGGAGTGTGGATCCTTCCATACTATAAATTTATCTTGACCCAGCACCCATACAAAAGTTATTTGGAGTCGGAGTGCAGGTACTATCAGACTTATACAGTATACTATATATATTATCGTTTTGCAGGGTGCTTGGGGGCAGGTCATGAATATGTATAATGATCTTACTTTAAAAATGTTCACTTATCACCATTGTGTAATAATCTCATAACAGAGACAGTTAGCATTGTTTTAGCTGAATTTAGTGTGAAAAATCTAACTTTTCTTCCTCTGTGTGGAAGTGTGTTTCAAATAAAGCATGTTGACACCCATCAAATTATAAGTGCAATGTGCCAGCCTGTCATGTTTTGTAATTGGGAGTTTGCTGTATAGCAGGCTAAGGCTTGCTCTGTGCTGTCAGAATTAGATAACAAGATGATCTTTGTATTCTTAATCTTTTTCAGTAAAGTGGTGTTAAATTATTACACCGCAGAATATTGTCAAAACCTTCACCTTTCATATAGATTCTTACTTGTCTGTTCTATATTTAGGCATTTTTCTCTCTTTCATCACCTTGAGCTCTGCAGGGCAAACTGGATGACTTTTATTGTGGTTAGTGGACTACAAAATAACTAAAAGTAATTATACAGGTTTTATTTCCAGTTTCTATGTAGAATAATCGAGCTGCAACAAGAATGTGCATGCAGCCCTTTTTTTTCATATGCCAGAATCTTCAGTTCCAATTATCATTGTTTTTGTACTCAATTACACTGGGGATTTGAATGCTTTGTCAGTGTGCATGTTTTCTGTGTTGTGGTATTCCACTTATCATAACTATTCATCTTCATCTCCTTCAAAGAATGGAAATCATTGCCAATCAAAAGAAGTGTATGCTTTTCTTTGTGTTTTAATCGATGGCTGGAGCTGAAAGAAAAAATCTGAACCTTTACTTCAAAGTCCAAATGAAAATAAAAGTATATGTATATAGGGAATACATAGGGAATATTGTAACTTCTAGTTTTGTATTTGTACCTGGATAGAGAACTGGCTAAAAGATATACTACAAAGAGTGGTATCAAATGGAACATTTTCTAATTGGACCAGTGTTGTTAGTGGGGTACCGCAGGGCTCTCTACTGGGTCCCTTGCTTTTCAACTTGTTTATTAATGACCTGGATGTGGGCATTGAAAGTACAGTTTCTATTTTTGCAGATGATACTAAATTGTGCAGAGCTATAGGTTCCTTGCAGGATGCTGCCACTTTGCAGAGTGATTTGTCTAAGTTGGGAAACTGGGCAGCAATCTGGAAAATGAGGTTCAATGTTGATAAATGCAAGGTTATGCACTTTGGCAAAAATAACATAAATGCAAGTTATACACTAAATGGCAGTGTGTTGGGAGTTTCCTTAAGTGAGAAGGATCTTGGGGTTTTTATTGATAACAAGTTGTCTAATTCTGGGCAGTGTCATTCTGTAGCTACTAAAGCAAATAGAGTTCTGTCCTGCATAAAAAGGGCATAAACTCAAGGGATGAAAACACAATTATATTATAACTAGATCCCTAGTAAGGCCTCATCTGTAGTATGCAGTGCAGTTTTGGACTCCAGTCCTTAGAAGGGATGTAAATGAGCTGGAGAGAGTGCAGAGACGTGCAACTAAACTGGTTAGAGGGATGGAAGACTTAAATTATGAGGGGAGACTGTCCAGGTTGGGTTTGTTTTCTCTGGGAAAAAGGTGCTTGCGAGGGGACATCATTACACTTTACAAATACATTAGAGGACATTATAGACCAGATATAGATAAGCAGCGTAGGTGGTTCTTCACAGTGAGGACAGTGAGGTTGTGGAATGCACTGCGGGTGATATTGTGATGGCTGATTCTGTTGATGCTTTTAAGAAGGGTTTGGATGATTTTTTGGACAGACATAATATCAAAGGCTATTGTGATACTAAACTCTACAGTTAGTATAGCTATGGGCATATATGGTTTTTGTGAAAGAATGTAGGGGTGTGTGTGTGTATGCTGGGTTTTAATTTGGAGGGGTTAAACTTGATGGACTTTGTCTTTTTTCAACCCAATTTAACTATGTAACTATGTAGTTGCTGTTAAAATAAAATATATTAGACATTACAGAAGAGTTCCATTGCTATATAAAAGCTTTCATAAAGAAGATTTGCAATATACTTATATTAAGCAGAGACTACTATGTATCGTACAATATTTATTATATCTGATGTCATAATGGATGATCACCAAGAACAGTTTTTTGGCTCTAATTTGCAGGTTCATAATGACTTTTTTGTATTAGGAGCTATCTGTGAAGTTGAAATGCATGGCTTCCATGGTCCAGAATAAGCATGGAAACTCTTAAAGATCTGTGTTGTGCCTGGATAGGTGACAATTGAAATTAAAGAATCTTATTGTATATAATAAGAACTATGTTTATAATATTTTGTATACAATAAGAACTATGTTTTGAATGGCTAATTTCCAAAGTAGATATTAAAAACTTACTGATATCTTAGCCCTGCTTTATGGAAAATTCATGATACTCTAGGTTTTCCTTGCCTCACCTTTTGTGATGTAGATAATTTCATGGCTTTTGGAAATAATCTCAGATGTTACCAAATACCCCAGTTCTTTTCTGATACAAAAGAGCAATTCATTACTGGGGATGTTGTTCATCTTCTGCTATTTCATGCCAAACAAACATCAAACACCGCCTCTTTTGTTATGGAATTCCATAGAATGAATTACTCCTCCCTCTATGATGGTAAAACTTACCCATCCACCATCCTGGAACCAAGGCCATGTTGGTAGACATATTTCATGGACCTTGTATCTGGTTACAAAGTCATGCATAATAAGATGTGTGGCACCAATTAAAGTGAAAAAAAAATTACATTTTATCATGTTGCATCATTTTTATATTTATCTATTATTTACCTCAAGATTGTAAGCTCTTGTGAGCATTACCAGCTGTTCCTTTTTTATTCTGTACCTCCTGGTTTGTTAAATTACTGTAAAACCCCTGTTTGTTAAAAATGAATGCAAAGCACTAAATAACTTGCTATTTCTACATAAATAAATGGTGATGGTGACATAGCAGAGAAACATGTACGTATGTATGTTGCAAAATTCTTTACTTACCATTGAAGAACACATCACACACCACATACTTGGGCGAATTTAATCAGAAACCAGTAGGACTACCCAGGGGCACAACTACAGAGAGGGCCCAGGAGGTATAGGAGCTCCATGAGCCCTAATTAATATAAAATCTCAATAAATATTGGTTAAACAGGTCAATCTCTAGACATTGTGGGGGCCTGAAAGATAATTTGCTGTGAGGCTTGATAATATCTAGTTATACCACTGCACCAGGAGTGCCAGAGAAACCTGGAATAAATATATGCAGACACATGAAAGATATACAAACTCCTTGCAAATAATGCCAAGCTTGAAATCCAACTCAGGACATACATTTAACTAAACGGTACTACTATGATGATAAATTCACAGATACCAGCTATTTGATGACATGTTCATAGATGCACAAAACTGCACGTCTTGCTCAAGGAGAGGACTAAGCAATGCTTTACATAGTAGAATACATTGGCTGCTTTGTGTTTGCATCACTGGACTCCATTCGCTCAACACATACTAATCTTTGCAGCAACTGTCTGACACCAACTAGTCATACACTACTGATGAAAACTTACATTGTATATTTAGATTGTCAGCAGAACTGAGAAGGAAGGGGTACACCATCTCTGCTGGATCTGTGCATGAACACAGATGTATTGCAAGAATCTTGGTAAGAATTTTAATAAAACTCTTCGCCATATTTGCTAACAAACCTGTAACTAAAGATTTCCCTTTAGTTCCTGTGGCCATGCCCCTTGGCCCTTGTGGCTCTTGAGAGATGCAACAGCATTTTGGAAAAAAACATGTAGTACTGTGAGAAAGTACAGTAGACTCTGGCTCCCTTGTATATGAAACCCTATTTTCTTATGCAAGCAAATTCAACTTGTTTAACCTGATCACACAAAGTCAGTATTTTTCAAGGCTAGTACTGGACAAGTTACTCCGACAATTCTCTGGTCTGTTATACATAAGAGTAGTCAATTTAGAGGACGAAGAATGGAAAACTGCTCTTTTCATGAGAGCCTTCAGCAACTTCCCAGTCTGTTAGCTAAAAACCACATAAACTGCTTGCCACAACCTAAATTCATACTCGCAACAGTAAAAGTCATAGATTTGTACGACTACATCTGTCTCATAATAGCATGCTGAATATATAATTATCTTTTCCAAATGCAATCCTCAATATGATATCTCAGAAATCCTTCACATATATTCCGTCGCAGATCTGTGGTTTGCAGGCTTGTACTATGTTCTTAATCTGAATATTGGAATTGCAATATTTTATTCTATGGCAGTGGTACCATAAAAGACTATTGAGATGCATGACCCTGAGCTAGTTCCACAAGGCTGTTATTTGTACGCATATATCTAAATATATGATGTTTTATTTTTATAGATTCAGCTGCATTTGAATGTTTTTATTCATTTTTCATTCATTAAAATGACATTAAAAGAACATGAATTTATTGCATTTTTGTGTGGTATAGCAAGTAAGGTAAGCTGTTGAATAAAAAAATTGAGAAATATATTATTTTGGTAGGTTACTTTCGTAAGCTTTAAAATGAGTAGTAAAACATTAGAAAACACAAACCTTTTGTTAATAGTGATGGTTGAACTTATTCGCCTGGCTCAAATTCATGATGAAGTTACCGCCGCCGAATAAATTCGCAAAGCCTGAGAAAATTCGGCGGCGTAAAAAAACTGACACCGCCATCTGTTTTTTCAACGTTGGCGCCCATCAAAAACGAGACGCCCGTGTCCAAAACAAGACACCACGTCCAAAACAAGATGCTGGCGGCATTTCGTGAATTTTGGCAGATCGAAACGGCCCAGAATTACCCATCACTAATTACTGATACTTAATTTCAGAACATCAATACAAGTATAGCGACTAACACATACAGCCAGAAAACATGCTGGACTTAGGGTTGCCACCTTTTCTGGAAAAAAATACTGGCCTCTTATATATTTATCTTTTTTCCCTATTAATAATATTGGGATCATCCATCATTTTAACTGGCCAGGCAGATAAATTACTGGCCAGGTGGCAACCCTAGATGGACTGGATATAGCCATATTCAGACACTAACATTATTTCATTATATGTAAATAGTTAATATATTATTTTACCAGCAGGTGGCATCAACCCCTATGGTGGGTCCTAAGGTTTCTCTAGGAAGTTCTAGAGTGGGGTGATTCCAGGCCTGGAAACCTGTGCAAGTGCACTGGGAAAGACAAAACACCAATTTCTTGGCCCAAGAAAAATCTGGTGACAGTGAAGAGCATTGAAACAGGACCAGATAGGAAAAGCTGTTCCTTGTTAGAGGCTCATCTGGCCAGTCCAGATCACCTCACAGGTTAGTGGCAACTAGGCCAATCAGTAAAGGTTAGGAACCAACTCTGCATCAGTTAAGGATATTGTTCTAAAACTGGCTTTAGATGTGCACATTATTAGGCTATTTTGGACAAACGTCTCTTCCAATCTTCTGTTATACAACTAACCATTATGATAGTAGATTAATATAAATTACTAAAGAGAACAAATCACATGATGCTCGAGCCATTAACTGATAGACAGCAATCATAGTGAAGTTAGTAGTAAAGTTATGTCTGACAAATAGTAGTGACAATCTCCCAATAATATAAATCTTTAATCCTGTCTGAAAGACATGGTCCGAAAATAGAATCTTCAGTTTTTGAGTGATCAAAGTTCTTGCATAATTTTTGGCTTTTCTTCAGAATGTTTTACCATCTCATTCTCTTTTTGACAATGCCTTTATTTATCCCAAGAACTCCACCCTTTTTTCTGCTACATAAGCATTATGTTTATACTAAAGGTGGCCATACATAGGGAGATCAACTTGTTTGTCAGCAGATGAGTGGCTCTCTCCCTGATATGTCCACATTGAGGCAATACGGCGGTCGGATAGCGGGACCGCATCAAGGAATAGATTGAATAGATTGGCCGACTTTCTCCCAGATATCGATCAGGGAAGCCCCTAGGAGGGCCCACTAACGACCCAATAAGCTGCGGACTCGGTCTGTTGGAAGCTTTTATCAGCCTGTGTATGGGAGCCTGAAGTGCCTGTCAAAGGAGGGAAAGAATCCTTTTTGTAATGTAAATATTACAATATCCATTAGTTTATGAAATGTAATACCCAGTTCAATATAAATAACATCTGAAAAGTGTGTTTTTGTCATGGCTTCCGCCAGAGGGTAAGTCTCTAAGCAGCCAAACATTCAACTTTCCATGATTGGTAGCCTTCCAACAAATTCACCATTCTAATGAGAGTTAGGTTTCTCAGCCTAGATAACACAAGTTATCATCTTGAATGGCCAAAATCTGGTTGCACCTTACAGTATGTTGCACTCCAGTAGACACATAACTTATACAAATCAGCCGGGTACTATGATTATAGTTAAAATAACTGTGATTCTCACCATTATTTTAGAATTTAAGGCAGAGGAAGTTACAGTGATCCAAAACAGCTTGACACAATAAAAAGCACCACACATTATCAATTACTGAACTGACTCTCTGCAAGGAACTTAATTTCCACATCCTGATAAAATACAGCTGGAGATGACAGGCTGGTAAAATGACTTACATTGTAAGTACATTAAATACCTGCCGGATAAGGCTGATACCTGATATTTATGGGAAAGGTAGAATGCACAGGTTTTCTAATCCCTATTATCTCTGAAAGGAGACGTGAAGTTTGGTGCCTGCTATTTGAGATCATAACATTTGCTAGGCCACGTTATTGTTGATATGTAGGCAATTAGAATTGTCATGATACATTTTCACCTGCAGACCAACACAGAGAGATATTTGTACAAATCCATCAAAGAGTTCAGTTAATCATTTAATAGCTCTTCTTTTTCAGCTTAAACTACTGTCTACAATGACTTCTTTGGAAAAGCGCATGCTTCCATATCTATTAAACATTTAAATACCTAAATTTAAATAAGTTATATATTTCCTTTCCCACCACTATGCCTCAGGCATAGCAATGTTTTTCACTATCCATTCTGCATTTTCTAGATGCCACTGCTAGGGATGAGCAAATATGTCCTGTTTCTGTCACGAACGCCGCCCGGAGCAGTTCCAGGAGCTCCGGGCGGCGCGTCCATTCCCCGCGGCGGCGCTTCCAAGATGGCGGCGCCCATGGCCGCCACGTGGTTTCGGCGCCGGCCGTGACGTCATCACGCCGCGCCAGAGGCGCAATGGCGCCAAATTCAAAGCTAAAAGGACGCCGGAGACCCAGGTTCAATGCCCGAGTATAGCTCAACAAAGCTATTGTGTTCCTGGGTCTCTTAGCCTTGTATTCTTGCTACTGACTTCCTGATATTGACCCCTGCCTGTTCCTGACCTTGTAATCTTGCTGCCTGCCTATTGAAACCTTTTGCCTGGACTGGACTTCGCTATTGGATTTCCCCTAACTGTACTTTGCCTGAACTCGCTGGAAAGGACTTCCTCCTTGATCCTGACTTCACCCCCCCTCGTGGGAGCCGGAGGCCCCCGCTGACAGTTTCGCTTCGACGAAAAACTCTTGAAACTGATATTTTTTTTCCAAAAAATTTGCAAAACCTATTGAAGCTAATGAGCACATTTCTTTGACACGCAACAATTTTAGTCATTCAAATGGATTTAGGTGGCACTCTGGATAAAATAAGGAAAACAGTTATTGCAATAAATGGTGTATCCAAATCACCTTGACACGTTTTAGGACGAGTTCCCCCTAATCATAGGCTTCAAAAATTTTATACACATGCGACAATTTTTTTCTGCTCCAAATGCATGAAAGTCAATGGGAGTTTTTTCTTACATAGACTTTTTTGCCTTGGAGACAATTTTGTCTCTCAGCAAATATTTGCCTCAGTTGCTTAAAATTTTGCAGATGGCAAAATGCAGCATTTCGCCACAAATCCATGGCTGCCGAAAAAATGTGTGCATCACTAATCACTGTGTTCCCCACATTTCCCCAGAGATCCCACTCCCAACCATTATATAATTAATACAAAATATATTTTGTGCTTGCTCGCTAAATCACTTCACATTTTTGTCATTGTGAACAACTTCCAGGATTGTGGATTGTGTTGATACTAGGATACAGACTGCCTTTTGTTTAAGGTTTAGCCTTGCTGAAGCCACATTTATTATAATATATATGTATTATACAGTATATATAGGCCATAGAGCATTATGCATGTGGGGGAATCACCAACAAAAAGGTTCATACATGGGATACTCCATAGCAAGGATGGCTATATATCTATGCCAACCCAGTTATTTCACTGTAGTAAGAAGAATTTTGCAAAAAAAAATCCAGGGCGATTGTGGTTATCTAAAGAAATAATGTTACATACTTAGTATTTTAGAGGGAATGTGATGCTTGGTTAAGAGATGAATAAAATCATGTTATGGAAACCATATTGTTGCTGCTAGGGACTAGCATGTATAAAATAATTTAATGTCCCTACTATATTAGCTCCTAAAATAACAAACATTTCCACATTAGTTTCAAGATAAAACACACCTGATTCCTCTTCATTCTTGAAGCTACAAACACGCACACTGCTGCTTCTTATGAAAATGTACTACATTACTGAAAAAAGATAGAAAAAGCTCATCCAATCCCAAAAATTGTATTTTACAGGACCTCTAACCTTGTCCTATATATTAAAAGGTCTTGTAACTATTATTCACGGAACAACAACAACCAAATGTGAAGCTCAGGCCAGAGAAGATTTGCATGTTCCCAATTATTGCTGGGTAAGCTGACACCCACGGAGGTAAAGCCTATTGCCTGGGGACACACTCGGACTGAATAGGAAATCTTGTAAGCAGGAAATCAGAGCTATTTCTGACTACCTTGTCCAATGGGCCAGATCTCCTGAACACAACATCCAATTCTTCCATCATTGCAGCCTGACCACACAGACATTAGTATAATTTATTTATTAAAAGTAATTTCTGCACTGTTAAAGATATATAAATTGTATGATATATAAAGATATATAAAAGTATGAACCTACGCCGCCCCCCCCCCCATGCCAGATGGCCTTTGCAGTGTAACACATTAGTGCACATATAACCACCACCTGTATCTTGGCCAAAAATCTGGCATGATGTGTAGAATCAATACAAAGAGGAAGGGGAAAAAAAGGACTGTTGGTCCGTTAGGTACTTATTTCCTGCTGATCTCCTTACAGATTCTCCACTGTCCAAGAAGCATCCAATTAAAACAAAGATCAGCCCCTGTGGCAACAGAAATTAGAAACTAATATGGTGCAGTATGTTTGGACTTTGTTGTCACCACCCGGTGTCCTTATGTGGATTATAATAAGCGTGCAGAGTTCTGTATTTAAATATTCGGTCCTTGTGTCTGGTCCCAAGAGAACACCTCCACCTGATGGCTAAAGTGCCTACTTACAGACCAAGGTCTTAGTGCAGCGTTTACTCTGGATCCTCCCACTGGCTTCCCCTTCTGACACACAGCAGTCTTATGGCTCCCACGTAAAAACAAAATCCGAAGATAGTGTAAAATTGTCTCAATTAAATAACATTTATTTAAAAATAAATACACTCACATTTTGTTCTTTGGGTTTTAAGTCGCATATAAGTCCACAACTAGGCAGTATGGTGTATCTGCTGGCACGTTTGGATCACCTCACCTGTGCGACATCCCTCTCCCCTGACGCGTTTCGCTAGTTTCCCAGCTTCCTTGGAGGCATAGTTGCTGTGTGTCGATCATTTCCTTTTAAAACCCTTATCCCTTCAGACGTGTCAGTGCAGGGCCGCTCTGGGCCTTGCAGCTCCATCAGATCCAAGGAGAGTCAGATCCAAGGAGAGCTGGATGCCGCTACCCCCGGCATCCAGCAAGAGACGCTGTTCCTTTTCTGAAAGTCAGCTTCATGATGTGCAGAATGTAATGCTGTTGGGTGCAAGGCACCACCAGTCTCCTATGGACTATATACTGTACCTGCCAGCACACCCTAATTGCCCAAGCTGGAAATCTGGGTCTGCCTAATTTGTTTGGAAGGGGGATGCCACTACACTCTTTTAAAGTAAAAAAAAGTTCTTTGCTAGGATACAATTCCTACTTTGGTGATTTCAATAGCTGCATTGCAGATATCAGAATAGTGACAGCCCGTGGCCATTGCCCGGATAGATTTTCCTATCACTTGACGTTTGTGCAACGCTTCACTATGCAAGCCAAACAAGCGCATGACATAAGCAGATCCTGTAGGAAAAGCAGTGTAACCATAAACAAATTAGCTTTCGGAAGAAAGCTGATCCAGTTCTTATTCAGCAAAATCAGGCAACATTATTACTTTGTATTTTTTAAATTAGGCTTATAGTACTAAATAAACATACAACATGGAATTCATTATTGAGAAACCCATTAACCAGGAAACTCCAAAGTACAGGAAGGCCATCTCATAGAGCCCACTTTAAGCATAGAATTGTATTTTTTTGGAAATTATTTACTTTTCTCTATATAATAAAAAAGTACCCAGTACCCTTTATCTATCCCCTGGTTCTGGATAATAATAATTATTAATTATAAAAATTATAAATAGAATTTAGGTTTTGGGTCATTTGCGCACATTTTCATAAGTGATAAAAAGTCTTTTTGGAGCCAGACTTTCTGAATTTCTATGGCAACAACCACACTGTTGCTAGATGCTGCTAGCACAGTAAATAGCCGTAAACTGCATTACTAGCCCCCACTGCAAACCAAGTGGTTCTTCCATGGCTGAATAATCCTCAACTGATTTAAAGGTCCTCAGAAGTAAGGAGGTTGTTGTACGGTAATAGATTTATTCATGTGAATTTTTGACTTGCCTTGCCACACAAGGCATAAAACTCTTCCAATGGCAAACAATCTATTACTACCAAACAAGGGTTTCCCAGAGCAGCACATCCCAGTGAGATATGGTATCAATTCCTGTTTGCTTTCCTGGAAGCTTATCTTAAAGTGGATAGTAATGGATGAGACTGCATTTTCCATATATCTGTAACCTTGTTATGCCATGCCAAAGGGAACCCTAACTAAATGTTGAACCTTTCAGTTTCATTTTTAATGATTCTGAAGATGTGCTCTTGATCAGAGCTGGTGTTAGCTGTTCTGCATTTGATTAATGAGCTCTGAGATACTAGGGGCTGTTTTAAGAAAGTTCTGGGAAAGTTTAAAATCCATAATTTCCACAAATACAAAATGAGGCCATTAAAATCTGTTTAGCTCTAAGGGAGTTCCCCTGTGTTACACTTTCTCCCGTTCAGCTGCAGGGGAGCGCAGGAGTAAACACACTCAATTATTGTCAAGGAGGCTGTTCTCACACAGACATATGTAAGAGTGTAAGGGGGTGCAAAGTGATGTTGTGTGAGTGTAATGTTATATTTTTGAATGACAAAAATGTGCAAGTATGCAAAATGTATGTATGTTGAAAATTGTTGGGTGTAATGTGTGTAAATTGCCACTAGAATTCTTTAATTTAATTAAGTGTAATTTCTAACCCAGCCACCAGAGGCCACTGTTGGACATGGAAGGGCTATAAAAGGAGGTGCCCTGCCCAAGGTGAGCTGTCCTGATGGGAGTCGTGGCAGGAACAACATCACCTGGTGGGTGAGTGGAGACTTCACAGATAGGAGAAGTGAGAATAGGAAAGATCAAAGTGAGCGAGCACTAGGTGCACAAGCTAGCCAGGATATTTAGTAAGGACAGTTGTGGCCCCAACAAGGAGGAAAGTGGAGTGACACTCCTACAGGCACTCCGTAAGCAAGGGAATCAGAGAGACTAAGGCTAGGTAGAAAGGACACCAAGGCTTCAGGCCAAGACTTGGATGGAAAAGGTCCTAACTTGGAAGAGTGGAGAGGTATCACTCAAAGGTATTGGGCCACTGTTGGAGAGTGGGAGGATACAGGTGGAAGCATATACCAGACAACTAGCAGTTAGGTGGGATCCAATATCTTAACAAAGACTGTTTTTATTGAAACATCCGTAACTGAAGAGTTGTGTAACATGCATCTTTCTGAAAAGCCTCTGGTGTGTTGAGAAATAAAAGTTGTTGTTTTTGAAGATTTTTACTTCCCCTTTACAGCTGGAAGACCCTCCCACAAGCGGCCAAAGGAAGTGGAACACAACATGCTGCGTCCCACCTGCGTTTGGTGCTTACATGCGTCTGAGTACAGCCCCCTTGACAATAATTGAGTGCGTTTACTCCTGCGATCCCCTGTAGCTGAACAGAAGAATGCAGAATGCAGGGGAGTGCAGGAAAAATGCCTGTGTGTAAGAGCCCTTATACAACTAAAGTTTTGGCATCCATGTGTTTATGTGTAAGGCTTCATAAATAACATCAGAACAAAGCTGCAATGAGGGGTACAGAGCTGGAGGCATGGTTTTTATATTTACCAAAGGCCCAGGAAATTAATTACCATTATAATTACAGTGAATGAATATGGGTAGACTTGACACTGGGCCCTTAGTGTCCATGCACAGATCACCTCTGCCCAATTCCCAATTCAATAACAGGCCCAGGTGCCAATTCTCTAGCCAAAGAGATTGTCGCTAGCGTTCGTTCGCATTCTATCGCCAGACAACTTTTTGCTCATGCGAAAGGTCGTTACTCCGCAAATTCAGCAAAGTGCAGATTTTACTGAACGTTACCTCTTTCGCCAGAGTTGACTTCGCCACCTCAGACCAGGCGAAGTGGTAAAAAGAAGCTTTTCGCCATTTCTCATATTTCCTGAGAGATTCTCGAAAAATTCCACGGCACGAAACACCCCAGATTCGCCCATCACTAGTTTTAATGGCACAATTTGTCAGTTACATCATGCTTACACACCTATGTAATTAAAAAGATTTTAAACTTAAAGCTTAGTTTCATGGATATTAACAGTGACCTCTTATACATTTTAGAAATAAAAAGATTCTATTTTGGGAAAGGAATTAACATTTATAGCTAAACACAGCTCTTCTCTGTATCTCTTTGTTACAAAGTCATCCAATCCCTGCTAATTGCCAATACGCACTAATTTACTAGAACTGGGATGATGTGGCATGAAAGATAATTTTACTATTTAAGACTTAAATATCGTGTATAGAGCTTTTTGTTTATCACTTCTAGGGCAAGTCCACATGGGAAGATTCAGGGGGATTAGTTGCCAGGCCGCGCTTCTTTGGGGTGACTAATCTCCCTGAATTGCTTACCAATGTCTCGTGCCCGCTAAATTGTAAAGTCGCCTACGCTGCTGCATTTTCTTAAGTCGCTGAAAATTGCCTTGTGAGGCAATTTCGAGCGACATAGATTGTATATTCTGTGTGTATGTGTTTTGAAATGAAAATAATAAGAGTCTATAAGGAATCTGGTGGGATGGGAAGGAAAGATAATCTACAAATCTTGGGTTCAAGATTTCAAAGACTTCTCCACAAAAGAGTTTGCCTTAGGACACCATGCCTCAGCCACGTAGCATCTTTGTTTGATTTAATTTGATCTCATTATCTACAGTACAACAGGTGTTTGCATGTATTTATCTACAGCAAAAGCTACCATTACCTGTACAATTACTGAAATATTAAAGATTGTGTTCCTTTTTCTGATAAGTATTTCCTTTTGGTCCTCAGCTGGACTACACAATCAACAATCTTTTGACCCATTTGTTTGCATCAGTCCCTCTATCAACCTTTTTTTCTCAAAGACCAAGTGAAGCAAGTGAACTATGAAGATGTCAGTTTCTATCTTTACAAATCCTTTTTAGAGGAGACGGGTGAGTGGGTAATTCCCATGATTTCATTTGCTATATTCCTGGTGAGGGTGGGGACCATCTTTTATTCTCAAGTCTAGAAATATGATCTGTCGCAGCATTCCTATAATGAATGTACATGCTTTTACATTTCTGTTGATCTAACCCCAGGAACAATGTGACACTATTTCTAGAAAATATTTAATGGTGTGATTACAGTAGTTATTGTGTCTTGTTGGTACCATAAAATTGCTTTGACAAGACAAGTGCAGATTGTATGCTATGTTGGTGATGTAGGAAACTGAAGACAGCATCTGTTTTTTGGGTTTTCTTTTGGTATTGTCTTGTGCTGCCATTATGTGTGCAAAGCTGTGCTAGCAAATCTTTCTAATAAACAAACATGGAGGTCTATACACACAGGGACTCATATCTGATGGGTTTGTCATGCACCACCATGGTTTTTATCTATTTTATCAAAGATGCCCCATAGCTTAACATAAGCTTAACAGTTACGTCTTAGCTGATGTGGACTTTGCACAGACACTGGTTCTGTGGTTGGATTGATGGGCACAACTTCAGTTTATTAACAATAATATTTGAGACCATGCCCCTATTATCTGATTAGGCTTACAGTGGGTATAGGGTCTCCTACAAAGTCAAACCATGTTATTCACACCACAAATTTCTGGCCAAAACACACTGTAAACTGACAGTGCATCTATCTACCATGCAGACAGTTCATTTTTTATAAACTCCCATAAATTTGAAATTCGACTAGTCAAAATGTATTGATAAAATTAAATTTGTTAAACTCGGACGAATTTAAAAGACCCGAAAATTCAAATCAAATTGGCAGGCTGCAAACATCTCCAAATTGAACCCTGGACATCTCCTATTGACATAAACAGCTAATAGGCAGGTTTTAGGTTGGCGAATAGTTGAATTTGAATTCTTAAATGGCAAGAGTATGATAAACCCCCGAAAACTGTGCATTGAGGTAAATTTAGAAAATCCCCAATAAGATGGCCTGTTGTCCTAATGCCCTAGATAAAACAAATTGATGGTGAAATAGTGTTATATATACAGTATTTGTATACTTGGTTCCACTGCTTTCCTGGTATCATATAACAAAGGGACATAGCTGAGATTCCCCAGCAGAAGAGAGCCTTCGGGGCACTGCTACTCCTGTGCTTATCATGATACAGAAACAGGATCCTGTAATGGTGATGCTAATTGTCACATAGTGCGCCCTTCCTGCCCTATAGTTTCTCCCATTCTTTGACAGATAAAACACCATATTTGCTTACAGAATTTAGTCAGCCACAGATGATTCATGAATGTATTGATGATGCATAATATAGTTTTCAGCATTAATCATGGTACATATTTAATTTACTTAGTACAATGTAACATGCAAACAAAGCCAATAGAATATGTAGCACACCTGTAGGTGGGCCTGAGATATGTGTTTAAGTGTATCCTGGATACCCCTAGGCCGTAGGCAACTCCCAGCAGTGTGTGTTGGCCCCTTTAAGCACCTTACCCTCAGGTGAATCCTGTGTGTCTCCTGGTATAAAGATCAACCAGGCTGAAAGTAATGACAGTCCAGGGGGTTGCTTCAAACCAATGAATGTGTTTTTTGAACAATGGCAGTGTCTCACAGCAGTCAGGCAATAAGATTCTCAAAAGAAATTCAGTGTAGACATTGGAAATCCTTCACACACAGTACACTTAGTAGTATTAAACTCAGGTCATGCCCTCTCAGGGTAGTACAGCCTATCTTGGTATATCTTCCCCAACACTAGGAATTCCATGGGGTATCTTGCTCCTTTGCACTTTCCCTGCTCCTGAGCTCAACCCTTGTCCTTGTCTGGTGGCTTGATTATCACAAGGGTGCTTACCCCAGCTACTATCTTTGTTGGAGCCAGAAAGCTTCTCACTAAATACACTGCCTCTAACTTTCACTCCTAGAACAACTATTACATAAACCTACAACTTTCCCTTACCAGGGCCTGTCACCTTCTCAGACCCAGTCCTGTATCCACCTCCCTGCAAAGTGGGATCCAGGAAGAGAGTCTTGAGCACATGTGCTCTCCCTTTTAAACCACTGCCACATACTGGGCAAGCAATGAACATTCAGGAAAATGGTCTTACACCCACTAAGGACCACTTTAGCTGTCCAAACTACAGGAGGTTTGCCTGTAGTGATGCCTAACCCTCAGGGTCTCTACAAATATTTTTGTGGTGGTTCTGTTAATTCTATTAACATGCACCCTCTGTGCGTGTTATCATGTTTTAGTTTTTGAGAAAGCTAGAGAGGCTGCAGCCACTAGACAACGCCCTTTATATTTAGCCTTATGGCCCAGGTGAAGTTCCCCGGCTGAAGCATAGACTCTGAATCAAACATAATCTATTCAAATAAAGGGGAAAATGCACCTCTATATTGATATCTCTGGAGAGCAATTATAAAGCAAATATAGCAAATCTGCCCATTGTTTATAAATCTATATATCACTGTACTTCCTGTCTTTACCATTACCATTCTCTATGCCAATGCCTCCAACACATGGAAGGAGCATTGATAATCCTTGTGGAAACTGCTCATAGGCCCCCAACTTTCCCCTATATTAATGAATCAGAGGTAGGCTTACTATACCTAAATGTTAAAGAGACAATTTAGCTGTAAATTAACTGCACTTTTTTCTGATGTGCAACTGAAAATGTTATCTTGTTGACTCTTTCAACTAAAAAACACTGATTATGTAAAGCTTCAATTTTCATTGCCTATATTTCAGGTCTTCTGCTATTTCACCTTCCATTTAACTTCCTTTCTGATGACTGGTTGATAGAATAATTATACCTTAGCAACTAGATTTTTGCTAGATAAAAATCAAAGTCTGCCAGCTGTAAAACAAATAATGTAAATAGTATAAAGAACCACAAAAATAAATAATAAAGAGCTGACAATTGTCTTAATCTCTCTGATTTAACTTCATTCATCTCTCCTCACTGATACCATACATTCTCCCAACTGCTGTAACTTGGAGCATGCCATTTCTTAAACATGCCATACATTTTACTTTACTCAATAGAATATAATTGATTTACAAATTTCATTAGTCCCCATGGGGGCAGAAAATGGAAATCAATTGTACAAGTGTGTCTAATGTGAACAGGATGAATGGCTCTTTTGACTTGCTACTGAATAACAAAAAGTACTATTAAAGCAAATAAAAGTCCTTTGAAAATGTCCACTTGTTGAATAAGTACCATCCATTGTCTGATAATAGTAAATAAGTAATGGTTATTTGCCAGTCTTTAGGGTTAAAAAGTTCAAAGGGTTATAATTATTGTTTATTATATTTAGCTGTATTTTTCTATTTTCAACTGCTTCAGTGCAGCAAATAATGTGTTAATTTGCTAATATAACTGTGTATTTATTTAGTTTTCCTGTTAGTTAAAGATCATTCAAGTCAAGTTCCAAGTCTTCTATATAAGCAACTGGGGAATAAGGAAGGGGTCCCATGTGTTTTACTAAGAATATTATAAAGGGGGGACATGTTCGCTGGTTAACAGTTGCTCCCTGCAGGAGTATTGTTGTTTATTATTCCTTTACACTAATGATGTACAGATGAGCAGGACATCCAAATTAGTATGCTGTGACATCCATATCATCCTTTTTAGGAGTAGTTTTGTAGTTTGTAGTTACACCAACACTGCTATTGGGCAGTGCACCAAAACTGTTATGTCTATTATGTGCTCTGTAGGGGGCACTCAAGCAGTTTAAAGAACAATTAGTGTGAAAGGTTCCATGCAGTTTAAGCTGACATTGTGAAGCAGGACAGGAATTCACTGAAGAGATTGTCGCTCTGAAGAAAAGGAGATTTGTCGCTTGGGAAACTAATCTCTCTGAATCTGCCCGTGTGCCTGAAGCCGAAGTCGGAAAATCTGCACTCATCAGCTTGGAAGCTGCGCATGGGACGTACTTGGACATTCCAACATGACAATGATCCAAAGCACAAGACCAAGTCGACCTGTCATTGGCTACAGCAAAATAAAGCGAAGGTTCTGGAGTGGCCATCTCAGTCTCCTGACCTCAGTATCATTGAGCCACTCTGGGGAGACCTCAAATGTGCAGTTCATGCAAGACAGCCCACAAATTTAAGGGAACTGGAGGTTTTTTTGCCAGGAAGAATGGGCAGCTTTACCATCTGAGAAGATAAAGAGCCTCATCCACAACTACCACAAAACTTCAATCTGTCATTGATGTTAAAGGGGGCAATACACAGTATTAAGAACTGCGGTATGTAAACTTTTGATCAGGGTCATTTGGGTAGTTTGTGTAGTGATTATGATTAAAAAAAGAGTAAACACAGTTGTTTGACAATAACTTTAGCCAACCACTAACCATGAGTGAAAGAAAAGTTTTTGTGTTATCATTCATATTCTCTGAAAAATGGTTAAGAAATCATAAATTCTGCCAGGGTATGTTAACTTATGAGCACAACTGTATATATAAATGCAAGGAAGGCAGAGATAGGCAGCTCAGGGAGATTGTCGCCCTGAAGAAGAGGAGATTTGTCGCTGGGGCAACTTATCCCCCCAAATCTGCCTGTGTGCCTGAAGCCAATGTACAGTTGGTTTGGGCATGCATGGACTTCTCTTGGATAAGCTCAGTGAGTGGGGTTTTTGTTTAATGATGTAACATATTGATTATTATTTTCTCTGAAAAAAACATAGTATTACTGTCATCCGGTATAAAACTGATTGTCAGAATATGATAGATGGCATAAATAAAAAAAAAAATACAGGCTTCTGGGCTTTGAGAATGGGAGAATGTGTTATGCACCCTTATTGTATCCAGACATCTTAACTGCTGTAAACATTTTGTAGCATTGCCATTTTTATCTAAAGTGGCAACCCTCTGTATTATACAGTGGAAATCTTTTACAGTGAAAGTTTGATAGGCTTTGAGACTTTAATGGAGCAATGTGATTTGCTCCTTTTGAAGCCGGGACAGAAAATAGGCATCCTAAACTGAACAAAGAACTGTAACTTATCATGAGCAGCTTTACTCCTTTGAACAGGCTACTTTGCCCATACAAGGTATAAAGCTGAAAATAAGTTCAAAGCACTTTTTCAGTTTTTAATTCTTGTAATATTTTTCAAATGGTTTCAACGGCTGGGGGCTTAATCCAGCAAAAAAGTTCTATTCATAAAGGAATATTAACTATACACATTAAGGTCCAGTTGAAGTTAGATCCAAACTCTTATGGGTGAGTGGCCAACATATAAGTCTAACATATAACAATAAACCCAATAAATGAATTAATATCTTAAAAAGTCAGTTAATATCCACCAAAAATCCATTCATACACCTATGTACCACATTTCTTACAGTCTATCTATGATAATCTATGAAAATCTGTTTAAAACAGCTAATAATTTAGCAACATGTTTAGTACATACTATCAAGCAGTAAGAATTGGATCAACTATGCACCCAGACAGACAGGCTCTATGACTTTTGACAGAATATTGTTATTATTATTTATTAACATGTAGTTCTATAGTGCCAACATATTTCGTAGTGCTGTGTTCAGAGATAGCTGCAATCAGCGCTGCAATGTTGGTGCTATAGAAATACATGCTAATAATAATAATGCTATTGTAGGTTGCAGGACTGGTGTAAAACATTCACATAAAATGTTAATACTTGAACCAATGCCATTTTCAAGTCTTTGATGCAGGGACCTTTGCTTTCTGCCTAAAATCAGCCCTGGATACAGGCTCTGGCAATAAGGCTTGTGAAAGTACTGAATGGCAGTTTGCTGCAGCACGTCTTGCAATGAAATTGGGTCCTTCAGTGACTCCATGTGGTTAAAAAAGGCAGCAGCCTGTTGTGCGAAAAATCCTGATTCCTCCCCTTGCCTCCTCAGCACCTCCCCCCCTTTCCCATCCCTTTCTGATTCCTCCTCTCTATTCAAACAACTCGCTGAATTCCTGCCTCCTGGTTTTCAGTCTGCCTCGCTGTGGCATGGTGAAAGCAAAGACAGGCAGAGAAAAGCTCTCCAAAAAGCAAGTGGATGATCAGAGGGAAGCGAGGATCCAAGGAGGAGTTGCAGGGCTGCAGCACTTCCAAAGTCAGAGCTGCACATTGTCCCACATGGAGTGGAAGCCATGGATAGAACAATCATCAGCTACCAACAACTAGGAACTGCAAAGTATTAAAAGGAAAGCAGTGGACTGAAAAATGAAACAGAGATCAAACGTGCACAGGAGTGGCACACTGATCTGTGGATTGCAGCAGTAATTTGCTTTTCCATTTTGGAGATATTGAAGAGGATTATACTTTGTGGAATTTTAATGTGGTTTTCTTAGGATTGGATAGCCAAGGCTTTATTGTGCACTGACGTGAAGGAGGGGATCTGCAATGCCCTTTGCCAAGAGGATTGTTGAGCCCCAGTGGCTGTGCAGGCATGCCATCACCCTGCCAGAGGGTAGCTGCTGCCGGGATCAGGGAGAAGAGCACAGGCAGCAGCACCCACGGGGTAACACCAGGGAGGAATTGTCAGTGGTGGTGGCACCTTCAGTGCAGGTGCCCTCTGATGAAAGGGAAACAGTGCCGGGTGGTGGAAAAGATAAAGATGTGTTGCCCTTGGATTTGGGTGCTTTCAACAACGTTGCCATGTCGAGGATTTTGCGTCAGTTGTCGGACGTGGCCCGGCATGCCTGCTCCCTTTTCCATGAGATTGAGGTGGATATACAGGTGATCGCTCGGCGGGTGCGAACACTGCAAGGAAAAATCGGTAATGTCCAGCAGGTTGTGACCAGTCTGGATCCAAAACAGGAGACAGTGCGTGAGTACCAGATCTTGGATGTGCTATCACTGTTCTGTAGTAGTCAGCAGCATCACCCTACCTTTCCTTTCTGGGCTTGTCTGGAGAGTAAAGCAGTATTAAGCAGGCCATGCCTGCACAGTAGGGGGATATTTGTAAAAACAATCAATTGTAGTAAAGCTGTTCATTTCCTTCTTTTCCCCTTCCAACCTCACTATATTGATAACATGGCTTAACTTATGCTAATAGGTGCCCACATGTGTCATTATCCCTCTCCTACAGACAGCTAGGGAAGCCAGAGAAAATCTGCATTGCCACTCCGGCAGCAAAAGAAGTCAACAGCTGGTGTATGCAATGGGGGAGGGGGATAGTGGGCTTTTTTTGTTATTTAAAACTTGTTCTTTTTTTTCTTTTTCTTTGTAAAAAACAAAAACAGATCAGATTTTTCAGGTGCTGTATGATAATTGTAATAAAAAGGGGGGTAGTCCCAAGCATTTCAATGTGGAATTCCCACCTGCCTAGCCCTTTGGAGTAGTTGGAGGTTGCAGCATTCACATTACAGTTGTGTTTGATGTAATACCCATAGACCAGCATAGATGATGATAATGATGAACATGAAAGCATTTTTTGTGTGTGCACATACTGTATGCCTATAACTCTATATATAGATTTTGATAAGTGTTGAACACCAAGATAAATACAGCCACAATATGAATAAGCTAGCTCGTAATCCTGCCCAAATTCCCTGTTCCAGCAGTCCAGGGGAGTATTGATGTGCTCAGTACTAGGAGAAAGGATGACGGTGGTGTTGCCATGCTAGGATGTGCAGAGCTGCTGCCCTCATGTTACTCGTATCTATCCGCAGTATCTAGCGTCTTATACATACACATGCCTGGCCAATTGTATTTAGTCATGCACACAATATGCCTAGTGTAAAATTGCCATATTTGATGAAAATCAGCCGGCTGAAGTAACTACTTCCATACCAGACTGAAGAGCTCATCTGACCTCTGCTAGTTAGAGACTTTATTATAGCCTGTATCAAATGAACAGAGCTGTGTCATGACCCTGCACACCACCTGCTCTTTCATTCTCACATACATTCACAGTGTCACAGCTATGGTGCTAAATAGATCTATTATACAGCATATAGTACACTGTAGGGACACCCTTTGTCATCACATTGTTGGGACTAGGTACCAAAGTGCTGCAGCCTGACCCATTTCATGCTGTTGCACCCAGGTGATGTCAGTGGTTTGTGACTTACATAAGGAGCTTTACTTTGGCTTCTTATATTACGTATACACTGGGCAGATGCTGTGGACTGAAATCTCAGCAGCAACACTATAGCAGTAACGCTAAATGATCATTCATGCTCCTAAGCAACAGGAAGGAAGAGGGTATGGTTTACATGATGATAGGCTGCTGATAGCCAATCAGAAATCGCAGCAATTATGGTAATTTTGATATTAAAAGCAGTAGCTGGATAATACAACATTTTGATTATAATGGAAAATAATGAAAGACTAGCACAGCATGGTTTAGATTTGGGCATGTTGGTTATGTAAGGTTTCTGGTAATGACCGGTAAACCATTTAACGCTGTCCGTATTAGAGAGATACATTTCAAGATATTGGCTGGCTATGCCTGTAGGTGACCTGAATGATGATAATTCGGTTTTAAGACTGCATTTAGATGCTTAGTATTACTATAGCCAGCTGGAAGCAAAGGTAGGAAGGATTATGGAAAACAAACAACACCCTAAGTGATGCATTGCTTGTCTATTCTTCGGTTCCCTTTCACCAGGATAGCCTTGTAGGAGGAATATCTGCTGAAGATTTAAGGCTAATGCCTTTAGTGTAGGAGAGAAGCATTTAGCTTCTCGTGGCACTTTAGCATGACCTTGGATAAGTTATGCAAGCTCATTTGGTGTGGCTGCCTTGCATTTCAATTGAAATGAATGTCCTCTGATTTCACTACATGAGTTTCTAGTATAGCAGAACTGCTAGGGGCTATTCTACTTGCCCCTGAGCATACAAGCAGGGAATGCTGTGACATCTGGAGGTCACTACTGATAAGTCATTACATTCTAAGGTAAAGAAGACTGATTATAACTCACAAAAGTATACAGCAGGTATGCCAAAGCTATCCAGATGTTAAGAACTAGGATTGGGATTCCTAGTAGGCTGATTAGATAATTGGCTCATTGAATTGTTTTTTTATTTTGTAAAAATGTGAAATTCACATTTAATAAATAAAAAAAAGTAGTTTGTAAATAAAGGGGCTGTTATCTCGAACTATATATGGTTTAGTCATTAAACATTTAACATAGGCATTGCAGATAGCCCATTAGAGGATAGTATATTACTATATATTAATGTGAACCTAGGATGTGAACCTAGTAACCAAATAGCAGTTTAAATTCCAAATTGAACAAATATAGATCAAAAATGGAAATTGCAATGCAATGTCAGTCTAATGTTTATCATTCTATTGGAAAATTATGAGATAAACTACCCCTTTAAGGATACAAAGTCATAATGATAAAAAATATTTTGAAAATGCAGAGCTAATTTACTCTTGAATTGGCTATAGCCCCGCCTTGGGGCAGCATACACTTGTTACAGTTGTGGCGTACACTCTGGTCCTCATCCAACCAATTAGCTTTGAGTTAAGCTGGCCGTACATTAAAAAATACCTCACCGAACTAGTGGATATTTCCCCACCTTGAGGTGAGTGATATAAGGCTGAACCAATCATTTGGGAGAAACAATGAAATTACAATGATGGGGACACAGGTCATCAGGGTGAGGATGCATCAACAATTTAATGCATTCATTGCCCTGACAATTTTATTCGATTTTTAAACCTGTCTGACTGATTTCTGATTTAGATTTTTGGCCAGATTGGGTCAGGCCCCATACATGCCCCATACATTGGCAGATAAACTGCTGAGCTAAGGACTGATGGAGCTGAATCAGCAGCTCAAAGCTGTCCACTTATGGCCACCTTTAGACAGCCCTGCTTCTGTTGAAGGGATAGGAACCCTTTAATATGCTGTTGTAAAATTCTGAGGCTGAAGCAAACATAGATCTTTTTAAGTATTGCACAAGAGTCTTTTATGCAACGAGGAAGAATGAAAAAAACATAAACAGCGTGGAAAATGCTCAGTGGAATGTGGTTTCCTACCGAATCCTGCAGCACAACAAGCACCATGCCCAGTACATGAAAGAACCTGAGAGATACTGAGCAGTGCAGAAGGTCAAAGAGCATTTTTTTCTGTACACGCCCTACTCTGTTTTTGTTTCCACTTAGCATGTGGGACATTTCATTTCAGAGTCTCCAAGTCCAGATTTTCTCATACATCTATCTCCTTCCAAAAATAAGATATGTCTCTATTGTTCCCAGCTGCATCAACATATCAAGCTCTGATGCAGCACATTCACAGACAGCTTTGATTTATTTTTAAATACATTTGAAAATGACTTTTTCAAATGAATTGTACAGGATTTTTCTTGTTTTTTCACTAGGGTGGGGTATAGAGCTAGAGATGGAATTAGTTCATTTACTGCACACCAGGGCTGTGCACCTAACATAAAGTGTTATCCAGGGATGTCTTTATAATTGGCATCGTTTAGAGCCTGTTTAATTAACACTTTAGAGTGTTGTTTTTGTAAAATGAGTTGCATTAGTTAAATCACTGGAGAAGTAATTTTACAGTGTATGGTTGCGAAGCATATGTTCTCAAACTATGTTACTGTTGCATCTGAGGATGAAATAAGGGTGAATTTGATAACAATATTTAGGATTTGTGTGTGAGGTGGGTAAGGGGTTGGTTGCTAGAGAGGAATGTGAAGCATACCTGCTAGCTGTGCCATTGTTCCTGGAATAGTCCCAAAAAGTATGTGGGCTTTACCCGGAAGCTGGGGTGGGACTGTATGTCTGGAGAGAAATAATGTGGATTAGGGCATGAACTGAGCAGATGAATAGCGTGGTCACAAACGACTTGAATATTTCCACTGGGCAGGTATTTTGTGAGGAAACACATTCAAGAGATATACACAAGAAACCAAGCGAATGATATAGAAACATAAATGTGGCTTACAGCATGGTCTAACAGTAAAGGAACGAATATTGCTTTTTATAAGTAGTCAAAACACATGGCACCAAGTCACTCAGAACCTCCCCAGATTGCCCTGTATTAGGAGTGCAGATGTGTGGGATCCCTGACTATTAAGCTTTGTGTCTGTAGCATTCTGCTGACTTCTGCTTTAGTTACATTTTTAGCCCTCAAGTTACTGAATGCCAGCCATTGCTGGAGGGCAATGATTTAGGTATTCCTTTTAAATGACTTTTGTATTTATAAAACAAAAAAACAATCAAGACCCCTCCCCCCCCACAAAATGTAAATACTGTAATCAGTTCATGGAATGGACAATTCTTGAGAAAGTACTGTTCTTTAAGGGGGTTAATTATTAAAGGTTGTGTTCTGTTTTCTCAAAAAATTCAAGTTTTTCGAGTGTAGTTTCACTAAAACTCTAAAATTTTTTGAGATTTATTAAGTCCCAAAGTCCAAATCTGAAAATACTCCAACTAATTCATACTAATGTCTAATTCATGTGAAAGGCAATGGCAAAGGTCCCTTAAACCAGGGGTCCCCAACTTTTTTGGACCATTGATGAGGAAAATTTTTTTCAAGGGCCGGGGGTGGTGGGGGGTGGAGGGGTGTCAAGAGGGGGTCAGCGGAGGTCAGGAAGCGGGTTGGTGTTCCAATTTGGCATACTAGTGTCCAAGCTAGCATGCTAATTCTGCATGACTCGTTCATTTCAGGCTAGGCACGGTGGCCCAATCCAGGACTGGCCACGACCCAGCAGTTGGGAACCCCTGCCTTAAAGGGCACCTATGGCCCAAAAAATTGGCCCCAACCGAAGGTTGCAAGTAAGCCAACGCTTGCGGCGGGCTTTTTATTTTTTATTTTTAAAAGATACTGGAACCCCAAACCGGAATGCGGACTCTATCAGTCCGCACCTTCGGTTGGGGCCAATTTTTTTTGGGCCATAGGTGCCCTTTAAACCATTTGAAGATGTTTTTTGCCTTCATGATTTTCTGGTGTTTTACACTGGTTTTCACTTGAAACCTCGATAAATTTTAGATATTCGAGTATTTTAAGCCTATATAATTGATAAATTTGAGGTATTCACAGTTGTATTCAACTTAGTTTTTTACATTGGGATTTTTTTTTATAAATAAGCAAACATTCAATTTTGTTTAAATTGAGTTTATCAAACTCACAAAATCGATTTTTGATAAATAACCCCAATATGTCTTTATTTACTCTAGGTCTAGTTTTTACTGAATTATATGCCTAATAAAATCTATTCATGTTGATTGGTTAGGCTTATAGACTCACAGTAGGGGCTACAAAATTTGTTGTAGTTAACATTTGCTGGAATAGACACCTGTGCCTGCAAGTCGTGAATAAAAGCAAAGGGTGTGTTTTTTTTCTGGGGGCCCCCTGGTGTACTTGCAGTGCTTATTTGACCTGACAAATGTTCACTCTCTTCTAACAGCAGTTCACTCATTCTAATGGCAATTGCTAATTGATAGGTACTAGCAAAGTAAACACTGAAATTAGTGTTATTTAAAGTTAAAAAATCTATTGGAAAAAAAAATATTATTTATGTAAAACGCTTAGTTATATTCAAAACTGGCACTACTTTGACCTCCAACTTTCCATGTTTCCGGCCAGTATAGTGTTATAGCTGTCTCATCAGCTACATTCTTAACTCACTAGCAATATTCTGTTAGCAAATATCAATCAATTACAAATACATACTCATTTTTTAAAATTAAATGCATGAAGGTATCAGCCTCTGGTGTGTGTTATGCATTAATGTAAGAGGACCAGGACAAGACCAGAACCATTTTCCTTGTTTTTATTCGGTGGATGTTTTGTAAGTAAATAAATGACATACCAAGAGGGCAAATGTGTATAACTCACCTTAAGATTGTCCCATACATATAATGATCTGATCAACCAATGGACTTACCTTGTGGTTCTATAATTAATGAACCATTCTGAAAGGCTTTGCAGTAATTCATCTAGATACTTATCTTGCTCAGCCCCCAAAACCTAATGCGATGAGAGTTCACTTTGACCACAACAAACTCTACTTTCCTTGGAGGCTGGTCTGCTTTTGTAAAGGTGTCAAAAATGGCACAATTGATCACTCAGACTAACCATTTGCAGGCAGTGTAGAGTAAATAAAAACAGTGGAATGTGTTGGTTGCCACACTAGGGTTTTAAAGACAAAAGAGCAAGAGCATGGCAGAAATCTGCAGAAAAGTAATGATAGAAAAAACAAACAAGGAAAGACTTGAAGTTTAAAAACTGTCAGTATACTGTCACATAACAAAATCACCACCTCCTAATTATTTTTTCTCTAGATTAGCTCCATTAAAGGAAGGGATCAGTAAATAACAATGGGGAACTTTGCAAGCTAATAAAAGCAAAACAAATATCTGGGTAAGAAGGTAAACAAGAAGATAACGATCATTTAGAAAGGACCCAAGCATATTCGTCTAGCATAGACTGCAGTTAGACATAGGCCTGCTAAAAAAGTCATACCTTCTCAAAGCCATTCATAATACTTTGGCTAATGTTCTACTAAGTACTCAAATTTGCTAACAACTTAGTAAAGCTGCCCATATATGTCTAAATATGTTGTTTAGTTAGGTGGCTAAACAAGCAGATCTTTGGGCAGGTGGTGGGCCAAATTAGTCTGATCTATTTTTTTCCCTGACATGCCAATGATGGCAGGGTTAACAACCAATGACTACCTATGTTTGGGCACTTTAAGACCCATGCAAGCATGTGTCAGGTTTTCTGCAGATTGACTAACTTAACAATTGCAGTGAATGAAACTTGGCTGTACAATGACTCCATGTTTTTGCAAGCTATGGGCGTTTGTGTATATATATATATATATCATATGAAATATAAATATATATATGAAACTATCCATGTTGTCAATACTGGCATTGACAAGGAAAAAGGAACCGGATTATCCTCTATCAACCTTGAACCGGCTGGGATC
>CM044433.1:92663002-92781254 GCA_024363595.1 Xenopus borealis
TACAGCGCTACGCAACAAGTTGGCGCTATAGAAATACATGTTAATAATAATAATACTGTATAAAGATATTAGAAGTCACCTTGAGGTACCTAGAACAAAATAAAAGTACTCATATTTGTAATGTCGCTGTCATTGGCAGTAGAAGGTTATTTCATCCCAAGTTGTTACATTATCTGCTGCACATTTTTTAGGCAAGGCTGATCCAGAAGGCTAAAAAAAATTAGATTCACCAGGACATTCATACAATGTTCAACTGTATTAGGAGTAAGGAAAAAGCAGTTAAAAATAAATATTCCAGCTTAAATTTTTTTCCCATATAGTTCAGTACATTCTGGCAACTGGACAACCACAAAATGCCCCTAATTCTGCAAGAAAATGTTTTCCTGTATTATCTAGCTTCTGCTTTGAAATACCTCAACTGCTAGTTGAGTCCTTAGGGCATAGTATTCATGGGTCTGACTTCTCCAAACTCACAGATAGTGTTCATAATGATAGAATGTGACATCTGACATTAGACAGGTCATTCATTTGATTTACTGAAGGTTTATTCTGCATTACATGGGTGAATAGTATGAGTCACTTGCTTTATCTTATAGGAATAAATAGACATACTGAATTTGAGAGGCTGTGTAATGCCATTATTCTTTCTTTTTAAAAATGTAGTGCTTCTATTAGTAATGGATCTAACAAAAGTGAAGCACATTCCCATGGGTTGTATACACTGTTGTATTAAAAGAACATTTTATCAGGATTTAGGAAATATTTTCTTTGTATTGATTTTATTGTAGAATAAAACCGAGGTACTTCGATCAAAACATATTCTACAAACCTAAGCAAGCATTCTCCATAATATTTCGGCCACAGATGGTTGCCAATAATTTCAGGCAAAGACACTTAAGGAGATTTTTGTGCACTTAGGCACCACTGTTTTTAGTAGCTTAGGGATAGAGTACAACAAATTAATCAATATTGTCCCTATTGTCACTTAGAAATGTGGCAGTTCCTTCATCTACAAAATTGCCCAGTGTATCACTGCATGTATAACATTCAAATCTAATTTTCAGAGCAATTACAAGGACAGGTCTTACTCTGAATAAATACAGATATGACATAAATAGGGCCCCTTCTACGGATAAGAAATAGTAAATTAAAGTTTAAAATTGATTACTTTCTCTTTAACACACTCTGCGGTACTGACATCTAGCCATAAAATAAAGAAGCATATTGTATGAACACTTGATTGTGTGAACCTACAGAGCTTTTCCATAAATTAGTGACTGCCATTCAAGCAGATTGGCATTGGCTATCTTAGTCATTTAGGTGAATGCACCCAGTTTTATGGCATACCTTTGTTTAGTTTTCCCTCTAGTCCATCTTATGATATATATTTTTTCAAAGAAGATGTGAGAACTGTAATCACCATGAAATAATAAGAGCACGAGGAATGTGGAAACAAGATTTATCTTGTGGCGACAACTTTTATTGGCCGTGTGCTCTCTCTCACTGAAGTTGGCTTGGTCATGATCGAATGAACTTGCTGTGAACTTGAGAGAGAGAGAGGTCGGCTTTACACTTGTACTTTCTACTTGCCTGTTAGGAGCACATTTTGTCTTACTGTGGTTGTTGAACAGAGCAAAAGTATTAAATATGAAGAGTATAAGACATATACATATATTTTTATTTGAACCTACTGGTTTCTCTTTTTTTAATTTAATCTCCTGTCAACGATCAAGTTATGTAACTGTGAAACTCGGCTGGATCTGCCATAGGCCTTAAAGCTTAACAATTTGAGTTAATTTGCAGATGCTATCTGCTCAAAATACCACATACAACCATTGATGAAAAATCACCCATTTTTTAGACTAGCTGCAATGCTAAGAATCTGTGCTGAAATGAATGAGGTTCAGTGTACACATCAGCTCCATGTGCACGGCCTATGCAATGTCAGATAAAATGTGCCATTTTTTAAATCCTAAATGCAGTGTGAATTTCAAATAACTGCAGCATAATTGTGGCCATGCGCAGATGCATCCACAACAGTTGTATCTGATTCATTAAAATGTGCACAGATGTGCCTGTGTGTTTTGATGAATTGGATGAATGTCCTCAGTTGGGATTGCGTCATTTCCAGCACAGAAATGGGAACTCTTATCCGAAAACCTATTATCCCGAAAGATCCAAATTACCCAAAGATTGCCACCTGGACTCCATTTCATCCAAATAATCCAAATTTTTAAAAATTATTTCCTTTTTTTCTGTAATGATAAAACATTATATTGTACTTGATCCAAACTATTATATGATGTATCCTTATCGGAAGCAAAACCAGCCTGCTGGATTTTATTTAATGTTTTTCTACTAGACTCAAGGAGTGAATCCAAATTACATAAAGATCCCTTATCTGGAAAATCCAAGGTTTCGAGCATTCAGGTCCCATAACTGTACTTGTCAAAATTACTTTTGTATATTATATTTTTTTAGCTGCAAGTCTGCTATGCCAATTGACACATCACACTGAAGTAGGCCCAGACTGGCAATCTGTGGGTTCTGGCAAATGCCAGAGTGGCTGCTATAAGGTCCCATAGAAAGTCAGTATTTAGTGGGATGTTGAGGGCTGTTTGGGCCTCTATGTGGGCTGATTGGGCCTCTGTGTAACTGAAATGCCAGGGCCTATTTTAATTCTCAGTCCGGACCTACCCTAAGTAACCCTGGAACTAGTGTCATTTTCAAGGTGGTGGTAGGGTCAGGTTTTCCATGAATCAATAAGCACACTTGCACTCAATTCAATCAAGAGGGTGGAAAGGACATAATGTAAAGAGAGTTTTTGGACATTAGGACCTTTAATCAATGGTGTCTGTACAGCCTTTTGTGTCCATGTTAATGAGGGGACACATGTGGCTGCATTTGTAAATGAGTCCAAAGGGCCCATTCCATAGGTTTAATAATACCACTGTAAAGTTTTGTTTTCATTATGAAGGAACGGTGACAAGTGTTACAAAAGAAATTCTTGCAAGCAAATATATAGGATTTTTTTTACAACCAACAAAAACGATATCTGTTACTTACTTCAGCAGTTTATCTTTGTGTGTGCATAATTACCACCAAATGGTGCCCTTGATGTTAGAAGGCATTGGCTTGTTGTGGCAGTCTGCTGAAATAAGATCTGTCTGGATAGTATTTGGACAGTGGTGTGGTTGTTTAAATCATTGAGCTTTGACCTTATAAAAATCTGTGTTTCAAATCAAATGCAATCTCCATGTAATCGATGTTCCGGAGCTCCAAAACTGACTCTTTTTTTTAGGGAACTGTTAGAACCATTAGTTATCCACTGTCTCTCAGTGATCAGAGGTTTTGAAGTCTTGTGGGTCTTTGCATAAAAAAAAATCAAAGAGCTCCAATATGATATAATATATTTTCTTTCAAAGCATAGCATCAAGTACCCTTCAATCTATCTGGATTAGGTTTCTCATGGTTCAACAATGGTGCCTCCATGCATCAGTGAGTAATATATAAATGTGTGTTCTCTATTTATTATATACTGTACATGCCAATTAACCTTGGTGACACTGGATTGTAAGAATAGAGAATTGCTATTTATAGTTTATCTAATTACATACTAATCATGGCTATGAATTCCTTTACAATTATAACTGGACTGAACACCAGAGCCTTTAACTGCAATATGATGTCTATTTTATGATACCTGTGATGAGAAAAGGAGTGTGCTAACTAGTTCTATTAGGATCAGCTCCGGTAGATCTAAATCTTTGTAATGTTATGGAGTGTGACATGACTAAGCCCAGGAGTATTGCCATATAGGCTGTAATATGCATGTGATTCTGAACCCCAACTGGTATTACAATGCAAATGTATCTGTGTTGACTATCTTATAGTGGAGTGCTATACATGTATTTAAACCAGGTCAGTATCTAAGCTAACAGCATGGTAGCATCAGAAGAAACATTACAATAGAATGCCTTTATACCAAACAGTTGCATCAAAAAATATCTATTACTAACTTTAAACATTCCAATGTGGTTATTCCAGTATCTAGCTAAAACTGTCCATACACAGAATAGCTGTACAGGGTTGGGAGACCCTGGTTGGAAATTTTAACTAAATATTGTGTGATCCTGGTTGATTTTAGTTGTTGTTTCAAGGCTGTAAATCTTATCTGCAATGCCTTCTGTCATTGCATGGGTGAGGAAACTGGCTGACAGAGAGCTTTTCTCACAGCCAAAATAAGCAAAGTAGATCATTGTAATTTATCTTATTTTTTGTGTCCATCTTACATGGTATGCTTGTTCGGCTGAACATGTGGATTTCTTGGGGGTATACTATTGTATAGGCAGCTTTGGTGCCACTGTAATCATAGAACTCCAGGTATGAATTACAACTTGCATGTTTAAGGGGCCGATTTACTAAATTCACGTGAATAGATCGAAGTTCGATCAAATTCGATCGAATTCCAATCATAGGATTAATTCGATTGGTTGAATATGCAAATTTTGCTTATTCAATCATCGAATAGCGAACGATCGAATGATCGAATAGATTCGAATGATCGAATATTCAATCATTCGATCATTCAATCAGCGAAGGATTTAATTTTTTAAAGTTATTTGATTGCCTACTTCGCCAGATTGGACCTACCGAATTGTAATAGAAGCCTATGGGAGCACTCCCATAGGCTTCTGAGGCCAAGTCCTGCTCGAATAGGATTCGTACTATCGAAGTCTTCGATCGTTCGAATCGTACGAATTATTCGAATGATCAAATAATTCATTTGAATGATCGTTATTCAATCGTCGAATGATCGAAGATCGAATAAAAGGGTAGCCTAAAACTATTCGATTAGCATTCGAAAATCGAATGCTAATCGAATATCGAGGAAAAACGAATATTTTTTGGGGAATAATAGTAAAATTTGCCCCTAAGTGTGTCCAAAAACACTTTCTACTAAAACAATTAATTCATTGTATGAGGCGTGTTAGGAGGTGCGGATAAACAATTATATATTGTCCAAAAAAACTGTTGCCACTCTCCAGAAAGGATAAATATGAGAGGGAGTCAGAATTATTTTTATAATTATGTACACCACTATACACTATACATTCGAGTGGGTAAACTGGGTTACTATCCGTTTTTGCTTTAGGTTGTCTGAGTTCTCTGATATCTGGACAATCACTTTAATGTCAGGAAACATGAATTTCCAGATCAGCCAATGACCCAACTATACAAATACATGTTAATCACAAGCCAGGGCTGATCCTTAGTTTTTCTGAATAGATGTTAAAGTGACCCATAGCAAATAGCAGGGTTTTTCTTGCCATTCAAACTATCAGACATAAAAACACCCAGTGTACCATGCCCCTAAAGACATTTTATCTAGCAGAAATTAAAATCCACAAATCACAGGGCAAATCTATCTAAAATTATTATCAGGTGCTTTCAGAGTAAAAGGGGAGGAAATTGAAACAGAGCAGCCTTTTTTAGCATTTCTATGTAGAAGATACATTATTGCAGCAGCCAGTTAATACAGGCACATCAGGCCACCCAAGCTGTACTAAGTGTGTATCTGACCCCAGCCAAGGGAGGAAAGCACAAGATAAACATATATCCTCCCTCACTGTGCCATTTAAACACTGTTGATTTTATTTTGCGTTTAGGCAACTTAAACCATAGAATGTGATATTGGAAAAGAGGTTTCTGGGCTGAACCACACAGCAAATTACTACCAGAAACGTTACATTTGATAAAAACCAGAATCTTTAGCCACAAAACTTTGATTTGGATTGTAAGTGCTTGTGAGCCAGGCTCTTTGATCCCATTTTTATTCTGTAACTCTTGTTTGTTACTGTAATACCCCTGTATGTTAAAAATTCAAAGTTCTGCATAACTTGCTGACACTATGTAAATCAGAATGATGATTTAGGAAGTACATGAATTATACCTACAGTACATGTATGACTATGTATTGTTTGTGATAGATTACATTATCAGTTAATACACGTGTAAGGTTTTATGCAGTTAATTTGATCAATATATATCCTTAAATATGAATTTGATTATAATTAACTTATATTATCTGAAGCACCAGCAATGGGAAGCAGAAATAAATTGGCCTTTTTTATTTATCATCTTGGTTTAGTTCAGTTATCTGAATCCAAATGTTGAACCAATGTTGAATGCTATGAATACTGTTGATTTTTTTTAGCTCATACAGTCTACGGACTCATTTATATACAACTTACACGCTAGTGTGAAATTCATCAGGAGACAATTACCTTGCTTGTATGTTTTTGGAGTGTAGGAGGGAATCCATGCAGACACAGGGAGAACATACAAACTCCTTGCAGCTAGTGCTCTGGTCAGAATCAAGCTGAGGACCACAGTGCTGAATGTATACAAGTGCTTACCACCGAGCCATTTTGCCACCTATAATTTTATGGAAAGCATCCATGGTTTTGTTGTGACTCCCATTAACTTAAATGGCATGGTATGTTTTGACATAAATAATCAAAATAAAATCAGTGATCAAAACCTGAGGTGTGCCAAAAGCAGAAGCTTTTCTGTGTTTGATTATGTTTTCTTTTCATACAATTCTATCTTCCTTTCCAGGTCTGTAAGAACTATGCGGGGAGTATATAAAAGAGTGTGTTGGTCAAGATCTGGCACAAACCTACTAGATTCTATTGTCTCAAATGAAAGCTCAGACTGACCATTGCCATCCTCTTCCTCTCCCATTAAAATCTCTCAGATTATAGACAATTTAAGATTCTGAGAGTTGCAGTTTACTACAGCCTCAAGGCCTACAGCAAGTTAAATTTCCTGGCTCAAACTAAAAACTTCTATTGGTATTTATAAGCAGAAATGTTTATGTTTATGCTTGGAATCTCTGTATCTGTCTTGGAACAGTAATAGTGATTCATCTTGTCTGGGGAATTTCCACCACTGACTGGGATGCATTTTTAGTACATGCAAAATAAAACTGTGTTTACATTTCCAACTGTCGTCTTCCCAACATATATACTCCATATTTAGTAACAGTAGTAGCTTCCAGCCTCCTACTCCCAGTCAGATAGACAGGCCTGTTTCTGTCAGTCATAAAGAGATGCTTTTTTTTTTTCCAGCAAAGCAGTTTTTATTTTCATATAACAGAATCAGTAAGTAGCTAATAAAATACATTACTTATAATATAGAAGTAAATATAGGCATGCCCATCAAACAGCTTTTTTTAATCTAATCATGTACTGACATTCATAGATGACTGTAAAATGTTTACAGATAAAAATATTCGTTAGGTGTTTGTTTTATTGTTCGCTTTGAATACCAGATCATAATTTAAGGAACCAAAGTGGAGGAGACCACAATTGACACATATTCCATCTCTAAGTAAGAAAACCAGTAGTGGATGTGGTTTTGGGTGGCCTTTCTGCTTTCATAATGAGGCTAGTTTCTAGCATCACCACAGCCATTATTTGCAGCCAGACATGATTTGGCGTGGTCGCCTGTTTCTTACTAACAGGACAAAGCTATTTTTTAAATTAGTCCCTTATCCCCAGTCTAAATCCGATGTGCGTGAGAGATCTTGCTTACTTTTCTAAAGCTTCAGTGGATCAGCATAATAGTTTGAACTGATGAATAAAGAAATCCTAAATTAAGCTTGTTTATGTGATGTCCATGGTCTTCTAATAACCAGGAAGAATCTTTGTCTTTGCCCAGCTCCGAAGCTACTTTTTTTTCCAGAAAAGTAATGTCAAACTAAAATCTTAAAACGAATACTTTTAAACTATGTAATTAATTCTTAGGTAATGCATTTACTATACTCAAGCTTGAATTGCATTCGGGTTTCAATTCTCACTTTTAACAAAAAAAAAAAAACATATAAAACCTGCAAAGATTGCTGCCATGCACAACAGACGTGAAAGCAAACTTGTAGATAGAATTCATCCAATCTCATTTCCAGTTGGTTTCAAATCAGTGACTCTGTATAAACACTGTGTGTGTTTACCACATGTATTTGCTAATCACAGTCATATGATCTGGCTATGTTGTTATTTCCGACTGAATAGATAAAGTGTGCATGGGATGTAAATTTGGTTTAACGCAAGAACACGCCGCATGATGTTACGCTATGTAGTTGATAAATATTTACTCTGCGCTGCACTGTCATGTACTAATGCAATATTTTACAGAAATCCGAAAGACATCAAAACTTGGTCCGAAAAGAAGCTGAATTTTGACATCTTGACTAATAAAATTTGAAAGATGTTTTCAATTAGTCTAGCAGGCAGGGAAGAAACACCTGAGTCAGCTTTGAACCAGAACCACTGTCTACTAATGCTGAAGATGAGGGGCGTATATACCTTTAGTATTCGGCTAGGGTAATGCTGAACAGAGCTTGGAATCTGCTCATGAGAGAGAGTGCAAAAGTGCAGTAGGTATACTGATAATAGCACCCAGGTCAAACAATGAAGGCCTATGAAGGTACTGCCTTTTATAAGACAAATTCTTAGAAACATTCTATCTGCCAGCCTCCGTTCATATATGTATCTAATAAAAAACATACTATGCTCTGAAAATTGCCAGTTCAAAGAAGTTCATAAATCCTGTTGGATGAAGAGAAAGCAATGTTTTCCTTCTCCAACAAAGACATCCTCATATAATGAATTATAGGACACTAATATTTCCTGCAACCCTCAAATGCAGGGGTGGCCAGACTTTACTGATGCGGGGGATTAGCACATTGGGGTCTACTCCAACAGTTTTTACACTGCCGCATAATGTAAGATCATTGCATTTCACGGATATAAAACAGATTGTGTTGTGTTTAAAAGAATAACACCTATTTCCCATGTGTTTAGTTTAATAATATAAATAATGACTGGTAAGTGCCCAGAAGGAAGATACTGCTGTAGAGCTGTTTGTGGGCAATGCTGAGCTCTTGTCGTTTACTTATTCCCTGTTCATAATCTATTATTATTATTATTATTAATAATAATAATAATAATAAAAAAACATAAAATGTATTTATGAAGTGCTAACATATTCTGCAGCTCTGTACAATACATGGCTGTATTTATAGAACATACAGGCTATAATTAATACTGCAATAGTTTATGCAAGCAAGCAGAATCTTAAGCGAGGCTCATTTACTTAAGTGAGCAAATCTTAGCTCAGTATTAGTTTTGATACAGCGCTACGAAACAAGTTGGCGCTATAGAAATACATGTTAATAATAATTACGTGTTCAATGTTCATTTTACATTGTTTCCAGTTACAAGTATGAGATCTACTGTATTATCCAGAATGCTTGGGACCTTGGGGCTTCCAAATAAGAGATCTTTCTGTTATTTGGATCACCACACCTTATGTCTGCTAAAATCATTCAAAATGTAAAGAGGTTGTTCACCCAGGGATTCTGCTCAACAGGGCCAAAGATGAGAAATGGAACAACTAATCTATCAATTTAGAACAGTTACAAAACTGACAAACTCCCTCCCATAGCTGCATTAAAAAGGCAGGTGAAAACTTATTTAAGAAAAATGTTCAAAAATAGAAAGTAATTAAAAAAGTCTTTATTTCTGGTGAAATATCTGAAACCAACTGAACTCAAAAAGGTGTTGGAAGGCGAACAACAATAGGATTGTTTTGTCACAATGTATCCATGATGCTTAAGTCGCATCTTTTTATACGGTATTAAGGCTATCATTAAAATAAGTTTTAATAATATGCTTGCTTACAATTGACACTATAGGACATGTTTTTTGCATATTGCAGAGCTTTCTGGATAATATGTTTCCAGATAATAGCTCCCTGTGCAACTTCCACTTTAAAAAGTGATGTGTGTGAACATTTGCCATAGGTGTATGCAACATATATCCTCCAATGGTCTTTAACTGCCTTCTAATAAAACGTACACTTCAAAAGAGGTATTTATGAGTCAATTTAATGCTGTTACCTGACACTGAATGTATGTGAATTTAAATTGAAAATCTGGGTTAGCAATTGCTTTGTATCCTCCAACCAGTTTTCTATCAAAGACTCTTTGGGGCCCTTCTAGGATTCAATTTATGAAAGAGTCCTGGAGATCTTATTATGCACTTCATAAAAATTCCAAGGCCCCTCTTGAAGGGAGAAAGTTGGGTTTTTAGAGAAACATCAGGGGAATGACAGCCAGTGTGACAAACCAAGTTTTTTGATCTTGTATATAAAGTCATGGTATGTTACAAAATAAATAAATATATGTGTGTGTTTACCACATTTGTATATATATATATATATACTGGCGTGCACAAACTCTCAACCATATTGCTTCCTCTGCACTGAATTGATGAACATTTGCCAATTAAGCAATTGTCTTGGATCACATGAATTTGACCTAGGAACTGAGCCACCAGGTCAGCAGTTAATTAACTCTTTAAAAGAAACTTAAAATATATACAACTCCAACATTGCTTGATTATATGCTGACTTACAGTGTTCTCAGGTTAGAATACCCAGCATATACACAGCGCTACAAAATAAGTTGGCACTATAAAAATACATGTTAATAAATAAATAAATATAGCTTATCCTGATGTTTAAATGAAATCCCCTCATCTAGGCTGTAAGGTCTACTAGTTTGGCATTCAACATGCCAAAATTCATTATATGATTAGCATCTTGGTATGTCTGTGAAGGCTCTCATTCATCCAGGTATATCTATAGTAATAAGTCAAATCAACTGGACTTGCTTCCATTTTTTATTTTTCCCTTTCACTTCGCTGGTCATCTGACTGGCTTCTGAATTGACAAAGCCAGTCGGGTGACTAGTGAAACATCTTCAAGGAAAAAGAACAAAATACAGCAAGTCTAGTTGATCTGAATTATTATTATAGATACATATCTTGGTATAATAATGAAATATAAAATATCAAGCTTCTGCACTTTTTTAAAACACTCCCAGTAATCCACCCAAGTGTGGCTTACTGATGGCATGCAGCGTGTTAGGTGTCACTTCTTTGATCAACAATATTTATTAGAGGGGACGTGCTTGTACAAGCATTTCTTTTTTTTGTCCATTTGTGTATTTATAAAATACAGAAAAGTAATGTGATAATGGCATGGAAGTGTCCTGTTCATTTTAACATTTTGCTTGAGAGACAAAATCTGAAACAGTTCTTTGTTTATTCAGTTGGGGCTCCATGTAAGGGATTAGGTTGTAGGCCATGAACCCACAGAGATCATTTTCATTTCATATCATTTTAATCTATATCATATGTTATACAGTGTCCTTGAACTTGGTAATTATGTATGTTTATGAATAATAAAGGTTTTGATAACTCATACTATTAGGCTTAAAGATTTCAGAGGCAGATAAATAGTTGTGTTCCATCTGTTGTTACAATTCTCATCACACTTGATGGCTGCAGTATAGCACTAGGTAAAGAGCCATAGGTCAGCCTCCAGAGAGGCTTGATAAATGGGATAATAATAATGTTCCTTATCAGACAAAGACTGTCCTTATAGTTGACCACGAGTGTTTCCATTGTGGATGTTGGACTAAGCCCAATATGTGAAGTCAGGATGTTATGTTTCCCAGTTATAATTACATTTCTCACATTACTCGAATTTCATTTTTTTTTTACAGGGGTGAAAAATCACAAAGGTGCGACTAACAAAACAACCTTGTGTCAATGTCCTGACCACATCATTAAATAACATAATAAACTTGGATAAACATTTTTTACACATTCATTTTTCTACATTTTGATGTCTTTTTTGTATATAGTGCTTTTTCATTGTCTTTAGGGATTGAAAACCTGAATCACAAATGTTACAGAACAGAGAGTACTGCAAGGGGAACAACCTGTCTGCATGGCTCAATATGGTCGCACTGGTTTAACCCCCATGGGGTTCAACTGGGTGACACTGGCATGCAGTTAACACTACAAAACAACACAATTGAATAATTCACTGGAATAAATGTAATTTTTAAATGCTACTTGTTATATACAGTATATATATATATATATATATATATATATATATATATATATATATATATTCAATAGAAGGGACTCGCTTATTGAAGTTCATATTTAATTTATTTATGTGATGCAACATTCCTGATTACAATGCCTGGAGGGTGGAAATGAGTTGATGTGTTGCATGATCTTAAAGAAGATTTTGCACTGAAAATAGATTTGTTTGTGCCTTCTTTTGGATATATTTATACTTTACTGGTCAGCATCTAGATGAAGATTGCAGCTTGGCGATTGGAAGATAAATGATAATCTTGGAGATGAATAAAAAGGGGGAGTCATCTTAATTTTAAATTGAATATAAATGCAGAGTATTTGAATTTCTATGCTTTTAAATGTATCAAAAGGTTGAACTTTATGAACTGATGTTTTCGCCCTAAGTCACTATGTTATTAGGCAATTAGGCATATGGTCAAAACCAGCACTGTGTAATGGGCTCCAGAAATCAAATGAAAAACACTGTTACAGAGCTTAAACCTAATCAGTAAGAAAGGGAACAATGGCCACCGTTTCTGAGTTCCCATGCACATTTTGTTATATTTTGGTTCATAAGAAGGGAACTGGTTTTGTTACAATGTTTATTTTATTCTTCACATTTTCTGATAACAGAAACAGTTCCTGTAATGCTTCAGTGACATGCCTTAAAAGACTAAGACAACTTGAATGCTTTACTGAATGCCAATGCTTTAGGTTTTTCCTCTACAAATCTCAGAGAAAGAGCTTGCGTGATAGTGTTAAGGAAAGTTTGATAAGACGAAAAGCTGGGAAAATCAATCCTATGACACAGTAATAAGGCACAAATACATTCTGCACTCCCACATGACCTAACAGATTTTCATCAAGGTACCAGAGTCTCCTGTTTTCAAGGCACCTAATATAAATGTGACTGAATGCAGTGCATTTTACTGTATCTCTGCCAGCACCAATGAAGGCCAGGAGATATGGCCTTTGGCATTTCATTTCAGTGGGGGATTGTCAGGGAGACAACATTACAAATGCAGCAGCTTTAGTGTCATTCTTGCCACTAATTAGTTGTGCTTAGTAAGCAGTGAGGTAGGGCATGTGTATCTATGGGCTATAGCTGTCTATAAAAAGCTTTTAAAAGTTCATTGCTAAGGCAACAGGGAGATGCAAAAGAAAATGTACATGTATTATGTTCTAGTTTGGAGACCTCACATCCGCTTCAATGAATATATTAACTTGTTGATGCATTTTAGGTTGAAAAGGAACATGACGTTGTTTTTTTTTCTTGCTGCTTGCTCAATTAGCCAGCCTCAGAAGTGACCATTGTTTAGTAGTGATCCAGTAGCTTGTGCTACTTCCCAGCTTTGCTTTGTGAGACCACTGGTCCTATCAGCAAATATTAGTTGGCGACTGTTTGGCATAAACAAAGACAGACTGTACAACCTATTTAATGCTCTTTTAATAATCTACTTGCTTCTTTTATCGATGAAATCAAACTTGTAGCCTCCTCAACCCAAACTGTAATTTCTAATCTATCTGACAGCTTTTGATAGCTCAGAATTGTACTTGGATATTTAGTTCATTACAGTTATTGGGTCTGTAGGTTTCACATGCCTTTTGTCTTTGTCAGCATCTGAACATAATTTGTAAGAGGTCATTGCTGTTGGTCCAGTGTATCATGGGATGCTCATCTAGGTCATTTCTAATGGGTCTGATTATACTGTTGTGTTTTATTCATTATACTGTAGTTTCCAGTCGCCATTGAACATTTAAACTTTTTGCAATTGGTCAGGGGTATTTCAAATTCCTAACTTTATAAACAGGGGTCATTTGGAAGCTTTGTTGATAAATTAATCTCACACATGGCATTCACTCTAGTTTTTAGGTTATTTATTTAGATGTAAATAAGCTGTACCATGCACCATGTATCTTAATTACATTCACTATTAGGCCCTGTATTTCCCCATCATGCCTTACATTTGCCTTGTTATCATTTGTAAGTAACCTAAGGGGAGTGAGCAGGCTGTCTAGGAATTTTTAACCTGTCTGAAGCAGTTCGTGGATGAAATACGTAGATCCTTCCTAGGTGCTTTTGCTTTTAATCTTTACAAAAGATGAAGGAATTTTCTTTTGTCCCATCCACTGCAATTATTATAATGAACAGAAGGGCAGAGTTAGCTGATGGCTGTTATGATATCACTCCACTTAGCACATGGATATGCAATGTTGACTGTAGTTCCGGGACAAGGATGTGAGAGAGAGTAAGCAGACTGAACAGATCCGTGTCTCTCTGTGTTAATTGCAATACATGTTAAATACAAAGGTTCTGCTTATCTCATCAACTTGTTTCAGCTTGCCATAGAAGCAACACATTACATATGTGTCAGCTGATATATATATGGCTATATGGAATGATATATTTTTCATGCATAATGTGTGTATAGTATGTGTCTACACTGCTAATGCTGCTAAACTGTTCTAACCACAAACAATAATATTACACAATCCTCCTTCTCTGATATGTGAAACTTGGACTTCTGTGCTGTTTCTTACAGGAATAAGATGTGCTTCCAGCAAAGCCTTCTTTTAGGGCATGCTCAAACATATGTTCCTCAGGAGGGGCCTGTTTTACAGACCTGTTTCCCAGACTCAAAGACAAGGTCCAGATGTTTTTATGGTACAAGGAAGCCCAGAGTGCAGTAAAAAAAATATAACACCAAGGATGCCAAAATGTCACTAGGTTCTGAGGAATTTGGTCATTTGATATTAACACAATGCACTAATAATGTGAATAATTTGGGCTACAAGAAATACTTTTAAAAAACTTTGTAAGAATCCCTAATAAATAGTAAAAGCACATTTTTTTCAGACATTGCGTGAGTTATAGTTCATCAACAGGTGGATGATACAGGTTGCAGATCCCTACATTGCAGATAGGTCAACAACCCCATAGACGCAAATATCTTTCTCTGCTGAACGACCGATCTTAGGGAAGTCCGACCAATCTGTCAAATTATCGTGCAGTTAGTGGGATACAAACGATCGTACATCTTACCATTTTTCGTCCGACATCGGTTTGAAGATTGATTGGCCAGGTTAGAAAATCTTTATCGGTCCCCATGCAATCTACCTATGTTTGGAGGGCCAAGCAGCCTGCAATCCTTCAGTTTTGCTGGCAATATCGCCTGAAATGGTCTTTTTAGTTGATGGACACATCAGGAATTTAAACGATCGTTTTGAGACAATCGTGGTCTCACGATAACCATTGGATCTTTCAAAAATCTTTACGTCTATGGCCAGCTTTAGAAGTTTCCTTTAACTTCTACAAGTGAAAATCTGCTTGACAGGTTGCTGATTTTAAGCATTTCAAACAAAGTTTGAGTCAAGTGTATTATATTGTTGTGCAGGATCACAGTAAGTTAACTATGTTATGTAAGGTAACTATGTTACCTTAACCATTTTACCGTAAACTAAAACTGTACCCAAACCCTTGTCACACTCAGAGTAGACTTGGCATGTCTTGAAGAACATTTCTTTTTTGTGCTGTACAGACATTATTACTTTTGTTGTTCCCTGCTGGCTGTATTTACACGCTTGGTTGTATGGCAGTTATATTACTTGCATAGTGCTTACTCAGCACAGAAGATATTTCGACAAAAATGAGTAGCCATGAGTTTCAGATAATTTTAGTTTGTATCTAAATAGCATTGCCTGCAGGTATTTGCATGTCCTTGGGCACACAATAATCAGTAAAATTGTTGACGCACAGTGCTGGATTGTAAAACCATCAGCTCTGGATTGTTCTGCTCCATATATTGATAAAGACCTGGACTGTAGAAATGGGATTTGGCACCAAGCTGGTTACTCAAGTGCCAGTTGCTCACTTTTTCAAGTAAAAATTTTCTCTCTGTTCTGAAACGGGTATAATTATTTATTCCTATATCCCCCACATTATGCCGTGCTATAATGAACAACTATATTAAATAAGGAAATAAAAGCATTCTTGGTTGACAATTGTACAGATAACAGTGGTCTGCTGTAGCTTCTAGTGATCTCTTATAAATGCAAGGATGATCCTTTCTAACCAAATGTTAACAGTGTGGCTTTAGCTATCTCTTAAATAAACTGTAATACGGTTATAGTGAGAACTGAGATGCTTCAACATCTTCCACGGCACATTATTTATGCCACTGGAAATGTAATATCAAGTAGTCCATACTTCTATGTGCAGTAGCAATTATAGATAGAAAATTAGTGTCCTGTGCATACAATAAGCAGTACCGTCATACTTTTATTGACAATTTAAATATATATAAATGAAATTAAAATATGTTATAAATGCTTCATTTTTGGTAAAAAAATAGAGAAAAATAAATTATCTTCTCCCTAGTCAGAATTAAAAGAATACCTCTACAAAATCTAGGGAACACATTCAATGAGAATACAGATTATCTAATTTACTTTTATATTAACGTTATAACTTAATTTCCATTGCATTTTCAATTTGTTAATGTTAAAACACAAAAAGTAGTTTTATGTCTCTTTGTATCCTGTCCTGTTACAAATATCCATAAACAAGAACATTTTTCCTCACACTTGGATGCTGACAGAGCATTTGAATCACTCCTGCTTGGGAGGTTCTCCTGTTAACTAAATAATAATGGTACAACAAAGTTGATTATAAGAAACAGAGCTTTCTATATGGAGGATTATATTTCAGATAGTGTAAGCCTAGGAACTAGTAAAATCTTTGACATTTTCTCTAAAAATTATTTCAAATATGCTGTTACAGATTTTCAGAGTTAAAATTTTCAAAGAACTGCCCTGGACTTCCCGGGCAGAAAATGTCAGAAAATGTGGCAAGGGTTACATTTGTTTGTTTGTAAAATAACAAAGATTACCACTTGCATGATTACACTGTAAGCGCCTCCGAGCCTGGACTGGAGTTGATTGCAGTGTTTATGAAAGACTTCATGCTCCCTTTTTTTTAAAAATGCCATGAGTGGTAAGCATGTGTATCATATATTCTAGTTAGGACAATCCCCATTTGGGCATCATGGTTTGTAAAAAGTATATACAATTCTTGTTTTTGCAAACAAATCTAGGCTGAACTGAGCCTTAGGTGCTTAGTAAACAGGTTCTTAGTTACTGGTAGTTTAAGGTCAACTCAAATTACTGATTCATTCTTTACTAATTTAGTCCAGTATAGCAAATATTTTGGATGACGTTTGTATTGTTTCTGCTTAAGTGAAACATGTCTAAACAGATACGCTGAATTTCCCTACAAGGGCATCAGTTAATGATGCATAAGATTCCAATTTTTTTAATGTTGCGCCAAGAAAAGACACCAATTACAAAGGTTGAAAACAGCTGTTATTTGAATGCTACAAAGTCATCTAACCACATAATGTGGTTTTTGGAACTGACATATTTATGGGAAGTTACAGTATATTGTGTCATTTCAAGCTACTGCCATTTAAATGAAATGGTTGTGGTGGATGATGTGTGCTGCTGATACTTAACACTTACACATAGAGTTAAAACAGACCTTCCAGAAAGATCTGGCACAAAACCATAACCTTTTCTCACATGTAATTGTATTTGTTATTATTGGCACATTAAGGCTAATGCTATTATTGGCACATTAAGGCTAAAGGTTGGGACCTTTGTAAATGTCTGTGCTTACTATCCTTCTATTCATGCCTTATTAGCTATTCATATATATATTGTTAGCTCAGTAAGGTCCTCCTACCTCCTATGTCTATTAATAAGTGGCACTTAATCTTTGTGACTGAATATAATTAGTTTAAAATATTTGTTCCCCTTGACTGTACCATCAATGTATTGTACAGCTATAAAGCTCAGCATAAAAGTAGCACTATATAAAGATATATACATAGTGGATAATTTACCCCCTACTATAATGTAGAAAGATATTATAAGTCACTGAGGAGTTACATGACCATATATTTTTATACAGGTCTAGTAACTCGTAGGTGACTCCTAGGTGACTTATAAGATCTTTATAATACAGGTATATGATCTGTTATCCAGAAACCCATTAGCCATAAATCTCCAAATTATGGAAAGGCTGCCTCCCCTAGACTTCATTTTATTCAAATAATCCAAATTTTTAAAAAGGATTTCCTTTTTTCTCTGTAATAACAAAACAATACATTGTGCTTGATCCAAATGAAGATATAATTCATCCTTATTGGAGGCAAAACCAGCCTATTGGGTTCATTTTATGTTTACATGATTTTCTAGTAGACTTAGGGGCAAATTTACTATTATTCCCAAAAATTAGCTCAATCAAATTTGAAATTCGATAAGCATTGGACCATCGAATGCTTATCAAATTGTTTTAGGCTATCATTTTACTCTCTATTCAATTTCTCGATGAATTCATACGATCGGATACCGATAGTTCGATTTCACAAAAAAATTGTAAAATTTTATTCGAGCATCCGAAAAATTTGTACGATTCGAACAATCGGACGATTCAATCGTACGAATAGTATTCGAGCAGGACTTAGTCTCAGAAGCCTATGGGGGGGGGGGGGTTCCCATAGGCTTCTATTGCAATTCGGTAGGCAGTCGAATAATTTAAAAATTTTGATTCCTTCGATCATCGAATGATCAAATTATCGAATATCCGATCATTCGATCTATTTGATAATTCGGTATTCGATTATCAGAAGCCTATGGGGGGGGGTTCCCATAGGCTTCTATTGCAATTCGGTAGGCAGTCGAATAATTTTAAAATTTTGATTCCTTCGATCATCGAATGATCAAATTATCGAATATCCGATCATTCGATCTATTTGATAATTCGGTATTCGATTATCAAAGAGGCCAAATTAGAATATCCAATATATGAAAAATTAGTACGATCGTTATTCGATCGAACTTCGATCATTTCATGTGAATTTCGTAAATTGGCCCCTTAATGTTAAGGTCCCGGACAATCTGTATAACAGGTCCTGTATTATAAAGGAGAAGATGGCCATCTTGGAGTATTGTCCATACTGAGATTCTGATTACTGAGGAGGAGCTGTAAAGTGTTTCTGAATCGTGTAACAGCGGGAATTTGACTTCTCCTGCTTCTTACCACCAGCCATTCACATGCTAAGGTATTTTCAGGAAATGTTTTGCCCCATATGTAGAGCTGAAGTAGAAGGCTGGAAGGAAGACTGACATTTGACAGAATCTAGGAGACACTATGTTTTTTGTTTATTTTCCTTTTGTTTCCATTCAAATATTTTTATAATTTTAAACTACACATGAATTACAGATTTCAAAAGCCAAGAAAATGCAAGAATACAGATTGGTGGGTTGAATGCTTTATTCTCTGTTAAAACCAAAACACACACTCCAAGTAGGTGTGGAAAGTCTGGGCTGATTTTTCTGAAGGCATTTAATATAATTCTTTGTTCTTAGAACTAGAAAGCCTAACTGTACAGAATAGTTATGATTTATTTCCTTACATTTTCTGTTTGGTGCAAAAGGTTTGAGGCCTAAAAAAATTGGTCAAGCAATTCCACAAAATACAAGAAAATATTGCGCTTTTGGCAGATTGGTGCAATTTATAGCCCGAGAGGAAGCAAAATGTACAAACAGGCATTATATGGGAAATGAGATATTGGATTTACATTTTTAAAAGTCATGCTGCACTGATTCATGATTAAAAACACATTCAATGTTGTGGCAAATGCAGTTCAGCACATTCGAAAACTCATATGATTCAGCTCAGATTTCCTAGGTGGGCTAGTTTTGCTATTTAATGAGCACATGTGAGTCCCATTATTTCATGGGCTCTAGCATTTATTTTGCAGATATATTGGGAAATCAGTGAAACATTTTTTATTTGTGTATCTCACATGATGAGGTGCAGGTGTATAAAAAAGAACAACTTTTCTAAGGGAAATGGCAATTTCCTGGCGCCGCTATTACACGTCAGATGAGCCGTGACTCATACTAGTACCTTTGCAGCAAAGCAAAAACCCCATTATTATTATTATTGTATATTTATAAAGAGCCAATAACATTGTTTGTAGCTAGTGATGGGTTGCGAAAAATGTTGCCACTGTTGAATTCGCAGTGAATTTGGCAGTATTGGCGCTGGCGAATTTGTTCATGGAACCACTGCAAAAATTCACCACACAGCTTGTTTCACTGAGCGTAAAAAAAAGATGTACTTAAAAAAAAATCAAATGACATGCAACAAAAAAGTTGCACACGGCAAACCAGTTTTGCTAATTATTCGGCGAAACGCAGCAGATTCGCTCATTGCTGTTTGCAGCCATAATTAAAATCTTTCTCCTGGATGGCTGTGGCCTGTAGGTAAAAGGATTCCATTCTGCATGGTTGCTTGAAATATGCTGCATTGCTTGCGAGTTTTTCTGACACTGAACAACTGTATGTGTTTTATAAGAAATATATAAAAGGGGGATAATAATCTCTGTTGTTGATATTTCTTTGTTCATTACAGTGCTGGTGCTTGGTGCTGATCTGGTGTCAATACCAATGAATAAGCCCAGCCAGATGTGCTGGGTTATCTGCATAGGAAGTGCCCATACACCACCTTCTGTAATGTGTGATCAAATAGGAAGGACTGACTGCAGAAGCAAAGCACACATGGTATAATCAATCTTGAAAGAAAAGGATGCACGGAAAGTAAAGTGCTACAGTAAATGAGCCATATAAGGCAAACTATTGGGCTCTTGTAAAAACTTCCTAAGAAATATGTTTTTCAGGAAGCTTTCAGACCCAGATGCCCTGTAGGAGAACAAAGCAGCAGGTGTCTACAAAGAAAGAGAAACAGTAGTCACAGTCATCAAGAAACACAGAGAAACTGATTTTGACAATCTAATGAAACAATGTGAGATTCTTTTAGCACTCCTTGAGCTTGTAAGTACATCCTAGTAAACTGTATCACCTGAGATCTTTAGGTAGGGTTTATATTTTTAGTGTACTACGGGTACTATGGACTTCCAAAACCTTCATTTTGCTGAAGGTGCAACATGGATTCAGTAGGATATACTGTTAAAAACACACATTTAAACAGGGTCATATCATAGGCCTGTAGGACCCCTGGCACCAAAGAAGCCATCATTACTGTAGCTCCGATAAATATAAATTTTAAAATGTCTCTGATGAAAGTATCCATCATTGCATCAAGCTATAAATACTGCAAAGCATTTCACACAATTTGATAATATGAATAAAAGCAATTCCTTAGGAATGGTATGTAGAAAGTTGATACGTTGCCTGTGCACTAATTCTGACAGCAATCATTGCTGGCAGTATATTAATTCTGTATGTTTAATATGCAGGAATATTGCGCCATGTATAACTCAATATACTGTAGTTTGTATGACATTGTAATGTGCTGACCAAATAAACAATTTGGGGTATCTACAAGGTGTAACTTTTGGGCAAAGAACCTTTAATCCAGTAAATTCTATGCAAGACCAAGGAACAGATGTGTATTATCTGAAGTAAATTCTGGGAAGTTTCTAGGCTCAGAGCCATGTCCTAGGGATTAAAAGGGCACTAAACACTAAACACTAAACACCCAACTTTTCATTATAATTGAAAAATATGATACTTTTTTTCTTTTTAGTGAGTTAAGTAGTAAAGGGAAATTATTCAACTTGTTTTAGAAGTCTGGACAAAGAGATTTCAATTTAGGTTAGATGTGAATTATGAACAGCTCTGACCATGAACCAAAGAATAATAATATTTAAATTAAAGTGCTGACATATTCTGCAGCTCTTTATAGAGATTATACATAATTCACATCAGTCCCTGCCCCAGTGGAGCTTATTCTAGGGTGCAAATTACATTTACACACAGCACAGTGAATTTTATCAGGAGCCAATTATATTGACTACATGTTTCTGATGTAGAAACTAGAGTGCCTTGAGAAACTCACACTGACACAGAGAGAGAATGTACAGGTATGGGACCTGTTATTCAGAATGCACTGGACCTGGGGTTTTTCCGGATAGTGTATTATTACATAGTTTGGATCATACCTGAAGTCTGCTAATAAAATCATGTAAACATTAAATAAACCTAATGGCCTGCTTTTGCTTGGATTACAGATTAATTTACCTTAGTTTGAAGCAAATACAAGGTACAGCTTTTCTTTAGCTTTCTGGATAGTGGGTTTCTGGATAATGAATCCCATACCCATGAAAACCTAGGACCCAGTAATGCTAACCAATGAGCCATTCAGGTAAGGCTGACAGAGCACCCACAGTGGCCCCCCATTTATATACAAACTTACTATGGGCAAAACAGTTGGAAACTGTGGAAGGGGGAATATCCAGAGTGGATCAGGGTAATGGCCAAGTGTACAGATTTTTAAGGAATGCGACTTTCTTTTTAGAACAGGAGTGGGTAACCTTGTCTGCAGGTCTGAGCAGTTGCTGGTTCAAGTATACTGTATGCTCAACTGATATCTATATAGAGATGCTGTTGAATTTTACAAAAACCATGAGTCCCTGCTGCACAAAGCTTACAATCTAACCTTGACATAGAGATGTAAAGACTTGTTCCAAGACTTAAGTGGCTGACAGATGAATCAATTTCAGGCCTCTGTGATTTACAGTGCAGTGACCTAACCAATGAGGTACGCCTAAATACAAATGCAGATATATGAACCTGTAAATAATACATAAACAGAGAAACATCATATATAATCCCTGCTCAAATGCACTCCAGATTTTTGTGAGATAATTATTAGTTAACAAATTGTATCATATCTGCTCTACTTGGGCAATGGCATAGTATTGTAAATGCATGCATTTTCCTATTCATTTATTTCTGTTGTCATAACATGTGGCCCATGAATTCTTTGGCCTCTTTTCTTTTTGTTTGATCAATCATCACCAAAAGTCATTGTCTGTAAAACGAACCATCTCCCTGCTGGTATAATGCTTTATTGCACATGCTTATGTTCCTTCCATTAATTATATCACTTAACAGTAATGACACACACCAAGCCTCACTGAAAGGCTTTGTCTTTCATTTTGCAATTCTGGTTTTGGTGCTGTGCATGGGTTGAACAGTTTGTGGAGGATTTGAATGTTAAAGCAGATTCCTAAAATGGGAGTAGCTGTCTAGTCCCTGGGAAAAGGCATCGCTAGCCAAAGATGGAATGCTTGCTTGCTTGCTCCAGACACTCTAAGCAGAATAATCCAATGCACAGCATGCTGTATAACTCACTAGGGTCAGTCAGGGCCAATTAATAGGGTTCTCGCAACATTGAAAAGTGAAAGAAAGAACAGACAAGTAAGGTTTCTAGCCCTCCCAAAACTGTAGCCTGTATATGGAAAGCTGAAGGGCAGATTTACAATAGAATATGATTATTATCATGTCCTTAGTTACTTTATGGACCATGATTAAAAGCTCATGAATGATATCACTACCACATTCTTCTCCCATAGCAGTGTATCATAGGTGAGGTTTCCTGCAATAAAAGATGATAAGAATGGAAAATGACACCAAATTATACCTTACATATTCAAATGTATATAACAATAAGAAAATTATATTTAAATCTTAAATTAACATCATTCACCTTATGATTTGATCTTCTTGATAGATTTTGTTATTAAAGATAAAATGTTTGTGCTCCTCTGTTGGTCCTGTAAGTGCATAGTTCAGATATTCATCTACGAGAAAAGCAATCTACAGCAGGGCAACAAAGTGTAATATATAAAAGCAAACAGACAGGCAGGTATTTGTTCACCATCATTGGTATTAAAAGCTGAAATTTGGGCAAAGTGTGTCTTGCACAAAGGAAACTTTATACCAATAATCGCCAATTCATTTTTCTTCCCTGTCCTCTTCGGAGGGCTTAAGGGATCGCAGAAAAGGAGCTTATTATGTTTCTGAATTTATTTACAGAATATTGCCCAAGGCTCTTCTGTACTACCAGAAAGGATTCACGGCTTTGATGCATGGTTACAAGAGAAAGTTCAGTCACACTCAGTTCTTTCTGCTTTGCCTTTACTTTGGGTTTGAAGTTGTCCAGCTATGTATCTTTTAAGCATAATAAGCTCTTGTGTGAAAAAAAACCTCACACATAATAAAATGACTGTGCTTTTTTTAATACTATGCAACAAGAATATGTTCTCACTTCTCCTACATGTCTGAAACAAGTCAGTTCCAACAATCTGTTATCATATTTTCAGAATTCGTAAAGGGAAAACGCAATGTCACACTCTGAGGCAGCTCATTTCTTATGGAGGGCTACATGTGCCTCAGCAAATCAACTGCTGCAATGTCATATGGATCCCATCTAATATCCCACACAGAGCATACTATTAAAAAAAAGTATGCTGTTCATTCTTTTTGATGCTTAGGCATCATGCACTGGTCAAAAACCTCTGGTTGCTATGGGTTACTAGACCTGGGCAAACTTTCCAACTCCATTAATGCTCAACAGGAACTCAGATTGCCCTTATATGAATGCAAAAACAATAACACTACCATACACTAGACAAAAGATCACATATTATAGTATGTTTCAACATTTAGCATGTAGTATATATGCAACTTGTATAAATGGGACCTATTATCCAGAATGCTTTGGACCTGGAGTTTTCCTGATAATGGAGCTTTCCATAATTTGGACCTTCATAACTTACATCTGCTAGAACATCATGTAAACATTAAATAAACCCAATAAGCTGGTTTTGCTTCCAGTAAGGATTAATTATATCTTAGTTTGGATCAAGTACAAGGAAGTCTATTCGAGATAGCCTTTGTGTAATTTGGACATTTCTGGATAGATGGTTTCTGGACAATGAATCCCATACCAGCATATCATTACTATTACTTTGAGTGCAGTAACTCTTCAAGGAAAATGATTGATTTGTTTGCAATGGATTTATTTTTGTAAACGAATGAAAGCAGGTTTGTGTCATTATCGAGTGTAGAGATGTAATAATGTTTAGGCAGTTACCTACAGTCATGCAACATTTTTGCAGGGAGAAAGATGTCTGATCTCTTTATTAATGATGGTTTTTGATTCTTCTGTGGGTTGAATGAGGGACCTCAATAGAGTCTTTATGTCCAATGTCCTGAGCTTATGCAAGAGTGTGTTATAATTGTTCCTTTTGTATGTTTTTGCTGAATCCCACCAGCTGTCAGTTTGCAATAAAGTTAAGTCCGAGTCAATAGCTCCCAAAGGGATGACAAGTAGGTTGTGTACAGTTGAATGGGATGCTGTGAGCCCACCATTGATCCTTCTGGCGTGGGTCTGGATTTAGGCCATAACTACACAATAAATAAGGGATAATGCTGTTCCTGTTAGAAAGGCTGAGGCACAGGCGTTTGTGTGCAGAAGCCAGACAAACAGTTGCAGAACTAGACAGATTTGCCTAGTAAAGCTTATTTGTTTAATCTAAGAATGATAATCACATGCATGACTGGCAAAACCGGTTTTTCTTAATAAAGTATTATCTTTTGTTCTCATTAGTATTGTGCATATGTGAGTACTATGCTCCCTGATTAAATCAGTAGCTCTCTCTTATCACAGGATCCTGTATTATAATTGAAATGATTTCCATACAAACAAATATTGTGTTTATTCTGAAACTTCAAGAATTGCACTGCTCTCCAGTGGATTTCTGTTGTTTTCATGATAATTGTGTTGGATATGACGAATCCAAACCACTGTTGGAAGAATCACTAAAAATAAAGCCATAACGTGACAGTAGTACGAAGGACATTTTGCTGTTTGATCATGTTCTGTTCAGTGCATCTTCAAACTTCGATATTCAGACCAGGCAGGAATGATCTTGCAGATCACACAAAAGCATCTTTATCAGACATACACAAGTCTCCCCAACAGTAAGTGCTGCATGAATGTACCACCTGCTGTCTGAAGCCATCTTTACATGCCCTAAAGAGGCAACATTGAGCAACAAAAATATTTAAATATATAAATTAGTACTTTCACTTTTTCCTCAGTTTCTTACAACCATTGCCTCCTTATGGCATTGGCAATGGGCCCAATTTCCACTTTCTTCTTGCTACCTGTCGTTAGAATTTTATGGGAAATTTCAACCTCTGTGTATTTGGATTACCACGTTGGCTTCGTTGATGTGACTTAATTTACTGAGTAGTTAAAGCCTTTAAAACAAGGTATTTTCCTGTATCCGCTGGAATGCTATGAGAAATGTGGCTCGTGAATATTAAGTTTACTTATTTACATAACCAGAAAGTTTAATTTTATTTTACACACAAGGTTTAGTCACAGTTTGGCATGGCAAACTTCTATATTTATTGCATTTATGCATAGAGACATATATATTTTATATTATATAAAACCGATCATATTGACCAAGCACCCGGCAAGTGATTAAAGCAGATTGAGTGCAGGTGCTTACATGGATTATTATATTATATATATATGTATATATTATATAGATTGAGTCTCTATGTATAAATATAGAAGATATATATAGTTTGAGGTATCAGCACAATCTAATTTTCAATATTGTGAATGAAGTGTTTTTTAATAATAACACAACATTGAATGTTTCAGTTCCTCCTGAAACTCCCACAAAATGCCATAAAACTGAACTGTGAGCAGTACAAATCTATCAAAAGAGTGAAATATATACTATATGGCCAAATCTATGCTGATACCTCTTTTAAAATCACAAACTCTCAGAGTCATTGCAGCATTGCAGCAAAGAGAGAACCATCTTTCATTTCACAATTAGACTTTGGACATAAAGGTAATATACTGTATCTGAATGAAAACCTAACTCCCTATTGAAATGTTCAGATGAAGCAAGGTTCTGGGGATTATTTCTTCTTTTAATGTAAAAATTATGTTTTAGATGTGTTTTCACTGTTATATTCATTATCTTTTTAGTTGAAGGGTGTTCTATCCAGTGTCGGACTGGCCCACCGGAATACCAGGAAAACTCCCGGTGGGCCATGGTGTCAGTGGGCCCTCATGCTGCTAAACTTTTGGCCTCTTTCATGGCCATTCCCTATTTCTATGAGACCAAAGAGACGAAATAGATGGAATAATTGATTATAGTATGTAAAGAAAACAAACTAGGAGAATAGAGGTTGAGTGAGGAGATGAATATTAGTACGGAGAGACGGCCCCTGGTCTAAGGTTTTTGGGTGGGCCCCTGGTGTCCCAGTCCGACACTGGTTCTATCCTTAGTTCATATAATGTCCAACAATCCTTAAAACTTCCAAATGTTGATGGGCCACTGGCTGCATATTGTCATTCTAGAAATACCTGCATAATTCACATAAAATAATTATTCCTTGTTTATCTAAATTCATCTAGACTTAGCAGACAAAACAAATATATCTGGCTTCTAACCTTTAAACACCCTTTGCTCCCCTTGTATGCATAGTGAAGTGAACAAAAGAAAACATTGCGTAAACTTCTGCACATATTCCATGTAAGTTAAATAGAGAAAGTTATCCGTGTACAAACAATGCAGTTGATCTCCGGCAGCACCTGCACTTCTTACTGCCTTTTATTGTAATCTACAACCTGTGAATGGGTGGTGCTGGGTTTTGGGAGACATAAGGGGTCATTTACGATAACCCCAAGCAGAAGCATGAGCCCTAAGAGGGGGAAATAATGTAAAGCCCCCATACACGGCCGATAAAAGCTGCCAACAGACCAAGTCAGCAGCTTATTGGCCCATATGTGGAGCCATCCGTCAGGCTTCCTCGATTGATATCTCGATCGGCCAGGTTAAAAAATCTGTGGTTTGATGCAGTCCCGCAATCCGACCACCCATATCTCCTCCATTCTGATCTGATCGTTGGGCCTTGGGCCCACAATTGGATCAGCCTGATATCGCCCACCTCAAATTTGGCATATTGGGGAGATCCGCTCAGGGGCTGGATTTCCCCAATAGGCACTCCGAGGCCAGCACACGCATGGTCCTAGCGCCGAACACTGGTCTGGCGCAACCCCTTCTCAGCATGCAGTCAAGCACAAGCTTTGCATCCCCAGTGCTCCATTGGATGTGGCGGAGTCGGCATGCCACCCCTAAAGTATTGCTGCCCTAGGCCCATGCCTTTGTGGCCTCACCACAAATCTGGGCTGGATCCACTCGTTTGGTGACATTGCCAAACAAGCAGATTTCCCTGTGCATGGCCAACTTAAGGAATACCATCCTATAAAGTCAGCAATTTGTACCCTCTACTATTCATTGGTGAACATGCTGTGACACACCCCTACCTTTCTCTCTGTAAATAGTATTTCTTTATAGCAATATACACATTTGTCACACATTATATTTTTACTTTTCTATTAAAGTGCTACAATTTACTACTCATTATAAACTTACTCTTCTGTTGTACTTTCTTGAGATCAGAGAGTAGGTAGAGATAAAAAGTATATATAATCTTCAAATTGCTTTTAGCATAAAGGACACCACAAAAAATATGTTTTTCTTTAACCCGTGGCCTTTTTTTTTTACTTTAATGGAATACCAAATGATGGGAAACAGGACGTATTGGCACGGAGGAGGATAAAAGCATGTCACAAGCAGTCGACCCCAATGGCTATGCATTGCCCATAGTCAATAAATTCAGCTTGTCATAGAATGCATTTCTTGAAGTAGAAAAGTGTCCAGGGAGTGTTTGCTTTTAGGTTTAACATTTTGATCTGTGTGCCTTCAAAATCACCTCATTACTAGAAGATAATAACAATAGCATAGCAATAAAGGCATATGGAAATGATTGGGTGTTGGTCTAGAGCAAAATATGCACTTGGACCAAGTCCTTAAATCCGTCAGGTGCTATGAGAATGTGTAGGTAAGAGTGAACTGGAAGGAGCAAGGAAAGGTCACCATCTTGAATATAAAAAGGAAAAGAAGACATATTATCGTGCTTATACGCTTTTGCACAAAATGTGTGTACAGACAGTATGTTGTTATAGGAACAGTACTGTAGTTATATAATAATATAAGCTATTCTGATGTAAGCAAATACTGATATATCTAAACATACATGTAGAATATACAGCAATTCCTTCTATCAAAGTAAGGGATACCATCATTCTTCTGTATTGGTATAGTTGATTTACATTTAAAAAAATCTAACATAGGGTGCAATTATAAATTGCTACCAGTTTTCATAGAAACAGATCCAAAAATACTTTTGGGCACCTGCGACGCCATTGGAATTCTGGGGAAAGTTGGATTATGTTTTAAAAATGCCCTTTCATTTTAGCAATGTGCCTAATTCACTTATATTACAGAAAATGAGCCTTATATTCTAGAGCTACCATATATTGCATACTTCATGGTCATAGTTATAACAATACACTTGGTAGACAAACTTTTGCTATAATTGTAAGTTCTAGAAAGGGAGCAAAAACTGATTTCTGGCCTTAAGAACACTGAAATTCTTCTGTGCAGTAAAAAAATTGTCGGCAAACAAAACTAGACACTGTGCCTGGAAATTAATGACAGATGGCAACTTCCTAAGGCATGCCCAATTGACTTCAATGTGATTTCTACAAGGGTCATGTATGGTGCTGGGCCAAACCTTTACCATTCTTTTCCAGCGGCTTTCCATCAGCAGGTGATACACTTTTGTGCTTGCGTCAAGTGCTCATTCTGTTTTGCGCAAGGAAGTGGCATTCCATTGGATCTCCCTGTCTCTCCTTTCATGGAGGTAGGAGTTTTGTGTTAATAAATGAGCTTTTTCTTGTGTAGTTTCTGGGCATTTACTGTATGCTGACTTGGTTCCAATCAGAGGTTAGAGGATGGCGCAGTACTAAAATTTAAATTTATTAGAGTATTTTAAAATGTTTTATAGGAGGAAAATCATAGAAAAGGGAAATGCATGACTGCATCTTTCATCAAGAGATATCATTTTTAGCATGCCAATTTAAAAAAATATCACAAAATGCTGCACAATTGTACTACAAAGTATAAATATATTCTAACAAGAGGGTGAGCAGCAAGCTCATATTATATGACGGTTAACTAAAAAAAATAGCAGAAATGAAAGAACTTCACATACTTTTAAATATAATGCACTGTTAGGCTACACTTGTAAAAATGTTTTCTTTGCTCCACAAGTTGTAATATATTTTATAGAAGTAAGTGCCTTTGCAGCTGTGGTTGGCATGCTGGGTTTGGTTTTCATAATTCATTTTATTTTGTTTTCTTACTGAAGTTGTAAGATTTATATAAACACAGAGAGGTAACATCTCATTTATGGTTGTCTGCTCCTAAAATGTTGATACGGTTAACCCAGCCACATGCACCATTTTTTCACATAGTTTGATCAATTTCCAGACAAACTAAATGATTTTCTTTGTATGTGTGGGCCACCATCCTACCCAACCTCTGTTGTGTTTGCACCACAGTTGATCTGCTGGAGCAGAAAATTGGGCTTGGCGGTGAATTGATTTGGCAGGCGTATTTGCCATCTAGAAACTGCACAGGCCTATTTCCCCTGCACTTATAGTATCCAACAACCAGTTGGTCATATAAGTGCATTTTAACTATTAAAGGGGTTGTTCACCTCTGAGTTAACTTTTAGAATGACGTAGAGAGTGAAATTCTGACAATTTGCAATTGGTTTTAATTATTATTTGTAGTTTTTGAGTTATTAGTTATTGGTTGGTAGGGTCCAAATTACCATAGCAACCATGCATTGCTTTGAATAAGAGCCTAGAATATGAATGGGAGAAGCCTGAATAGAAATGAGTAATAAAAGTTAGCAATAGCAATACATTTTTATCCTTAGAGAGCAATTGTTTTTTTATTTGGGGTCAGTAATCCCCATTTGAAAGTTGAAAAGAGTCACAATAAAAAGGCAAATAAAAAAATATAAAAGAATAATGAGATTCAATTGAAAAGTTGCTCAGAATTATAACATATACTAGAATTATAACATACTAAAAGTTTGTTTCAATACACATACAAAGAGCTGAATCATCAGATAAACAGGTAGAAACAATAAAATTCTACCTGTATCTGATGATTTAACAGTGGCTTATATTCAGTTGCCTTCAAAGGCACCTGATCAAAATTTTCTATCCAGCCCGACTGATGAGCCGACCGATATCCAAATCTTCTGCTGATATTGGTCAGCCTGTTTCCCACCATACCCACACCGAAAATCATACGGAAATTCATTTTGTGCGGTATTATCGCTGAATCTATGGCCACCATTAGGGGTCTGTTTTCATTTGCATAAAAATATTATTCAATAATAATTTATATTTATTTGCCACTAGTACACAAATGGTCAGCTTCAATTTGTTGAGAAAAAGGTTTATCACAGAAAAACTCATGGACAAGATCAGGGTCGGACTGACCAGGTGGAACGACCCTCATGGGCCCCTGCCGGGCCAGACTCCCTCTGCTGATATCCAGAATCTAACAGTGCGTACCAGTGTGTGGTGCAGTGCAGCTCGTGTATGCGCATGGCTCCGTGAGCGAGCGTGCACATTACAGTAGGGTGTAGGGAGGCTGGAAGGCCGGAGGGGGGCCCTGGACACCAGCTCCGGTGGGCCCCAGGCCCCCCAGTCCAACCCTAGACAAGAATCAATTTGAGATGCAATTCAATTCAGAAAAACTCATGGTTTATCATGTGAAAACTCTATTGAAGTGCATGGGGAACAAATGGAACTGAATAAGGAGAATTGTATGACTTTTAATGTGATAAACCATGAGCTAACTTATTCTCACTGAATATGTGAAGAATTAATTTGCGTTGCTATAATAATTGAACATGGAAATATCTGCAGTAGTTGCTTATCTGATGTATTAGATATTTTCTGTAGTATTAAAGGGGTTGTGCACATTTAAATATAACGGTTGTAAAATGTTTAGTATGATTTATAGAGTGATAGTCTGAGACAATTCGCAATTTTGTATTGTTTATGTTTTTGAGTTGTTTAGCTTTTTAGCAGCTTTTCGGTTTGCAACTTCTAGTTGCTAGGGTCCAAATGAGCCCAGCTTCACCTCCTTTTTCTTCTGTGTCCTACTGCAGTTGGCACATGAATAGTACAGGAATTTGTACTGTGTAGAGGATACCTGAGACACAGAAGTATTGTGATGCAGCACTCACAAGCAACCTACCAGGGCTCCAGGTATTTTTTTGAAGACAGGGTTATTCTACCTATTCTTCTCCTTTAAGATCCTGAGCACAGTCTCAAATCAGTGAGTGACTAATCTACAATCTTATCATAAAATAGTTAGAGAGTTTCTCAGTGTGTGTGAATAAACATATTCTTGGGAGATAAAACTCAGAGTGTGTCTTTTTTATTTAATAGCTGCTTTACAAATATGTTCTGCAGATCTTGAGGCAACCACATATGTAATATTGTTCTGGTGAAATTGTATGTTGAGCCTGCAAACTCCTCTGTAGCAGCTGTTTCTCATTATTGGGTTGAGGTAATGACTATGGAGAATGAAGTGATTTCTCAATTCGTTTTTTATGTGCCACCATGAGATAACTGGGGGCTAATTACCCTTGACATTGTATTTGTTGGTTTATCCCACAAATCATGGCTAATCAAATCATGCACATGTAAATGTCTGGAGTCTGTGTGTTGAAAAAAATAAACTATGTTATGAGTTTTTTGTTTTTTTTAAAGAAATTTTGGCTTTTGGTACCAACTGTACTTATATAGGGAGGGGAACTATTTGTTACCCTTCCTTTACAGATTTATTTCTCTCACTATATGATGGTTTATGATGGTTTCCTCTTAGTCTGAGGAATCATGAATATCTGTGTAAAAAACTTAAATATATATTTGCTTTTGGAAGTTTAGATACTGTTTAAAGCCAAATAAATGAGCATATGTCAGAACTGGAATATTTTTCCCTTTAAGCTGGCCAGAAAAATGTGGTCAGATTGTCACAGACAAAAAGTCTAGTAGTCAGAATAGTGCTACCATAGCAGACATTTCTTTATTAATAATTGATGGTGATCATCTTACTTTTCCATCATCATTTTTATGCATGTACAATCCATACTATCTTGTAAAAGAAAGGAAATATATTGATATAAAGAGCACACACGCATAACAATATGCTTTACTGGCTTTCTCACCCATGACAGGGTTAATTTACTTAACAAGTAATTTTTGTCCCTGCTCAAGGGACTGATGTTTTGCTTGTTCTCAAGTACTTTTCTTGAGAAATATGTCAACAATGCTGGTTCCTTAAGTAAAAATCTGGTTAACAGAGTCTGGGTGGAGCAGTGTGTTTTCTGCTAGTCTAAGCGATGTAAACATTTTCCCATGGTTTGCTTTTGGTTTTACTTTGTTTTTTATTTCCTTTTTGAACGGTTTCTTGGAACATGAAAATAAAATGTGGGTTATATGAGAAGATATTGGGTTATCCCAGACCTAATCCATCAGAAAACATTTCTCTGTGTAAAATATGATTATAGATAGGGTCACAAAGTTTACCATCCCCTACCCCATAAGAACGAACTTCTATTTTCTTGTTGCCTGTTTTAAGCAATCATCTGATTGGTTTCTATGAGTTACTTGACCAAGTACAAATATTGGACTTGTATTATGTTCATTTATGTACAATGGATTTTTTTTTTTAAAGCATCCATTTAGTTAGTGAATGTGTTCTACTCTTGCAAGAATGAATGGCGCAGAGATAATGCTAAGGTTTTTGTACTCAGTGGAGCCTGAGACACATCAGCCGAGACTGCTGAACCTCACATTTATGGGGTAAAATACATTTTCAAAGTGGAATAAATAGGAAAAATGATTGTAAGACCCCTGTTTGTTATAAATTAATGTAAAGAGCTGCATAACTTGCCGGTGCTATATAAATAAATGGCAAGTATGGCAAATGTATTGCCAAGTATAACATACATATATATCGATCTGTTTAAATACGTATATGTCAAGGATCAGTGTATGGTAATGTGATCATGAATTTTCCTTCAGATCTTTTGGAACATCATGTACTTAAATACCCCCCCTAGTGAAACAGAGTAGATTTGTGTGGAAACAGGCCTGTTAGCTAGTTAAAGGCTATGCTAATATTTCCCAAGCAATGGCTTGTAAGCAATATGTTGCTTTCAACAGTGTCATAGCAGGTCCTTAAAGTTGATTCCTTACCTATTTGCAGGCACATCTGGGAGAGCTTGCAGTGTAAAATTATGTACCTTAATAAAAGCTGTGTTGTTGTTTTATGCAAATGTATGGGAAAGTTTAAAAGTAGCTTTTTTACACAGGATATTACACCACTTTTCATGTCAAATTTTTCTTCATAGCTTTGATTTTAATGGTGTAATTTTAGGTATTAGCTGGCATTAAAAACACATCTTACTGAATACACCAAGATGCATTTTTAAATGTATTATTCTATAACACAAAGCTTTAATTCACACATAGTGGCTAAAATGAAGCTTTATAAATATGACATTTGACACAGCCCCTAAGACATGTTTTTATGCCAAATCAGGATCTACTGCAGGCTAGTAAGCCTCTTGGCGCTGCTGTTCCAACCACCTTGTTAGTTTCCCATACCTGTGTAACAGGCCCGGACTGGCAATCTGTGGGTTAGGGCAAATGCCAGATGGGCTGCTATAAGATGCCATAAAAAATCAGTATTTAGTGGGCTGGTGGGGCCTGTTTGGGCCTCTATGTGGGCTGATTGGGCCTCTGTGTACCTGAAATGCCAGGGCCTATTTTGATTCTCAGTCCAGTCCTGCTGTGTAAACCTAAAAACATACATTTAAATGCTCCTATGGACAGTAAGGAACATAACTAGCCAAGATGACTGACTAGTAACAGCTCAGCAGTCTACTGGTGGTGTGAGAATGTGCACACACCCCTCCCTTATGGAGAGACTTTTATGTATGCTGTCACTGCAATAGGACAGGATATAAAACAAACCTGAACTAAGAATCATAAATGAGCAGGGAGCTGCACAACACAAGCTTTTTCACCATAGGGATTGCCTGCGTTCGATTAAACAACAGGGCATGCTTAGAATATTCCTGATCTCCCTGTAACAAAGGATACAGTATTATTAGTTTAGGAATCCAAATAAATCCTAGTGACTCTTGGCTGTATCGTCTCCACCTTTGTTGCTTGCCCCCTGAAACAATATGCCTGTTGCACTTACATTACAGAGCAGATTCCCACGGTCTAGTCAATATGACATGCCAAGGTTCTGGATGACCTCTCTCTTCTGTTGAAGATTTATAAGAGCATGAGGAATGTTTGAAAAGCACTGATGGAAGCCTGTGGCGTGACACCAGATACTGTACGAGACAGAAATGCCTGTTTATAGCTAAACAGGTGAATATATCCAAGAAACCAAAAAAAGAATGTTTACAAGTCTATAAAACACTCCAGAGGCTGTGTTTCTATGCACTTGATGATCGTGCGCCCTGAAAAAAACTGTTTTGTATTAATTGTCTACAGATTGAGATATTCATTCAAGGTTACTTGTGGCCCAGCACTGGATGAATTTACATTTATGACACAATTCTAACGAATTATATGTTAGTCCTGTTATATAGGAATGCAAAATAAGTTTACTGTTTATTATTGAAAATGCAAAATACTTATATTGCTGGTTAGGTTGCGAAACACTGCACTATATCTGAAGACATTTGTTGAAGATGCTACATCTACTAAAAAGGCAAGCAATTCCTACAGATTTGCCTGGTTAGATTGTGAGGACCAATGAATTAAAGTATTTTAAGTAATGAAAATATAATGGACTGTTGCCCTGCATTGGTTAAACTGCTGTGTTTGCTTCAGAAACACTACTATAGTTCATATAAACAAGGTTTAACAATGGTGGCAATTGAAAAAAGGCCATAGGGCACAGGTCAAATAGTGGATACAGATAACACCATTATGTTCTACGGAGCTTATCTGCTGTGTAACCTGAGACTTTTCTCCTTTAAATGGCTGCCATTGCTACACAGCTTTTTTATATAAATAAAAGTATTGTTTCTGATGCAAAACACAGCACTACAGGACATATATAGCATATATTGTTGCTGGTATTTACAGTTCTCATGCAAATAAAGTATTAGGGATACATTTTTATCACAGCAATATGTGAGAAGAAATTAAAATGATAACTATAAACTAAATTTCTTGTATTCAAATAGCCTGTCACTGACATATTAAACCATTCATGGTTGTTAGCAGCAAGGAAAAGTTTTAATATGGCATCTTCTTTGATGTGGTGATTTCATATGAAAAATTCCTCAACCACCTAAAATCACTTGGCACATAGCAATGATAAAAAGCCCATAATTTACTTTGAATAGAAACAATAGCAATTATTTTTCTCCTTTTTCTCTCTTCTAGTGAGATACAATACAGTAGATATTATATATTAACACATATTAAGGTACAGTATATACATTGCATAACACTCCAGTAACAAATTTGGTTAGATAGAGGTAAAGTATCTCCAAATGAAATACCATCACACTTAATAAATCAAAGTATAATATAATTTAAATACAGTTGTTCCATAATACTTTCCAAGAGTATACATTGATTTAATTGAGCAGGTACGTACATGCATTATTTGGACATCTTTGTTTTTATATATAAATATATATATATATACTCACAATAAAAATGCATACAAATATGCCTGGGTGCTCACCTCAAAATGATAATACTATAAACCAAGAAAGAAAGGAGGCACTTACAGGACTTACTGAAAATTAAGGGCCCAGCCGAAAAATTTTTTTTGCCTCCTTTCTTATAGTATATATATATAAGCTCTACACATATATTTAAATTGTCTACATTCAGACCCTAGGGTCTTTCCTGGAAAAATATGGCACTTTTGCCCCTGCCCACCCAATACAACTCATGGATCTCCTTTATCTATTCTATCAGTCTGCAGTGTTGGCAGTGGCATGTTTCTCCTGTGACAGATGATACATCTATCCCTTGATCAGGGAGGAATGGCAGGAAACTACACAAGGGAGTAATTGTTTATGTAATTCCACAAGGGAAAGCTAATTATACAGTATGCTTATATATTTAAACTAATTATCCCAATAGCATGAAAATGTTACCAGCTGGGTGGGGGGAAAATATATATACACATGTATGAATTTTTTATCTGCTGCTACTGTCAGAAAATGTTCTATAAAGCAGGGGACCATTTAAAACCATATAGGCCATGTAGAACTGGCTACCCACTAATCTGGTGAAATCCTTATTCCTCCTCCAATCAGAGGATGGATAGACACATTTTTTTAAAATCGCTTTTTAAAATGTAAATTTCTAAATTAACATCACAATCATCAGTGAATCTGGGATCCCTACTGGGCAATTGTAGTAGACCAAACTTCTATTGTACCACATTTGTTTGGCTAAAATGGAAAATCAAGTTGGTCAGTATTTTGGCTAACAAAAAGTATTTGGCTTACAAGGAGAATTATAGGGCCATATTTAGAGTTCACCAAGTTTGGTAGGTTGTGTTTAAAACATTTGCATATGCTAATGTTCCAATGCCAATGTAACGCAACATTTAATGGTAAAATATGACTCTATTTGAAAAAAGAATCCTTTTACACTCTAGCAACAGATCAATTATGTCCCTCCCCCCTTTCAGGTTTCATAGAAAAGGCCATGGTGTAAATGATCCAAAGCCTGGAGGTTTCTCACATCACACCCTTCACCCTTTGCATGCAGTAGAGGATCATAAATTACTCACAACAGCCAATAAAAACCTAGGGCAATGGGAACCAAAGCAGCCCAAAGAAGTAGCATTTAAATATGTGCTGCTTGACCCACATGATCTGTATTCATATATTTTCTTTTTAAACTCAGAATTTTATCCAGAGCACTGATAAACTGATTTCTTCTGCACTCAATGGCACTTTTCTGTTTAATAGCTCTGCTGACAGTGTTAAGCAATTCTAATCATGCATGTTCATTGTGCTCCTCTCCCCTTCCTGATCAATACTTTGAAGGTCAATGTAAGTGCTAAACTATGCCTTACAACAATAGACATTTAAATATGTAGTCTTGACATATCCTATATTCCATGGACATGACTACATGCTTTAGCTGTCAAATTCAAAGGCTTTTATTCATCTTATAATAGGAGTATGTTTGGGGTATCTTTTTGAGACGCTTAATACTCCCGGTTGGCAGCATTATGTAGTACCTGTAATTTATAATAATGAATACCTCTTACTGTTGTACTTTACCAGTGGGACATGGGGTGTGAGCTGTTCATTGGTACAAATATTGCTTTGAACAACATTTTTAAATATATTAAGTCCTTAGGTGTTGTTACATATACTGTTTGTCAGCAAATTTTGTATTCTCAGGCACCTCAAGTTGCTAAAAAGAAACACTCTGGGTCATGAAATCAAAGTTTAGAGCAAATGATATTTAATGAAACATCATTATCTGACATTTAGAGAATAAAAAAAATATTTTCCTTTATAGGTGTGTATAGAGTGGTGTCAGAGAGAAGGCAAATATAACAGAAATGCAGTGCTTCTGCTGCCAGATTTGTGAAAGCACTAGTGTTTGGCACAATTCACAATTACCACCTATTTGCTAGATTTATATCTACAGGTACAAACAGTGTTAATGATCTCCAGTGACTTGTATTCATCTGGCCAAACTGTAAAGAAGTCTAAAACCTTATGTTTGGGTTTGTTAATGGACCGTTCCTGGGAAAAGCATGTGTCATCCGTCTGAGATAGCATCTTACAGCAGGATGCTAAGTGCTGATAACCAAGTGTCCTATCTACCATGACATCGCCTGGTACAGCATATGGGTAGCATCTCCTGACATGAGAAGCATTCCTTTCAAAGTTCCTACATATTCTACAAAACTGTACAAGATAAGGGTATATACATTAAACGAATACAGACTAATACAGAAGGGAAAGAGGGCACTGCTCATTAAACCTTACAATATAAAACGTTATATTTAGTTTCTTACATTACAAGAAAAAGAAGTTTCCTCGTGAAGCAACTTTGGGCGACTTCGGAAAACAAAGCAATCCAAATGTCATCCCGCCAGCGATTCATATTCCTGCCAGCAGGAAGGCAGTTGGGGGAGATTAGTCGCCCGATGAAGAGGAGATTTGTCGCTGGGTGACTAATCTCCCCATCTGCCACCAGCCTAAATATTGGTGCTACTACTTATTTCAGAAGAAATCAATTTCAGAGATGCAGCCTTTTAACCACTGGAAGAGCCATAAAATTCAGTGTCTCAAAAATTCCCTGAGCAAAAGCTGCAAAAGACAGCCTCAAACGTTCCGCAAGCCAGATTTCATGCACAGATAGGCAGTTTTATAATCCCCCAGAAAAGAAAACCCTGTTCAAGTTAACTCATGTGTTAAAATATAACCTGTTTTGGTTCACTTATTTGTAATGGACTTTCTTATCTGAAGTATTTGAGGCATTTAAAAAAAAAAAATCTATCCAATTAGTAGCTGGTGATTTGGTTAATTATGTAAATCATCTTGGGAGGTCAATTATCCCTTTAAATATACATCATGCTAGATGTCATGTTTTTTGTTTGGGGTGGAGTGGGTTTCCTTGCCCTCCAACCCCCTCTTGTATACAGTTCTGTGTAAGGTCACGCTAAGTTGTCATTTATACAACTGACCCCTGGCTTTTTAATGGAGTGTCAGGGACACAGAAAAAGACGTTCCACATGAAAAAAGCTTTACATTTAATATACAAAAATAGGTAAATATGGGCACACATCTGTATTCAGGTATGAGTATCTGAATATATTGAAATATACCCATTATAAATATTATAGAGGCATTACATTATATTTTTGGGAAATTAATTATGTACAAACTTTGAACTAAACAATATTATCTTCAAACAATACTCCAGTTCTTTGTTGTCCATTCAAAACAGCAATCCCAGTCAGAAAGGTAAACACTTTAAAATGGCCAAACCTATCTTTAGATACAGCTATGAAAACAGTCTGCTTCCTCCAGGTTATGTCATGCCTTTGTTATTATCTGATATATCTAATACAACAAAGCAAAAATTTCCCACCGATAGAGATGAGAAATATTTTTCCTATAGTGTTCTCTCTGTGTAATGAGTGTACATACACAGTATATATATATGTGTGTGTATATACAGTTCAAGCCGTGGTGCACTCCAATCCAGCAAAGTTTTACTGCCTTGGTGCTGTCATATATCATGTAAATATTCATATTCCAAGGAATGACGTACTCCAGGAATATGGAAAGTTAAGATTACTTCTAATATCCCAATATTTTACTACTGGGGGTACACCATTTTTTACAGTGAGTCATGTGATGCAGATGACCACTCTTGGTATTACCAATATATCCACTATGCATGCCCCAACAGTTCATTGGGGAATAACCCATACATCAAATATTTTGCTTCTTCAATATGTTAAATGTGGATTTTTAAGAAACATTTTTTCACATTGCAAAGTAAACAGTGGGACAGCTGGAAGCTTGAAAATACAGGGAGACACAAGGGTACTCTTCATCAGAATAAAACACCAGAATAAATCACCTCAGGGTTGTGACAGACATGCAGATTCAGGGAGATTTAGTCACTTGACAATTAATCCCCTCTTCTGCGAGGCGACAATCTCCCCGAACTGCCAGCTACCTGCCCGCCTCCTGCATGAACAAAGAAACGCCAGCGCCAATGCACTCGCAGCACTTTGATATCCGGAATAGCATAAAGTTGCCTAGTTAGGAAACTTTGTGCGATTCTGGAAATTGAAATGCCGCGAGTGCATTGGCACTGGCGTTTCTTCATTTAAACAGGCGGCAGGCAGTGAGTAGGCAGTTTGGGGAGATTGTCGCCTTGCAGAAGAGGCGATAAATCGGCAAGAGACTAAATCACTAAGTCTGCCCCAACCCTCAAGAGGAAACTTTGGGAGACTTCAGAAATCCAAAGCAACCCCACCGGCTTTTTTATTCTTGTCAGTGGGAAGGCATTTTGGGGAGATTAGTCACCCACATTAGAGAAGATTTTTCGCTGGGCGACTAATCGCCCCCATCTGCCACCACCCTTAGGCTCTGTGTTAAAAAGTTTGCCCTTGTTTAATTTTTGGGAGAGAGGAAAAATATTTTCTACTTTGCCTGAAACACAGTTCTCATCTTTCGTTCAGAGCAAATGATACCTCCACAGGGAATCGTAGCACACATTCACATATTCCTGTCTGGTGCACTCAAAGATAACCTTTACCCAGCCTTTTTCTAATCCCTGGTATTTCTGTAGCAGGCACTCCATTGAGAACTCCCCCTCTGGGTTTTGAATTACTGTGATACCTTACAGAGAGTCAGGGGATTCTGGTTAGATTAACTCTGCTGCCTAGGGTTCTACATTGTTTGTTTTTGTTGCAAGTGTTAGGAAATGTTAATTTATCTAGGATTTATATAAGAAAAGAAAGCAGAAATTAATAGACCACCTACAGTATACCAGGGGTCATTCTGCCACTGCTACGTTTCTAGGTAGAGATTCAAAAAGCTGTCTCAAGCCTATACTGGAAAGATCAAAGATGTTTGAAGAACATCTACACCTGTAGCATGATAATGTGTATAGTTGTACTGCAATACTGTCCAATATTTGGTAGCTGGGATTTTACAAAGTTGTGAGGTCAGTCTGGAGAGAATACCATCAAAGCAAAAAAAAGTTCTGTAATGTTTCTAATCATTATCATTGCAATGATTTAAAGGTTTCCCCGAAACTGTGTTGCCAACTATGAGAAGGCCTTATCAATGCTGTGCTTGGAGGCCCATCCATAAATTGTATCAAGGGCTTTGCAGTAATGATTTGGGCTGTTACAGTGACCTCATAAAACCTCACATAATTTAAGAAGATGTGGAAAAAACATATCAAGGTTAGCTGAAAAGACTGCTGATCGTAAATTGTACACATTAAATCATTTAATTCAAGCTGCTTATGAACAAATGCAGATATACTTTTCAAGTATCACCCTTTACATACTATTGAGAATAATTGGTGTTGTAGTTTAACAAAAACTAGGCAGCCACATGGTGAAATAATAAGCAATGCCTTTAGAGAAAAATGATGGGATTTGGGGCTAAGCTAGAGTTAGTAAGGCACAGTCTGTGTATATACATCTGTCTCTGGTGAAGTTGTTGGCTGGCATGGAAGGGATGTTTATATACCAAACTAATGATAAGCTGCATTTTCTTTAACGATATGTTTTCTTTCCAACTGGCATTCTCATAACTGGAGTTGAGCTGTAAAGTTGGACAGCTCAACATTAATATACCCCTCATTTCCCTGTAAGCATGGATATCACTATAAAGGTTTTTGATTATAAGAAACTTATCTCTGCCTTTTAGAAACAGGTCCAGAAATTTTAAGAACTATGATACTTTCATGGAAACGTTTCATAAAGAATAATTAGGTGGTCTGAGAAGTTGTTTTTGGACTTTATACCCATGACCTTTTTTTACAGGGAAAATCCTGTGGCCAGGTGTGACATTAATCTGGCCATGATTTGTATATCTCACCACTGCACTTATTGATTGGTCATATTCTTCCATGGGTCAGTTATGACCCCATACTTGCAGTTAATTTGCTCACTGTTTGGTCTGTTTTATTCAGGCTTCAGTTTGTTACACAATGAATCAGAATATTCCCATAACATTTAAAAGTAAACCACAAAGGCCTCTTTTCATATCCAATTGACACTAAATGCTCCAGTGAGAAACCCTTTTGATCCTGTATAATCATGCCTCTCTTTTGTGTCATGAGAAATTAGAGGCCTTGATTCTTTGATATTCAAAGTTTCATGTTTGAAAACAGAATGTTTGAAAAAGTCAGGGTGTTTTCATGTTTTTTCAAGCAGAATATTAACACCAGACATTATTGGCTAAAGAGTGCAATGAACAGCTGCAAACTTTTATTTATATTAGTTTTAATTTGTTTTTATATTTTTTGGGTTAATGGTGAAAATGATTTCCTCCATCTTTATTTTTATATTGTTATATTTAAACATGCAATCCAGTCGCTGCAACTGAATGTACAAATATTAAGCAAATGAATATTACTCTTATAGCTCCATTTTGTTGTGTTACTTTTGGAACCTATAATCCTTTACATTGCTCCTCTTTAATATTGACTTGGTTTGATAATGACTGGCAAACTGTTGTTTCCATAAAGATGTAGAGACCCATTGAGTTAACTTTCCCTATGGTTTGGAAATCCTCTACTTAAACTTTCCTTGTTTTTAACAGTCCTGATATTTAAATCCATAGTTACCTGGGTGGGATTTTTTATTTCACTATTGGTGCAGGCAAAGTATGACCCTTTCATGTTACACTTTAATATAGTGACTGAGAAGCTCTAGTTCTTTTTGTTCTCCATCTTCTGACCTAGATGGATGTCTGCTGGGGAGCCTGGTATCAACAAGGCCCAGTATAGAGTTCTACCCTAAAAGGAAAACCTATTTAGATAAGCTGGGAAACCACAAGAATTAGAGTATCTTTGTCATAGTGCATTCTAGAAACGTGATAGTGAGACTTGGATAGTAAGAGCAGCTTTGTGCTCCACCTAAAAAATTATAGCTGGAGGTAGCTCTCCCTTAGCCATTAAATATGTCAAGAGATAAGGAGCTGAAGCTCAGTATTCACTGCCTGAATATTCTACTGGATGAGATCTGGACCACTAGCTGGTAATCTTAAAGATGTATCATCAACCTGCACAGTGGTGAGTAAACTTCTGGCTTCATTAAATCTGTCATATAACCATATCATTGATCGACTGTGAGTATAAACCTGTGGTATTTGCTAAATCTTGTTTGCCTCTTTAAACATCATTTCCCAGAGAATAGTAATTATGATAGAAAGTTATGGCAGATGCAGAAGATTTATACTAAAAAAAGCTACTATAATCACAAAGATATTTCCTGTCACTTTTGTATTAGTGAAGAAAGTGTAATTCGATGGGGCAATGTCAAAATAATTATTTCTATAATAAGTACAAACCATTTATTTACACATTTGTCTCTTTGTAATTTGGATAGGCCTTGATATCCAAATATAATTCTTGCTGTCACATCAGATCAGCTCCACCATCCCGTATAGCATAAATTTTTCTATTACAAGATATAATCTAGCTCTATACCACTACTTTTCCATACATGAATCAGCATGCTATACTAAACTTTAGTCAAGTCACATACTATAGAATCTCTGCCGCATGAGTGACTCAGCATGGTTGAAGATGCTGGACAGAAAAAACCCACAGCCATATAAGAGGGGCAATCACTCATGAATCTACAATAATGTATGTATAATTTTATTTGTATAGTGCTCCTTGAGGGCAAAGCACTGTACAGTAATGTGAAGGCTTCCCCTGGGTGCAAGATACAGTAAAAACAGCTAGTACTTGGCTGCACAAATGCCAACCAAAAGAACAGTGCACTTTGCAAGGGTGATATGGAGGATTTATAAAGTTATATATGGTTAGCCGCACCTTCTAACCCACTGCACTTACACCCAGAGGCCCAATTATTAGAACACCGGCTAGAAAAGATGTGCTGACTACTCCTGAAAATTAGAGGAATACAAATTAGCTCAAGGGAGAGGTACAACAGAGGAGTATATGGCGTCGCACAATCTATTGTGAATCAAACTGTGTTTTCATCTCTTAATATGTGAACCAAAATTCAAAAATATGTGGTCAATTCATCATGGGTACTTGATCAATTTGTATAATCAAATACAGTAATTCATGTGTAAATAAATAAATAAATAAAAAATTGAACCACGTGATTAATGTATAATTCATTGAAGAATTAATTAAAGTGCAAGTGCCGGTTACATGATTGGACCTACGCCATATCCTCCGTGGGAGGGAAAATTAAAAATTAACTTTTATTAATCAATTAAAATTAGCATTGAGCGAGAAGTGACTGTAAAACCAATTAAAAACAATTAATAGAAAGGTGGAGTTGGATCTGAAATTGGTGATGAGGAAGTAATGGCGTAGTATGCGAACTACCCTTTTCCCATCCAGATCATACAACACCCATGAGTCCCTGAGATCGAGATAGGCACAAAAGAGGAATTGGGAAGAGGGAGGAAATATAAAGTGTATAGGGAGAATCAGTAAATTAAAAGAACCATTCCTTGTTCCAAACCTGTAGGACTGGTGTATAATGGATTGTTCAGTCCAGCCAAGTGGGTAGTCACTGGTAGCAGGTGTGCGCAATTCCCTGACTCTCTGTCCTCTCAGAGGCACCTAAAAACGTGAGGCCTATTCCCTAAACATAGTGGGTGCAACACCTTTGCTGCCAAGTGGCTGAGCGTATACAAAGTCGCAAGGATCACTTAAATTGGTTCAAGAATGATTCTCCCCACCTCCCATTCCCATGTTAAAGTAAACCGCCAGTAGCTACTGTGCCTAAATGCCAACCAAAAGAACAGTGCACTTTGCAAGGGTGATATGGAGGACCCAGTGTTAGCAATGCCTTAACTTTGACCACAAGATTTCCCCCCCCCCCAGAAAAAACTTTTCAATCTACGTGTTATTACTGCACATCAGGTGCACTGCTGATCGAAGACAGATATGCTATACAGGAAATTGCTTGATGAAAAGTCTTACAGTGAACCTAATATAGTACAGGTGTCTGCACTTTATACTAACTATAAATTGCCCGAGCAATGTCTATCTACCATGTTATTTACAGGCTGAATGTGCATAAATTGAGGTGGATGCAAAATTGCACATCTGATTATTAGTTTTTTTATTAAGTGCTTAGTTGGCTTTAATGATATAGAGCAGTGGTTCCCAAAGTGTACACTGGTCCCTTTCCTAAGTTTTTAATATATTTTTAAAACTTTTGAAAGATAAACAGGAGAAGAAAGTTTTAGGCACCCTCTACGTTTGTAATAACTTAACTAATACCCTGGGACTGTGCGCCTGTTAGCAGAAAACTGCACTGGCTCAGGGTACCCTTCAGCGTGCCCCACAAAGCTTTTTCACTTTACTGTGCATGTGTCAGCCCATGCCATTAAAGAAAGAAGTAGCAGAAGAAGAGGATTGTCCATGTTGCTCGTTGAAACGTCCACCTAGCTGGTTCAGAATTATGATATGTGCATGGTGGGAGGTTTCAAAATGTGTCAGTGTATATTTTTTGCTTAAGCTGGCACTGACCTGCTCTTGCATGATGATATTCTGCCTTTTCCTCTACAGCTTTGATGAATAATAATATGCTCTGCAAGATATACTGTATATGCCCTATTTCTGGCACTGACTACTCTACTAATATAGCTTAAAGTAGAAGTAAAACCATACTTTAAAAAAACCTTACCCCCATAGACCCCCCCCTCCCTGCTCCCCTCCAGTCTACTCGCTACCCCGGGCAAATTCCCCTAATTTTTACTCACCCCTCACAGCAGATTCAGGCGTCTTTCAGGGCAGCCATCTTCTTCTTCTTCAGTAATCTTCATGTATTGAACAGAGTCTCCTGAATCTGCTGGGAGGGGTGAGTAAAACGTTAGGGGCATTTGCCCGGGGTAGCAAGTAGGCTGGGGGGAGCGGGGAGGGGGGTCTATGGGGGGAGGGTTTTGTTTACTTCTCCTTTAAGTCATATCTATAGTAGCTGTTACCTGCTAGCATTGCATAAACATTTTTATACACATTCTAACTGCTACTACTAGCACTAGTTAATATATTACTAATTGCACCATGTGGTTGGTCAGCTGGGAACACTATGTAACACATAATGGTAAAAAACAACACACAGACTGAACCTTTATAATTATTATTAGAAAAGCATTGTACTGCTCAATGGTGTGGATTAAAACAGTAAAGTCTCAACAGTGAATCAAATCATTTTCCACTCTTAGACTGTCCAACCCTCTCTCAGCCAACACACATCAGACAGAGAGCTAGTGCTTGCTGAGGTTATCATCATGGCGGTAGGGGAAAAAAGCTCTAAAGCCTCAGAAATTATTCTAACAGGCATTTGGATCAAAAGAATTATTTAAGGTGGCAGCACATTTCACCATGTGACTTGACAGTAATGCCAATCTCAAAGTTTGTGTGCAAGAGTAGGCATTTATTTTTATGTTTACTTGCAATGATAGAGCAGTCCTATAAGTTTTATATAAGGTTAAGACTGAACTCTCTATGTCCCCACATCAGGTAAAGGGTTAACATACAATGAGACCATAGATAGTGTGAGAATTTATACACTGCAAGTTCGATATGCAATATTTAACTTCCTTTACTATAATTCTTTCCTATTCTTTGTCTACACATTCTGGAATCCTAGCAGCCGTTTGGTGTTACTTCTGGTCTGTGATTAAATACTAAAAATATGACACATCCACGAGCTGCCAAGAAAGAGTTCAAAATCCATAAAAATGATTCAGGACTTGAAGTGAATTACCTGTTGCCATGCATACATTCATGCTGGTGTAATGGTATTCCAAATGTCATATTATTAAGTGAAGAAAAGTGAGGACTTCCAAACACGTGCAGTTTGTCTAGAGAAATAATTCCTCATGGATTCTAGAGAAATAACTTTTAAGGTGGTCTAGAGTATCAGCTTTATTGGAAATCTTCCTGTGAAGATGTGTGTTCCATAAAGGTTATTTATCGTAAGACACAAGGACGATGTTTAAACATGAAGCGCATGCCTGGGTGTAGTATGAAATATGAAGTTTGATTAGCTGTATTTTGGGTTTGTGGTGCTTTTGTGTTTGTGAAGGAATATACACTAACTTGCTCAGGATTATGCAAAGTGCAAAAAACATCACTAACCATCATCCAAAAGGAGATCTTCACCACAAAAAATACTTTTGGAATTTTCTAGTTATTCATTATTAAACTATGCTTGGTGTGAAGAGGCAGCATCCAAAAGTGCGAATGAGCAAACCTTGGCGTGTGTCACATTTGATGGGGACTTGGTGAAACACCTGCAAGTTGATATTTAACTATGGAAAATGCTTGAATACAAAATGAGATGATGTAAAAAGTATTATGAGTATTTGGGGATGTTTTATGTTTGACTGAGGGACAGCAGTAGTACAATGACAAGCACAGTGAGACTGAGATATAGACTTTTGTGATTGTATCAAACAATGGAAACAATAAGTCAGGGACACAATAGTAAAGCTGCCACCAGCACATTACTAGCAATGATCTAAGATCAGGGTACATCACAGCACTGGGAAAGGCAAATGAAAAATATGTTATGAAAATCATCATCCTGTGCCCTAGATAAGAGAATTAGAAGAGTTTATACTGACTATAAAAACTATAATAAGCACCTTCACCTAACAAGAAATAGTTAGCATGCACAAAGTTTGAAAAATATATATTCAAATTACTACTCGGGGAGCAATTGCCTCTCTTGGCTGGAAAGGCTAGACAGGTAAATTATAGGCCCCAGACAACCAAAAAACGTGTTCATTTTTGCCTTTGGGTATGTGCCATTGTTTCAAACAAATCTTAAACATAATACATATAAAGAGAATGCGACAACTCTAAACCTATATAAACATGTATGCATGAATGTATATGTAACGTTATATAGGGCTACACAAGGCTAGTTCTTGGATTCAACTATATATGTGTGTCAAATTCCTGAATTATTGAGCGCATGACACTTCAGGTGCATTTTAACTGACTGACTGTGGAATTCTTAATTAACTAACCTGTAGTATTACTCTACCCTACTCTAAGTGTGTACTAAATTAAAATTTGATAATGTTAAAAGGAGGTCAAAAACATTTTGTTTTACTATGCATGACTAGGTTATAGAATGTGCATCAGATATATAAACATGTTCTATGAGGTTCTCTTCATAACTAGGTACATTTAAAGCAATACAAAGTTTATTATGTCATGTAATTAAGTGCCGTCTGTGTTTAAGTGGACAGGTGGAATGTGGGCCAAGAAACTCAACGTAGGCAGTATATGCCATCGGCAAAACACAACTAAAAAATACAGATTCTGTAAATTCACAGAATCTGGTTATTCCCATTCAAGTTTTTGCTCTGCAACAAAAGTTGAAGGGAGAAGAGAATGCAACTGGCAACATTTAAAACTAATAAACAGAAGTGGGCAGCCCCCCCCCCACCAGTCCCATTACTTGTTTGGGAACACCAGTGGGTGCAGGTCATAACAGAGCCTATGGCAGGTGATAAGGACATGGTTGCTTTGGCTCCACCTGTGCTGCTAACATGGGATTTTCATGCAGTCAGACCCCTAAGATCTTTTTCTGATGTTGCTAGTCTCCTGAAACGTTAAAGGTGTTTAACCACCAGTAGACAGTTGCAAAAACAATAAAAACTAGTAGGCAACATCAACATCAGATCTTCAATTCTGCCAAAGATTTAAGAATTAAAAAAAAAATAGGCTTGGTCAAAAGAGAGTGAGTTTTCCAGCCTCACTGGACAGACTTCATTCTTAAATTAAATCTTATATGCAGTTGGCATTGTCAGACAAACAGAAAGAGATTGCCTTTCGCTAGAATAGTTATTTGCTGGAAAGTGTTTATTTCTTTGTAAGGCCACATCTTTGATTCCTTCAGTAGGGTCTCATATAAAACAAATATTTCCTTTGTGTGTGGCACTGCAGAGAAAAGGCTGACACCCTATTAATTCCAGCAGATTTTGGTTAAAGTTTCATTACGGGCTGTATTTATTCAGGTGCTACAGGGTCACCATTATCACACCTCAAAGCTCAGTACAGGAAACTTTAATGCGGTTTCAATTATATAAAAATGACATCTGAAAGGCTGCACTAAATCTGTTCCTTTGTACCATATCCCATAATCCTTTGCTTTCTTTTTTTTACCTCTGTAGTAAGGGGAGCAAAAATAATGTTATTTTATGTTTAATGTAACAGCCAAGAACAATAAGAATAAAGTGGCTTCAACTATAATCTGCATGGCAACGCAATAAAGAAGTTCTGAGGCCAAAAAAACAAATTTACTTTCATGGTTTGAATAAAAAAAGAAAAAATGTATTTATGTAAACCTTGAAGATTAACATGTAAAAGCTTTTGCAAGGTAATAACATTTCAGATATATTACATTTTGTGTGCTGGGTTTTTAGCAGGCTTGCATACTCTGATCTCCTTTGAGGCGCCAAGCTACAAAGACAATAAAGGGTACATTTTTGACCTCACAAAAAATCTGGTATGTGAGCAATAAACTCATTGTACACAGCTAGATGTTATTAACCCTAATTAACTAGTTAAAGAGGCTGTATCTTCTCTTATAAAAATAAATGAATGTGTGGAAGAGTTTTTTCAACTGACTGAAAAAAAGACCTACCATTTCTGAGAAGTAAAAAGTCAACCTTCATTGCAGACAAATATTCTAGAAACAATATACCTACAGGTTATTAGTTATTGTAGCACTTTTTTTACCATTTTTGGCTAAAGGCTTTTTTTGGGTGCCACCATATAGAGTATGAACTTCTCAGGACCCATCCTGTCATGCACAAGGGCATGCACGGGTACTTTTGCCTAAAAAACCCATCAGGTTCCCAGAAACAATGGTGCTGCATATATTGGGGCCCCATCTACAGATAATGTCATGCTACTATAAGTCATTAGACATCAGATTTTCCTGACAAAGCTGGGTACATTAGCAAGTATATATAAGCAGCAAATTGGGAAGACTGGTCAAACTACATAATGTTAGCTGAGCAAAGAGCATGCTTTCTTTTGGTTTTATGCATTTAGCGTAGCAATATGCCACTTTTTGTTAAGGATTGCATAATAATAATCACATTGGTTATTCTGACTGAAGCATAAGTGTAGGTTAGATGCAAAATAAAACCTTGGCGTTTAAAGTTCTCTGCATTACCAATAGTATTTCAGCCAAACCATATATTAGCATTCAGTAACCTCGGAATCCTCCTCCATAACAACTTATTTTCTGGCCAATATTGTCAATTCTTGGCTTCAACCGTTGCCAAGTTTCTGAAAACATTTTACTGAGGTTTGTTCTTAAACCTAATAGCTAACAGAGACAGTGAGAAGGTAAACCAAAAAGACAGCCTGCCAAGCTTTAGACCTGGGAGTATCCAGACCAGACAAGAGTGAATGTGAGCAGCTCTGAGAAGGAACTTTATACAGAGTCAACCCATTTTCAGGTGGAAGCATATTTAGGGGAGTTCTCAGCAGGAATCTGTAATATTAATAATTTTTTTAAAATATTAATTTACTTGATGGTTGTAAATAGGAACTGGGCATCATGTTCTGAATCTGGGGGGAAAAAAACATATGAGAACAACAGAGATTTAGAAGAAAATACATTAATAGAAGATGTAAGCAGTTAATTATTGAAAGGCAAGGAAGAGAAATGTAAATATTATATTATTATTAGAAGGGCCACCAAAACAGATGTAAATATTATATTATTATTAGAAGGGCCACCAAAACAGATTTCTTGATGGATCCCAACACCCTAAGCGGAACACTTTCCTAAATATGCTCTTTTTTTAATATAGTGTGATCAGTGCTGGGCAATGCCACCTGAGATGAGAACACGTGTGCACAGCCATGCGGAAACGAGCGCTGACAGGTCTGTGTCAGCACCCTTTGACATTAGTGAGCGGCACTTGTTAAACCTAGTGACGGACTAGGGATTGGCTGCTTGTGAGGTACGTGCCTGGTGCCCCCCGATCTTTGCATCCTAGGCACATGCCTCTTCTGCCTACCCCTAGTCCTGCCCTGAATATGATTAAGGTTTGTCTTATTAACTCCATAAGAATAAAACAAAAAATATTTATTATTAAATATACATTTTAACAAATAGATAAATGTTTTTCTCAAGTTATTTCATGTTTTCTTTATTCCTGGATTAGTATTTCGAGGATTTCAATACAATGTTAACAATAGTTATTCCTGGATATGGTACAAGAAAACATTCTGCACACAAAACTACAGGCCAAGTTAAAAAATCACAGATAAAAAGGTTAATGGTTTTATAATAATGGAAAAGCACACATCAAATACCCAGTTCCAGGCAAACTACAGCAGGCCCTTGGTTTGATGTTAGGCCAGGTATTTGTCAAACAGAACTATTAATAGAAACATTTTTGTGTGTGTCCTTTTTTTTTTTTTTGCTTTGCCCATGTGAAGCTTTTTGGTCAAACAATTTGGATGATCTCAGCTGAACTGACACAATTTTATAACATATATAATTTCAATGTCTGAGCATATTAACAGTCTGAGATGTCTGGGTGTCGGTACTAACTTACAATCAATGTTACCATTGATGTGGTTGAGGTGAGGTAAAGGCATTGTAAGAAAAAACAGGATTTGTTCAGCTTCATTGTGTCCAAATAGCATTAGTATCTAAATCCTGAACCCCATTAGATACTTAAAATATATCTGTAAAGTTTTTGTTTGCAAATGAGTCTTAATACTATCGCAAATATATAAATAGACAAAATTGTAAGGCTTGGGTTCTTAGTAGCATCATATAATGATATAAATAAACAGTGAGCTTATAGAATAATTAGCATTCACTGTCAAGCTTGTACAAGCGATTCCAGTTTAATCATCATTATACACTTTTTTAAAAACACACAAATCTACCATTTTCCTAGCATAGTTCTTGGTCAAGGTCAGTCTTAGCATGGGTCTATTTGGGGTCTTCCTTTTCCTACCAGCTGTCAGGTTGATTCTGCTTGCAGATGGCCTTTGGGAAGATATCCCTACAGTGGTTGTATCTGTGCTTGCTTCTTCCCTGGAGACTGATGCACTATGGCAGGATGCTTCCACTTTCCTCTACTTGAGGAGAACATATTTTGATTAACAGAGGAAGTTGAAAGCTAGGGATATTTTCTTTTCTTCCCTGGGTTAAGCGTCTTAGAGACTTTAAAATGACTCAACCTTGTGAACTTGTTTTACAGTTGGAGTGTTAGACAGTTGCAGAGCACAAACATGGATGGAGGACATTCATGATGAAAAACTAAACTGATACAGCTGTTATTATGTTTATAATGTATTTATATAGCTCTGTCATATCACATAGCGCTATACAGACCTATACAGAGATTATACATTATACACATCAGCCCAGTGACTCAGTGGAGCTTAAAATCGAAGAATGACTTTCACACACTAGGTTTAATTTTTATTAGGGGCCTATTAACCTGCCATGCAGACAACATAAAGACAGTGCCTTGGCTATATTAAAAATCATAGGGCTCCATGCTGCTTATTTGTCAGTGCCCACCCCTAGGATGCCTGGGATATAGACCATCTCCTCTAAATAGACCATCTCCGGCTGCAGGATGGATACCCAAACATCCCCTGATCCAGAGTATTCTGTGTGATAAGCCCCCCCCCCCACTTTACATCTCTCAGACCAACTCCTGCTGAGACTGGAGTCCTAACAATGGCTCCCATGTGTCCTGCACCACACCAGCCTTGTAAACCAATATTTCTGATTATATACTATTAGTCAACAATGACTACAGGACTTGTTAGGCTCTCTAAGTACATAATTTAACTTTCACTTAAACTATGTGAGTTAAACAAATAGTGAGTTTCACAATGAGCAAAATGACTTCTGACAATGATGGCAGCCAATCACAGTGCAGACTCACCATGTTGTCTGTTAATTAATAAGCTAAGGCTTTTTGCTGCACCATCTCCCAGCTGTTATATTATTTAATTATCTTCATGCCATTAGTAAGTAACATACACTCAATTAATAACTGAAATAGAAATGCCATAAAATAATTTACAGGATTTAATCAACTGAGGCCTAGTGAGATCTTCTAATTAATCTTGGGAATGTAGATATATTTAATTACTGGATTTCTTTTATACATATTTTGACTTTAGATTTTACACATAAAACATAGTACCATTTACAAGGTAAAGCTCATCAGGATGTAAACAATGTGGCAGGGGTGATTATTACAGGGAAAACTAATGCACACATGATCCACCTTTAACTTAAGTTTTAGTATGTTATAAAATGGCTAATTCTAAACAACGTTTCAATTGGCTTTCGTTTTGTCTTTTTTATAGTTTTTTTTATTTATTTGCTTTTTTCTTCTGACTCTTTCCAGTTTTTAAATCTAAAAAACAAATGCTCTGTAAGCAGGCCCGGATTTGTGGAAAGGCAGGATTTTAGGGGGCGGCATGCTGCCCAACCACACCCACATTGGTTCAGAAACACTGGGGATACGCAGGAGATACAAAAAATTTTTACATTTCCCATGTGCCAATCCCCATTGCTCCAGTCCTGATGATGAAAATTTGTGACTAAAGGGCAGAGTATGGGGGAAACGAACAGCAGTGGGTCTAGTGGTGCCTGCTATGTAAATACGGCCCTGTCTGTAAGACTACAGATGTATTGTTCTTGTTACTTTTTATTGCTAGTCTTCCTGTTCAGGTCGTCTCTTATTCATATTCCAGTCTCTTATTCATAACAGTGCATGACTGTTAGGGTAATTTGCACCCTAGCAAACAGATTGCTGAACTTGCAAACTGGAGAACTGCTGAATAAACAGCTAAATAACGCAAAAACCACAAATAATAAAAAATGAAATTTTATTGCAATTTATCTCAGAATATCACTACATCATATCTACATCATACTAAAAGTAACTTAAAGGCGAACAACCCCTTTAAGCAAGGGTGAAACATGTGTGCATGCAATAGATCATAGAAAGACTGGACAAACTGGCAAGTAAGATAACTCTTCAGTGATGTAACCTGAGGATAGTGGGAACCACAGCAAATTCAATTTAGGGTTGACCTTTTCTGCCAAGACATATTGAAATTCACATTAATTTGGGCCTCACTGGGCACTTTTCAGGAGCCAGTATGGATCAGTGTAAACTGCTTAGTGGTTTCTATGGTTTTCAGCATTGGAGAAAATTTGCCAGATGTAACTTAAGAAACCCCAGTCAATACATAGCAAGGAAGGATCTCTGCTTTTAATTGCACTTGTTATAGAGTACCATTCATGTTATATATAAGAGACAGAGAGAGAGAGTACATTTATTTAACTATTTATGTAACAATTTATTCAACTGTATCATCCAACTACAAAATAAATGTATGCATAACATTAGAAATACAAAGGAAGTGCATTTTTGGCACGTTTTCTTGCATTATTACTAGATCCAAGGACCTTACTAATGACTTCTTAACTAATTGACTTGATATGTAATGGTAGGGAGCCAGAGGCTAAAGCAGGATTAGAAACTCCTAAGAATATAAAGCTTTGATGTGGCTGAAATCCTATTAAAATTTAGACAGTATATGATGGTTGAGGGAAAGCTAGATTGCACCCATAAACACCTTGCATGGGAAAATAAGAGAAAGAATAAGATCCCCATTTTACAGCCTACTTCATTAATCACAAAATGTGTTCCACTAATGGCACTATCGTTATAATAAATAGGTTAAACCCATGTGACTGCAGTAGAACATTTGGCTATGCAGTTATTATTTATTATTCCTCTCTGTTTTTCCTGGTGATTCATTTTTTATTTCTTTGGTTTAAAGTGAAGAAAATAGTTTTCTGTATCACAATATTCTATCTGATGCACATAGCTAGGCAGTCTTCTAATCATATGCAACCCAGGCAATGACACTGAGCCAAAAACCTGCTTACATTTTGCAGGACTGCAGGAAAATCCAGACAAATGTGCTTTTGCACAGCATGCCCCTATTTGCAAAAGACAAGTGGAGGTTCCAAATTAAACTCAAAATAGGGAAAGCATGTGTTTTTTTAAATGTGAATGAAAGGTTTAATGTAAAAATTACCACTCTGTGAGTTTATAGCATTCAATATGTTGGTGTATATAGCATTCTATATGTTGGCTAAAATGGCTTAGCTATGTTGCTACTTGTGTGGTTAAAGTGTGGTTAAAGTGCCTTGTGTTGTCTGAACAGACTACACAATAAGGAAAACCCACAGAAAGCACAGTAAAAAAAATAAATGTCACAGAGGCTAGTAACAAACAAAACATCTGGACATTGTCAGTGGCTGGGATGAAACGCATGCTCACACTTGGATTTGTGCAGAGATTATACATTATTATATGTTTGAGATAGATAGATGCCAAAATTTTCCTTATTATTAGTAGGGAACAATGCAAGGCGTCTGAGTTAGCTGTTGATCACAATCTATACGCGAGTTAAGCAATAGAACTGTCCATAAAAAATAGTTCAATATGCAGAGGCAAAATTAAAACTACAGTTCTTGTAATCTAAGGAGCATTTAAAATCCTGCAGAAAAATGTCTTAAATACCATTAAACATGCCACACAAATAAGTGATTAATGCAAAAGAGAGCCACAAATGAATCTTTGTCATTTTTTCAAGTAAATAAAATATAAATATACCCATAAACAGTCCTCCATGTTATTATTTTATTTCAAATGCTTTAACAATAGGGAATATTTCCTGGCCCACCAACCATGGTTCAGATTATAAAACTTCAGCGACACATGAAATCCGTAATATATATATAATTCAAGTATGATAATAATTTCAGTAGCCTAGTTAGTGGCAGAGCAAGAGATTTTATAGATTTTATAGGGGTTATGTTGTAACATGAACAAAGAATGTCTTGATCCAAATAACCCATAGCAACCAATCAGATGAGCTCAGCCTTCTGAATGTACGTTACTGACTTCTAAGAGGTGAGACTATTTAATTGTAAACACATTAACTTGAAATGGACTTTAATTTTCAAACCACAAAATAGTAGGGAAACATCTTAATACCAGACTGTACGCGTGTTGACTGAGTTTTATTACCTTAAAATGTTTTTCTAATTAGGAAAATACTCTGGAGACCATAAACAATCGTACATACAGTATAATACTAAGTATATTTTAGTTTTGTAAGTAAAGTCATCCAAGCACACTCAAGATAAAAGGGTTTTATGGGATTTAGCATATAAAATCTGACAGATATTATAGCACTTTAATTAACAAGCCCATAGGTATCTGGATTTCTTTAGGAACAGTTCATATGCCCAGGATTTCCATGAAGAAAGAAATGACTAATGCTATAGAAACTAGTGAAGTAAGCCATTGGCTTTGATCACCATTTCAATGTGTATATATATATATATATATATATTTTTTTTTTAACAGTTTATTTACTGTTAATAGGCAGTATGTGCAATATGAACAACCATTATGTTCAATATGTGTCTCACTCATGATCAGATTATATTTTTGACAGGTCCACCAGTATTACTGATCGATCAAAGAGGGTTTATGTGTGAATATCCAGAAAATATTTACTGAAGGGGCTTCCAAGGTTACAATTCAAAACCAGGTCAACAGATGACTAATTTGTTCAAATGAATGCTGAACTGTTATGCTGAACCCATAGAAAATAATGATCAGGTAGCAATTACTAGTATTTGAAAGCCAACATCTGCTTGGTTGCTATATATCACTAGACCTTTGAAAACGTTGCACCTTTTATTACAAAGGCCTGTTAAAATACATGCACAAGTCAATGGGTTATTCTGTAAATGTTCTGCCTCACATTTGAACCCCTGAATCCTATGTTTTACAAACCTAGGATATTAAGATATAGACATATAAAAAAAAAATGTTTTTTTACTATCAAAAAAAGAGTTATGTTTCAATCAACATTTTTGCATACATTTATTTATATATGGTGCTACTGCTATATATACATCACTGTATAATATTACAATATAGAAAAACAAACACAAGGAAACAAACATAAATTAATAAATACATAAATAAATACAAACAATATGTATAAATATGCCAGAGGTTAAAGGAAAAGTAAATGTTTTTCTTTTTCTTTCTGTAAATTTACTCTAAACAGCCCCCCAGATTAATGTACCTTAGTCCCTGCTGCAAGTCTGCTCTGGTTTCTGTGTTATCAGCAGCTTGTTTCCCCTTCTTCCTGGTGCAGAGTGAAGCCCAGCCCCTTAGTTTACTGAGCTGTCCATTTGCTGCTGTTCCACAATAGAGAGGAAGAGGGAGCCAGTGTGTGCATTAGTAAGCTAGTTTCCCCAAGCAAAAGCTGCTACACACACTGCTCTCTGCTATGTCATAGTATGCAAATGATCTCCTGGACTAGTCCAAGAGATAAGGTCAGCTCAGAAAGCTAAGGGGCTGGGCTTCACTCTGCACCAGGAAGAAGGTGAAACAAGCTGCTGATAACACAGAAACCAGAGCAGACTTGCAGCAGGGACTAAGGTACATTAATTTGAGGGGCTGTTTAGAGCAAATTTAGAGATAGAAAAAAAAAACGTTTACTTGTTCTTTAAGAAACACAGTGGGAAGGAAGTCCCTGTCCTGTAGAACTAACTTTACTGAGTATGTAGTCACAGTGGCCATAAATTTTATCTGAAACCCACTGTATACAACAATGTAGTCCCAGGTGTCTTATTTGCTGAGTGTTTATGTGCATTTTGTAGATTTTCATAAAGCTAGTCAATGTTAAAAAAAACCTTGAAAATGTTATTTCACAAAATGCCAACTCAGTTAAATTCAGTTAATGTTTTGTACTATTTTTCTTTTTGCCTTGAATGAATCAGTCAGCTATTACATAAAACCCAGCTTGTTTCCACTCTCCTCCTGCCCTGCGGCTCACTCTGACCCTTGTTTCTCACACTGGAATATAATTTTATAAAGCTCTTGAGAAGATAATGATAAATAAGCTTCATAAATTGTTGTATGGTGCTTATAAAGAAAGCTCCTCCTTGGCTACATGAATAGGATTTTGTGTTTCTAGCCCAACATGTTTTGCCTCTATTCTAGGCTATGAATAACCTCCTCTCATTGGGTTTTGCAATAATTACAGCTCCTGGGTTCTCTCTAGATGAACCCTTAATTAGAGCTTCTCCTAAAACATATAATAATCTGCTATGTTTACGGACAGTTGGGACCTAATCCATAACGAAGGAGTGAAACGAATCCTAGGGAAACCAAATAATAGGCTCATGGGCTTTATGGTGCAAAATTATTTAATTCAGTGCTCAGTTGTGATATTGTTGGGATGAGAATGCTAACATAGAAGAAAATAAGGCAATGTTAAATGCTTACCTGCATTTAGGTAAGAGCTTCTTGTATGGGTAGCAGCAGCATGGAAATTGAACCATGGAAATTAATTTCTGTTCCCACTGGTGTCCCTGTGGCCCATGCGTAAGGTTAGGGTGTGCTTGTAGTAATTCATGCAATCAAAATATGCTGATGGACTGAAATAAGCATTGTCATATATCCAATCTTTAAAAACTCCAGGGCCCCTTAGGATATATATATATATATATATATATATATATATATATATATATATATATATATAAAATCTTCATTGAATTACTGTTGATGTGCCCAAATGATGCTGGTGCTCATCATAATGCTAAGTGCAGATTGTAAATATATTTGCATACAATTTTGCATGTTTAACACTTATTACTGGTTACCATTAAAACAACCTTAAAAGTACTTATTAATAATCAAGACAAAGCAGCTGCATTTTGTTCAACAAAATATTGATATAATTGATGTAGCTGAAACTGGAAGTTTGCAATTACTATTACATTTTTTCCACTATGGGATATATACCCTATAAACTCAGCATCATTTATAGTCATTTGTAAAATAAAAAAACACAGTTAACACTTATTTTCAATGACACATGAAATTGTATCATAGCTATGACAAAATTGTTGTCAGTCTTTTACAAAGCTGCTATTTTACCAGGGCCTTGAGATTACTGACTCACATAAACCTGTGCTCTAGCGAAACAGGATACCCTTATTGTAATATTTAAAAAGCAGCATGCTGGAAACCCTGTGCTTTCAAGTTAGTCAATGGGGATTCCAGACTGTGTCTTGCCATCCTCCCAGAAGTCATTGAAACAGGAAAATAGTAGATTGGAAACTAGACTGTAAGCTTATGTGAACCCTGTAATGCTCATATTTTATTCTTTTCCCTCGTTAATTGTAATCATGCTGGAGCTATATAAATTAATGATGAGGATGATGACTGGGGTTATAAAGGTCTTGGATGGGAATTGTGTAATTTTATGCTTATGGCAAAACGCCTTAATACAGTTTAGGCAACATTTAACCCGGAAAGGCACAGCAAAACTGTAAAGCTTAAGATATCAGCAAATTTGCATTCCCAATTTGCATGACTGACACTTATAGCATCCACGAGCCTGCGTTTCAAAAGAAATTTGTTATTTTGACTTTGAAGCAAATTTCTTCCTGTTTTGTCTTTGGCAAATTCAGACTGTCTACCTTTGTCAGTAATGAAAAGCAGAGCCCTGTGTGCAGATGCATTTTTCCAAAAGTGCTTACAGCATTGTATTATATCAATTATGGCTCCTTAAAAATAATGTGTTTATCGTTATAAAGTGGTTCTATTTTTACACAGCAGCATCCACATAATTGTTCAGGCTGTGTATGTCCCCAAGGCATAGAAGAGGAAAAATTGCATTGCTGTCTTTAAATTAAGCCTACACCTAGGTACTTTTTATTACAAATGAAACTAATTTATATCTCACAAACTATACAGTATTGAAGGTTTTGAAGCAGAATATTAAAGCAGCCGTTTAATACAGTCATGTAAAAGTACCCAACTTTACCCTAATCAGCAATATAGGCTTAGAAAGTTTGATGTGCCTTGAAAAATGGCATTACTTTAGATATAATTAGTCATAGATATAGTTATGATAATTGACAGTGGCTCTTTTATACAGATGATAGTTTTTTTTAAACACCTCATGGGTAATTTACTGATCCCCTTTGCGTTTATGTAACATTTACTTGCACCAAAGTGGAATGCTGCACTCTGCACCTAGCACTCAGTGCAGATTGCAGCATCAGGGGGTGCAGGCCAATCCTTTGCTTAATGCTTGCTGTAAAGTCCTGCGCGGGTCCATTTTTTGGGACCCGTACCCGACCCGTACCCGCAATCCGCAACCCGGACCCGCGACCCGCATTCTTACCCGCTTGGACCCGCGACCCAACCCGTACCTGCAACCCAAGATCCGCAACCCGGACCCGCGACCCGCTGACCATCAAGAATCAGGAAGTGTTGTCATTGTAAGCCGGAAGTGACATCATCGGAAGTAGCCATGATCAGAAAAAAAGGAGTAAAACAGGAAGTGCTGTCAATGTAAACCGGATGTGACATCATCAGAAGTAGAAATGCCTCGCTATCGCGAGGATCCGCGACCCGACCCTCAACCCGCCAACCTGCAGAACCACCGGCCCGCTTCTATACCCGCACCCAGAAATACTACGAGCAATCCGCAGGGTACCGCAGGATTTTGCGGGTAACCCGCGGGTACCCGACCCGCTGCAGGACTCTAGCTTGCTGTAGAGAAGGTGCAAAGTGAAGCCTTCTGAAATCAGAAGGTATTTACTTGTCTCGTGCCATACATATAGCACTGCCTAGATATCAAATATGAGAGTTTTTTTCTCCCATAATGTATCATGGGCGGAGACATGTAAATCACTCCTTTATGTCCCTGTGGCCAACTATGCACCCAGAACCGCTGGTTTATAGCACAGATACAGCCTAACAGTTCAGAGCCATATATCCAAACTTGCAGACAGCCTGTTTCAATCTTGTTAGATCTCATCAGTGCAAGATATTGGAACGTGGCTTCGGAGGGGTAGGACTTGGAGAGCAGCAAAAAGGGAAACCGAACCTGGTTAGGGTGAGAAGGACTGAAAGGAGCCAAAAAGCCCTTCACAAGCAATAACATGCAAAGTGAAGCCTTCTGAAATCAGAAGGTATTTACTTGTCTCATGCCATACATATAGCACTGCCTAGATATCAAATATGAGAGTTTTTTTCTCCCATAATGCATCATGGGCAGAGACATGTAAATCACTCCTTTATGTCCCTGTGGCCAACTATGCATCCAGAACCGCTGGTTTATAGCACAGATACAGCCTAATAGTTCAGAGCCATATATCCAAAATTGCAGACAGCCTGTTTTGATCTTGTTAGATCTCATCAGTGCAAGATATTGGAACATGGCTTCTGAGAGGTAGGACTTGGAGAGCAGCAAAAAGGGAAACCGAACCTGGTTAGGATGAGAAGGACTAGAGAAGGTGGTAAGCAAAAACACCCTGTTGTGGCCTGCAACTTGTCTTGTCAGCCCCACTTGTCCTTGTTCTTTGAATCAGTGACATAATTAAAATGTAAGAACATTTTTCAGAGAGGCAACAACCCCCCACACCCCTTGCTGCTAAAAGCCTGCTCTCCCCCTATCATGGGGGTTTTCAAACAACACAACTATACTAGAAGCAGACCTGTGGTCAAGGCCCCCCTTTCCCCTGGGCCTCTATGGTTCTGCTTGCTATATAATTACGCCAATGCTTTGAATTGTCAGCACCATGACTGCAGTTAGAACAAAGTACTAGGTGGCATTATTAAGTGTACTCAGTGTTCAACTTTTATGTTTCCTAAAGCTTACATTGGAAGAATCGTTCTGGAGCTCAAGATGTTTTTCCTTATTGTTGAGCTTCTGTGTGCCAAACTGTATGCCAGGTTTAATGTTGGCAGTCAGTTCTGAAACATTTCTAAGAAATGTTTGACTTTCATTTACAAATGCAAAAGTATTACTATTGTATGTGCCAATATTGTTCATAGGGTCATATTTATCACACAATGAAGTGGGAATTATCCAAAAAATACACACTTAATAATAGCAAACCCACTGTATTTGTATATATTAAGAATTTTGGTTTCATTTGAAGCATCTGGCCCTGGAATTGGGCATTAAAAGGGTGGGGGTTAAACAAACTGTGGGGTTTTACCAAATAAAATCTAGAAAAATATATTTTCATATTAGAAAGATAGACGTGTAATTCAAAAGTAAAAATGAATTTAGTACTGATGCACTGTGCACATTTGATATAGAACAAGAAATCCTAAGCTAATCAAGCAAGAGTTAAGTTTTAGCAAGTTTTTGTAGTTTGTTGTTAATTTTTAGTAATTAGGAGTGGACGTCAAGTGGTTGTAATGTACTAGAAGAAATTGCTTTTTGTTTTTTTTCTACCCATTCCTTATTGTTAATGATACAAACAGTGGAACAGAACAGCTTGTCAGAGAAATCCAGTTAATGAGGTTAAGGTTAACAGCTACTAGCTCTGATCTTTTCATTCTTGGCACTTTAATCAGAGAAAGGAAGCCATATTGAAACATGAACCAGGGGTCATAGATCAGAGGTCAGAACCTTCAGCATGGAACTAATCACCCAGGTGTAACTAAGGATGGTAGTAAAAACAGTTGTCACTGTGAAACCAAAAATATAATTTATTATAATATACTATAGTTTAGATCAAATGGATGCAAGATTACTTTGCTCTTTATAAAATGAGTGACTAAATAACAAAAACCAACAGTCAGACAGTCACAATGGTCATAGCATAAATCTGGCATTTTAAATACAGCTTTATGGTATTATGTATTTTTTCTGTTTCAACTATGAGTAAATGTAGGGTGATTTTCCTGCTGATTGAATTTCTATCAATTTTTACCTAGTCATGGCCCATTGGAAAGAAGCCAAATTATAACAGGGACCTTAGATTATAAACTCCACTGGGGCAGGGACTGATGTGGATGATGTAGAATCTCTGTAAAGAGCTGTGTCAATGTGTCAGCACTACATAAATACTAGGAAATAAGAATAATAACAGACCTGTGGGATGAGAAAACTAAGGTAAATGAAGTCTGATTGACAGAAACAAAAACAAGGGGAATCAAAGTATCGGGAAAGGTATTTGGGCAAGTAGCGCTACCTGGGATGATAATACTCTGGGAAAAGGGACTAACGGGTTATTTACTTAAAGTTACAAAGAGCAAAACAATGCACACCAATAAGATTAAAATTCCACGCAATGTAATATTGTTCCTTAAATGGTTATTGCATTGCGAATTGTAATTCTTAACAAGTGAAGGTGTAATTAGTTGTAATCTTTTGGAGCAAACATTGCGACTTTTTCAATATTTTTTATTAAATTGACTGTGCATTGGTGCAAACTATAAAATTTGCGAATGGCCTTCCACTGTCGGAAGTGGTCACTAAACAGTTTCCAGGTTCGCAAAAACTATTTTAAATTCGCGCAAAGCAAAATTTGTTCATGCAGAGGTATGAACTTTTATTGCACTCCCCTATAAGACTCTTTGTCTGCCATATGAGTAGTGCGGGACTTTGTCTGGCATGGAGGGCCAGTATTTGGAATGCAGACATTCCCAAGGTAGTGGGTCAATTAATATGTAAATATATTTTACTTTGACTTTTCTCTTACATAAAGTTATTTGTTACACAGTACTTTGTGTGTTTGAATGTTTTCCTAATGGAGTTACCCGCAGGTGTATTCATGGATCCCATTACGTGGAGTCACTGCCATGAGAGTTAATTCCCAGTACCCTTTCACTTAGCAAAGGGGACTCAGGATGTGCATTGGTAAGAAATATGTGATGCATAACCTTTGGCACAGGGGGGTGGCCAAAAGGGGGTTACACACATATTATGCTTTGTAATTAGGATTTGTAAAGATATCAGGATGAATGATGTATTTGTATAAGGTGTGTTAACTTTTTTCTTTCTTGCGGTATAAGACCCTTAATTCACTGACAATAATTGTATTTGTGATAAGCACCAAATGTTTATATGCCCTTTGGCTTTGCTCAGAATTTTCCTGACAAGGGCATCCAAATATAGGTTAATTCTGGAAATATGGTACACTGGAGCAAGCAAACAATGTTGCTTTTATTTTCTTTTTCTTTTGTGTCTTATTTTTTCCATAAATAGCCAGGTTTAATCACTAATTATATGTTTACATAGGGCTTTTTAAAAGAGACAATTTGATTAATTACGTTCGCCTTAGGAGAGCTTAACTAAGCTGTGTTCTGAGTCAGAACATTTTCGCCCTCTGCTGGTTATTACTACAGTCTGCACTGTGTTACTGCTCTGGTCAAAACAGCTTACTACATAATATATTATAGGCCTCCACTAAAGAGTTAAAGAAATACCACAATTCTATTTTTTCTGCATCTTTCAGTGAAATAAATGTTTTGTGACTATATACTTTGCATGCATTTGATTTTATTTGGCGTAAAAAAAATTCCACAGACAATGATTTTCTGTTCTGGTGCATGGTTTTCATTACTTTTTATCTTAACTCTGTTATGTATAATTCAGCCTGGTAGTGTTTTGCAAGGATGTTCACTGATGTTTTCACTGACTTGACCTGTGTTTTTCCGATTTCAATATGAAACAGCTTAAGCAACCTCAAGATATGCCACAGAAGTTAGTTCCTTAACAGATTATCGAGAGTGTAAAGTATCTCAGCTCTCCCTGCACAGGTGGTGCCTGGTGATTTCACATGTTCAGACACCAGCAGAAGACCAGACCAAGTGGAAATAATGAACTGCTAATGAACGATAACCACATGGCCAACCTCTTTATAAGGCTATAAAGCCTTACATTTTCATTACAGATATTCACAAATATATCTATACTGCTAAATTTCACTAAACAAAACTGTCACTTTCCCCAGGTTTCTATTATGCACAAATAAACTATATGAATATTAAATGCCACTTTAGAATAAAGTGACAGTCATATGCAGGCTTGGTTAATAGGCAAAAAGGGAATATGTCCAGAATCCATCAACTATCTTTTCAACTGCAATAGGATAGCATTGAATAGTTAATTTCGCAGGAATTTAGTTGATACAACACATCTTTCAACATATGCATTTTTAAAGAATGCTGCCAGTTAGTTTTTTAATAGCACTGCTGTGTAGTTGTTCTATGCACTGGCATAAACCCCAACTGTGAACAAATAGTCCTGACTGATATGGAAACCCCATTCCTTATTCCCCTTGAGCACTGAGCACCTGCAGGGAGTGGTGGTTAAAGTGTTCTCACTCCAGTATCCTAGTATTATGCTTTATTTACACAGCTCTTTGCAAAGAATGTTTAATCATTCACTTCATTCCCAGCTCCAGCGGTGCTTACAATCTATTTCCCTAACTATGTATATAAACCCTAGAGGCAGTTTCATGAGAAACCAATTAATCTTTGGACTGAATGAGGCAACCCATCCAGACATAGCAACATTATAAACTCCTTATAAAACATTGGACAAAACAGAAGGAAGATGGCAACAATACTTACCACAGTGCCAGTGGATTAACTAACAGACAGGCCTAATTTATACCTGTTTTTATGTTTACAACTGTGGGTGACACACAAATTTGAAGCAGACCTTTCTAAACTATGGGACTGCCCACCAAGCTGACAATTTATACGGGACCCAAACAGAAATCAATAGGATCAAATTTAGAGTAAATCAATGATGGTACTATATCTAAATATAATATAAATATAATATTTTTAAATATAGAGTTTCTGTCTTGAAATTGTATGATTAAGAGAACATTTTCATGTATTAATAACCTGCTTGTGAGTTAAGGAGTTGACCATACCAACAAAGGCACCATAAAAAGGAGAACACCAGTAACATGTGAGAGGACTTAGAAGGGAAATACATTGGCTATTAGATATATAGGTTAGCCTGTCAGTCCTGTTGTACTGCATTTTGCTATTTTTAAAAGAGAAAGTTTGCCTATATTAAAAGGTAACCTGAAGGTTTGCATTTGTTCTTTCATCATTTCACAAGTCCTGTAAATCGTTGCCTATTAATGATGAATGACCACCCTTGTGAGCATGTTAATAAATGTCATGGTTGTCATAAGTACTTGTCATAAGTATCTATTAATGATAATTAATGATAATGGAACTAGCAAGTATTAAATAATTGTAAGCATGGCTAGTTATAGATTGTGATTCAAACACAAACATATTGATAAAACAGCATTAAAGCAAGGCTGGTATGACAAAACCATGCTATAGAGATATTAACATGGATTATGGATAAAAGGAATTTCCAAGCAGCAGTTGCCAGATGAAAGCTATTCATCTCAAAGCCATTTCTTAAAATTTCATTTTAGGGAATTATAGGCCTATGACTTAGACCCACTTGCCATCTGTTCTTTAGCTGACTTATCCTGTCCAGACCAAAGCAGCATAATGAATAGTAAACTATTGTTATGCAAATGTATGTATATATGCGATATGGATGAAAATGTCGAAGAGAAATAATTAACCACACAAGTGCAAATAAATTATATGAAGCTGGAACAAGTGAAACTGCCTCGGATTAACCAGAGCTAACAGAAGGTGGAAATTGTGAAAAGGTTGGTCTGGCAAGTATGATTGTGCAGGTGTTACAGTTACTAGTGCCTATATTTTGCTTAAGATGGTGCTTTTGTTTCCTCTATGTCCATGTATTGTTTGTGCAGTATTTTTCTTACAATGGTTTCTATATTTGATTGCTTAAGCTTTGATTATGTTGCCAAAGCAAAAACAAACTTTACTTGCAATACATTACATTCAGGGCATAAAAAATGAGGACATCTCTAGGGGAATTAAGTTGTTTCCAGGATTGCCTGCTAACACCTCAAAATATTTGCTGTCCTTAAGGTTCTACTGTTTTAGAATTTGCTGCGAGGGCCTAGCAACATCTACTCGATATTTGTACTTCCCCACAAAATGATCATGACAGTGTGTTACTTTTTATTTTTAATAGATTCATTCAACAGACATCAGTCTGTGTGCACAGTACAACATCCCTTCCTTGAGAGAAAGCAGAGCAAGGCAAGCACACCTGTTGCTATGGATCAAAGACTACACTTTACTGGCAGGGGCAATAACTGTGAAAATTGCTAGCTTTTTTCCTAGATGTGCAGGAAAGGGCATGCACTTAATGACTGAATGATGCTGTGAATCTGCAAATGTTTGAAGAAGAGATTAGGGTTAGGTATGGGCTAGATGAGCTGTACCATTCCTACATTTAGTTAAACCAGGTCCGCCATCAGGGGGGGACAGGGGATCTTCAAAGAGCCTGGCCCCCCTTACAAGCGCAGTAGCGAGCGATCACCTCTCCGAAGTCCTGCACAGAAGTGCCGAACGTTTGCGAAGTCCTGATGAGGCGGAAAGACCCGAAGTCACGAAAGGAGCTGACACTGAAGTACTGAAGCGCCGGTACCCGAAGTCACTAAAACAGCTATAACTGAAGTCCTGAAGCCACAAGTTCAATTCTACTGACACCAATGTTGTTGTTTTTTTTTTTTTTTAATACTCTGGCCACCAATTTTTTATTTTAATACTTTATAGGCCCCTGCACCAATTTTTTAAAAAAAAAAATTTTTTGGGGCCCCAATTTTTTTTAACTTGTCGGGGGGGGGGCCTAACCACCAATTTTTTTTTAAAAAAATATTTTTTTGGGCCCCAATTTTTTTTTAACTTGTCGGGGGGCCTGACCACCAATTTTTTAAAAAATTTGGGGGGGGCCCCAATTTTTTTTTAACTTGACGGGGGGGCCTGACCACCAATTTTTTTAAAAAAACTATTTTATGGGGCCCCAATTTTCTTTTTAAATTGTTGCTTCTTAAAGTTTTATGGGGGGCCCTGGCACCAATGTTTTTTAACTTATAAGGGAGCCTTGGGGGGGGGGTTAGTTTTTAGGGCTGGGACAGACAGGGAGATTCGGGGAGATTCTGTCGCAGGCGACAATCTCCCCGAACTGCCTTCTCCCTGTCTGCCGCCTGTTAAAATGAAAAAGCGCCAGCGCTAATCCACACGCAGAGTGGCGATTTCCGGAAACTGTCCCAGCCCTTAGCGCTGATGTCTGTGTGGTCTTTTAACTTTGAGATGTGGAGTGGGCAGGGATTAGGGGTGGAGCTTGGGTGCTAGGGTAGGCGGGGCCCCGTGATTTCTGATGGCGGAGTTAAACATATACATAAATTTTAGGTCAGGTGACCTTTCATCTAGGTTGATCAGTGTAGTGAGGTTAAAAGTATACTTTCCTTAAAAATAGTATGTGCTACACCCAATCAGGGAGATAACAGGGGTCAGGGGTCCATGAAAATCTGGTGGAAGGAGGGTGAACATACACCTAGATCTGTATGCCTCTAGCTATTGTTGCAACACACAACACTCTCAGCAAACCTACAACATAAAGTGTGACAATTGCTTTTTTATGTGTGTGCATTTATTTAAGAGCCTAGGGTATTTGAGAGTTAGCCTTTTCTACCATAGAAAGCATATGCACCTACGTAAATAGACATTACCTGAGCAATATATCCCCATTATATGCTGCGCAAGCTAGACAGTGGCTGTAGCTTAACATCAATTATTTATGTGCACTGTGCTTCAGGGCACAGCATTAAGGAACCACAAATTCCCAGTAAATCTGACGGTGGCTTTTCAACCAACTTTTTACTCACCCCTCTGTGGGATAAAACAGGTCAGTTCTGAATATTAAATGAAATATGTGGCGACTCTCCAAAAGTGACTTGACCTACTTAAGATTCATCTTCATGAAAACCATGTGGTTTCACACTACTAAATAAAGAACATGTAGAGCAAGGCAGGCAGGATCTTACTCTAATGTCTTACTTTAAAATACACTGCAAAAAAATACTGTTTTGGAGGAATATATTTTAAGACTACGTAATGTTGTACCTTTAAATTTGATAGAATATTGATACAGTTGAGTTCCGCAGTAAGCTGCAAACTTTCGTTTTCTTGTCGCCTGCACTTTTGCCAATTCATGTTTTTTGAAGTGATACAATAGCGTTCTTGTTTTTTGGACATGGTTTATATTTCACACTTTGGACTGACCTTCTACTTCCTTCTTTATAGAGATCTGCTCAAGTTAAGGTCACAAAAATTCTATGGAGAAAAGTTCTATATGTGACAGATGGGGCTAAAGTGGTGTTTCTGTCCAGTGCCCATTTGACTGAAATATCTCTCAGGAATGGTAGAACTCAACCCATAATCAACTGAAAATCCTTTACTATTCTACATGTTAAGCATCAAAGCATCTGCAGACCAGGAATACATGTGCACCTACAAAATATATGCACAAAGCACTGTATAGACAAATTTATTTAGTCCACATGAGCTTTAGAGTCCACATGAGAAAATTGCATACATTTGCTTTTTTCTAATACTAGTCTGCAATTCATTAGGTACAAGTCAGTTGCATATACATAGATACAATGGAGTCCTGGAAATAACATCTTGCAGTAGGTATTTGATGCAACAATGTTGAGTTGATGTACGTGGCATGACACAAATATATAATGATACATTTAGGACATATACAAAAGCTTTGAGACATTTGCATTGTAGGGAATCTTTCAGGATTATTCAACATAATAGCCGTTTTATGTAAAAGTAGAAAAAGCTGAACTGATTCTCCTTCTTTGTTGTCATCATTAATGGAAATTGCGGCATCTAACAAGTACTGCTGTGCTACTTTTCACTAATGGACTTGGTAGCAATGGAAAACTTGATCCATTAGCTTGTACACAAATTAAAGCATTTCGGCTTCATTAAATCTGGCATTTTGTTATTGACAGATTCTTTTGTAATTCATTTACTTGGTAGCAGTTTAAAAAGCTATTAATTTATCAGTACCACTGACAGTACAGTTCCTTCCAAACTCTAAATATTTACAGAATATCCACATGCTGTAAAACAAATAGAAAGTTATTATTCAGGTATACTATAGACATACATCATCATTCTTAAGTGAATACGATAATCGGGGATCATTTATAAACACTAGGCAAATTTGCCATGGTTTACTGCCCAGGTTTATAAATGACCAATATGATGGATTTACACACTACTGTGGTTATACAGTGCATATGTTATAATTAAATAATATATCATTGGGAATGCTTTAATTGAAGTTTTAACTGCAATACATAGATATAGTGTCAGTGCACCAAAGAGCTCAGAAGAATGTTTACTGTGTAGTCATCTTAGATACAAGGGGCACTCATTCTTCACTTGTTCCATATTGCCCCCCAATACCACAGTGATGTGCTTAATCAGTTCAGTCAATGAGTGTAATAGTGCCATACACACCTAGAGATCATGCTTTTAAGAGGGGCTTGGATGATTTTTTGGACAGACATAATATCAAAGGCTATTTTGATACTAAACTCTACAGTTAGTATAGCTATGGGCATATATGGTTTGTGTGAAAGAGTGTAGGTGTGTGTGTGTGTGTGGATGCTGGGTTTTAATTTGGAGGGGTTGAACTTGATGGACTTTGTCTTTTTTCAACTATGTAACTATGCAACTCCCATCATTTCTCTACTGACCCCATAGTTTTCTACTGAACCTACAAAGTGCAGCAGTGAGTTAACAGTGCTCTGTGATTGATGATAAATCTCTTGGATTACCACTCAGTGCTCTGATTTACCATTCTGTTGGACTGCAAGGGATTAGAAATAGTAAATTCTAGGGATGAACCATCTGGATGTCTGGCAGGGGTGTCACCAAGGTTAGCAGATGTTTAGAAATATATATACAGTACCATGCCAGTTGCAGCAGGACATTTCTCTTGACCCCTTTTTTATTTAGAACAGGTCAGATATGCTCTGCATAGTCTGACTCTCCCGTAACTTTGTGCAAATCATGGATAAAACAGAAGATGTATGTATTGAAATGCTTTCTACAAAGATATAGCTGAGATTTTCGTTATGGTTTTTGGGTGCTGTTGGCTAAGGAACAGAGGTATTGTTTTTTTTTCTACATTCAATTTTTTTAATCTAATGGTGCTGGATACTGAACAGAAAAACATTTATACTATAGAATACAGTAGCTATAATACCAGTAGATATAAAATTTGCATTGTGGCAAGATACTGAGGCATCGCAAGTAAATAATTTGCAATTAGCATATTTTGCAATTCACAGCAGTTTCTGGAAAGTCTGCAAATACAACATTGATTTGCATGGCGCTGCCTTAATGATTGGCTGTCGAGTAGAGTTGATAATTCAACAACAAATACAGAACACGTTTGATGAGTTATATTGTTACCATACTACTATACCATAGCATGTAGGTTTTTTCAAATAAAAAATGCCAAGACATTATTTGTTGCTGTGACACTGAGCAGGCCTATTTGGCTCCCCTTTGCAGTTTTGTGTGTACTGACTCTGTTGTCATTAAAGTGCAGTGTGTTGCTGAAACACAGGTACTCAGAGAAGGGCTAGTTGAACTCTCAGAAGTTTAACATATAAACATTTTGAAGGATGTCTTTTTTTTATTGATCCTTGACAGTTATTGGTGGCTACAGCATGCTAATACAAGATGTATGGCACAAACAGTAGTAGTAGTAGAGTGGGTGATCTACTGTATGTAGTAACCGTAAAAGCAAAACGGAAAGCACACACATAAACGCACTTTCATGCAATCATTTTTATTACAGAAATATGGGGGGGACAAAATAAGCTCCACCTGCTGTTAAACAAATATGTTTCCAGAATATAGTTCTAGGCTCTCCAGAAACTCTGTTATTCCCAAAAATGCAGTGTGCCTGTGTACTCTCAAGAAACATATAATTAGGCAGCATATCACAGTTCAGGAGTCTCACTTCTACCAAAATGACTTCAAGAGTGCACACATCACTACACTCTCTGCCGCAGTGGGATCAGTGTTTTTACAGTTGTTTGGACATGTTCCTTTTTTGAGGGAGTTTAGTAGGTATAGCTGCCCTACTAGAAGAGTCCTGCTTTGACTATATGCTGCTGAAATATAGTAAGTGTGCTTTTAGCCTATGTGGATTCAACCTACCACATATTGCAATCCCCTTTTGGCAAAGGGCTGTTAGCCAATATACAAGGCTTTTCACACACTTTTTTTATTATGCCCTTGATTTCATTATACTTAAAATGTCCCCTTTAAATTATGTTTTTGATGACTATTCTTGCTGATTGTATGGATTGTATGGAATCTCTGTAAAGGGTATGAAAAGTAATAGGCTTGCTTTCCTTGTGGTAGTTGTCCCTTGAGTTAAGGAATTCTGTCCATTTCTCCTGACCATGTCTGACCTGGTTGTGAAACCACATAACTTTTTGTATGGGGCAACCGGTATTAGACCAAATATTTAATTGTAGTATTCATTTAGTGTTAAGGAATCCATCTTCCACTTTAACTGCTGTCTGGTGTGGTGACAACCACCCTAGCAATCAGACAGTAGTTTAAATCCCAAACCGAGGAACTGCAGGGCAAAAGTAACACAATAAACAAAATTAAACCAGAACCAGAGATATTTATATGTATTATCATATTGTTGAAATAACTGAAGAATAGTTTGCCTAGAGGAAGTGCTCTGCCTCTCTATAGCTTACATGCCTTGGATCCATTCTCAGTGTCAACTGTTTGTGACTACAAGAAAAACAAATATGGCCGACATCTTCTCTGTCTGCCCATAAATACTAAACTGTGACAAATTTAAATCTGCCAAATCTAGCTTTTAATTGGAATTATATAGTTATAGTTTATTATTTGGATTTGGGAAGCATATCACATACAGATCCATACACTGACAGAAAACATACACACAGAAGTGCACTAAACATACATTTACTGTTAAGACTTCTGAAGCATTTACTTTACTTTTCTATCTTCACTACTTTAACATTAGCTCCCAAAGTATATGGCTTCATGAGTTGGCTGTAAGATGTCACTGGAAGTAGGGCTAACTATCTTGTTCAACATTCTACTTTAATGAGTCACAGGAACATCAAAAACATACAACATAAAAGAAACACAAATGCAGGTCTCAGATCTAGAGCATAATTAAAGGCATAGCAACTATTTGAATGTGATAATGCAGCAAAACCTTTTAGTGTATCACATTTCTGACAGAACTATTTGTCTCCCTGCAGCATACATTTACTTTTGATGGAAGTCAGAGATGGTAGTGGCTGTTTATGTGGTCTCGTCTACTTAATTCCTTAAATTCCTTTTCAAACAGGTGCAGGACAAGTCAAAAATAGATATAAATAGACTAGGGAACTACTCAAGGCAGTCAGTTTATTTTAAAGACAACTTTTCATCTAAGGCATATGGGACATGTAACATGTCTCCAGTTGTCACATCACTGGTTGTTCTGTTTAACCAATGGTCTTACACTGCTGTCTCTGTACTTCATGTTTGTTCCTTTACAAAAAAGGTTGCACTGGACCAAACAGAATTGGAAAAATGAAGTAAAATTCATTAAAAATCATATCATAAAAGAAGCTTAGAGTGGAGTGGGGAAAAAAGTTGAAAGTAGATTTGTATTTAAAATGTTGTCTCATAATCACTGATGTAGAGAGGAAGAACGAAAACTCTATACCAATCTTAAAAATAAGAGGACAAAGGAGTGTGAATAACATTAATAGAGTGTAATTGCTGGATTTGACAATTTAACACACACTCAGTCAGGAAATTAGCTTGGGAGCAGTATGAATGTGTGGGCCGCATACTGCAGGGTATAATTTTATGTGATATAGTAGCTGTAGTCCTAAAACAGAAATTATATTGTGTCTGGCTTATAAAACAAAAAGCAATGAATCAGCATCTCTGACTCTACAGACTTACGGCAAACCACAAAGATTAATGGGGCAAAATGAAAATAAAAAATAATGTAAATGGAAAGTGCCTCCAGAAACAGCTCATATATATATATATATATATATATATATATATATATATATATATATATATATATATATACATATCTACAATAAAAAAAACATGCACTTTTCAATACACTTGCGAAGTGAATCAGTGTTGCTGGGTTTTTTTTGTCTAATTCTTTAAAGTTATAAAGTTTTACCATGCACTTGTGGCCAATACAGAAACAGAGTGCAGCCCTGATCAATACTATACATTACTATATAGTAACACTATATATATTAAAATTATTTATTTTCGCTATGATACTAGTATACTAGTACACACTTTTCCAGATCATTTTGGTTGGGAGCATGTCAGGCCAAACTGCTTATTGGGTTCTTGGGTCACTTGTGTTAAAATCAGGAATGTACTAAAATCATGTTTAAAATGTCCAAAATGTATTTGTTTAAAGCTGTACCATGTCATTTTGGAGTTCAATGAACTTTTATCAATTATTTATGATGTCATTCATAACCAGCATGGCATGTCCTATAAATTAATCCATATAATAAAAAATAATCCATATAAAATCCATAAAATCCATATAAAGCAGAAAGGAAATCAAGATGAGTATTAGAGCTGAACTGAAGGACAGATTTAAAAACACCTGAATGCCCAAGGCTATTATTATGATCTAATATCCTGAATATGCATTGTTTTTAGAGAATTCACAGACACATACCACCCATGAGTCTGTAATCCCAAACTTTATACCTGTTTGATACAACAGTTTAGAACAGTGTGTCATCAGGCCGCTACCCCCCCTTGCTTGTGTGCCCCCCTCCACATGAAAGTCTGCTTGCTATGACTGACTACCTTGTGTAAACTTTACAAGATATCAGTACTAAGATTAACTGCCCCCTGTATTGTTTACACCTCAAATTCAGACTGTAATCCCCCAGCATTGTTCACACTTGTAACACCTCTGTTGTTCGCATCCCTAAAGCCCTGTACTGTTCACAACTCAGACCCAGTGCCCACATCATGGTTCTCCTTTTCACACCTCAAACAAACTGCTGGAGTGGCACCAGCATTATGCCGCTGTATGTAGCACAGTAAGAATTGTTCAGAGCGGTCCTGATAGGTTTCCCTGTCTCCTGCTGTATTCTGCCTTCCCTATGCTCCGTGTGCTATACTCTGCCTGCACTATGCTCCCTGTGTGTGCCATACTCTGCCTGCTTTGATTTCAGCTTTCAAGAAATCTCTAAAAACCCACTTTTTTAGAGAAGCCTACCCTCACTGTTAACCACTCAATGCAATACCGCTTACATTACTACATCTCTCACCCACTTTACTCTAATCTTGCCCTCTCCCACACCTTGTGTATCATTCCCTTCCCGTTAGCTTTTTCTGTACAGGGCCTTCCTCACCTCCTTTATTGTGATGTATGTACAGTAACTCCATATTTATTGTGATGTATGTAACTCTTTATGTTCTATATATGTAATTCATGTGATTTGGTTGTATAATCACATTCACTTTACAGCGCTACGCAACAAGTTGGCGCTATAGAAATACATGTTAATAATAATAATAATACTACCTATTTGTGCCATACTCTGCCTGCCTTATGCTCCCTGTGTGTGCGCCATACTCTGCCTGCCCTATTCTCCATGTGTGTGCCATACTCTGCCTGCCCTGTGTTCCCTGTGCATGTCATATCTGCCTGCCTTATGCTCCCTGAGTGTGCCATACTCTGTATGCCTTATGCTCCCTGTGTGGCATACTTTGCTTGCCATGTGCTCCCTGGGTGTGCCATATTCTGCTTGCCCTATGCTCCATGTGTGCCATACTCTGTCTGACCTAATATGCCTGTGTGTGCCCTACTCTGCCTGCCCCACACTACCTGTGGAATGTGAGCCTGTTAGGGTTTGTTAGCATTTTGGAAATTGTTGTTAGGGGCCCTTAAGAACACACAATCATGTGCTGGGGGGTTGTTGGGTTATCCAAAAGGAAGGAGGAGGCATATAAATTTAAGTGTATTTTTTAATATGACTTAAATTTTTTACATATGACTGATATTCCTGCAGTGTGCACCAATCATTTTTTTCATGTGCTACCACAATTAATGTGGACATGGTCTTAAAAGTTTTTGTGGTGATGTGGGTGTGGTTAAAAACAGGGAGTGGTCAACACTGGCTTCCATTATCTGCCCTCTACCATATAGGCCAGAAAAATTCCAGCCCCTGGTACCACAGAAGTTGGACAGCATTGGCTTTTGAACATCAAAATAATGAAATATGAACATAGGCAAGAATCCAAAACACTGTACAAATGGGGAAGTTACATAATAACACAGGGTACAGCAGTATTTTAATTGTTTTTTAAAATTAAAAAAGTGCATTCACTTGTAGGGCAAAACTACACAGGAGATTTTGATCAGACTTATCTTGCCATGCAACACTACACAACAGCATTAGATTTGTAGGATCCTACAAAATCTAATCCCCCTATAGCTAGAATGTAAAGCTGGATCAGACAAAGGGCCATGATTTAATTTGAGATACAATATAATTCAGAAAAACCTATCTCGTGGTTTATCATGTGAAAACTCAACTTCATTCTATGGGGAAAAAAACTGAAACTGAATTAGGAGAAAAGTTTTTTTCTCCTCGAATTAAATCTCATCCACGAGTTTTCTCCTAATAAACCATGAGATAAATGTTTCTCACCAAATTGAATCTGGCCCAGAGTCGGATGGCAGTGTTTGCAGGGGCGATCCTGATGATATCACTGCCTGAGGTGGCCTTCAATATGCCTTCAATATGCCTTCAATATGCCTTCAATATTCCGCCACCCCCCCTTCCCCACGGTACTCACTTTTTCAGCCCGTAAAGGGGTAGGGGGGTCCATGGCGCGCTCTGCACTAGAAGAGCCAAAAAGGTTGAAATTTGGCTCTTCATTACTAGGAGCGGCTTTTTTGCCGCCCCTGGTAACCAGGGGGGCACTCAACTCGCCTCATTGGTGGAGCCCCCCTGGTTGTTTGTTCATGCATCCATGTGACTACATCTGACTTGTGCCTCAACTCAGGTGGCATTTCTGCAGAATATTGCACCCACCCATGACCAGCATCCAAGCAGTACAATGTGGAACAACTATCTATACAGAAGCAGAACACTACTAAGCACTAGCATCCCCTGTAACCCCAGAAGACAAGGTACTGGTTTAGTCGCTAGACTAGGAGCATACCCATAACACACAAAGTTGGTGTAAAGTGATAGACCCAAAGCTGAACATGATTCCCTAGCTACTGCAACTCTGGGCCTGACTCCCTTGGGAATATAGCTGGACTATTTTCAGCCTTCAGGAAATTAAGGATAGCCAGTCCTTTGGTTGAACTGTATTCAAAACTGAAAAGCTTGATTTTCAAAGGCTTAGAAAAAAATACCAATAAAGAGTGTGTGGCTTTAGACTAGGTTTTTTTATGTGACATTTGACGAAAAAGTTGAGGTTTTTAGAATCAGACCAACATAACAACTTAAAGTATAGACCGCATTGGGAAAATTAAAAGCATGAAATGCCAGGCTCCCACACACTGCTCCTTCTGGCAGTATTTGACATGCCAAGCGCCTAAATTTTCTGATCACTGGGAAGCTGGACAGAGCTTTAAACAACACAGGGACATTCCACAGCTTCACTTCTGGCCTTAGAAGGAAGCAGATCATTTCCAAGTCTGTCTGGATGCAGTACAGGGAAATCTGTGTCCATGCTACTGTATTCTTCATTTTATCAAAGATGGACAGCTGTTGAGAAATCAAAGGAATCTGAAACCATTCCATCTGGCACAGTCTTTATTTTAGTACAGATCTGTTCAAACTGCTTTTGTTTGTTGAAAGATATAAAGCTACTGAGACTACTTATAATAGGAGTTATGTTGCAGAATAAATTAATCTTTTCATCTACGAAAATACAAGTTTTTAGTGCTTACTTATTGTTTGTACAAGTCAACCTGAACAGGGGTTATGTTGTGGTTGGACCATGGGTGGGGTGGGGTTCTCAGATCGTCACACTTGTATTGGGTGACAAAGTCCCTTGGCCAGTTCTGTAAGTAAAGCATAATAACAGTTTATTTCAAATGGTACTTTTAAATATATTAAAATATGAATAGTTACAACATTCTGCACATTCAACTAAGCATGGAGTTTTATAATCATAATTTATTAAGGGTCAGCATGTTCTGCAGTGTTGTATAAATTCACACACACATATATATATAAGGGATATATAAGTACAAGATATGCAAGGCAGCAAACATGAATAAACTAAAGTGCCAAAGGGCCCTTCTGAAATGAGCTTCTAATCAGTGGTAATTACGTGATGAGTGAGACAGGACCAGGTTTTATGCCCGTTTTCTGCAGAAGAATAAAAAGATGACAATGGTAATTCCGCTACATAATATCAAGGTTATTTCGAAGAGGGAAACTTTGGTTAAAGGAACAGTATGCTGTACCTCAATATATAGGCAATATGCTGGAAATGCATTCTTCCTTTAGTTTGCATACAAATATTGCTCATTCCAGTCAGTGAATGTAGTAAGTTAAAATGTGTTCATAATTATTAAAAGACAGAAAGCATTCAATCATTGTTTATTTTCCTTAGGTTGAACATAAGTGCACATGTCCTTTTAAGTGAAGGGAGGTATGGAGAAATACACAATAGTATAGAAGTCTAAGATTATTTTGGAATTGATTTGTCTTTTATAACCTATTCACTACCCAATTCCCCTTGTTTCTGTCACACATTCTGCAGGATTAGAGAATCAGACAGTTTACACCTGAAACCAAAACTTTTTGTGGGGTGCCCCAGCTAATGCTATATTCTAGTTCAAGGTACTGTACATGCAGAAGATCAGTTGGAACGTGAATGCAATATTTAATTCCTGGCATGTAGAAGTGAAAAAAAGGAACTATCTGTTTTCTAGCTCATTGGAACAAACGGGCAACCTATGGATTAATAAACTGGTAAAACCTTTGCCAAATTATAACCTTTAGCATTATAATGTGGCACGTTTGTACTAATAACCGGTATGAAATATAATTTCTTATACTTTTATTTATTTTTTATTTTACTGAGTACAGTATGTTCAATAGCTGTACTTTAAATTTTCTATCCTCAGACTGAAAGTTCACGGCAGATATATGCTAGACATCCACAGCTTCCATTTTGGGATTTTATTAGGTACACTGTGAAAATATGATGGGGTTGATATGTTTCTACAGGTGGCCGTAATCGGGCCGATAAAAGCTGCCAGCTTAATGCTTTCTCAATGGGATCAAGAAGAGAATTATAAAAAAGTGGCTTTAAAAATATTATATAATATATATATTATATATTATATAATCTGAAAAATAAAAGTTTATATTTGTGAAAGTATATAACCAGAACCAGCCTATCAGTCTGTTTATTCAAGTGTGCCAGATGGAACAAAAGAAAAGAAGGAAACACACACGAACATTTTGAGATATGGGGAAGCTAATATCCAAAACTAAACCTGTTCGTTATACTTAAGGACATAGTTTGGTACTGGGAGAGACAGATTGCATGCAATCCTTCCATTGTAAAAAAAAAAACTTAATATGGCTGTAAATATGGCTCTTTTTAATACCAATAATCCCTCATTCTCTTGAGCACTGAAGTGCAGAGGCCTACTATAATATGAAGAAAGGCAATGGGAGTCTTCTTATGCACACGTCACTGGTACAGGGGAAGACTAGAGATGACTTGTACTAACACATTCTGAGCAAGGACAGAGGTTAGAAATTAATGGATGAGGGTCTCCTTAGCAACCAGCTGCCCAGCGGGCTTTGGTGTGTAGAAATCAGCTCCTCCTCTGTGCGTCTGCAGGCTTCAGTGAACGCAGCTCTGACTCAGAGGTGACATTTATTTTTAGACTCTTCTCAGCAGCAGCAGCAACAGAAAGAATGAAGGACTCGCCTGCTGTGAGGGGAGGGGGCTACCAAGGTGTGTGTGTGTGTGTAGTGAGAGGTTATTTTGCTACTCTGCTGGTTGTAGAGAGCTACTGAATTTAATTAAGTAGAGAAGTGTCATTTACTATGCATTTGAATGTACGTGAAACAAAGTGAAACAAAAATGTAACGGCTTATCATGAAGCCCTTGCCAGTCTGTTTAGCTGTATTTCCTATTTACACTACAAGTAGAAGAAACTGGGCCCCCTACAGCAAAATAATTTTATTGACCACCTAAACTTTAGCAAATAGACTTTACAGCTGGTCAGTCAATGCCCTACTGTGCCCCCTGTAACACATGACCCCTCCCCCAGCAGTGGCAGTGTCTGCTTCCTCTATAGTTCCGCCCCTGAGTGCAACAGTAAGTGGTGCTCTCATTGTTAGCCAAGAGATTATGTGATGTTTATCAAGGGTTGATACCATGCCACCCGATGGTCATTCTTCTAGATTCCAAAAGCTGTGCACAGAAACTGTTTATAAAGCTTATCTATCATCACCCATATTGATGTTACATTTAGATTAATGGCACCATTAGCAGAACATGCTAGGAATTCCCATTTATGACAGCTAAAAGCAGCAGCATGAGATCTCAGGTGTCAAGGACTGATGGAAACAAAAGTACATGTTTTTTTCCCCTTGTTAAGCTCAGAGATAGAATTGTATACCCTTTACTCTTTCGGAATTTTCAATGTGATTAAAATTACTTGTTTCATGAACTACAGGTTTTTAATTTTTTTCTCTATAAAAGAGAGCTTTTAACAAAGCGCATCTGATGAGGTGAATACGTTTTCCTACACATAAATTAAAATACAGAATCCTCTTGGAAATTATTTAATAACAGCAATGGCTGAAAAAATGCTCTCTTGAATTAAAAAAACTGAACTTGAATTAAAAAAAAAAAAAAAATATATATATATATATATATAGATATATATATATATATATATATATATATAAATATAGTATCCTAGAAAACTGACAGTTTTGATAACAATGCAATCATTTTTTTTATTGAAAGTTGTCAATTTTGACCAATTATTGTTTTAATTGCATGTGGTCTAATGCAGCTAAAATATTGCAGGTATTGGCACTGTGTGCAATATGTAGAAAATGTAGAAATGAATTGGTTCTAGGACTACACGTACACAAAAATATTTGGAATATGTGTTACCACCCTTAGCATCCATAGGAACATATCTGGTTTCTCAAGATTGTTGGTTTTGAGATTGTGGTGGTACATACTAGATGGTGTTACTTGTGGTGAAGTGGATATGGGAAATTGAGTTTCACATTGCTGTAAATACACAAAATTACAGAAGGAATGGAGCTGCACAATTACTTCCACTTGTTTCCATAAGCAGTGGAACTCTTGTAATACTCTGTATTTTTCGTTGATCTTGTAGGCCTTGTAAATGTTATGCTACATTGAAAATTTATTTATTTTTAACTGGAAACAAAACAAATAAAGCAGGTCTCCACTTAGCAGCCTTTAAGCACAGAAGAAAATGGGTTACAGACAGATTTATGCTTAGAACCTGAAAGCCCAGTTCTTTTCTACATTTTTATTTTAACACTCTTTATTAACACTAACAATAGAAGCACAATAATTGCTGATTAAATAAACAAGGTATAAATATACATGCACTCTGTGCCTACCTGATATCGTTTTTGGCAGCCCATTTAATTCTTTTCTTCCCCATTACAACAGCAATTGTAGTTTGATTATAATCTGTCAATTCAGTGGGAATAATATGAGGCTTGTTGCTGGGATACAGATGATTGTAGGTTATGAGGATGTGCCTGCAAGTTGAATACTAATTGCCCACTGTGGTTTATCTGGATGCTTACAATAGGCTCTGATGACACGAGCAATCGAAGGTTTGTTTTCATTCTGGCAGGTGACAAAGATGTAGGCTCTGTTTTTATGAATGAAGCTGTGACATATGAATCAAGTAAGGCAAAGATATATGCCTTGATTTGCTATGTAGAATGCCTAAATGGATCGGCTAACACTCCTATCAGGTTATTGCACAAAGGGCATCCTCAGTTTTGAGCAAAGACAACTTTATCCCATTTTTTTTATGATTGTTGCAAGATATAAGATTATGGCAAAAAAACAATCCCTTCATTTATTCTGATTCCATTGCAAGACATCATATAATCCCTTTACTTATAATTTATCAAAGTGTGGTTGTACAGTATGTATATTGTTAATTTAAATAATGTTGATTTAACAGGAACTCTGCAGAATTAATTTGGTGTAGTTCACCATCCAAACTCTTTTTTTTCACTTCAATGAAAATATGAGGGAAACAGCATCTTCTATTTTTTTATTATTTAAAAATATTTTTCTATTTTAAAGATGCATTGGCTTGATTTTTCTCTAATATCTCCCATGAGCAGCTCAGTAAGTCAAGTTGAGACTTTCTATATTGTGACGACTTGCTAAATTGGTTGATACATTTCTCAGAAGTATCAGAGCATCGAATTCATTAGTTATGACAGATGACTACAGTAAATCTCATGGAGCAAGCCTGAAATTATTGCTAATGAACAATCAGGCCAGATGTAAACATTGGCAGCAGAGGTGATACAAGGAATGGCCTGGTGGCTACATTAGTTGCCTGACAGTGGTGATGGTTATTACAAACTGACTGTGCAGCTGGTGTAGAAAATGATAATCCATTAAGAGAATTGGAAAGACTTGGAGTACTCTTTGTATTAAGATTCCAGTAACAACTTTTATGGTGAATATACTAAATGAAAAAATGTGATAAGTTCATAACAACCAGTTCAGTTTGGATTGAGTTTAATGTGATGCCTGTCTACAGAATGCTTCTCTGTCCTCCATTAATAATAACATCTCTAGTTTTGCTTTTGTGCTTACTAAGCTGCATGCTTGAGTGCATTTAATGCTGAGGGGCTGCATTATGCTGAGGAAAACTCCCAAGCTGAGCATGCATTATTGAAAGCCTCTGAATTTATATTAATAGCTAAACATGGAGTGTTCTTCATTGCTTCCTGTCACACTGCATTAGAAAAGACATGCTGGAATTAGCAATGGAGTTGTGGAGAGAGCGTGGGGCAAAGGAAGACACATAAAAAGAAATGACACTGCTAGAAGGGTTTTTGTTTTGAACCAGAAACATTTGGTATCTTATGGGAATATGCATATCTCATTAATATTGAACATATTTAATCATATAAAATACACTCCTACACTTCTTTCACCAAAGCAACAGTATGTACATTGACTATGCTTTTCACAGACATTTCTTATTTTGCATACAGTGTACATGAATTTATGTTGTACGGGGAAGATGTGAATCTTGCATATGTGTGAATAATCTACCAGTGTTACTCACCGAAAAAATGGAAAACATTTTGCCAAAGGGATGTACACACTGGCAACCAAATAGGCAGTCATCAGATCAGCTGGATGAGGGATAGGTCCATGATCTAGTTTAAGTGCACTTCATGTCATTTGGACCCATACACATGGGCAATTTGGTTAAAAAAAGTGACCAAGTTGACCCCCAAAGCCGTTTTTATCAGTCAAGGCACTGTTTATCTCAGCATAGCAATAAGAAATTAACTTTAATTCATCACATGCTATTTGTTGTAATGTCTTTACTAAACAGCATTTTCTATATACAGTGTCAAAACTAAACATGTATGTTATATATGCCTGAAATTAGGGGGCAGATTTACTAAGGGTCGAATTTTGAATGCCAAAAAAAATTTGAAATTCAACCAGGGAATAGTGTTGGAATAGTGGGAAATTAAAAAAATTCGAATTCGATTTTTTTTTTTTGCATAATTCAATCAATCGAATGCTCGAATAGGGAAATTCAAATCGATTTTTAAGCAATCAATCAAATTTTTCTTATTTGATCTTAAGGAATGATTCCCATTTCGGTAGGTTTAATCTGGCGAACTAGGGGGTCGAATTGGGAAGGTATTCGACGATCGAATAATTGAATTTTCAAATAGAGTTTTATTCGAATATTCAAATAATTCGAATTTGAAAATTCGAATTCGACTATTCTATGGTCGAATTTGCCTACTTTGCATATTCGAAGATTCGAATTCGAATTTTTTAAAAATTAATTCGAACTTCGAATTCTTCATGTGGATTTAGTACATTTTCCCCTAATAGTTAAGAGTGCTATTGAAGCTTATGCATTTATGAAGATGAATACATACATATATATAGATATATCGAACACATAAACCAAACTGCTATAAATATTGTTCATACTTAGAATTCAGTGGTGTGAAATGTCCAAGAAATTTAATTTTGTAACTTGTGAGAATGCATCTGAATAAGAGTAATCACTTCAGGAAAAAATAGCATTGAAATGGTGTTGAAACATCACAAATAAGCATAAAGCTAACCAGACACAGCTGTGGGGGATATCCCGAAAATACAGCAAAATAAATAGAGCATAAAGAGCCTGGCCTCTGTAAAGTAATTATTAGAATGAACATGCCTGAATGAACTAGGAAGCAACTCTACCTTCCAGCATTCTAGTGCACTTTAAACACAGCATGGCTAGAGTGAACTGATGGCATATTCCCAGGCCAAACCTTATCAGTTTCATGGAAATTATTATAGTTCTGCACCTTGAACAATGTTGTATTTCTTTTACCTTTGTTTTTTATGAAGATGAAGCAGGAATAAAATGATGTAGCCTTAATTGGGGCATAGTTTTAATTCCCAATTATTTTTGGACCTGTGGTGCTTTGCATTGATATCATCACAGTTTTCATCTCTAAATTTCTTTGGAGCTTTAGAGCAATGATATTTAGTGCTATTTGTGCATACAAAACCATTTTTGAACAATTACGTGATTTTAGTATTTTGGCAGATACAATTCTCGGCATTGTCTATGGCAGGGTACATATCATTTTGTCGTTGTGACAAAACTCAGGTGACAAATAGCATTGCATGTCAGGTGTCTATAATGCAAGAATTTGTAAAGTACTACATGTGTGTAAAAAAGTATCATTCATCTACATAGATAACATAGAACTACAGTGTTACAAACAAGAGAATCTTACATAGTAAGTACCAGTTTAACATCACAGTGCCTGCTAAGTGCAGCGTATTCTTTAAAGACACGGCTGTGTAGATCTAAAAGAAGGAATTGTCCAGCCCAATCTTCCCTCCCTTGGCTGCTAATGAGGCATGATGTGTAGGGAAAGCCAGAATGGATTAGTATAATCATTGACATGTCACACTGTAATGCGGAAAAAGTTCATCCGTTTCAACTTTCAAATAAACTGAGGTGATCGTGACCAATTTGAACATGAAAACAAATTGTTGGTTAATTGTTTACTTATGAAAAAGCACACAGTAAGGTGAAACAAGCATAAAATATTCAGTACTGTAATAAATCAAAGGCAAGGCGTATTACAGGGATGTCCAACCCATAGCTGTCTGTGTATCTGTGCAGTCCACTCACATATGGAAGGCCGCAGGTTAACCAACCTTACATTTTTTTATTAGCTCTGATAGTGGCTTTTTAATTCAGTATAGAAAGAACAGGAAAGTGACTATCACAATGTGATCTGATTCATAAACAAATTAGGTCATGAGGCAATAATGTCTATGACTTATGCTTTATGCTTCTTAGTAACAGCCTAACTCAATCAGACTCACTTCATTATTATCAGCCAATGACAACAATGGAACTAAATGGAAAACATTATCATTTATCACTATCATGTATTCTTCGTACAACCCATCAACTGGCACCTGCAAGCAGAATGGATGTACATTTTTACCATGATGGTAACAAATCTACTGGTTGCCCATATCAGTAATACATAGCAAGAGAAAAACACAAATTAACAAAATATTTTACAACATTTTTAACTTGATCGGCATTTGAACATGAACTTGATTTACATTTACATTTACATTTTTACATTTAACATATTTTGCAGCTCTATAGTATCGTTATAGTACTAATTTACAAAAATTGTATATCTTTAGTCTGGGCAATTTATAAGACAAACTAAATGGAGTTATATATACTGTATATGTTATTTAATTTCCAAAACTACAAATTTAAAAAAAACTTTCATGATTTTGGACAGAGATGTGAAAATATGTTATATTCTACTTTACGTATGTGTTGTGGTTTTGTTCATGTTCCTTGTAAGAGGTAGGGATAGTAGACAATACTAGACTGAACTCAACCTGTTCTTAACATGTATTTAACTGCAAATGGCATTAACCTGTAACTACACAATTTAACTGTGCAGTTCATATATGATGTAGTAAGCTCTTGAAATTATATCTCAACCCTTGTATTTTTGAACAAGCTATTCCATTATTGTTTTGAGGATGCTGTGCATATGTTATCCTTATAATAAAAAATGTGCTTGATGTCTGGCAAGCTTTAAAGCGACATATTTAATTGGTTATGCTGGTGTGTACAAGGCACAGTCATCCTATATATATCCATCTGTACGATAGTATCCATGGGCAGCCATAGATGTAGCATCATGTATTACAGTTTCTGTCTAGAGGCTGCATGTGTGGTTGAGGTTGATATTAGGTCTACCTTACTGTCCATAGCCCACAAGTCACAAAGTAAATCAACTTGCCAGCAATTCAGTTACTTCCAGCTGGCATCCATGAACAAATGCTAGATACAGCCTCTGGTGATGCAATGACATCATTTTACCAACAGTGGCTACATCTGAAACTGTCTTTTGTCTTTGCAGCGGTCTCAAATCTGGATGCAGAAAGCAAACTGGATGTGTTCTATAAGTCGTCCTGGCACCAGCAAAGGAATATTTTCCTGCCAAGCACGAGGCCCCCATGTGTGGAAGAGTTGCACCGACATGCCAAGCTGAGTCTACGTTCAATGCGAAAAGGTAAGATATGTTTCACACATGCATCCTTATTACTACAGTATTTGGTTTATACAATATATTACTGCACAAATGTTTTTCTCTTCTGTGTGACTTTTTAATGCCTCTATAGAAAACCAACTATCAGCAGTTAAAGAGGATTTTTTAATATTTATTAGACAGAACTTCTCGGCAAAGGCCTTATTGTTATGCTAATAACAATCATTAATAAACCACATCTTTTCTGATGCACTTTCATTTCACCCGTTTGTATTAATGTGAAGAAGACTTGTACTTTCTGATCTGTGGTCTAACCAAGGCATAATGTACTCCTTAATGATAAATTGCGTAATTAACTGAATTTACTGCTATTTTATAGAAGGTAATGAAATGCATACACAGAAAAGAAATTATGATCAAGAAATATTATTGGAATGTGTCAATTCGTTGATATAATTTTCCCTTACCACATTATTCTAAACTTACTAAAGGTCAGGATGACAATGTGGTAATTCAATGAAAGTAAAGAAATGCTACAGGCATAATGCGGGGTGGAGCTTACTGTTATTGGAACAATCTTAGGCAGGTCCTTGCATTAAATAAATAATGAAAAAATGTAATTATAGCAAATGTAGTTTCCATGTAATTATGCCTAAGGCTCTTTTGAGTGTTGTTTTCCACCTGACTTACCTGGCAGCTTGTAGAAGGCATTACTTCTTAACCATTCTCAGATGGTTTATAAATACTAGGAATTATCTGTATTATACATAATTACATGAAAGAGATAAATAAAGCTTTTCTGCCATCTTGTGGAAAACAGCATCATGGACGTTTTAGGAAACAATTCTGTTAATAGAGATAATTAGATGTGCTATGGGCAAAAAAACTATAGTTTCTAAGTCTTCCTGAATGTCTTTTAGCACTGCTTGAAATTTTAGACTGTTCAATTCAATGCAATTCTCTCCTTTGATAAACAGAGCAACGGATCCGGGCAGATAATAGAGAAAGACGGTTTCAGGGCTCAATTTTTACAGCCCCACCACTTCCCACATACCCAGCAGTTAATAATCTGAAAAGTCGAGAAATAAAAGAGCGCCATGTTGTACAAGTAAGCCTTTTGTTATGTCTTTTACAAAATTATATGCTGCAGTTAGCAATTTTTCGCAAGAGGACCCCAATATACTTTGACAGGCAGATATTTTCCATTCCAATTCAACCTGAATTCAATTAAACATACCCCTCGCCCCTGTTAAAATTATTTGCAAGTACTGCAACTCCTGAACCTCCCCCACTGCATGCCTACTCCCTGCCCTCTGGCTTTCTACAGCTGCAGAGTGGAGATTTACACATAACTTTAATGGACGCAGACCCTGTTGTCAGGGGCCCCCTTCCAATGACTCTATATTCAGAGAAGCTACTCTTTGCTTTGGTCCAAAAAAAGTTCAATCTACTGAAAGCAGTGTACTGTGTATCAATGTTTTCCAGAAGTGACTATGCAAAGCAGATATGTGGAAAAGCTCCTTAAAAGCTATATAAATAAAATTGTAAGGAACAGTACATCATTTTGATTTATATATAATATATTTTGACTCAGAGGGAAAGTATGCTAGAAAAATCTATTTTATATGTATATCTCTGAGCAACCCCAGAACCTCAGGGACCTGGACTAAAAACACTGTCCTATTGTACATTATTCCATTTACATTTTGTTTGTCATTTTTATTTTAACATTACTATCATACACATGTGAGTAGAATGCTCTGCACCATTTTTTTTCTTGTTTGCATGTTTTAATGTATTTTCCACATTCCGTGTTCTTAGTTTAACAGAACCCGTTCGCACTCCCCCACTGAGTGTTGCCATTTGACCCCATGGAGTAGAAAGGTATTGAAAACCAAGCAAAATTAATTGTTGCTCTTTCTATTATTACTAGCAATCTTTCCTTTTCTTTGCTTCACCTATACCTTTATCTTCTTTTCTTAACTCTTATTATCAACACTTTACTTATACTAATAAACAAAGCTAAAATAGTTTTACTGTAGATTCAGGCTATATCAATACTGGCATCAGGCTCACATCTGTAATGATACCCTTGCTTCAGGCAATACTTAACCAGGGGCAGCAAAAACATTCCTCTACCTACAGGTGGCCATACATGTAGAGATCTGCTCAATTGGCAATTTCACCAAATGAGCGGATCTCTATCTCCCCGATATGCCCACAATGAGGTGGGCAATATTGGGCTGATTGTGGGCCCAATCATTGGATCATAATGCAGCCAATATGATAAGTCGGATAAAGGGACTGCATCAACCAACAGATCTGATGGGATTTAACCCTGCCCGATCGGCATCTAGATGACTTTCGGCCAGATATTGATCAGTGAAGCCCACTGGAGGGCCCCACATGGGTCAATAAGCTACCATCAATGTCTGTTGCCAGCTTTTATCGGCTTGTGTATGGCCACCTTCACTCTGAACAGAATTTTTGCTCAAAACTGATCTCTCTAAACCCCATCCAAGTGCAGGATAGGTGAGGGTGGTGGGCAGCATCGGGTCTGCAGGCTCATATGACTAAAAGACAGAAACCATCCTTGATTTCCATGCATTTCAGGTGCATTATACCCTTTTGCTTAACATGAAATCAATGAATAGGGCTTGTTCCTAAATCACACTTCTTATTATCTCAAAAAATATATGAACTTGTGAACACTAGAAAGAAAGCACACAAAAATAAAAGTACGTATATATAGTGAGTCATTTTCAATAAAGAGTGAAAATTGTGAAAAAGTGAAGTGCTCAAAAAATAGTGACGGGTATGCCAAACATAAATATGCCAAAACCATTCACTTAGTAGGTCAGCCTATTCACTGGACCTCGTGTGCCTGCTGCATCTCTACACACAACTCCCTTTGAGAGTGCTTTTGTTTTTTGGTGCAGAGTTATCAGAATGTGAGTTTGGAGCTTAATAAAAAAACTCACCCACATTCTATTCATTCCTATAGGATTTTTAGAATTGTATTTATCATTGGGTGTAAGTTATAACTCACCATTTGATAAATATGGTTCTAAAAATCCCATAAGAATGAATAGAATGTGGGTGAGTTTTTATTTTTTAATCTATAAACTCACATTCTGATAAATCTGCCCCATTATATTTTTGCAAGGCAGAAATATATTATTTAATATATTTTTACGTTTTGTAGGATTCTGTTAGAACTGTTTTTCAAAAAATGGCATGTAAATCTGGTCTTCATCTCTTCAAATCTGCAGCAACCATGGACAAAATAATGGCATAAAATACCTAGATATTACTGAGATAGCATGTGGGAAATCATCTTAAAAAAATCAACTTATTATACCCCAAAGCTGGAAATAACTTGAATTAAAAAATACTCAGCTAAAACCGGTCAAGGTCATGTAGACATCAATGACAGAGGTCCCTTGAATCATTTGAAGATGTTTGAAGCCTTCATGATGTTCAAGGCTTTTTCGTGGGTTTCGCTGGAGAAATTCAAGTTTTTTGCCACAGAAAAGTAAATTATTTAGAGTATTCAAGTTTTTCACCCCAAATTCACTGATTTGAGTTTTTAACTCAAAAATTATAATAATCATAAATTAGAAAACGTTTAAGTTGTGAGTTCATCGAGGTATTAAAAAAACTCACAAAGCTCACAATCTAAATAATAGATAAATCAAGTGATTTGACTGATCAGCCTCTAGGGCTGACCAACCATGAAGACTGCTTGAAGGGCTTTTGAAGAAAAGACATACAATATAGACCAACATAGATTTTAATTTTTTTTTTAAAGAAATTTCAAGACACATGCAAATAAAGCTACAGAATGACTGGAAGGACAAAATATTTTTATATACATATTATACATATTTTTATAATACACAAGAGCCATGAATATTCTGTACATAACATCATTATTAATGTTGCTTAGTGATATCAACTGTTATAATCGGAGCTTAGTGATGTAATTTTTGTCACTCGCTTTCAAAACACTCTAGCTAAAACCTGTTGAGGTCATGTAGAAGTCAAAGGCAGATGTCCCTGAAGATGTTTATTGACATCACGGTCCACACGATTTTTTGATAAATTAATTCAATTAGTAGATTGGAATTAGTTCGACTTTTTTAATAAAAGAAAAGGATATAAATGCGAGTTTTAGTAAAAACCCCCTTAGGGGCAGATTTACTATTGGTCGAATTTCGAATGAAAAAAAAATTCTAAATTTGACCATGGGAATAGTTAGGGAATTAAAATCCTTCGAATTTTACCACAATACGATTGGTCGAACAATCGAATCATAAAAATTCCCTCGAACGATCAAATCGTTCAATTCGATCAATTCAAACGATTTTAACCATTCAATCAAATTTTTATAATTTGATCAAAATTCAGCAAAGCCACTTCGGCAGATTGAAACTGGCGAACTAGTCAAATAAAAATTTAAATGTGAAGTAATTCGATAGTCAGGTATTCGAATATTCGAATAGATTTTTATTCGAATCATTCGATTAAATTGAATTTACTGAACTCACTAGTCGAATTTACCTAATTTGCATATTCAAAAATCGAATTAGAATCTTTTTTGAAAATTCGATCGAATTTCGAATCATTCATGTGAATAGATGTGAATTTAGTAAATTTGCCCCTATGTGTTACTGTACCTTACTATATACTACTAAGGTATTTATAATAACAATTTACAAGTAAAGCTTATTTCTTGCAGATAGACACACTCATTCATTGTCCAGTTCACTATTGTTATTCAGGGAAGGAACTGGCAACAAAATAGAGCCTTTCCCCCCTAGAAGCACGCAGAAAACTTTCTTTCCTATATGTTACCTAGGAAACAAAGTCTTTTGTGCTTCATGTTGGTATGAGCTATTCATGTCTGCTGGGAAATGAACACAAAAGCTGCAAATACAGAAAGAAAAAGATGTAGACTTTTAGCAAAGTTACATTACAAATGCCTTTTCATTTGGCATATCTTTTCTATGGCCAGAAAATGCTGGAGAGGTAAGAGGCGCAATGCACTTTTCTTTCTTTTTTTTCAATTTGCTTCGGGAGATCATTTTGAGGGTAGCCACGTTTGCCAGGATGCCAAGAAAAGAAGATTAGCAAAATGGTATTGAAAAAAATATGTAGCAAATCTACCACGTGCTAAATAACAAGAGGTCCTAAATGTGATGGAAGGCAGTGTAAGAAAAAGGCAAAATTATCTATTTGTTACTTAGGTGGGGTGAAGCCTCTATTGCTCCGGAGCAGAATTCATTCTGTTGTTTATTTCCTTTATGGTAGTCTTTTCAGTAGTGAATGGTTTAGCTTCTTTCTGTTTTAACAATGGCAAAACAATGAAGACATTGCAGGCTAAACAGATCAGCCTCTCTTTCAGGCAACATTGACTAAATATGTCCTTCTTCTGTTTTCGTTTTTTTCCTTGCATTTTTCTTTTTCTACTGGCTAATTTTCCATGCTTCATCACTAACACATTTTTTCTGAATCGTGTAATATGTTATTTTCAGATCTGTGTAATATAGGTATATTAGTACAGACATATTAAACATGTGCCCCTGTGGTTGTTATTGAGCAAAAATAAATATATATTAAATATAAATTAAAATATGCTGAGAATTGCAGTTCAGCAATAGCTATAGAGACAGCATCTTAGACATTTTTTCAGATTAAATTATAATTTTTTCAGAATCTAAAATATTAGCAGATCACCACACTGACAAAAAGTTAGAAACTATTTGTTATCAAATCGGAGGTGATGTGTGGCGCAAGAATCTGCTGAACAAAATGAAAGCATTTTGTATTTAATAAATAATTCACTTGAGATGTCTCAACTTCAAGGTAGACTTGTTTTGAAAAAAGAAAGAACACAGCAATGTCTGCCCTTTGATGGGAGCAGATATTATTTATTAAGACGTTTAAAAGCACAATGCTGCTTCCTAGAGAATATTGCTTCTGAAGTCATCCCCCACCTTTGTTTTCCTTATTATTTTCATGCACTCGATTTGGTGGTTTAGATGTGTATGTGTTTTCAAGCGAAAAGGACTGTTAGATTCTTAAGACTTTTTGTAAAAAAATGTTATGTGGTTGTTATACAGGCTCATGCACCTCAGGAGGAAGATGATATCAATATAGGGCAAAGACCGAAAAACCCTATTCCCAATGTTCCATCTACACTGGATAAGCAAACCAACTGGAACAAGGCATTACCTCTCCCCACTCCTGATGAGAAGATGAAGCAGGAGTCCCAAGTGATTACTTCTTGCATTATACCCATCAATGTTACTGGTATAGTACAGACATTACATCTTCAATGTATTTTATATATGTGTATGTGTGTATAAAAAATAATGCAGTGCTATATGGTACGTTAAATTATCAGGGTAATATGTACATGTTTTGATTTCCATTAACGAAAATGGATATTAGGGTATACTCAGCATTTGTTTATTGACTGAAAGTTTGTGGGTCGAAGTGAATTTTCGAATAAAATTTGAATTTCAAAGTCATTTTGGGCTTCTTTCACTATCAAATAGTCCATAATTGGATTCGAATTGAAAACAATTTGAATTTTGAAGTACTGTCTCTTTAAAAAAACTTCCAATTTGACACTTCACCACCTTAAAACTGCCAAATTGCCATTGTAGCCTATGCGGAACCTCCTGGAACCTTTCCTGAAAATTTCTGGAAATTCAAAGTTTTTAAAAAAAATCGATCAAATCGTTCGTATTGAACAATGCATTTGAATGATTTTTATTCAATCGAAATAGGTCAATTTTCGATCAAAAATAGCTCCTAAAAAATTTGATGGTCGAATTTTGATGTTTTTTCACTTCAAAATTCGACCATTAGTAAATCTGCCCCTTAGTATGTTGCAGACAGTGATATTCTAAGACAATTTGCAATTGGTTTTCATTTTTTTTTTTTTTTGTGGTTATTTAACTTTTTATTCAGCAGTTCTCCAGTTTGCAGTTTCATCTGGCTGCTAGGGTCCAAATGCACTGATCTGAATAAGAGACTGGAATATAAATAGGATAGGCCTTCAAGAGGCCCCTATATAAATTTGAAGTTTTCATCGTCTGTGTCAATTTAAGCCTGAAAAGCCAAATTTTGGGGGTTTTTGTGAGAAAACTAAAAATTTGTGCAATTCAGGGAAAAAACCTGAAAAATTTGAGAAATTCAGTAAAAGGTCCAAAAAATCAGAGCATTTCGGATTTTATTGTTTTTTTTCCGCGATCCGATTAACCCAAGTTTTTTTTTTAATAAATGAGCTCACATCAGGCATGGGAATTTGGTCTTTTTTTTTTTTTTATAAAATATGAGATAAATTTGGATTTTAGCAAATAACCCCCTAATAGTAAAAAATTGTGCATGATGTTACACTAGCAATATGGCATCTCTATTCAACATGTAGATTAGAAATGTTGTTTACCTACACTGTGCAATACCCTGAAACTTATCAGCCTGTATAAAGGGAAATTTTATATTGAAAATAAACCCTATTAATATTAGATTTTTCATATTAGACATCACACCATTGTCATTGTTTTCAGTATCATGATGGACATGATCATGATGTTTATAGATTTATTATATTGTATTGTGTAGTAGTATATATTTTATTGTAATGTGGATTCATTTAAAAGAACATGTAATTCAAAGCAAATATACACTGATTGAAAGTATTCAGTGGCTTTAAAGTTATTTGTAAATAAATAGAATTTCAGTTGAAAACAGAGTTTTTCTCTTTCTGTTTTCTGGGTCTGACTCTTAAAACAATGTAACAGGAGTTAGTTCCCCTCCAGGTATTTTAATCACCTGGCCAGCAAGAATGATTCAGGAGTTAGAGCCAGGAACGCAGAGAATGTAAACAATTAGTGATGGGCGACGCGCGGCAAAAACGCGACTCGTTTCGTGAATTTTTTTGCCAACTTGCGAATTTCGCTGGAAATTCGCTAATTTTTCGGCGAAGCGAAATGGGGGAGATTCGCCCATCACTATAAACAATTAGATAGATACTGCTGTCAATAGTAATTACATTTACAAATAACTTTAAAACCAAAAAAATTGTACAATTCATGTATGTTAAAAAGTGGCTAAGAATTATACTTTTCATCAATTTGCTGCCACATGATGATAATGACGATTATGCAAAGAACTGTGTTTGTGTGGAGTCTGCAAACTAGGATACAAATTGTAGATGTTAAAGTTTCTAAAATCCCTGATATATATTGCTTAATAATAATCACATTCATAGAGGGAAAAAAGCAGTTTTTGGGAACATCAGGACAAAATGTTGATTCAAAATCCATGTAAACAATACTAAGGGGCAGATTAACTATTTATGAGTTAAAAAAAACTTGATTTTTTTTTTTTTTTTTTTTTTAAACTTGAATTTTTCGAGATTTATTATACCCCGAAGCTGGAAATAGCTTGAATACAAGGGTAGTAGGAAGGTGTGCAATGAGACTGTGACCACAAAATACCTATAGACAAATACAAGAGGTACTCTGCATTCAACCCATAATCAATATATTTAAGACATTGAGACATTTTGTGCATACAGCTACAAATGCCATACCCTTTAAACAACAGGGATTGTTTGTTCATATATTTCAATATATTTAAGCTTGCATCCTCGCCTTATGTTTTAAAAATTAGTGGTGAGCACAACTTTCCCTTGTTTATTAAGGGTAGTAGGTAGTACGGTTTAGGAAGTCAGTTCACCTGATTTTGGCTAGTTAGCTTTTGCACAATATTATTTAGACTATGTATAAAGTGAAATATAGACTAGTACATGAAATTATATCACTGATGATCAATAAGAAAAATAAAATCTGTGCAAACATTAACAACAAATTTCTAATGGTTGCAGGGGTTGGATTTGATAGAGAAGCGAGCATACGCTGCTCACTTGTTCATTCACAATCTGTTCTTCAGCGTAGACGGAAATTGAGAAGAAGGAAAACTATATCAGGAATTCCCAGAAGAGTTCAACAAGAAATAGGTTTGGCTTGGTTTTATATTTAATATTTCAGGTTGTGTAAGAGTTTATTGTGATAAATGCATTTTACTGTGTCAATCTATCTTTATCTATTATCCAGTCTGATTTAACTATAAAACTGCATTTGTGCTACACCTCTGTGTAGAACAGTAGTGTGTCCAAAACATAAACAAACACTATAGGTTACAATAACACAAAATAATAATTCCTAAAAAGGAAATATTTGGGGGCTGATTTATCAAGGGTCGAATTTCGAAGAGGAAAATATTTCGAAATTCAACCATCGAATTTAAATACTTCAACTTCGAATAGCGAAGTCGAAGTTTTTTTCATCAAATTTGGCTATCCTGCGGTTGAAATAAAATCATTCAGTCAAATGATTAAATTGTTCAAAACATTCGATTTGAACGATTTTCGCGTACAGTCGAATGATTTTTCTTCGACTTTAAAAAACTTGCTCTAAAAAAATGCTCTAGAAAGGTCCACATAGGCTAACATAGCACTTTGGAAGGTTTAATCTGGTGAATTATTGTAATCAAAGTTTTTTTATAGAGAAAGTACTTATCGTGTTATCGAATGGTCGAATGTTTGAACTTTTATACTTTGATTCGAAGTCCTAGTAACCTATTGGATGGTGGAAGTATCCAAAAAATTACTTTGAATTTTGAATTTTTTAACTTCCCTCGAATTCACTTCGACTCTTGATAAATCAGCCCCTTGAAGTAGAAAAGCAAAAAGAAAACTGGTAAGTAAAGAATGAGAGGAATATAGGTTTTTAATCATCACATAAAGCTAGCCACTTTGGAGCTTGGTACATGTATTTGAGGTGGCAGCACAGTTTAGGACCATAATATTATAATGATTTTATGGTTATTCACCTCCAATACCTACCCACAGGGTAAGTCCTGGGAGTGTGCCAGGAATCCTACCCTTAAAAAATAAAACACAGATAGATATGCAATGGTTATTTTTTTGGCTAATATGTAAAATATCAGTAGTCCATGGTAGCGTTCGTTGACATACCTTGGCTCAATATAAATATTTTTTTAAAAAAAACCTTACTTTAAACAATGACTAAGTTAGAAGTTACTTAAATATATGATAAGGAACTATTTCCTATATGTGTATTGCAGATTCTGATGAATCCCCGGTTGCAAGAGATCGTAATGTTATAGTTCATGGCAACCCTGAGCTTGCCAGCTCTGCAAACAGGAGATCTGGTACACGTGATACAGAGTGCCAAACAGATGATATACTTATTGCTGCTCCATCTCGAAGAAGAATTAGAGCTCAAAGGGGTCAGGGTGTTGCAGCATCTCTCTCTCATTCTGCTGGTAACATTGCAGCCCTAACAGAGAGTGGGGACCAGATGTTTAAAAACACAGTATCCAGTCGTATTCGTTCAAGGAGTCTTCCTAGAGAAAGTGTTAGCGCAAGCAATGACCATGACTGCAGTGCACAATCCTCAACGTATGAAGAAGATTGCTATATGCCCTGCACAGAAAGAATACTAAAGAAAGATAAAGATAGTTTAACCAGTCAAGAGTCTCCAGACCACCAGCCATTAGGCTTAACCTATTCCCAACACCGGCATAGCCCGCAGTTACATTTGAATGAAAGGGGAAGATCAAGGCTATCAAGAATGGCAGATTCAGGGAGCTGTGATATCTCTTCAAATTCAGATACATTTGGAAGCCCTGTTCACTCAATTTCGGCAGCAGGTGTGTTGTTGAGCACACACATGGATCAGAAAGATGACCATCAGTCGTCTAGTGGAAACTGGAGTGGAAGTAGCTCAACCTGTCCCTCCCAGACATCAGAAACTATCCCTCCAGCTGCATCTCCTCCACTGACTGGATCTTCCCATTGTGATTCGGAGTTATCCCTGAACACAGCTACCCATGCTGGTGAAGATTCTAATGTTTTCATCACTGAACAATACAGCGATGACCACATAGACAACATAAGAGGGCACAGAGCCAGTTCCTTTACATCCACAGTTGCTTATCTGCTTGATGATCCAAACAATAGTAATACCAGTGACAGTGAATGGAATTACCTTCACCATCACCATAATGCGTCATGTCTTCAAGACTTTAGTCCACAGCACTTAAAGACAGACCGCTTAGCCTGCCCTAGTTTTTCCAGTATGGGCACTTATGACAGCTTTCTTGAAAAACCTGCATCTGAAAAAGCAGATACAGGTTCATATTGTTCTGTAGACACTGAAGGATATTATACCTCCATGCATTTTGACTGTGGTCTCAACACTAGTAGGAGTTATATTTGTAACTATGCACCAACAGGGTCAGAAATAGATCACGGTCCTGGTGTTTCTTCCATGAACACAGATAGTGCTTGGCAATGTTATATGGATGAAGGAAATGAAGGGAACCAGAATATCTCATTTAAGAAACCAAAGGCAAAGCCTACACCACCAAAACGTTGTTCATCTTTAAGGAAATCTGACAACAACACAGATATTCTTGAGAAGAAAGAACCAAAGATAGTCTGTGGTCAGCAGCAAGTGATTCACTCTTCCAGGGAAATGAAGCTGCCACTTGAGATGTCTAATATTCCTTCAAGAGTTGAAAACTTTGCTACACCAAATCAACAAGAAATACCATGGGTTAACCAGGATGACAATGATTTAAAGAAAGCTCAATTTCTAACCACAGATGTTCCTTCTTTTAAACATGAGAGTGGAGAGCAGTCTGACTATGCAGATCTGTGGCTCCTCAATGACTTGAAAACAAGTGATCCGTATAGGTCATTATCAAACTCAAGCACTGCTACGGGTACTACAGTCATTGAATGCATTAAGTCACCAGAAAGTTCAGAGTCCCAGACATCACAATCTGAATCCAGAGCAACTTCACCATCACTTCCTTCTGTTGAAAATGAGTTCAAATTGTCTTCTCCAGAAAAGTTTGCTGGCTTAGCATCACCCTCAAGTGGTTACTCTAGCCAATCAGAAACCCCTACATCCTCCTTCCCCACACCTTTCTTTTCTGGGCCCCTTTCACCTGGTGGTAGCAAACGAAAGCCAAAAGTTCCAGAAAGAAAATCTTCTTTGCAACCTCCTTCTGCCAAATGTGGTAATGTGTTGGGAGGCAAAGAACTGGAGCTTCCAACTATACCTCCTACCCATCTTGACCTAAGTGCTCTTCATGTTTTACATAAGCCATTACCTTACAGACCACAGATGCATGCTTTCAGTCATAATAACCAGAATATGTCAGAAGATCAGTTTGACTCAAATTCTTCACCAGCTCTTGCCATAACACCATCTGTACTTAAATCTGTCCATCTCAGATCTGCGAACAAGCACCATAAAATGTCAAAGCAAAGAGAAACCAGCAATATTGTATGCTCACAGGATCCCATAATAACAGTGGATACCTATACCACAGAAAAATCAATTGTGACATCAGCTAGAAAATCAATTTTGCGTCAGTTTTCTACAGAGGAAGCCATTGTACCATATATGGATTCCTCAACAGTTGACACCAGTCCAGAAAGTATGTTTTTTGACAAGTGTGCGTTGTTTACTGGTCATGGAATGTACAGACAGGACAAAGATACAAATATATTTGGAGTGACTAAAGAACCCTGGGCTCATGAAATTGTGCAAGAAACTGTGTTTTTAGCACAGCCAGAGACCACAACAACAACTTTTCAAGAGTACTATGAGAAAAAGAATTCTAATGAAATTTCTGTTGAACAATGTGACCACATTCAAAAGGATAATCAACTTAAGTTGACTCCAGACATACATATACAGGATGATGTAATGACTATACCAGAACCTGTAAAAGAAAATACTACTGAGTTTGCATTGCAAGACAATGATGCTGAAACATCTTTAATGCATGACAATGAGCCAGACTTGAGCAACAATGATAAAGTGCCTGGAAATACTCTCAGCTTTGAATCAGAACTCCCCACTGTATATTCACTCAGCGATGAATGTCCAGAGCAGGAATCTGAATTTGTATCAGGAATTCCAACCAAAAGTGCCTCAGAGGACAACAGATTTTGTGAACCATCTGAAAACATGGAAGACACCTCAGAGAAAGGTATAATTTTTATATAAATATAATTATATAAATATCTATATTTTATATATGCATTGTACACACGGACTGCTGTTAATGAGTATTTTTAAACGCTATTGCAAACCAACAAAAATTTGCCAGTGGAAAAAAACCTGCACATTTTAGCATTTGTAGCAGTGTGCAATAAACTTTTTAGTAAAACTTTGCACCAAAAAATACTGTGCCTATGCACATTTAAAATTTTAAATGTAATAAATGTCTAATAAGATAATGAGTAATAAGATGACATTTATTATTGGTCAGTACTTGAACAACACCATACCACCATACACCTTGATCACATTAAAGGGCAGTAGAACCCCCATGTTAAGTTTTTCAGGGGACCAGAAAAAAAGTTTAAAATCCATGTATATTCTCACAAAAACTTCATAAGTCTATGGGAGCTTGCACCTCCTAAATGCCCATGGAGCATTTGCCAATACCAATGGAGCTGGTTGTGGATGGACTACATATTGGTTTTTAAAGCACAGTTTAAGACACATTCTTTGCAATTATACAAACATTAATAACAGCCTTATATCATAATTATTTCTAATCAAATAACAACCAATATAACTCAGTTGCAACTTTGTTGGGGCCCTTTATTATTTACTATTGGACTCCTGAGCTTATAAAGGAGTTCCCATATATTGAGATATACATGTTGAAGGAGTAAGTTGTTTTCTGGTGGGGTTTAGCCTCCTTATGGTGTTGTTCAATTCTAGGAGAGTGAATGTCCAGTAGAAGAGTGAATGTCCAGTCTATTACCCAAGCCTAACAGGGCCCCCTGGAGTGACATATATTCATTGCCTTAACATTACAAGGATTTAAGTTAAGGATCTCAGTTTTAGATAAAATTGGCAAAATTCTGACCAAACTGTTAAATAAATGACAGTATGCTCAGGTCTAGAACATTTTATATTATCTGAGCTTATAAGGGAGTTCCCTATATTGATATATACATGTTGAAGGAGCAAGTTATTTTCTGGTGGGGTTTAGCCTCCTTATGGTGTTGTTCAATTCTAGGAGAGTCAATGTCCCGTACAGACTACAGACTGAGAATAGGTACCAGTAAACTGGTAATTTTTATATCATTTATTTTAATTATGTAATTTTGCTTTGTCTTCCTCCTGTAACACAGACTCATCTCAGAGTGAGGACTACCTAATTTCACCAATGAGTGAGGACTCACAGGCAGACACAGATGATGTCTTTGTGTCCCCAAACAAACCTCGAACAACAGATGATCTTTTTGCAGCCATTCACAGGTGATATACCTTTTTTAATATATCCAGATAGCAGCTAGATTTTAAATCAAATATGTCAAAATGTGGCTCTCCAGCTAAATTATTCATACCCATCTGATTATAACATTTTTTGTTTTCTTCTTGAAATGTTGTAACATTGTCCTATCGTGTTGCACAACATAGCCCTAGACTTGCCCCATGAAAATGATCCACTCTTTTGATGGCTTTTCACACTGGTCAGTGCTTTTCTCATAAGATAAAATTGTTTTCAGAAAATGCTTTCAGGTGAAAAAAAAATTCAGAAGTGAGAAACTGCAATTCTAGTATCTTTGCCCCTAAACTTTCTTTTAGGTGACCATAAATTAAGCAGAATCACCTCTTAAAAAGGGAAGCAACAAGAACATCTTGTTCAATATGTTATTTTTTTTAATTATTATATAATGTATTGCCAATTAATTCCAGATAAAACTGATTCTGATTGTATTGTAGTTATTCATTGCCTTAACATTATAAGGATTTAAGTTAAGGTTCTCAGTTTTAGATAAAATTGGCAAAATTCTGACCAAACTGTTAAATAAATGACCTTGTGCTCAGGTGTAAAAAAATTAATATTTTCTGTGCTACTTAAAGGGGATCTATGGTCAAAAATTTAAATTCCCCTTTGGCTTTGGGGAGTTAATATAAGCGTTTTTGCAAATTCAATTAATTACCAATGAAAACCCGAGTAGGCAGCGACAGTTTGCAGAGGCCTGCTCGATGTGCCTCACTGTCACTCCCACCGTCACTGCCTTTTTCATTGGTAGACGGGCAGGAAATAGCAGAGGCAGGCGGAGCAAGAAGAGGAGATGGCCAAAAGCCAAAGGGGAATTAAAATTTTTGACCACAGATCCCCTTTAAGCAATCAGATTTGTTACCAATTTTTTGTATATGCCCATTAGTTCAAGTGCCAAAAAAGACAATATTATGGTCTGTTTGGGTATTAATCTCAAATGAGTGATTTGGTAAGTTGATCTACATAACTTCTACACATTTATTATAACAAAGTATTTTATTCAAGCAATAATATGGCTGTTGACTAGTGATGGGCGAATCTATCCCGTTTCGCTTCGCTGAAAATTCGAGAATTTCCATAGAAATTCGGGAATTGGCGAAAAAATTCGCTCAATGAGTCGCAGCACGTTTTTTGACGTGCGCCGTGTCGCTTTTTTTGATGCATCGCATAATTTTCGCCACGCATATTGCGATTCAGGTCGTTTTCGCCGCGCGTCGTGTCAATTGCATCATTTTAGCCGCGTGACTCGGTTTTTTTTTTTTTTACGCCGGCGAATTTTCAGCAGGCAAATTTTCGCTGGCGTTTCACGAATTTATTTGCTGGTGGCGAATCGCGGGAATTTTTCCCGCGAATTCGCACCTGGCGAATAAATTCGCCCATCACTACTGTTGACTTATTTCTGGTTGTAATCATTTATATTATACTTCATTATTTAAACAAATATTTTCTACCTTAAACAGATCCAAACGAAAAGTACTTGGAAGAAAAGATTCTGGGGACTCCACTGTGAAAAGCAAATCAAAGCCAATAACTGGGAGCAGTGGGGCCTCTGCTGCCTCTCAAAAGTCTCCTGGTCTTATCTACAGGAGTGCCAAAAAATCCAACACATCCAATGAAGAATTTAAGTTGCTACTATTGAAAAAGGGCAGCAGGTCAGAAACCAGTTACCGCATGTCTGCTACTGAGATTTTGAAGAGTCCTGTAACACCTAAAACCCTTGGGGATCTAGCACTTGACTCCTCCTCAAGCTCTGAAGAGGGTGGTCAATTATCACCTGGTAGTGATGCATTTTCACCCTTATCCCCTTGTTCTCCTCGTGTTATATCTGAGGGGTTTTCTGCAAAAAGTGGAACTATGTCTGCTGCCTCAAGAGTGGGAAGGTCTAGAGTGCCTCCTGCTGCTAGCAGTAGCCGTTACAGTGTCAGGTGCCGTTTTTACAATACTCCAATGCAGGCCATATCCGAAGGGGAAACAGAAAACTCAGATGGTAGCCCTCATGATGACAGGTCCTCACAGAGCTCAATGTAGGAATATTTCCTGATTCATGTTAGATTATATGTGTGCCAGCCCATATTTATTAAGGTAAAATATTCCTTGTTGAAAATGTTAAACGGAACATGTCCAAGAATTCATTGGAAAATAATATGTGAATGGTATGTACCAGAATTCTTGCACCAGAATTCTGTATTCTGATGAACTATTTAATTTGCCATATATAAACTTGACAGTAGAATTTGGATCAGACAACAAACAAACTGGCAAAGGCACATAAATCCCATCAAGGATTTAAAGAAAACTAGTGGACAACAGCAACAAAAAGACTGTGATTATATTAGTGCAATTGTTTGTCATTTTCCATTCCCACCAATAAGATCACATTCTGTTTTAACAACTTTTTTTTAACTTATGATTCTTAGTATTAACTACTTATACTGTATATCCACTTTAAGGGAGTGAAAAAAACAAAAATAATATTATGGAAACAATGTTCATATATTGTAAAAACATATATTGCTAAAGTGCTTCCCTGGAAATCAAAAAGATTTAAAACAGTAAATAAACCTTGAATATACATATTTTTGTACAAATTCAGGAAAAAATGAGAGTGGATTTTAAAGAAACTAAGATAAGAAAACTGTAAATGCCATATTTTTGATAAAACTGTAAATAGGAATATGTAACTTAAAGTGTATATGCAGCCAATGAATAAAAGGCATTAGAATTTCTAGAGTGTTTTACTCTGCCAGTGCTATATAACCTGCTGAAGCACTAAAAACGATAAAAAAAAGTTGTTGATGAAAATAAATGAGAACATAATTGTATTCTGTGAATACCACTGTCATAATCTGCATCACAGTAAATCATACCCATTACTAACAAAGAATTATGAGCCTCAAATTAGTTTTTTGTAAAAAAATTTTAGCAGGCCTGCTTTTTAAGGTTTTTACATATAAAACAAATTTGACTGTACTGTAACATTGTTTTTGTTTTTTTTTCAATTTAAAGTTACTTTTCTGCTTGAAAACCAGCAGAATACCAAAGCAGTGCCATCAAAGATATTTTAGCACTTCCTTGAATCTAGTGCTAAATGATGTCAAAATGAAACGATTAATCCAAGTAAATAAAGCTGTAGTCAAACACAGCTCATTTATTGGCGATCTGCCCACCACACTAGTGGAAGGCCAAGTTGCACTGATCCTTTATTTAGCCTGTGTGGTAAAAAAGCAGATCAAACAGGGACTATAGTAGAATGCTGGTATCTTTTTGGCACAGCCAATTGCTTTTTACATACACTAATGGGAAGTACTGGTTAACCAGATTCTCAGTCCAGATAGACCACCTGAAACCTTAAGGCATAGTGCAATAGTTTGCCAACATTCCACCCAACAGGCACTACAGATTGTAGCAAAATCTAATTAATATAAATGTAACTGTTCAGTATTTGGCAGGTGGAACAGCTTTTAATAAGAGTGATAGCAGCATGACTGATTTTTCACATGTGTGAAAATCATGCAGTATAGTAAGAAAAATTTTGTGTGATTAAAGAGGTTTAGACACATCAATTCCTTTGTCCTGCAAAGTACAGGCACTTTGTTGACCACAGGGAGTGCAAATACTAGCAGGCAGCAAACTGCCCTGTGTGTGTGCCCTAAAGGCCTGTTCTCAGATGTAGCTACTGTATTTCTGTCTGTGTGAGCAGACATCTGTGTAGCTTTGTTGCAAATATAAAAAAAATGATCAATAGAATATAAAATACTACAACTTAAAACCATAGGTTGAAAATACAGCTTAAAAAGCCAAAGTGGGTCAGCCATGTCTTAACTGAGATTCAAAATATGCCCTGGCATTTCAAGTACACTGAGGCCCAGACAGTCTCCCACTGGTCAAAAAAATACAGATGATCAGTCCAGGATTGGTCAGCTCTATGTAGGCAAAAGTTTAAGATTTGCTGGTCAAGAATCTGGGCAGTGGCTACTTTTTATAAAGTATTTATAAATACGTGGAAAAATTGTGATTTTAAGAGGTCATACATAACTGAAAGTAGAGTTAAATTATAGGAAACAACATCTAGAAGTGCCATTAAATTAAATTACTAAGAGCACAACTGATTTAATGATGCACATATAAATACTAAGATAATACACAGGTAACTTTTAAATACCCAATAAACCTTAAAACATTTAAAACATATTGAAGGAATTTTAGGATATTGTAAAATAAAACAGCACAGGTGTTATGTATAAGAAACTATTACTCGTGATGCTACCACACATCTGCTTGGTTAAATTTGTTGCACATAAATGTAGCCCCCAGTTTCTACTAGAAGTTATTTCAGTTTTTATTTACAACCTATTTATTATTTTTTTACTGCTTAAAGAGGTTTCTGCTCATAGTTTTTTCAAAGGAAAAGTATTGCTCTTTGCAAACAAGCATAATAATCATGTTTTGATGGAGGCAACATTGTTATCCTTGCAGGTTTGACACATACTTCTGATTTCGTTTTTACAATCATGGCAAGCGCACAATCAGGGGCTGAGTTTCTATAATTCCAGCTGAGGAATCCTGATTTTTCAAACAAAAACTTTAATTACAATTTGTCCACCATTTGTGTTGGAGATTAGTCATGGAAAAATGTTGAACGCTTGAATAAAAGGAACATACTTTTCTTCTAATTATTGTCATTAATAAATATACAGTAGTTGGTCTTTGTTATTTGCTAAATTAACAGGGCAAAATCTGAAATTGATAGTCACATTCTATTTTAATTGCATCTCATTCTTTCGAGCACAATGAAAAGTCAGAAGTCCACTGAGAAGCCCTCTGCGCCTTATCTCTTACCTTATCAATACAATACATTTTCCCTGCTTCAAATAAAGTAAACACTCTGCTAGAGGGTGATGGATACCTGTAATTTATATTAACACCAGGTCCAACAAATAAAGTGCCACAGCAACTGTGTGTTTCAACAAACTATTACACACTGAACTAAAATTGGATGCATTTAAGAAAGACTGAGTAGGCCACACTATGTAGCATCACATTTTTACAATAAAGCATTTATTCGTTTGTTCTTGAAGAATTATCAGCAGTTTAATATTGCTGAAAAGGTTCAGTAATAAATAGTGCAATTAGTATTGGTTAGCAGGTTAAGCAATTGAAAATTGAAAATTAATTCGTGGAGAGGTTTGTTTTTAATTATCCAACTCAATTTAGCAAAAAAGATAAATATAATTTACACTTAAGTAACAGTACATTTGTATGTAAATATTGCATCTGGTTTTACACTAGAAATTCAAATCAAATCCTTATAATCCAATTTTTCAAATATGTAATAAAAATATCAAAAATTCTTGTGTTTGCTTGCAAAAATGATATTTCTACAATGATACATAATTCCTTAAGAAAGATTAGCACTTTGTTTAAAGAACTTGAATAATTAATGAATAGAAGGCCACAAATGTGCACTTGGCAAGTAATAGCAGTGACATCTGACATCAGTGAATTCTGTTTTTCTTAAAATCTGTCTTTTGCACGTGCTAGAAAGTTGTTGTAATTTGCACTATAATGAAGATAAAGGTCTGTGGTATAATGAGCATGGAAGGAATAGTGAAAAAGTAGTGTTTACATTTCAAAGGTGAATAAGAAAGAAACACATGAAAGCAAACTGTAAGTTAAGGTGGTAATAAAAGGTTTAACACAGAAAGAATAGTTTTATGCTAATAGGAAAGATATAAAATATAGGCAGCTATTCATACAGCAAACTATTTAATTAGTGCCACTGGAAGATTTCAAACATTGTTAACATTATATTAACCATATAACAATTGCAGTGTATGTGTTTAGCATGGTTTAGTCATACATAAAGCCCACAATTGAAAAGAAAGCCCAGAAGACTTTAAAGTGAAACCTAGAAGTACCATTCACTGTGACCCTAACTATGTGAACCTACAATGCTACATACAATAACTACATACAATACTGTACAGACCAATTACCAATAAGATGCTAGACAACTTAAAATCAGGTTTAATGGTATAACACACAGTTTGCAATTATTTTGTTTGCCATTGACCAATGGTAGGCAAGTTATTATCCCTGCTTTCATCATTCTTGGACAGGATCATTGTAGTAAAATGACATCTGCCAAAGCTGTAAACCACCACCATCCTTGATTAAGAATATAAAAGCAATACCCTCCTACTTACTTTGCTTGGGAAGCTGGTTATTTTTTATCACATTTTCAAAATGAAAAAACTAAATACATTAACCACAAAACTCAGATTATCTGTGTATCACATTAATTCGCCAGCATATCCATTGTTTTATCTTCTGTGTTTAACAGACTTGTTTTCATGTATAGAAATAGTTCCTGCTTTATTGCTTTCATTTTTCCTTGTGTCCTTATTTTACTTTAGCTATTAGGCAACTAATATGGTAAATTGCTCTGAATTTATGTCAAGCTGTCCTCATAAATAACAATGTGTTGAAGCATAAATACCCATTCTAAAGTTTACCATGTAAGAATAGATATTTTAATTTCAATTTATAATTGGTAGAAAAATATTTGCAAAAATGTTATCTGTAGTTTTTTACTCACCTATTTGTAAAGAACAGCAATTTAAAGCTAGCAACTCCCACAATGTGCCAACACTTCTTTCTTCAACTAAAAATATGTGCTATTAATTGATTTAGCTCACCCTCTTTTATTTTGTGTACAGAGCAACTTCCTGCAAATGTGAATTGCCTGGCACCATCTATTTACCATGAAATTTGATTTGTCAGTAACACTAATCAACGCAAGTAGTATGACTAATTCTATCAATACAAAGTATATAAAAGCAAATATGTAAAAATATTCTGTGGTCATAGAAAACTATTTAAGCAACACCACAATCATTTACAACACATTAAGGGGCAAATTTACAAAATTCACGTGAAATGATCGAAGTTCGATCGAATTCGATCGGATACCGATCGTACAAATTTTTCGTATATTCGGATATTTTAATTTGGCCTCTTCAATCATTGAATACCGAATTACCAAATAGATCAAATATTCGATCATTCGATGATCGAAGGAATCAAAATTTTTAAATTGTTCGAATGCCTACTTCACCAGATTGAACCGACCGAATTGCAATAGAAGCCTATGGGAACCCCCCCAAGTCCTGCTCAAATACCTTTCGTACGATCAAAGCGTTTGAACTGTACAAATTTTTCTGAGGCTCGAAGGAAATTTTACGATTTTTTCGTGATATCGAGTAAAATGATAGCCTAAAACAATTCGATAAGCATTCGACCATCGAATTTCGAGTAGGATCGAGAGAATTTTGGGGAATAATAGTAAATTTGCCCCTAAGTATAAAATAGAAATGTATTCAATGTAGGTGACATGTCTGAGAATGAATGTGTCAATGTGAATTCAATTTTGTAAGAGTGTAAATGAATGCACCGTAAGGTGGGAGATTTCTACTTACAAAAATGATGGAATACATTGTATTTATACAATAGATGGTGTCTGTGTATGTGAGCTTGTTTGGAATTAAATTAAGAGGGATGTATGGTGTTGTTAAAATCATTGTCGGCGCTATACAAATAAATGATGATGATGATGATGATGATTAAGGAATGTGGACCCCCTGCTGGATTTATTGTTTCCAAATTTGACTTTCAAATCAAAATATAGAACAAAGACTGCACTAAAAGAGTTGGCAAGCAGTACCTCTTCATCATAAAAATAGCATATAAGATTAATCATTAATTATTATTAAAAGTATACAGTCATTTTTTTTAAAAAACGGTCCCTCAAATGTATATGAAACAATTGAAAATAATGTGGATTTTCTTTGACTCAATGTGTAAAACCTTATTTAATAGTGAAAAATGGGAAATAAGTAATTCTATGTAAAGTGCTATAGTTCCCAAGGAACAGGCAACAAAACCATGTTAAGTAATAAAACCTATTTCAATGATGGAACATAATAGTTCAGATGTAATATAGTTACTTACATTATACATAAACACATTTACACTATTAGTGAATGTCATAGAGTCACATTCTTCCTTCAGTTAATTCAATCTAAATCAGTGTAAATATAGAAGTACATATAAAACATTTTAGTTTCAGCTACTTTGACAAATTATATTATTTTAATTATTACAGGTAACATAATCCACAAAATTGTACACTGGATTAGGAGTGTGAGAAACTAGGATAAGATATAAATAGTATGACAAGCAAAACCACACAACATAGAAACAGTAGAACAAGCATAAACAACCAAGATATAAGTGAGGAAGGCTCTGCCTATTAGATTTAGTGTTCATTGTTTTTGTCACCTGGTGTATTATGGCAAGAAAAGAACAGCCCAAACCAGTGAAAGCACCAGTACTGGTGATTTTCAGTCTGAAAATTTTCACTAATGCATGTTTGGCCTAAAAAGCTGTACTGGCATTTCCTATTTTAAGCGAATACAGGGGTGGCTTAAGGCTATGTGTTGCAGTCTTAGGGGCCAATTTCCGAAATTCACGTGAATAGATTAAAGGTCGATCGAATTCGATCGAATAACGATCGTATCAATTTTTCGTGAAATCGAAACGTGAATTTTGGCCTCTTCGATCATCGAATATCGAATAGATCGAATGATCGGATATTTGATCATTCGATCATTCGATGATCAAAGGAATAAAAATGTTAAAGTTATTCGACTGCTTACTTCGCAGATTGAACCTACCGAATTGCAATAGAAGCCTATGGGAAGCTTCCCATAGGCTTCAGAGACTAAGGGGCCAATTTACAAAATTCATGTGGATTCGAAGTTCGAACGAATTCAATCAAATTTCGAACGTAGGATTTATTCATTTGATCGAATATGTGAATTTTGGCATATTCGATCATCGAATAGGGAATGGTCGAACGATCGAATACATTTGAATAGAGACGAATGAACGAATATTCGATCATTCGACCAGCGAAGGATTTTAATTAAGTTTATTCGATTGCCTACTTTGGCAGATTGGACCTACCGAATTGCAATAGAAGTCCTGATCGAATAGGATTCGTACGATCGAAGTCATCGATAGTTCGAATCGTATGAATCATTCGAATGAACGATTGATTTATTCATTCAGTCGAATGATTTATTCGACTGATCTAATAAATTTGTATTCCTTCGTCGAATGATCGAATATCGAATAAAAAGTAGCCTAGAACTATCGAATATCGAGTAGAAACAAATTTTTTTTGGGAATAATAGTAAATTTGCCCCTAAGTCCTGCTCGAATACCATTCGTACGATCGAATCGTTCGATCATTTCGAATCGTACGAATTTTTCGGACACTCAAATTAAATTTTATAATGTTACGGTATCCGATCTTACGAATTCATCGAGAAATCGAATATCGAGTGAAATGATAGCCTAAAACTATCCGATAAGCATTCGATGGTCGAATGCTTATCGAATTTCGAAATTGGTCAAGCTATTTTCTGGGAATAATAGTAAATTTGCCCCTTAGTCATATATGAAGCTTCTAACTAAAAGCACATTTCAGTAAATGATTTACTTAGCAATACATCTCTGTAAGGTTTACTTGTTAAGCATATAATGAAGGGAAAGCAAAATACATTTTTTAAGAATGGTATAAGCAATTCTTAATAATATTTAGTAAAAAGTTTTTATTTACTTCAATAAGTAGATTTTACATGTTGATTAATGTGGGGCTAATGAGATCTTCCAGCTGCTTCCCTGCTGTTTATGCTTTAAATGGATTGATGCCCTTAGGCAACCAAAGCATCTACAGTGGCAATGAGGATTACATGGATGGCCTTTCTGTAGGTGCTATCCATATACATGGATATATACTATTTTTGGTTCTTGGCCAACAGAGTGAAGCAAGAAAAGTAAATGGACAGCTAATAATTCTGAATTTTAAGTGGACAACAACATTTGATTAATTGTGCCTTTTGATTTATTATTTACAGCATAAATTATGTCATGTTTGTGAGACTGAGCCCCAGACACACTATAATATCTATTATATAATATATAATAATCACAGTGAAATAATTTATCATGAAATGTTAAACTAGCTGCAAACTTTTTCAACATATCGATAAAGCACTTTCTGTTCTGCTACTCCTGGCACTGTGAATACACTATGGCCTTGTAGAGAAGAAGATGTAGCCTTCCCATTATACTTGCAATGTGAAAATGTGTTTAGTTTTTGCAGATCACCTAACAGAACAGCAGCATTGGCATGTACATGTTGACTACCACACTGATCCAGAGTATTTATAACACAGGGTTATGTTTAAAAAGTGTACTTGCTCTGCAGCATAATTTAGTTATATAATGATCATGTCAAACTAGAAATAATGGTCTTTTGCAATCTAACCTTTTCTACTCTCAAAATAGAAAAGCAGGCTGATGAAAAAATTGTTGGGTTAAGCTCACGTGTAGTACCATGATCATATCTGCATGCACAAGAACTGGAAATACTAGGAGAGTTAAACAAAAGCTTTTTTTTAACATAGCTTCTACTTAACTGTGCTTAAATGGTCTCAGAACAGAACGTTAACCCATACTGATAAATACTGCTATCTCATTTTCTATTTTAACTATCACTCCATAGCTTTAAGCATGTCCTTGTTTATACCTATGCTCCTTAATATGTTCTAAAGATATTAGAAGTGATAGGTATCGGTCTCTAGTATGATACACACACTATTCAAAGAGGCAACACTGAAACATATAATAGATACATTGTTCAGTGACATTTATAAAGACTCACCTGCACTTCCATTGACACTGTGAATGGAACTGGCACCTCCTTTATGTATGGGGCACTTGGTCAGAATCAAATCAAATGTCCCTTTCTATAGTGACATGGAAAAACCATGTTTCAGCTGTAGAGATGCTGCAACACCCAGAATGTCTGTGGAAGAGAGCTGTATATGCAGAATTAAAGTGGAAACACCAGTAATGGAAGCAAAAGACTTTAACTTAGCAAGTGTTGATATGGAGTTAAATAGGCCACTGTTAGCAGCTCCTGTTTAGCAGTTCTTGATAAAGGCCCCAGTATGGGCCGAAACGTTGGAAATGCATTGTGAATAAAGTACATTCATTTTTCACAAAAGAAAGGAGTGCAGGTCCATTTGCTATTTTATATATATATATATATATATATATATATATATATATATATATATCAAGTAAAATTGTATTTATTGTTTACTCAAGGGGTACTACTAACCCTTGCTACATGAATCCATGCTTATTTTTCTTGTGCCTGGCCCAACCATATTATCCAATGTAGTAGAGCCTGACTATAGCTGCACAACTAAATCCACAAAAAACACAGAAACCATTACTTTTATAAAAGGAGTTTTATAGTTATGAAATAATGTAGGCAAAAAGTGCCACAACACTGTTCATCATGCTGCATTAGACTAGAAAAAGTTACCTGCTTGTTTGTTGTTATAGGCTAGTTAATGAGGGTTTGCCTTTGCATCAACAACCTTGAGTTGCAATACTGGCCAGGCTGTCCACAAGAAAGCAGCAATGACATCAGCTGATATTAGGGTTGCCACCTGGCCGGTATTTTTGATGGTTGATCCCAATGTTATTAATAGGAAAAAAAGCTAAATATATAGGAAGGTCGGTATTTTTTTCAAGAAAAGGTGGCAACCCTAGCTGATAGCTAAATGCTATAATTCAGTGCCCAACTGATTAACATCATACTAACACTCAGTAACTTTATTTAAAATATATTTCATCCTTACAAATTAATGTTCTGTTTGCACTGATGTAATATTTGTATTAAAAAGCTAGATTGTTTTTCCTCTTCTTGTTTCTTTCTCTTCTTACATTTCTATTTAAGCACGTAGCTAAAAGGAAATTATGAATACAAGTGTATTTTATACTATAACCTTTGTAGTTTGACAGACTGTTGCTTTGGTTACTGTAGCGGCAAATAGTCTTAACATTTTGTTTTGCCAAGTTAATCAGCATTGTATTTGGGTACAATGTGCTGATGGCCTTTCAGCAACTAATCATTAAAGGATTATTTTGCAGCCACTGTTAGAAAGAATCATGTGCTGCAAAGAAAAACAACAAAACAAACTGGGGTCAGAGTATTATTAATTGTGATAACAATACTCGTCAGAAAAAAAAACAATGGTCAATGGGCTCGTATCCATTTTGTATTTTTGTAATATCTGTAAATATTGACTTTTTAAATTTAAATTGTTGCAGATATGATTTCTTTTGTAAAATGTTTTCAGAGTTTACATGAAATCTAAGCCTTTGTATATTTTAGAGCTGTGCAACACTTTAAGTCTTGTATTTATTTTTTAGTAAAATGGTGACAATTTCTTTTGTGAATCCCCCTAAAATGTGTCAAAGAAGTTTGAGTTCATGGAAAAGTGTGTACAGAAGCTGCAAATAAACGTGACTGCAATTAAACCAGTTGTTCGGTATTGTTTATTTCATGATGTGCTACATTAAATATACATTGTAATGCATCCTCCGTTTGATGCACACCCTTCCGAAAGATAAGGGATACCCTTCTGACGTTTTGAAAAAGGTGCATGGTAAACATGATCCTCCCAGTATCTCTTAAAAGAGAGGAGCTTTTTCCCAGTAAGATGGGCCTCTTGAAGCAATAATAAGAAATTGTACTTTGTAATATGGGTTATACTGCCCCTTTACAAAGGATCACCAAACAAAAACATTTTATTTATTTTTATTTTATGATTTTTATGGTGTCATTTTTAATTCTAAATTACACTGCTGAACCAGAAAGTGTATTTTTTCAAATGTATAATATTGGCGTGTAGGCAAAAATCTCAGGTCATTTTGCCTGGTCATGTGTTTTCAGAAAGAGCCAGCACTTTAGGATGGAACGGCTTTCTGGCAGGCTGTTGTTTCTCCTACCCAGTTTAACTCAATGTGTCGTAGCGAGACCTACAGTAGATTTAACTACCATGGGGCAGATTTACTAAATTCGTGTGAAGGATTAGAATATTCGCTCAAATAGTCTCTATTCGATTGTGTGACCATTCAAATATGCAAACTCAGTATTTTCGACTACCAAATATAGAATATTCTGTCACATCGATTAGATCGAATAGATCGAATAACTATATATTCGAACGTTGACTATTCGCCAGTTGAAGAACTTGCCCTTAAAATTTTTATTTAATTGCCTACTTCGCCAGATTGAACCTACCGAATTGCAATAGAAGCCTATGGGAAAGTCTTTTGCTTGATTTCAATTGTACGATCAAACGCTTCGAACATTCGATTCATACGATTTTGGTGAATATTCAAACGTTTTTTCTGCGACTTCGTTCTATCGTACAATTCTGGCAAATAGTCGAAAACCCCCTTAAAACCGGCGAACATTTGGCAAACAACAAGCCCTCGACAATTCGACCCTTATTAAATCTGCCCCTAAGTGTTGTTCTTAGATCTACCAGGCCACTGTTATCTTGTGTTAGGGCTGTTATCTGGCTACCTACCTATTGTTCTGTTGTTAGGCTGCTGGGGGGGGGAAGAGGGGGTGATATCACTCCATCTTGCAGTACAGCAGTAAAGAGTGATTGAAAATTATCAGAGCACAAGTCACACGACAGGGGGCAGCTGGGAAACTGACAATATTTCTAGCCCCATGTCAGATTTAAAAGGTTAATATAAAAAACAATATGTTTGCTCTTTTGAGAATAGGATTTCAGTGCAGAATTCTACTGGAGCAGCAATATTAACTGATGCATTTTGAATAAAATATGTTTTGCAATGACAGTATCCTTTTACATACAACAATGTTTGTTTTTGCCAAAAAGTGTGATGTAAAGTCAGACTTGACACTGGGGAAAGATTTCTGACCCTGTGACCTTTGGACTTATCGAGTGGAGTTATTTTTTTTTTACCGCCAATCCACTACATCCTATGATGCACATTCAGGTACTCTTATATGTACTAACTCATATAACAATTTAGTAAGACTTCTCAATCGGTAGGTTTACATACCTCCTTCCTGTCCCATTTAGAGCAGGTCAGTCCCGCATTTAGCAGCTCAACCTGCAGTCCTGGCTTGTTACTGAAAAGTCCAGACTTTCTCTTTCATCTTTTCATCTTAGCTGCCAGAAAAAGATACAAAGTTTCTAACTTAATTGGCTTTTGGCAGAGAGCCCAAATAGGGTTGCCACCTTTTTTTGAAAAAAATACCGGCCTTCTTATATATTTATCTTTTTTTCCTATTAATAACATTGGGCTCAGCCATCAAAAATACCGGCCAGGCCGGTAAAATACCGGCCAGGTGGCAACCCTAAGCCCAAAACAGCCACCAGGTGCATAAGATACTTTAGTAACGATTTTGACATAAGCAAATAAATAATTATAACAATTTAGATATCAGGTCTCTTGGGAGAACTTAGACTCACAGCTTAAAGGACAATTCACCTTCATTAGCAAAACTGTAATAACTAAAAAAACAGAAATGTGTTCAAGCTCTCATAAACTGCCAAATTTTGTAAAGTAAACATGGTAATTAGGGGGTGCAGTCACAAAAATGGGCATAGTCAAAAAACATTCAAGGCACATTTGTCCCTCTTTCTATTTCCAAAATGTTGGAAGGTATGACCATCTGCTCTTATATTTATTTAAATGACAAGGTAAGGCAAAATTCCATTTTTACTTTATTTAATGAAAAGGAAATCTATTTGCAATATAATTTAATTTTAAAAATGGTACAGTTTTTATAAGAAACCTGACTGTATGCAGTGAAATTCTCCCTTCATTTACTTCTGTAGATGGGAATTGTCAGACGGTCCCTAACTGCTCTGCAGGGAAACAATCATACTTATGAACAGCAGGGGGAGCCCCTGCCGTACTTCCCAACCATGCAGAACTCCAGCAGCTTTGTTTCCCTGTAGAGCAGTCGTGATTGTGTAGAGATGTGTATTGGATTTTATTTTTGCCTTTACATCCCCTTTACTGTTTCCTATCCAGCTGCAGGGACAACGATCATGGAGCCAGATTTAAACAGATAAACTGGGATTCTATTTGGAGGATATTTTTCTGCAGCCACTGGTTCTGCAGAATTGGAGAAAGTTTTATTAAAGGACATGTAAACCCTATAAACCTTTACCATGTCTTTTGGTTGGGAACATATTCCCCACACAAAAAGCATCATTGTCTCTGTATTTTCCCCTCCGTTAGTTTGCACCATAGTGTTTTCCTGAATGCAAGATGCGCTTCAACCAGGCAGATATTTTCTATCTGCTACATCATCATTTATATTTGAATATCCAGCTACGCCTGATGATCTTGCTCAGAAATTTGTTTTTGTAATGTAATTTTATTAGCAAGTATGTGTCATCCTACTCACTCCTAAAGGTAATCCTACTCACTCCTATATGTAATCCAGCTCACTCATATGCATAATACCACTCATATTTGTATTCCCACTCATTTAAACATGTAATCCCACTCATATTTATAATGCCATTCATATGCATAATCCCACTCATATTTATAATCCCACTCATACTCATTATCCCACTCATACATGTAATCCCACTCACTCATACATGTATGAGTGGGATTATGCATATAAATGAGTGGGATTATGCATAAGTGAGTGGGATTATACATGAGCGAGCAGGATTATGCATGTATGAGAGTGATCATACATCCTTACTGTTAACTGCTAACAACCAGAGTGGCAGTAATCTAAAGATTTCAAAGAGGCCATTCACTGATTACATTTTTATGGGGGGTTTACATGTCCTTTAAATGATACAAAAACTATAAAATCCACATTAGATGACATGACAACACAGGACCCAGTGCAGTCTGCATATTCTGATGATTAATTAGTCTTGCTGTATCAGCTTCTGGCAGATATTATTTGACTTGTGCTATTTTGATAATTTATGATGATCGCTAAGCTTAGCCCAGACCACACTGAGCATGTGCACAGTCTTGGTCATGCAAAGATGTTTAACAAAGTTACAAGATGACAGCCCCCTGTGGCCAATTTTGAAAGCATAAATCATTTGTTTGATTAGGCTTTGTGGTGCAGTAAATTCAGATTTATGTTTAGTATACAAAATACAGCATTTCTAGCCTTATTCTATTTTAGACTTTTCTTGTCCTTTAATGGTACTACTCATGGAGCAACTCACTTTGCTTTCGCCCTCTGGTCACCAGTTTCTACAAAAAGCTATTCAAATGCCCTCCTCCCATACAGCGTTGTTTGATTTACCTTTTAGCCACCACTTGAACATGCCCACGTTCGCGCTTGCGTGCCTAAGAAGCAAAAAACACAGCATTTGCTGATTTCAGCCAACATGAACGAGGAAGTTAAAGGGACAGTAACATCAAAAAATTTTATTTAAAAAATCAATAATACACCCCCCA
>CM044433.1:92786057-92861815 GCA_024363595.1 Xenopus borealis
TTTTTTTTTTTTTTTTTTTAAATCCAGGATGCAGTGTTTTAACACTATTCTAGCAGAATAGCAGCCACAAGTGTTGCCTGATGCAGTTGCACAAAAGCACAATGCAAATCCAACACAGTTGTGCTGAAGATTGAGTCAGGATGGTGTTGTTTCTGGCAATCAATGTTAAAATGACATCTACATTGGTTTTAAGGTGAACTTCTGCAGTTGCTGCCAGCTTGAAGGATGCAGTAGCCCCTGGCTTACCCTAGTCACTAGGTGGCCAGTTTGCAAATAGGAGGGATGGACATACCACCACTGAACTATAGAGAAGTGCAAGGAGAGTCTATAGACACAAATCTCTTAAAGAATGGCGTCAGTACATGCAACCCCAGCATTTGTTTATTGCATGATCCAGGCTGGATTTGTGGGCAGGACACAAAAGCCCCAGCCTAGAATAGCAATGTTCAGGGGTGGAGGAAAATGCTGGGTATTGGGGGAGCAATGGAGAGTAGGTGAGGGGGATGTGAGCAGGATTGGGTGTGTGAGCTGGGGGGGGGAGGGAATATGGTACGAGTGGCGCACCACTATTAAATCTGCCCCTGGCCTGGCCAGTGGTAAATGTGCCCTAAGTGTTTTTGAGTAAAGTGTTTGAAAGTTGTTGCAATGCCAATGTCTAATTTTCCATCACCTTATTTACTTACTGAATTACATTTTTTTTTTACTTACATTAAACTTTGGATTCTGTATTTGTATATGAACTACATGAATATGCATTGTTCTAACAGTGCTATCTAACACTTTAGGTATGAAGTATTGTTTATGTAAATATGGTTAACCAAAAATGTAACAGAAATGTTTGTTTTTATTGCTAGATTTCCTTCAGGAAAACTACTCAACGTTTAACTTAAATGGATCTGGGTAAGACTGGAAGGCCTGTGTGCCGGCAATCAACAGTTTTATACTCAGTCTATGACATGAGCTGAAAAATAACCAGGGACAAAAATTAAAAAACTAAATTACCAGATTAAAAACTGACAGAAGCATGTGGCTATAAAAGTCTCTGTACTTTCCTTACTCCCTTGGCAAAACCTCACAGTCAGGTTAGAGATGAATGGCAGGAACATATTGGATAGTTGTACTTTGACTTTGTTCTTTGACTAAAGAAGAGTTTGGAAAAAACAAAAGACTGCATTGTAAGCCTGTGAAAGCTGCAAGTGTATGGAAAGTGGAGAAAAGGGGAGAAGTATCCAGGTTTATTAATGCAAATAAATGAATATAATATATAAGCAAACAATCTCTGTTTACAGATAAGGGGGAGTTATTAGTTTTTAAGGTGATGTGTGCATTGTTCACACATATTATTCCCCCTGCATTGTTCACACTTTTAACACCTCTATTGTTCCTACCCTAAAGCCCTGTACTGTTAATGCCTTAAATTAAGACTGAAACTGCCCACATAATTCACCTGTTGACACCTCATACAAATACTGAAAGGGCACCAGCACTATGTGTATGTAGCACATCTTAGATTGGTCGTGTGTGTGCCCTACTCTGCCTTTCCTATGCTCCTTGTATGTGCCTGCCCTATGATCTCTGTGTGTGCCTTGCTATGACCTATGCTTTCTGTGTGTGCCTTGCTATGCCCTATGCTCCCTGTGTGTGCCATACTCTGCCTGCCCTATGCTCCCTGTGTGTGCCGTACTCTGCCTGCCCTGTGCTCCCTGGGTGTGCCATATTCTGCCTGCCCTATGCTCCCTGGGTGTGCCATACTTTGCCTGCCCTATGCTTCCTGGGTGTGCCATATTATGCCTACCCTATTCTCCTTGGGTGTGTCATACTTTGCCTGTGTGCCATAATCAGCCGGCTTTATGCTCCCTGTGTGTGCCATACTCTGCCAGCCCTATGGGTTTGTTAGCAAAATTATTGTTAGGGGCTCCTAAGATGTTTAATCATGTGCTGGAGGGGGTGCTGTGCTTTCCACAGAGGAGGATAAGGCATATGTATTTAAGGTTATGTCTTAACATGACAACTTTTTTCACATATGAGTGATAAGTGATATCCCTGCAGTGAGCACCAGTCATTTGGTTTTATGGTGTGCTACAACAATTAAGGTGGACATGGTTATGTGGTAACATGGGTGTGGTTTAAAAACAGTGAGTGGTTAACACTGGCTTCCATTATCATCCCTCCAACATGTAGGCCAGTAAAAATCCAACCCTTGGTACCACAGAAGTTGGACAGCACTGTACTAGAGGCATTAAATCTGAGTGCTGCGTTGTGGGTTGAATTCTTTATATACTGAGTGCTTTTGTGAAGACAAAGGCTGTGGATCTTCCAAATGGCTTGACTATTCAACAAACTGACTGCACATTTAAATTGTATTGAGGTACACCTTTCCCTGAATACAATATAGTGTTCAGACTTTCCTTGTCCTTTCATATGTTGATAAAGGTGAGTGGAGATAATTTTGAAATATTTACATGCACACGTGCACAGTAAGATTTTTTTTTATTGTGCTGGTGAATGAGTGTTGAATCAAATGTAGCCTTTAAAAAAAACAAAGCTATTATTCAATGCAGTATGACAAGAAGGTGGAAAAGAGTAATGTATGCAAAAACAGACAACCGTGCTTCAATGTTGGGACTGGATTCAAGTTGTAAATATGTTTAGTATTTGCCAGTAGGGGTCACTATGAGAACTGAAATCTTGTTGTGGAGCAAGAAAGCTTTAAAGTGCTTATAAAACCTCAATGCCACTTCCTGCTCACTTTGACTTGTTATATTCTCTTGCAGATTGCAAACTAATTAACCCTTGTCTTTTGATTAATGCAATGCATTGCCAGTAAACAAGGGGCACAGCATAGATCCAAGAGAAACCTAAAAATATTAACTTTGAAGGGTTAGTACACTTGTTATTTCATGTTAGCACCAAAAATGTTGCCTAGCACATACAAAAATCACCCTCGTAACAACAAATTGAAGCATCATAAATCACTACAGAGCTGTTTCAATATTTAATTTTAGTTTCTGAGAAAGTTGAGAGGCAAGTTACCTGCAAATTGAACCTTATGTTCCTTTATATTGTTTTCATAGGGGTACAGAAAACAAAGTGGGGTAGGTTTAGTGCAATAACAATTGGTGGGGTGATATTGTATTGCTATACACAATAATAGCTAGCTTACTCATCACTTCATTATTGTATTACATTGCTGTTGCTTATTCATTTCTGTGTATATAGTCATTTTCCGTACCATGAATAAGGAAAATCGAAAGAGCAGAAAGTAAAATAAAACTAATACAAAATCTCAACAAAAGTAACATTCAGTTTCAGTGAATTTGTATCCATGAGGGTAGTGTCAACACAGTTGAATTATATGCAGTGTTTTAAACCATGGCTGTCATACTGTAAAACCTTTGTTGTCAGTGCATATTAGATGGCATGGACAAATAGGCCCATTACCAGCAAGGGAAAGGAAGGGGTTGCTGAAGTCTATACATTTGCAGCCAAATTTATAGTAAAGTAAATGCTGAAAATCAGAATTTGTTCTCATATTTAACTTCCTTCTAAGTGGTACTCTATGCTAGTGAGTAAAGTTGGCCATGCATGGGCTGAAACAAACAAGGAAAAGTTGTGCTCACTGCTAATTTTTAAAACCATTAGGCAGGGGTGCAATGAGGCTGTGAACACAAAATAATATGAATTATGAATAATATGAAGTATGAATATGACATTGCCTATGACTAAGTGCTAAGTAAGTATGAAACGCATTAGGCTCCATGGGGGTTTGATATTTTAATTACGTATCAATACATTATTTTTTATATATATAATAGTATAGTATGCCTGTGAAATTTTGTGAATTCTTGAGGCTGTACTTCTATTTGGTCACTAGAGGACCCCAGCATGCAATTCGTTATTCACCGATTTCTATCTCCAAGCACTTCTTGTGTTTACACAAAATACATATAGACAAAAACAAGAGGTCCTCTGCACTCAACCCATTATCAATATATTTAAGACATTGAGACATTTTGTGCATACAGCTAATAAAAACGGTTTACCCTTTCAACAAAACAGGAATTTTTTGTCCATATATAGCAATATATTTAAGCTGGCCAACTACGTCAGAGTCATCCCATATCTGGCCAGTCCTACTCTCAATTTTCATCTGATTTGTTAAGAGTTCTATTGCTTCATTATACAAAAGGGACTAAGTTTTACCTGCAACTTACTTGTTGCTCCAAACATTTTGGAAGTTTTTTGGCCATGCCCACTTTTATGGACACACCCCGTAATTACCATGTTTACTTTAAAAAATTTGGTAGGTTATGAAAGTTTTAAAATATTTCTCCTTATCTAAACTGTTACAATTACTTATTTTCTTATCTCATCATCATCAAATTGTTACAAAGTATCGTATTTGCACCTGTTAGCTGTTTTGGGCTCTCAATAAGCCAATTAAGCTAGAAACATTGTTTCTTTTTTTGGCTGTTCAGTGCAGAGAAAATAGGGACTTTCCAGTACAAATGAGGGACGGCAGGTTGAGCTGTCAAAAGAGGGACTGTCCCTCCAAAAAAAGGACTGTTGGGAGGTATGCTTTCAAAGGAAACGCCCAAACTTGGTTGCCCTTTTATTAGACACCAGTGGGTTCACCTGACTATAGCTCAGCTACAACAAAGAGCTAGTCACTACTACTGTATAACTATAACAAACAAGGGAAAGTTGTGCTCACTGCTAAGTTTTAAAAACATTAAGCTGTTGTAGCTCCCACCCCTTCCCAGCAATAGTCAGGTGAGCCACTGTGTTTTAACTCTCCACAGGGGTGCTTCTTGAATTTGTTTTGTTCTTTGTTTTTTTTCCCTCTATTCTGGGGCATTCAGCCTTGAGATATTGCTATTGTGGCCTGGACCCCTGTTTTCAAATATTTTTTTTCTATCCCAAAACCTTTTACAGTTTCCATGGCTATGGCTTGTTCATTATTTTATCTTGACTCATGTGTTTGCTAGATTTAGTATTTTTCATAACCTCTCCGTATATTTCCCTCTTGAGTGATTTAAACTGCAGCTGAATGGAGTTGGCAGCAACCTCATCTTCGTGTATACAGGGGTTTCCAAGACAGGGTGTTCCTGATTAAAGCATTTTGCTCACAAGCACAAGTTTATATGTCTTGCGTGTCCTTTTTGTGTCGGTGTAAAAGAATAGTAAGTATAAAACATTACAAATCACGTAAAATGTGTGTTCTCTCATTGATTCACACAAGATGGGTAAAACCGTGCTGTGTCAATTGTTTAATAATACAATTTGGGTAGGTTATCATAAAAAAGTGTCAGCAAAGCATTATGGGTCTAATTAATACTACATAGTGATATTCCTTGGTCTATGTATTTAATTTAAGGAAACCATATGTCCCAGCATACTTTTGTTTAGTTATTACTTATGGCTATAATTCCTTCTCATTTCCTCAAGATTGTATTACCACTCTTTTTAGAGTGTGTCATAATGTATAAAAATCTCTATTTCTAAAAACTGCATTTTGGAGTGGAAATAAGTTTTGTCAACTTTCCAGATCAATATTTTAAAGACTGCTGTAAAACCTGCTGCAATATTTCTGAAGGGTCATGCTGTTTGAGAAAAAGAGAAAACAATTCATTCTTTCCTAAGGAATTTTTATCACATGATTAATTTTGAGACCAATTCTACTATAGAACATAAATGTTCTTCCGTTTTTTTCACACATGAAGCAAGCAGTATTGCTGCAAAGCAAACTTTTATTTCTGCATGCCCTATAACGCATAGCAACCAAACGTTTTTCCTGTTAATTACAGGATGTATCATAGATTTATATTCTGTGTATAAATAAACAGATATACAAAAACAGAATTAAACTATGGCACTATGGAAACATACAAGAAATCAGCAAAAATGCTTCTATTTGATCCAAACCGACTTGTTTTTGTCACTTTGCCATATTTTCCTTGATATATTTTGCGTTCCAGAATAGTTTAGTTATGCAGTACCCAATGACATTATATGCAAAGCTGATGCAGCCTTAATTAACATGATACATGTCCATCTGGACTGAGTCTTGTTTTGTCTTTTTCAAATAAAGAACCGTGAGGACACTGTAAAATCTTAATGGCATATATATTTTTATTGCAGAACATTAAATCACAGTCACCAATGTGCAGCAAATTAATTTTTTGTATAGGTATGAGATTTATTATTCTAAATGCTTGGGGCTTTCCAGATAAAGGGGCTTTCCATAATTTGAATCACCATACTTTAAAATATGTTAAAAATAATTTAAACATTAAATAAACCAAATAGGGCTGTTTTGCCACAAATATGGATTCATGCAGCCTTATTATTATGAAGTACAACATACAGTTCTATTATTACGGAGAAAAAGGAAATGTATTTGCTTTATATGGAATCTATGGGAGATGATCTTCCTGTAATTCAAAGCTTTCTAGATAACGAATTTCAAGATAAGGGGCTCAATTCTTGCATTAACAATTATATGATCAACAAGGAAATTCATTTTGATTCATTCATAATATATCTGTATTGTCTGTGAGGCATGCATGTAACAGTGAGTCAAATGTGTCGGGTAAGAGTATTTATGGCAAATGGACTCAAAATAGGTAAGCAACTGATTTGTTTGAGTTTTGATTCCAAGTAATGTCTGATTTGTAGATATCGGAAGTATTTGGTCTGTGGGATACTGTGTTCCTCCTTGCATTGTTGGAAGAGTGAGCATATTTGCTGCTATTCATGGTTTAAATTCTCTAGGGGTGCATCAGTGGAGTAACTAGATAATACTGGACCCCATGATTGTTTTGTGGTAGTTGGTCTTCTATAGGGTGTGTAGTGAGGGGGTGAGGTTGATCCCTAAGTATGCTAATGAGTTTGTCCCCCATTGGCATTTAAGTTAAGTTGCAACAGTTTTAGTTCACATTTTCAGTGGGAGTGCATGTGATTTTGTGGGGTCAATTTTTATCCTGAAAAATGTTGGGGGTGGTCTTGAGTAAATTCAGTATTGTAATTTGGGGAGATATAAAAAGTGAGAAGAATATAGTCTGAGAAAAGATTGTTTGCATTCCTTAATTCCCACCTGAAAGCTGTTGAGGTTTTGTCTGATGTTGTGGGCTAAGGGTTCTAGGGATAAAGTGAATAGTAAGGGTGACATAGGGCATCCCCGCATGTCTCCCCTTTTATCTCAATGCTGTTGGAGTGAAGTCCAATGCTGAGCACCTCAGCTGAGGATTCTGTTTAAAGTTGGTTTATTCTTGTGGAGAATGTTTAGTTTATCTAGAACAGCAAACATGTAGTTTGAGTCCAACCTATCAAATTCTTTCATAGGCACCCTAGACAACCTTGACTGGTCGTGTCCCTCCCATCGCTTGATGCACACAAATAGGCTGTTAAAGAATCAGTACTTTGGTTTCTGCTATAAACCATGACTCATCTAAATATTATAACAAAGCAATTATGTTTAACAAGTTAATTGTCTAAGCTAATATAGCAGTACTGCACATGTGCAAAAGAAAGCATTAACATACATTAAATGAATAAATTGTTGACATTATTATAATGCATCATGTAATAATTGTACATTTATTTTTTATTTATACAGCACTACTTATGTACACAGCACTGCACAGCAAAACAATACAATAATAGAACAAATGGGTGAATAAAATAATAAATACAAAGTACAGTTACATAAAATTTAAGGGTCAAGTTGTGTTTTCCACACAAAAGATTTTTGAGGTTATTATTGAGTCAAATATAATTTTTTGGGTTAAAATGTTTTGTTTTTATTTTTTATTATACCCGGACCATAGAAATAAAATCTGAAAATATACTATCTGCCGAGGTCATGTAAAAGCCATGATGTTTGGTTTTTTCAGTGGGTTTCACTTGAAAACTGCAGTGCTTTTTTGTGTTATAACACTTATGATGCTACTGGTGAAGTTCAATGATGCTACATAGATATTCCTTTCTGTGAGATTAAAAGCTGCAGTACAGATATATACCTGTATCCATGGAAACCTGAGAATGCAAACTACCAAAATGACTTTGCTTAGAGTATTTTGCTCTGCATCTAAATACTTAAGAGATCTGTAACCTTTACAAAGAATTGGAAGAAACTAACATTGTTTCATGACTCCTTTTGTTAGAGAAGATTGTTGAGGGATCTCTTATACCCAAAGCTGATTGGAAGTTAATGATGTGGGCTCTGATGGAAAGTTTAATAAACACAGCATTGGTGCAGACTAATACGTAAAAATATTTTGGTCATATTCATGAATATTAGAGGAGGAGTAAATTCCTTTTATCCTAGGGAGTGCCAAAAGTTAGGACCTCCAAGTGATCATATTTACTTACCTGAAACCCTGGGCTGGGATTTTTCCAGTGAGCACCACAGAGAAATCATTTTTCTGCTTCTTCTTTCTTCTTGTGCCTATGAATGGGCAGTAGAGCGAAAAGCCGAACTTTAGCAAAAAGCCAGCTATTTCATTTTACTGCGTATGTGTCAGGACATTTGAAGAAAGAACAAGCACTGGTGGGTGATCTCAGGTATCTGAGGTAATGGGTATGATTAAGCCACCAGACAGTGGCAGGATAAGGATTGAGATGGACCAAAACTAGGTGTGGGAATACCTGGTGGTCTAGCAGCGGTGCAGCTTGACGCCCAGCACATCCTCTCCTCCAAATGAAGCATGCTGACACTGCTTCTGACATCATTGCATTTGGCGTGAGATTCAAATATTTAAAAGGATTGCGAGCAATAACTCACTGCCCAATGTAGGTCTATTTTCATAGTTCCTGGGTGCTATTCATGTCTGTCTAACAGGCAGATAAACCTGCCGAAATCGGTCATTTAGACTGATTTGACAGCTTATCTGCCCATGTATGGGGGCTTCCAACGGGTCTTCCCAACTGATATCTGGACACGATATCAATCGGGAAGGTTGGATTTTCTTCCGAAAGACCCGTCAGAAGTCCATTGCACTCGTCGCAATCTGATCGTTCGGCCATAGGGCTGAATGTCTGGATTACCCCGATATAGCCCTGCCAGTTAGTGGCATATTGGGGAAAGATGTCGCCAAACGAGTGGATCTTTGCATCGTTGGCCAGATTAAGCTGTTCCTTATCATTCCTAGTCTGCTGACCTTTGCCCAGTTACTGACCATTCTCTCGGATCCCATTCTGTCCCGTGATACTGTTTGTTTTGTCCTGGCCATATACCACAATTTCGCTCACAAATTTGTCTGATTGTTGCAGACTTGGCCTGTCCCTAGACCACACTCTTTGTTCTCCATTCTTCCTGCACACATTTATTCCCATGTCTACCCAGAACTCTCCCCTTGATCCTCACACTATAAGATTTGACAGCATTAAATTAGCGATTATAGGCGTAAGTGTGAGCTGAGGCTGGGACCTTGGGGTATGCTCTGGGTTTGGGATTCCTTAAGTAACACTAGGGGGCAGATTTACTATTGGTCGAATTTGAAATTTAAAAAAATTCAAAATTCAACCATCGAATTTTTTGGGGGCCAATTTCGATGTAAGTGGTCCAATCTAATTCAAATAGTTCGAAAGATTCGATCGCATTGTTTAAAATTTTTTTTCGATTTTCCAGGACTCAAGAAAGCTTCCAGGAGGTCCCCCATAGGCTACAATGGCAATTTGGTGGCTTTAAGGTGGGGAATAGTCGAATTTGAAATCTTTTACTTTGATATTTGAATTTTCGAATTCTAAATTTTTTCAATTAAAGGGCAAGGAAAGTGTAAAATAGCATAAGGCCAGAAATGCTGTATTTTGTATACTAAACATAAACATGAACTTATTGCACCACAAGCCTAATCAAACAAATTATTTATGCTTTCAAAGTTGGCCACAGGGGGCTGCCATTTTGTAACTTTGTTAAAAATATTTGCCTGCCTCTGGCCCTGCACATGCTCAGTGTGGTTTGTGCTGCTTAGGGATGGTCATAAATGATCAAAAAACAAAGCTGTTTGAGCTCTGCATGGCTGGTAAGTAAGGCGGGAGCTCCCCCTGCTGTTCATAAGTATGATTGTTTCCCTGCCAGAAGTTAGGGACCGTCTGACAATTCCTATCCTCAGCACTAAAAGAAGGGAGAATTTCACTGCATACAGTACACATTTTTTTAATTAAAGTATATTGGAGATAGATTTCTTTTTCATTAAAGAAAGTAAAAATGGGATTTTATTTCTTTGCCTTTCCTTGCCCTTTAAAATCAAATCGAATTCACTTCGACCCTTAGTAACTGTGCCCCTAGAGGAAGGAAGGCAGAGAGGTATGTGCCTGGTGGACCCCAGCCTTCCCCCCTTCACTCATTGGCTCCTATGAGTAAGAGCCCATCTTAGGCACAAAATGCCTCAGGTTTTGAATGTTCTATAAAGATTTTCTACTTTTATATTATCTGGGCTCCTTTTTCAACTAACAGTAAGTCTATCCCACTTTTTGTTTAATTACGCAAATACTTGGCAAAATTATAAAGAGCATTCAAAGATAATGTTGTTATTGATATAAAAAATTATTATTTTCTGGTGTCAGTATCTCTTTTAGAAAAGTACTGAATCTGCTGTCCATGTATAATTTCTATTGTTTACAGTAAGCAACATATCGGCAAGATGGAGACCCCAGTTTGGATATAAACATTCAAGCCTTCAAAGAGAACTGAAGTCACAAAATGAATATGACTCAGAGTGCTATATTTTATGTTATGAACTTACTTAGCCTTATAACAGTAATGATTCATGTATTCAAAGATGTTCAATGCAGCCCCATTCTTCTTATTTTGTTAGGACATCTTTGAGTGCCAGTGCCACAGCGAGTTACTGGAAGCATCTACAAAGAAGCCCAAAATGTGAGTTTTAACATTTGTAGCCTATAGCTTTGTTGAAGTGGTTGGGGAGCCCAGCTTGTGTGTCACTAAGGGAGAAGGTTGAGTGAATGGTTATATAACTTTTAAACTATAGCATACCATTGTTTTTAATCTGTAAGGTTTTTATGAGTCGTACAGAGGCTTGATCATATGTTGGATCACAAAAGGGGAGCTGGAATTCAAAGTCTGAACACATCTGCTCTAAGAAAAGCAATCAAACACAGTGAATGGAGATTAAAGAATCCAATGAAAAATAACACGTTTTCCGGAAAAAAAAACATTTACCGATGTTTTCAGGTCTATTCTAGTAATTGGATATTGGTGGAGAATATGTCTGAGGATAACATTGGCATAACAACAAATTAATGCTAATTGTACATAGGGAAAGTTATTACTTCTAGGCATTCAGGCCTTATGTGTAAAATAACACAGTATCATGTTTTACTGCATATTCATAAATTCAATCTATTAGACAAAAATTCTGGTTATGGGAAAAAAGTTAATTTAGAAAACGTCATGATTCTTTAATAAATTATTGCAAAATACAAAGGGAACTGGTCTAAAATGTGTATTTCGTTGTTAAGTTTTATTATGTATGTATGTATGTGTTGCATTTCTTCTAACTAATCACATTGCATGGTGTCATGTTAGTACTAAGTAAACCATGACATGCCTCTTTTTTTTTTTTTTTTTTGGAAAAGCATGTTAAATAATCTCAAGTGTTTTGTTCCACAAAGACTGGTATGTGAGGCTACTATTGGAGCAGCAGTTGCAGATGCTCACAGGCCAACACCAGGCTCTTGGGGATATTCTACCATTTTATTGCATTTGAACTCTTGCTGAACTCTTGCTTTTCTTGTTCTTTTTCCATATAGGACTTGCAATGTGTGCTTTAAATAGTGTTTATTTGTATAATATCATAGCCAATACCACTAAGAAATGTATTATTGCCTGTATTTGAACTGAAAATAACCTTTCACTGACTGCATTTGCCATGCCTGTAGAAAACCAACTCCTTGAAAATGGATTGGCACCCCATAGAACATAGTGACAGCTGAAAAAGAAGACAACATGAGATAATGGAAGTTTAGTTGATACTGCTAACAGTGACTGGTACAATTCAATAGTAGCTAGGGGAGAAGATTTGACATTTCATCAGATTCTAAAATTCTAGGAATATATGTACAGTGCAGAAATCATTTGTTCTGCGTGTTTTTTTCTAATAACTTGTTTTTCTGATAAAACGCTCTGTTCGGTGAGTTGGCAGACATCTAGGAAGAGAATTAGAGCAGCTCTGTTTTAACCCGGTTGCAAAGAATGTGCTTTCTAATTGCTACAGAAAAAATAATCAATTTATATAGTTCTATTCAAAATATGTTCTGTGCTCAGCTCTTCAACACTGTGTAGTCTTCCAAACACTTCCCAGCAAAGGTTTTTTATGTGATGCCTTGACTTCCTAGATGCAGGGTCAGACTGGGGGGGGCCCAAAGCACACAGGGACTGCTGTCCAGGGCCCCTTTTGGCCCCCCCTGCTCCCCTTGTAGTGCCGGCACCATTCCTTGTGTTACACGCCTATGTGGAGTATGTGTGTATGCGCAGATGGCACAGTGCTGGTGTGCATGTGCAAAAGGTGCAGCGCTGGCATGAACGCGCAGTCGGCACTCCGGGTGTTTTTTTCCTTTTTTCATACCACGATTGGGGGTCTGGCCTGGCGGGGGCCCATGGGGGTTGGGGCCCACCAGGCCTGTCCCGACGGGCAAGTGGGGTTTTTACGGATAATGTATCTTTCCATAATTTGGATCTTCAAACCTTAAGTCTACTAGAAAATCATGTAAACATTAAATACCCAATAGGCTGGTTTTGCTTCCAATAAAAAGATAGATTACAAAGAGTGGTGGTAAATGGAACATTTTCTAATTGGACCAGTGTCGTTAGTGGGGTACCGCAGGGCTCTGTACTGGGTATTAATGACCTGGATGTGGGCATTGAAAGTACGGTTTCTATTTTTACAGATGATACTAAATTGTGCAGAACTATAGGTTCCATGCAGGATGCTGCCAGTTTGCAGAGTGATTTGTCTAAGTTGGGAAACTGGGCAGCAAACTGGAAAATGAGGTTCAATGTTTATAAATGCAAGGTTATGCACTTTGGCAAAAATAATATAAATGCAAGTTATACACTAAATGGCAGTGTGTTGGGAGTTTCCTTAAATGAGAAGGATCTTGGGGTTTTTATAGATAATATGTTGTCTAATTCTGGCCAGTGTCATTCTGTAGCTACTAAAGCAAATAAGGTTCTGTCTTGCATAAAAAAGGGCATAAACTCAAGGGATGAAAACATAATTATAGATCTTTATAGATCCCTAGTAAGACCTCATCTGGAGTATGCAGTGCAGTTTTGGAGTCCAGTCCTTAGGAGGGATGTAAATGAGCTGGAGAGAGTGCAGAGACGTGCAACTAAACTGGTTAGAGGGATGGAAGACTTAAATTATGAGGGTAGACTGTCCAGGTTGGGGTTGTTTTCTCTGGAAAAAACTCGCTTGCGAGGGGACATGATTACACTTTACAAGTACATTAGAGGACATTTTAGACAAATATCAGGGGACCTTTTTTTTAACATCATAACCTTTATTGTAAAGATTGAACATGGCATTCAGTTGTACATACCAACATTGTGTTTACAGTACTGAATATTTGCGGGGTATATAAACTTTGAGATTCAGTCATGTATCATAAGCATGTCCAGTTTTGATCATTATACATACAACGTGTGAAACAGATACTATATAATGAATAGAGTACTATCTATCCTCTGAGATGGGGTTCAGTGGTTCTCAGACTCTCACCGTGGGTATTCTAAGTTTAGTGGCGGTTAATGTCGATTTGTTATCTATAGGGTGGGCCAGTTACCCCATATTATATCAAATTTTTCGGGAGAAGCTCTTTTTGTAAATATATATTGCATTCTATCAATGTGAAGTCTCATTTGGTCTAACCAACCTTTGTGTGTTGGGGCTTCTGGATTTTTCCATCCCATTGTTATATATCTGCGGGCCTGGAACAGGCTTTGTCTGATTGTAATTAGTTGGTGTTTGTTGTAGTGGGTGTTCCCTCCTATATTTAATATAGCCAGCTCTGGGGTAGGTCGTATTTCCACTGATACTGCAGTCGAGATTGTATTGAATACTTTCCGCCAGTAGAGGTTCAGGTTTGGGCATTCCCACATCATATGTATGAAAGAGCCGGTGGCCGCCATACATCGGGTGCAGTTTGATGAGTGTTGTGGGTTCATTCTATTCAATTGCACCGGCGTGAAGTATGCTCTATGGATTATGTATCTCTGTATCATTTTGTGGTCAGCATTTGGCGAGACATTTCTAGGGGCCTCCAGAGCATCTTGCCAGTCTTCGGCTGTCAATGTGGGGATATCCCTCTGCCAGGTTGCAAGTAGATTGGAACTAAGTTTATCATGTTTACAATATGAGGGGACCTTTTTACCCATAAAGAGGATCACCGCACCAGAGGCCACCCCCTCAGACTAGAAGAAAAGCACTTTCATTTGATGCAGCGTAGGTGGTTCTTCACAGTGAGGACAGTGAGGTTGTGGAATGCACTGCCGGGTGATATTGTGATGGCTGATTCTGTTGATGCTTTTAAAAGGGGCTTGGATAATTTTTTGGACCGACATAATGTCAACGGCTATTTTGATACTAAACTCTACAGTTAGTATAGCTATGGTCATATATAGGCCCCTCCCCCCGGCCTACCTCCGCCCCCGGCCTATTGCCCCTAACTTGTATATTACCCCAAAGCGCAGGTCCCTTCGTGCAGGGTCACAGGCGCCATTTTTGTCCACAATGTCTTCTTCCTTCTTCTGTCGGCGCTTGGTGGATCATGCGCAGCAGTGGTGTAACTACCAGGGATGCAGAGGGTGCAATTGCACCAGGGCCCCCACCCCCTTGGGGCCCATCGGAAACATGAAAATAGTTATGGCAGGAGGTTATCCAGGGGGAGATTTTACAGCACATGCCATCAATACTCCAGCATGCGATTTATAGAGGTAAGGGCCCAACAGGGGGGCCCAGGTGCCCATCCTGTACCGGGGCCCACCAGGGAGTAGTTACGCCATTGTGCAGTAGGACGCATTTGCCAGTTTGTACTACTGCGCATGCTCCCAAAGTCCACAAAGTTCACTGATTGAACTTTGCGAACTTCAGGCACATGTGCAGTAGTACAAACTGGCAAATGCATCCTACTGCACATGCACCGCCAATTGTAGAAGGAAGAAGATGTTGTGGACGAAGATGGCGCCTGTGACCCTGCACAAAGGGACCTGCACTTTGGGGTAATATACAAATTTGGGGCAATAGCCCGGGGGGGGGGTTAGGCCAGGTGAGAGGAGCCTGTTGGAGGAGGGGTTTAGCGCCAGCGGGTTTGAATTTTGCTTTAAGAATATTTTCCATGCAGTTTTTGCCCAAAAAAGCCTGACCAGACAAATTCAAGGTTTTATAAATATCCTCCTAAATGTTAACTTAAAGGTGATCCACCCCTTAATTGAATGCATATAGTAATGCACTCCATTGTTGGTGAAACCGCAATCAATTACTTCTTCCCCATTGGCAAGGGTTTGTGCAGGACTGATCCTATTAAGTATTTTTATTTCCCAGCATTACATTATTGGATCTAAACACTGATTTGATGATAAGTTTGTGTGACATATATCGTTTGCAGTAATTCATCTTACATAACCCACATATATATTGTAGTTATTGAAAACATACACTGAAAAGTGTTATCTTGTTTTCATTTTCTGGCTGTGTGTCAAAGCTCTGGGATCACTTTCTTCTGAGTACTCCTGTACCTTCATATGCACATTTTACCAAATCCACCAACACCTGAAAAGGATATTTGTACTATGACCTCTGATCATTGACCTGCTATACACGCAGTAAATCTAATCGAGTAAGTGGTGGCAGTTGGTTTCCAGAATGAATGGCTGGATTATACGGCACACATATGGGTTGCTGAGGTAAGTATGTTAGTGTTGTAACTCATATTTAGAAACGCCAGTCTTTTCTTGCACGCACACAGTCTTATTAAAGAAGAGGTATATGTCATTTGTATGGGAAATAGCGCAGGTACTTTTTCATTATCCTATTCTTCAAAAACTAAACCAAAAAAATTTCCTTAATCATATAAAATTATTTTTATATGATTAAGATGTACCGTGTTAGCCATTCGAAAAAAATTTAAAAATTGTAAAGTTTGGTGATACCTTTTATTGGCTAACTGAAAGCTTGCAATTGTTACTTATTCAGTTAGCCAATAAAAGGTATCACCAAACTTTACAATTTTTACATTTATATGATTAAGGAAATTGTTTTGGTTTAGTTTTTTTGGTTTAGTGGGGTTGCAAAGCTGATTTTTTGCCTCTTTATTAGGGGTCCCCAACATGGTTAAGGGACACTGCTTTAAATGATTCTGGACTCCTTGGTGGCATCTAATATCCTTATAAATTACACTAATGGTCACATTTTCCACTAAATGTACAAGCACAGGCTGTAGTTTTCCTTTAACCTTAGGTTTGCATCTGTCAGTTTCTCTTCAAGCATAAAGCTGCAGAGCAGTCATCACGCTAATATATAATTTCATTTGCTGGAGCACACTGAATATTTGGCTGACAAATCTAATGTCATTATCGGCACCAAATTGGTATAATTAATGCTAATTAGACTCATTCTTCATGCAGGGAACAAATAGCACACATTAAGCTTCAAAAATGACTACCACCATTCTTGGCAGAACTAATTTAAATCTGCATAAAGCAAAGTAACATTTTTCCAATTTATGACAGTAATGATTCATGGAGCATATTAAAGCTGATTGGCCCCAGCGGTGTCCACAGACACCAGTGACGACCATTGCAAGAACCTGTATTGTAAGCACTGTGTGTCTTTGCTTATTTTGATACTTCAGCAGTATTAGTTCTTCACACTTATGTGGTAAATTATCCAAGCAGACAGTTGAATTCTTCTTGCTGGAAAAGGATGTTTCCACAATCTATGTATTAGGAGGATACAGATCAATAAGAACAATAAAATGCAGTAACATCCTGGGTTGTAATACTTGGAAAAATGACTCCTTCTGTTGCATAGTGTGTGTGTTTAGTTGCCGTTTTAAATGTAGAGAAGATTGTTGTTTTGAAACCTTGCCCTTTCAGCTTGGGTAAGCCTGGTTTTTTTTGTATTTTAGCATGTTTTACAGATGATGAACTTTATCTCAAGGTTGAATAAATAAATTGGGGTTCAGAATCAGTTTGGCATTCTGGCAAATATTTATAGAGGATTTGGTATTCCCAGAGTTGAGCCAAAAGGTACTGGCACCTAAGACAAGTACTTCTTGTCCTCCCCCTACCAACTTCCACTTACGACTCCCTTACTCACCTTCCTATCTGCTGCCTGCTTGCTACAACAGCCCCCCTTCTGTTCACTACCCCAGACCCCCTCCCCCCATCTCACCCGTGGGCTGCTCAAGCTTGCCAGGGCTAACACATGGGAATGGGTTATATCATGCAGTAAAATATTTTATTTAAACATAGCAACCCTAGATAGCTGCCTCTTTTACTTACCTCTAGTTCCAATCCTGGGTATTCGGGCAACTGCAAAAATCATGGATTCTGTGCATTCCGAATATGAAATACTGAATGTGCATCTGCTAAGATGAAGAAATACCCATAGTTCCTATTGCCAATAACACAATATAGCAAGTGAAGTCTTGTTGGCATTAACATATGTGAAAAAGAATGCTAAAGGTCAGATATAACACATCTGCATTCTTGTGACATTATCCTTGAAGGTTACCAAAGTGTTAATGGGATTGGATTCTGTCAAAATGTCTTCCCCCTAATAGTGTAACTGTCAGTACTGTAAGCGTGTATCTAAATTGTAGTTGCTTTGTTGTACGGCCTGATGTCACAATAAACAGAAGCACTCACCTCTCTGTGTGGTTCTCCACATAAAACCGGAAAAAAACTCTGGATACATGGGACCCTGGAGGAGAACTCTGTGTACTTTTCCATGAACACATTTGGGAAGGGAGAGTAAGTTTTAGCAATATGCACCAATAAGGCAAAGTTGCAAATACAACTTTTCATGTTTGTGTGGAGATCTAGGCCACCCAGTGCCTCTAGACAAACTACTGTATGATGGCTGGGGATGGAGAGGGGGTTTAGATCTTGAGCATAGAAATGCACAGCAGTCTGTATGCAACTTCTTTAATAAGAAATCCCCCTTAATGGAGTCTCAAATGAAACTGCTCTTTAAAATCCAATCAATCCGGCAGCACTACCATGGGTTCCTCTGGACAAATATAACACTGGACTCAAAAGTAAATGACTCGGTGCTCATGCTTGGTCCGTGCGATGTAAATAATTTGATTGCCAATGCAATTATAAACCGCTTGAATAAAAAAAGTGACAATAAAGGGTGAGGTGAGGGTTATAGACTAGTAATCTAATTATATACTTCGCAAACCAAACATCAAGTAGTTTCATTTTACCTTATTTACCCTGATTAGCTCAATAAATAGCAAAGAACCTGATATGTTATGATTAAAACAACAGGTAAAAAGTATGTTCAGCACAAGGCACAGAGCGGAGTCACAAGGAAGATCTATACTTACATCTTGCATTGCCTAAGCTTAAAGTACTGGGCTTCCATTGGGCACAGAGCATTACATTTTCTTTTGCAACTGTGCATAATGTACAATTAAAATGGCAAGCTGTGCTAATTTTGACACCACAGCTACTAAAAAAGGAAATTGTAGAGAAAATATTAAACACAAATGATGACTGTAATGTTTCAGTACATTTAAGTACCAGGATCCATATAGTTCCCACTGCTCAATATGCCACATAAATGTACTTTGTCACTGAATTAAGTCATTTCTTCCATTGCTGCATGATGGAAGAACTTCATCAGCTTAACAAAGCCCAGGATATAACATGCTGTTACTTTACTGTGCAAACTTTAAAATGTGTTTTCATTTACTAGCACATCTTCATATTATTAGGTGGTATTAGCATGATCTGAATAAAAGAATTTTACAATGGGAATAATATGCTAAATCCTGTATTTATTATATCCTCTCTTTTAAGTGCATCTAGAATATGGAAATTGTGGTTAGTATTGCAAGAATAAAAAGTAATGGAATGACTGTATTTGGACATTACACTGTATAATAAAAATAAAGAAGCATGTTTAATAAAAATCAATATAATATGATTAAGCGTCCATAGCAATCTCTCCATGTGTAGATATTAAGGTTACCCAAGGACAATATGGCATTTTCCCTTATAGTTCAGTAACCTGTATGTACATCACATATAAACCTATATAACCCTCCTGTGTACATGGTACAGGTATGGGATCCATTATCCGGAAACCAATTATCCAGAAAGCTCAGAATTAAGGGAAAACCATCTCCTTAGACTCCTTAATTGATTACTTTTTACTCTATAATAATAACAGTACCATGTTCTTGATGCAAACTATGATATATTTAATCTAAGACTGCACTACAGTCTTATTAAGCTTAATTGCAGGAAGACCCATTTTCTTGAAAACCCCATGTCCTGAGCATGTGTACAGTCATAGTACAAACAAATATAAGCATAATTAATCACAGTAACACATTTACACATATTAAAAAACAATTGTGGTGAAAAAAGACACTAGTGGAAGAATGGTCTTGCCTATCTTTATTTTGTCTTCTGAATGTTTTACATTCTCTGTGCATAATTATAGTTGCGTAAGGGTCTTCTTTATGTTGACAAGAGGAGGCAATGGTCTAACAGTCATCAACTGAGCAACATATGAAACATATAAGCATATCATCTGCCAATATACATAAAAGCTCAAAACAACCTTTCTAACAGTGAGTCTTTATCTACCCATAAGCCTCTTAAGGGTGCAGTAACTCTTGAAAACAGGAAGGTAATCAAAAAGTCCCAAGAAAATGAAAGTATAATGAGTATGCCATATAATGTTTTTTATTGTTACCTTGTATTCTTTTGCCCCATTATCGGCCAGAATGTAAATATATACCAGTTTCATGGGATAGTATATATATCAATGAAAACCAATTTAGATTGACCCATCATAGCACAATATTTTTACTGGGTTTTTAAAAGCATCCATAAAACTATTTATAATGTAATTTTCCTATTTTTTACAATGGCAAAAAAACTGGTTTTCATGAAAGGTATCATCCCTTCTCATGACCTCAGTTTATTTTGGTGTTGTGATAGGAATTTCTTGTCCTGAAATTGACATCCAAATCGATGCAGTAGGTTTAAAAGTAAATATAGGGTGCTCTTCCTAAGTGCTGGAAACATTTGGCACCCAAATGACATAGTTATCCACTATGATACATACTTGATTATAACAAAGTATTGTGTTTATAGTATGGTAGTTACCCATCATATAACAATCCATCAGAGGCCAGAGTTAGGGAAGTACAAGGATGTAATCATATGAAGTATTGATTTTGGTGACAAAATTAACCTTTCAAGATCACTTTTCTCTTCAGGAAATCAAGCTTCTCGTTGTTTAGTCTGTTGTCTAATCCACAATCAATACTCCATGTAAATCCTTCTCCGAAAGAGTTATGTCTTTGCTTACGTTTCATTCCAGTGCTCTACAAATTAATATCAATCCAGATTGCCAAGAAATCATTAAATGATAGCAAAACATATTTCATTAAAAGTACACTATATTTTGTTCCCCTTCTCCCTGACCTTTCCAGGAGACATCTTGCTTTCATTATAAATGGAACAGACAAGGATTGTAAAATCTCTTGCAAAGGATTCAGCCTCTTTTTTTTCCTGACATATAAAACAAGTTAAAAATGAAAAGGCAAATGAGATGGCATCATGTTAACTTTGGTTCATTATTTATTGCTAGTTTAAATTGTAGTAACAATCTGTTCCTTATGGGGATTGAAATTTGCGTTCAATGAAACTTTAATTGCATGCATTCTATAGAAAAATACAGCTTATAGCTGTCTGATTGAAAAGAAAAGTCATTCAGCTTGCACGGATTGCTATGATTTGCATTGTTCTGCAAGCAATTAATAGCACTGTGGAGAGACCTAACATTTTCTGAGTTTTTTGTGCTTAATTTAGAGTTGTAAGCTTTTCTTAGTGTTTTAATAAATGTAAAAGGAAGGCTTGTAATTATTACTTTATTTATTAAATTCCATTCATATTTCCCATTGTGTCACGTGTCTATCGTTTCCTTTCTCTATTTTAAGTTAACAATGCAAGTATATTAGACTTAGAGGACAATAAAGCAGTATAAGAGCTTATCACATTTGAAATGAAATCCCACAATGCATACAATCATCCACAGACAGTATGTAGCAACGTACCCTAAACTGCACTCAGTCACATTAAATATAGGACATACCATATACTTCATACCATACAGTATATACATGCCATGAAAACATGATCATCAGTTTTTTATTAGTAAAACAAAATTCAGTTCACACAATCACCTATCAAGGCATGGCAACAAGGAGCAATATGCATTAAGGCCCCTTGTAGTACCTCTGAATCCAAAAAGTCCCTCCTCTTTTAAGTTAATTTACCCTTACTAATGAAACAAAAGTGTGGTGTTTGTGTCCTATTCCTCAGTAATAAAAAGAATGTCAGCAATGCCAATAGCAAAAGTAAGGCTGGGCAATGGTTCTTCATTTGATCCTCTTCACATGGACATGTGTTAATGTAAACAACATACGTATATTTGTACATGTTTTACAGTGTTGTCTATCTCCTTCAAGTACATGTATGGCTGAAGGATTCTCCAGTTACCATATTTCAAGTTACACAATCAGAACACCTATAACAACCTGGTTTTACTGGTGCCAATAAATACATTTCTTGCTAGAAGAAGTTGGGCGTCTGATGGCATAAAATATCCTCCTTTATCAAGCATAGACATACAAACTGCACCAAACAATTTATAGGTTGTAAACATCACATGATCATAAAGTGGGCGTGTGAACAAGTGCAATTAATACACATCAATTATACAAGATACTAAAGTCCATATAAGTTGTTATACATAATTAAATAATTGTTTTTGTGCAAAAACCGATATAAGTGAAAAGTGACTTGAGTGAACACATCTCCCATAGTGATTACTGTTTCCTGAAAAAAATTTGACATGATACCCAGTATTAGACAATGTATCTACATAAGTGTGTACAAAGATTAAATAGATTAAAAAGTAAAAAAGTGGCAAAAATATCAAACTGACACATATTAAGGATTTCAAATTGATAAAAGTATCAAAGTGACAAAAGTATCAAATTGACACATACTAGGTTTCGGTGTGCTAAAAAAATTTTTATATTTCTGATTTATAGAATCAGATTAAAAGCCAAGTAATAAATTAAAGGCAGAAACTATCTTACCCTAACCGGGGATTAGAAATCTATCCCTGAGGAAGTTCCAGATCACATTGATTATCTGAAAGAAGTGGGGAGAGAAAAGCAGGTTAACTTATTTATAAGAAGCATGGCATATTAAATTCTTCGTTTAACCCCTTTGGGTGTCGGGATTGCAGTAGCCAAATCCAATAGCATTCCCTTTGTAATAAATATTTCTTTCTGTCTATTCCTGGTTTAAAATCTACCTTTTCCAAAATCTGCCATCTCAATTGAGCCAATTGGTGCCCTTCAGTAAAAAAGTGTCTTGCCAGCAAGGATTCGGCTTTAGCTTTCTCAGATTTTTCTCCAACTTTTTTAGTGGAAATTTGTGGTATAGGGGGCAATGGCCGATAAGTTCGAATATTTGACTTGTGTTCATTTAATCTTAATTTAATAGCCCGACTTGTCTGTCCAATATAAATTAGCCAAGTCACTCAAAGAAACAGAAAATAAACAACACATTTACACTGGGGGACTGAATTACTTATTTAGAAGAAATAGGTTGTGGGTAGCAGAAACCATCTGTAGGAAAAGACAAAAGAAGACACTGAACAGCGGGGAACAGCTATCATAACTACTAGGGAAGCAAAACATCTGGACGTTGAATTGGGCAAAAACCTGAAAGAAAGAGAAAACGTCTTGATTACTGTTAATGTCTCTACAGGGAAAAGCAAGTCATAAACAAAGAAAAATCTATCTATATCTCTCGTCTCTGTGTGAGAAAAGGACTCCAGGTTAGACTCCCTCCTCTGCAAATTAGGAGCAGGACAATTGGATACTCTATGGCTGCTCACCCAGTAAATAATTCCTAAATTAACTCTATTTAGAGACAGTGATACCAACTCATCAAAGTCCTGGAGAAGTAAGTGATTTATGGATTTAGCACTTAAAGGACAAGGAAAGTGTAAAATAGAATAGGGCTAGAAATGCTGTATTTTGTATACTAAACATAAACATGAACTTACTGCACCACAAGCCTAATCAAACAAATGATTTATGCTTTCAAAGTTGGCCACAGGGGGCTGTCATCTTGTAACTTTGTTATACATCTTTGTCTGACACTGGCACTGCACATGCTCAGTGTGGTCTGTGCTGCTTCGAGATCGTCATAAATGATCAAAAAACAAAGCTGTTTGAGTTCTGCATGGCTGGTAAGTAAGGCAGGGGCTCCCAATTCCTATCCTCAGCAGTAAATGAAGGGAGAATTTCACTGAATACAGTCAGGTTTCTAATAAAAATGGTACACATTTTTTAATTAAAGTATATTGGAGATAGATTTCTTTTTCATTAAAGAAAGTAAAAATGTGATTTTATTTCTTTGCCTTTCCTTGCCCTTTAAGGCCCCCATAGACGCAAAGATTTTTCTTTGATGAACGACCGATTTCAGTCTTTTTTTTGTCTGACAATGAAAATTGAAATTTCACGATTTTTTCATGAAATCAAACGATCAGTATCCGATCGTACGAATTCATCGAGAAATCGGATATCGAGCAAAATGATAGCCTAAAACAATTCGATAAGCATTCGATGGTCGAATACTTATTGAATTGTGAACTTGGTCGAGCTGATTTCTGGGAGTAATAGCAAATTTGCCCCCTAAGTCTTACAATAATGAAAGGATCTTTTGAAAATCCTAACATCTATGGCCAGCTTTAGAGGGGGTTGTGGTGTAATCCCTGATGGAATGGCTCTCAGCAGTTTGTGATGCCAACAATGTCTTCCCTTTCTCTCCTATGTATGACCAAGTTAATTCCTTGACAGCTGAGTTGTAGCTTTGCAAAATTTGGGCCACAGGGAAAGATGTCCAATCATCCTGTACCCTAATTTCTCAAAGGAATGCTACCCCATTCAACCTACAGCCTCCCCGAGAATCAATGTGTTTTAAAAAAATATATATAGCTGAACTACTTATACCAAATCATATGATATTTTACCAGCCAGCATCCATCTCTCCTTAAAACTTCAAGCATCACATGGCAGCAATAGTGATGCACCCCACTGATGTTGAACTATAGGTCCCAGAATTAGGGCTTCACAAACAGACACAGGGTAATGCAATACTCTATAAAAGATTCTTAAATGGTACTTTATTGGCTCTGAATAAACATACAAAAAGTAAGCCAATCAGGGTTTAACAAAAGTTCAGTGGCAGAGCTATCAACATTTTCTCTCTGTGGTTTGCAATTGCTCCACTTTGTCTGCCACCTGTATACAAACTTTCAGCCTTGTCTCAAATATATTCCCATGCAGCAAATGTCAATCACATACAGTATACTGCCTTGAAAACAATTTCTTTCCACCACTAGGTCTGCATATTAAGCTCAGGTTATTTAAAAAAAGACACTTTCTACTCATAAAATGTCATCTTCACCACCATAACCACCACAATATGGGAGAGGTTTTCTGTGTTTTTCCAGATCTTTCAGTAATGTGTCTTAGCATAAAATATTTTAGATTAAAGACTACAGTATACAAACAGTTCTACAGTCCTAATAAAAACCTTGCCTGAATGACATCTGTAAATTCTTGGAAATGTGTTCGGTGTATTTTAAATGCAGTCTCTTGAATATGGATTTTTAAATTGCCCCTTACTTTAGGCTTTCATTATATGAAAGAACACATTTATTACTTTACAGCAAAAACCAAGGTCTTGTAGTTCCCTTTCAGATGCTGCTTTCAGAAACTATTCTTCTTTCTACATGTGTATGCAAATCATTGTCTAATTTATCCCCAAATGGATGTTTAATTAGCCATCCTAAGCATGAACCCAATTAGTGCAAATGCATTGGAGATAATCGTGGCTCATCTTGTCTGTGCAGTTTCGGTGACCGTATTTCTGGTTGTACCAATCTGTACAGTGACTAAAATTAGTTAAAAGGAAATTGAGGTGCAGATCTCTGTGTTCCAAAAATGTATAACACACCCTGTTTTAGGGGAGAATTTATAATACAGGCATGGCACCTGAAATCCAGAAATCTAGATAATTAGTTTTTCAGTAATTTGGGTCTCCATGCCTTAAGTCTACTAAAAAATCACTAACATGAATTAAACACAATGGTCCCCTCTTGGACAACTCCATGTGGAAATCAGAGAGCACATAGTTTCAGGCAGACGGGGGTGCGGGGATTTTCCTGAATATTCTCTCTAAGAAAGCAAATTAATATGCAAAGCATAAGTGATTAATATGAAGGTCTGCAACAAGACCTGTCCATTTGTAGAATGAAATGCAAAAATAATAAACCTGGGTATTCTTTTGCCAATACCCTGTGCCAATGCAAGCCTGGTATGGATGAGGCAATATATAAAGAAAATATTGAGCCCACACAGGCTCCTATCCTTGAGCCAGGGGTGGTGCTCTTTGAGTATCCAAATCCCGGCTCAAGGGCAATGGAAAAAATATGTGCCTGTGGCCCATTACTATAAAAGTAAGTAGTAGGAATAATTTAATTTCTGAAAGACCTCTCGTTTTATTCACAGTTCTCATACTGAAGAAAATTACCCACTTGATAGTGTAGGCTTTCACTATCTAATCACCTCATTATGGAGTATTCAGGGACAAGTCAAATGAATGTCCTGGTGATTCTATTACAGCACGTTAGCTCCTGCAGTGTGGCTATTTTAAAATCATCAAGTTAGACACATTTACTAATTGCAATCAGCCAACAGACGAATTGGCCCTGCTGCTGCAAATATCTTTGGATCGTGGCACTGACAGCGGCTCTACAACTCTTAATTAATTACACCAAAAATAAAATGCTTGTAAGGGTTTTTTTTAGCATGATATGTCTATTGTATGCACAGCATGAAACATTGAAATGTTCTTAATTATATACAGGTATGGGACCTAGAATCTTTAGGACCTGGAGTTTTCCAGATAAGCATTTTGTGAATTGGATCTCTATACACTAAGGTCGAATTTCGAATTAAAAAAAATTCGACATTCGACCATGTGAAGTAAAATCTTTCCAATTCGAATATCGAATTAGAAGGAATTTACCGTAATTCGAACTATGATTTTATCGATTAATCAAATTTTTTTTATTCGATCAAAAATAATGAACCCCAATTCGGCAGTTTGGATCTGGTGAACTAGTTGGTAGAATAGGGGAAGTACTTCAACCATCGAATATTCGAATAAAATTTTATTTGAATATTCTAATTATTCTAATTCGAATATTCGATGGTAAAAATGTGCCTAATTTGCATAATCGAAGATTCTAATTCGAATTTTATACAAATTCGATCGAAATTCGAATTCTTCACATGAATTTAGTAAATCTGCCCCTAAGTCTAATAAAAAATCATTTAAACATAAATTAAACCCGGTAGGATTGTTTTGCATCCAATATGGGTGATCTCTTAGTTGGGATTAAATACAAGGTACCATTTTATTTTTACAGGTTTGATACAAGTTCAACTGGTGCATTAGAGAGTACACTTGTCCCCAGTACTGCATCTAGCCTAATTGAGTCCATAGTCCATATACATGCAAAATCTTGACATGAACAGTACATGACAAATTAATGTATGGAATTCAACTGAGTTGCATTGTGTCTGTTTCAAAGTGGTGATATACTGTAGTAATGTATCGGTTGAAGTATTAGTCTGGAAATTTCTCATCTCCCTTATGCTCTTTAATGCATTCCTTAACAGCACAAGATGTTTGCCATACATGGACCTTACCACATGTGCATTTAAGCATATAGACAACCGATAATGTGTTACATGTTGCGTAATCTTTAAGGCGTATGTTTACCTCTTTTGTAGGGTGCTGAACCACATTACCTTTAATAACTGATGCACAGTAAGGACTTGTGTATTTTTGGCAACAAGTAATGTACTGGGGTACATGGGTGCTCCACTTGAAAAAATCAGCTGTTTGCTTGGTTATTAAACCACTGGCCAAAGCTTCATTTACCAATAGGATGACCTCTTTTGTAATGTCATCTACTGGGTCCTTGACTATTTTTTCATAATGCCCTGGTGTTTGTAATTGTCAGATTGCTTCATCATTTTACAAATCCAAATATCCATAACAACGATTGCCCCACTTTGTCAGCTTTTGTTATACAATAGATTCATTATTTTTTAAGGAATTCAGGGCTAACCATTCCTTATTGGACAGATTGTTCTTAGGTTTGCTCAAAATTTTTAACCTACTTTCAGCCTCTGCTAAGACCACCAATTCAAAAGCATTCAGTGCATCATTCTTTATATCTAGTATATACCTGCTTGTCCTTTTATACGGACATGACTCTACAGGGAACTGAATTTCAGTCTTAAAGCAACACATTTTTAATTTTTAATTTCTAACAAATTTTAGAAATTCTATTTCCCATTCAGGGAATTCTATGTTGTAAGTTGGCACAAAGTCCAGTCCTTTGTTCAAAACCCTTCTTTTGAAAGGTGTTAAGTTGTATATAGAAATGTTTATATTAAGGTCATTTAATTTTTCTGCTCGGGTATTTTTCCCAATGGATTGGCGTCCTTGAGCTGCTCCTGGTTTGGTATGTGCAGTAGTGATAGGCGAATCTAGGCAGATTCGCTTCGCCGAAAAATTTGCGAAACGACGCCCGTCTCATTTTTGATGCGTCGTTGTGCGTTGTGTCATTTTCGGGGCGCGTCTCATTTTTCTTTTCAGCCGAATTTATGCCAGGCAAATTTTTTCGGGTGTTTTGCAAATTTATTCGCCGGTGGCGAATCGCGGGAATTCGCCACGAATTCGCCCATCCCTAATGTGCAGTTGTCCTATAAAAAAAGGCTCACTGAGGCCTCCTCCTGATGTACTTGGAGTAGACGAGATGCTGCTGTAGTCGCTTTCTGACAAAGTATCTCTTGTGCTGGAGGGTACTCTATTAGCATGATCAATGCATACAAATTGCACCAATGCCTACAAATTGCATAGATGAAATATAAATTGTTTATACACCTGTATATTTTGGATATTTTGCATTATAGACTAAAAATATCTTTTTACATTCATTTTTCATGTTTTGTCATGTCAAGATTGTGCATGGTTATGGACTATGGACTCAAGTAGGCTAGATGCAGTACTGGGGACAAGTGTAATCTCTAATGCACCAGTCGGACTTTGAACTACAATGAACTTTTGTATACATCACAACAGGCTAGGCTGGTAATGAATACCCACAGCAGTTGCCTCCCGTTTCACTGGACTGCACCTATGGGTTATGGGGGGGTTAATTCACCTGTGTAATTGGTTTTTAAAGGTAACACTTGAAAAAGAGCCCCCAGCTCGAAACAGTGTAGCAGCATAGCATCTGCATTGGTGTATAGCTGTTCCTTTATTCAATTGACATAGAGTATATAGGAGATGACCTTTCTGTAATTCTGAACTTTCTGGATAATATATCCTATACCTATATTAGATATGTGATATGATCGTGTCTAGTGAGGGTGACCCTTAACCAAGGTTGGTCTAGATGGCACAGGACCAGTTATTAGGTGGTGCAACCTCTATTAAGAAAATATATTCTATATACTATTACCTTATGCTTAGTAATATATACCCATCTGTCTTCTACAAAGCTAGACACACAGAGTTTGCCGGTAATGGAGTATGGCTTTTTTTTATCGAATTTTGAGACCAACATTGCCTCCTTAATTTATATTTTTAGTTCTGACTCTAGGGTAACATTCAGTGTAGTTTGGAATAACTAGGTGTTGCTGAGCAGATGGTTCCTGACCTAATATGTCCATTTTAGAACATTGGAAGGTATGATGTTTGGGGCTTTCACCATATCATTCATAAATCACACAAGAGCTGTGATTTCACAGCGGCCCCGCATGTCTATACCGCATGTATTATCTTCTGACCCATCAGTACATGACCCAAATTTTTGGCTTACTCAAGGCAACACATTACAGACAGATAGTGAGGATACAGTTTCACATAAAAAAGAACAAAGGGCAAGAGCCTGCCCCTTTAGGCTGGAGGAACAGAAATCTCACTGTAAGGTTGTGAGGCTATGGAATGCTCTGCCAGGTGATGTTGTGATGGCAAATTCCCTAAAAGGGGTCCTTTACCTAAAAACTGCATACTTGCATAATTAATTGAAATCTACAGTTGTTTGAACATGTAATTGCTATTAAAAAGCGTGTCCAGGGGCATATATTTGAGGGTGCCTGCAAAAATTAATTCACAAAATCAGTTGAGAACATTGACGTGCAAAATTACTATCATACACAATTTCACGTGCAATGTGGGTCAAAAGTTTGAAATTACAATTTACCTAAAATGCCCCCCTCTTCTAGCAGGCCCCCTGCAGTCCCATAGTCTGCACCCTCTATAGTTACACAACCAGCAGTATCGCAGACATGAGCTCTCTAATCACCTCATTATGGCACATTCAGGGAAGTCAAAAACCAGTTTTGGCCACTATAAGAAAGTGGAGTCATACTGTAACATCTACTTTTTCCCCTATTACTTCAGTAAAGTATCAATGCCTTTCTAAGGGACTGTATACATGCAGGGTGCTAAATGGCTGTAGAAACTGATTTGGAATTGTCATATTAAATTAGTGCGGACAAAGGGATGGCTGTGAATATTAGCTGGCTCTGTCTTGATTTATTATTATTTATTATTGGTATCATGTCATTTGATTGCTCCCAACCCTTTGGTAAGAGTCTTTTTTTTTGCAGAGTCATCACAATGGAAGAATCAGCACAAGTAACTGTCCTGAGCAATCCACTTTAATTAGACAATGTTTACATTTCTTACTTGAATTCATGTTCGAAGGATAAGCTTTGGTGCATGGAACTGGCATCCTTTATGTCTTGTCTCTGACTTTAATGCTTCCAAATACAGCTATGGTTAACTTGACCTATTGCAAACATTTTATTTCATCTGAAATCTGACTGGCACATGGATCGGGAAAGGTCACTGAATGCAAAGCAATCTCACAATAGGAAATGTATTCCCTCTTTGTTAGAATGGAATCCACAATCTGAAATTATTCATCTCAGCTATCATAAAAAGCCACTCTGCTGTTTATTTTCTGTCATGCTGTGCATATATCTTTCATGTTTATACATGAACTAGTTTTCTAGGCTTTTCATCTACCTTTTCTACTGTCTGGGCCACAAGCATTGAGGTACTTTTTTCTAGTGATTGATGACCCAGTTATAATACCCAAGCGATCTCCTCCAACATGTCCGTACTGCAAATCTCTGGGGAAACCAAATAGGGCCACCTCTGAATATGCAATATCCTCTGGCAGTGATAACATATGCTGACTATGCTAAATAGCCACACAAGTCAGGGACAATGAATTTCAGATACATTTTGTTTTATTTTCTTAAACGTACCAGGGAGCATAAATAAAAATGTGCATTGCAACCTGAAATCATATATAACATTGTACTACTTACCTTACTAATCCTTGCATGGATGCTGATTGTTTATACTTTTGTTGTAGTTGCTTCATTTTTCAAAATATACATACGAAATGCTTACACTCGTGTGCGGAATAAAAATACATGATTTTAATCTCTACTTATTCTAAACATTACTTAAATGTTTTACTTAAATAGTAGGAAAAAAAAGATTAATAACTGTGTTTAACAAGGTTTTTTTTTTCAAAATCCTTACCCCTCTTAAAGGGCACCTATGGCACAAAAAAAAAATCTTTTTAAAAAATGTCTGGGAAAGCGTATGTGCATGTGACGTCACACACACGCGTATACTGAAAAGCGGCGGTGCGAGTAAACCAGCGCTTGCGGCGGGATTTAAAAAAAAAAAAAAAAAAAAGATACTAGAACCCCAAACCGGAATGTGGGCTCTATCAGCCCGCACCTTCAGTTGGGGACAATTTTGTTGGGCCATAGGTGCCCTTTAACTAGGGATACACCAAATCCACTTTTTTAGGATTTGGCCAAATTTCGAATCCTTTGTGAATGATTTGCTTGAATACCGAATTGAACTCTAATTTGCATGTAAATTAGAGAAACGAAGAGGAAAGACAGTAAAATGAGTTTATATTTTTTACTTCCTTGTTTTGTGTGATTAAAAAGTCATGTTATTTTTTGGATTTGGATTCGGTTCAGCCAAGCACCTGGATTTGGCCAAATCCTGCTGAAAAATCCAGAATTTTTACCAAATCCCAAACTAAATCATGGATTCGGTGTATTTTAACCTTGGGTTAAATAATGTAATGTGTGAAATAATAAAATGGGAGCTCATAAAAATTTGGAACCAATGTATATTGTGTTTAGGTTTGTATATATGCAAGCAGAGCCAGAACTAGGGTAGGCAGAGTAGGCATGAGACTAGTGCAAAAAGCTGGGAGGTGCCAGACACATGCCTTCTCTGCTTCCTACCCCCAAGTGTGGTCCACATTTCTCCTCACTGGCTGTGAGTGTGTGGGGCTATTTGATTGTGTCTACATGCCTATTTGTGTGTGTGTGTGTGCACCTAATCACGCATTTGACTGGCCAGCTTGCCTAGGACATGGCCCGGTGCTGTGTGCAACCCACCTAGGCCGCCTGTATTTTGCACTTCTGCACAGTTGATAAAAGCAGGCTAACCTGGTGGATTGGAGCTAGACACAAGTTGCAAGGAACGTGTGTGTGTAAAAACAAGTTCCTTTGTGGTTACCTTGTGTATACAAATTCACACATGACAAATACTGTATGTATAGTAGGAGTGACAGTACTCAGCAGTCTAATAATAATAAATGTATTTTTAGAGGTTGACCACTTCAACAGCTAAAACACCAGCAATACTGAAATTCCTTGTGAAAATTCACTAGTGTGTTTTAATTGTATACCAAAAGATGGGAAGTGCCTAAAATCACATAGACTAAACATTTACCAATGTAGCATATTAGATGATAAAAATGGTTACAAGCATTACAATATATTGTATTTATATTTTTGGAGTGCTCCCACGACCCTCCTTTTTTTTTGCATTTATGATAAAAATCGATCTTTTCAAGTACTTTGGCTGTTACTAAGATTTTTTTATCAAATTAAATCATTTCATTAAGTAGCCACACAAAATGGCAGTGATTCTCACCCCTTGAGCAGAATGTAAATTGTGTGCTCTGTGTGACTATTTACATTGAGCGGTTTTAAAATTGCTTATGAACCTAAATCCTTATAAATGAGATAGATGATTAAAGTTCTCTTCATAGTCATCTGTTAAGGGCTATTCTGTCATATGCAATATAAGACAATAATTGCCTATTTAATTGCTTTTCAGTGTGAGTGACAGGCAGTGATTCAGGGACAGAATGGCTTCCTAAGCAATAGATTGGTATCAGGTGTGGCCAAGACGCATTAGGAGGAGATGGGCTTTACAGATCATCTGCGTGAAAGTCCCTGCACTCAGGAGAATAGTGCTTTTATTTATTTGCGACTACATAAATAGCAGGCAATAAAGACCAAAGCACATTATCTTCAACAGGAGGTGAAAGCAAAGCTTTCACAAATATTTATAATTAGCATGTATTAGCTTGTTTCATGTATAAGCTGAAAAGTAGACATTTTTAACCCCTGGGGAATTAATTAACCAGCCCCAAATGTCTATAAAATGTATATTAGAAGTAGGATAGTTATTTAAATAACACTAAAATAATTATTTGATACCTAGACTAATAATGGCTCAGCATTCCAATTAGTTTTGTTTGTAAGAATGTGGAAATTGCAGAAAATATATCTGAGTGTAAAATTAACCACATGTAATGAACACAGACAGACAAGCACTTACACACACAATGGGGCCTTTTTAATAACTTTTGAATTTCGATTTTTTTTCACTAGTCAAATTTTTTCTCTAAAAATGCATGTTTTTTTATTTCTTTAAAACTCTAAAAAGTACAAAACTCAAATACAAAACTTAGCGCCTGGGGGATTTAGTTCTCCTTTAAGGGCTAGAGCAGACGGGGAGATTCGGGGGCATTTTGTCGCCTGGCGACTTGTAGCCGCGACTTGTAGCCCCCGAACCTCCCCGAATAGCCAGATCCTGAGGCGCACCGGCGTTACTTGAAAACGCCGGCGCCTATTCACACGCAGCGGCGTGATTTGTGGAATCGCTCCAAATTGACTCGCTCCAAATTGACGCCTCAGGATCTGGCTATTCGGGGAGGTTCGGGGGCTACAAGTCGCGGCTACAAGTCGCCAGGCGACAAAATGCCCCCGAATCTCCCCGTCTGCTCTAGCCCTAAATTCTAAACAAAACAATAACTGGAGATTCAATTTTTTATAGTCTATAGCATAACTGTCAGGGGTGCAGCAGACCCTGCGGGGGGGGGCACATTTCAGTCCATACACACTAAGGGGGTCACACTCAGCTCTTAAACTGGATGGAGCATTCATTTTTTAGGTGGAATGCCTGTGGCAATGCATTTATTCCCCTGCAAACAATAATGGTTCATCCCTAAACTTTCTCAAGATAAAGTGCAATATATGCTTAAAGCAAAGTGCAACAGCCAATAAATTAAATGACTCCTCTACTTCTAATTCCATATAACAGTTACAAGTTCAGAGTTATTTTCCAGACACTCCAGGACATTGCAGTGAAGCAATCTCTTTATTGTCATGAGCTGATGGAAAATTGTATTTACTGGTTCAGAATACCCTTGATGGAAATAGATTCTGTTTTAGTGTTCAGAGCTATAACAACGTGTGCACACACATGATGTAGAACATCAATTCCTATCCATTCCTCCCACTGATTATCAGTTGCAAAACTAAAACATTTTACTTTTTAATTTAACTAAAGTAAATACATATATTTTATGTTCTGAGTCTTAAGAATCTTAACCATTATATGTTGGTTTGGTTTAGATGTTCCTGTGTCCTTTGTTTATGTTTTATGTTATCCTTTTAGGAAAGTCTTGCCTATTCAGTATTCATTCTTCTGCTTACTGCCAAGATGTTTATATGAGGTGCAAGCAAACAGGACTAAGCATAGTGTATAACCCCCATTTTGCATTTTCAGGGAATTAGAATAAAATAGTGAAAAATCTGGAAAATTGTAAAATCAGGGAATTGCATTATGCATTATATACTGGCGAGTCCACAAAAAAAGTGGGTGAAATGATGGACAAAATGTAAAATCATATTATGTATAATTGAGTTTTCCCTTGACAATAATATTCTCAAAAAAATGTTTAGTGCTGTGCTACGTGAAGCCCCTGTTTCAGTGGTTCCACATCTATGGAGTTGGCTTTCTTAGGGGGCTAAAAGCAGTGGCTGGGGATGCAGTTATGTAAAAATCTGGGCGATGCCTAGACACTCCTTGAGGTGGTACACTTATGTTGACTATGCTGCCTTGAGTGAGGTGCAAAGAGTTGCAAATTACTCTGAAGGCAGCACTTTCTGGGTTTTGCAGTGTTGCATTTAAAATGGGTGAAAGGTGGCTCAAGAACCACATGTAGCAGGAGAGCCCTGTAGTTAGCATGGTAGGTATTTAATATAAGGTTCCCTTAAGGTGGCTATACACGGGCAGATAAAGCTGCCGATAACGGTCGTTTAAGATACAAAAGGAGCAAACGCTCTGAATCACCGGGGCTCATTTATGAACACTGGGCAAATTTGCCCATGGGCAGTTACCTATAGCAACCAATCAGTCATTAGCTTTTTGAAGCCAGCTGCAAGTAGAACAATGAATACAGCAATCTGATTGGTTGCTATGGGTTACTGGCCATGGGCAAATTTGCTCAGTGTTGATAAATGACCCCCTTCTCTGGTTAATAAGAGGTAATCCACCATCCGGGTGCTGGAAAGGCCTAGGCGTCCCGTGCCATGTATTGGTAGGAAGAAAGGAAGAAAACTGAGCAGTATTAAAATCTAAAAGCTTTGTTTAGACGGATTTGACAGGCTTCCGACAGGTCTTCCTGAACGATATCATGTATAGATATAGAAGGTTGGATTTTCTGACCGACCCGTCGGAAATCCATTGTAGTTGTCGTAATCCGATAATTCGGCCATAGGGCCGAACGTCTGGATTACCCCGATATAGCCCTGCCAGTTAATGGCATATCGGGGAAAAGATCCAAGCGAGCGGATCTTTGCATCTATGGCCAGCATTACACCTGATAGTGCTACATTTATGCAAAACCAATGCCCCAGGTGTAACTGCCCAAAGGGGTATATTTATGCTCCCATGCAGGCCCGGACTGGCAATCTGTGGGTTCTGGCAAATGCCAGAGGGGCTGCTGTAAGATGCCATAGACAGTCACTATTTAGTGGGCTGGTGTGGGGCTGTTTGGGCTTCTGTGTGACCTGTTGGGGCCTCTAGGTACCTGAAATGCCAGGGCCTATTTTTATTCTCAGTCCAGGCCTGCTCCCATGACAATGGTAAATCAACCCGAATCTCCTAAACTGACTGTTGTTGATGGCTTCTGCATTCTTCTGGATAAATAGAGTCTTAGCAAAGGTTTAACTCTTCCAGAACCATCCACTGCCATGTAAAACAAACATGCAGCATATATCAAATGTGTGATACGATCTATAGCGCCAATAGTTTAGTGTTTTGTAAATCTAACTTCCAGTGATCATATGTCAAAGTAAATGGTAAAACAGCACAGTTCAGTCCTTTATTCTCTTTGCTAGTTGGTAAATGAGCATCTCCAAAAGGGCACTTGCCTTACACACATTTCTAATGTAGCGTTCTATTGTGTTCCCAGTTATTAAATCTGTTTCTCAAAGTAGTGTTCTTAGCTTCTGGGAACCAATGTTACTCTGTGGCTTTTATGTCTGATGATAATCTTCTAAACAGTTGTATTTTTTTTCCCCAAAACCGATTAGCAAAGCCAGACTGTGGTCTTGTTTTCTCAATCAAAACAATGTTATTCAAGAGGATTTCAGTGCCATTAATAACGTTTTAAAGTGTTATCACACACACATTTTACAGAGCTTTGCTTCAACCATACAACTAAGTTGCTGACTTTAATAGACATTTGTCCCATGGGTTTTTCAACCATTAGGCTAGATTAAGTGACTCTTCTAAAGCACAATAGCAGATTGTGCCCTGCGGTTTAGCTGCTGGCTGTGGTTGACTGATATCCAACCCTGTGAATCCCTGCTGAGTACATAAGCTTTGTGAGCTCCACTAAATGCATTTAATCTGCATAAATGTTTGTGAACTGTGTGCAAACGCCTAGTGTAACCTCTCTCCATGCAGATCTGAACTGTTTTACTAGGTCTAGCTCATCCTAGACATAACATTAATTAGCGGCAGAGGCTCATTTTTTGTCTATTAATTACTTATTTTGCAAAATTGTGTAGCTAACATTGCTAGGGTACATGCAGAATAACTGGTTCTGGTTAACATTTATTTTGGCTAACATTTATTTTTATTGAAGGCACTGTAGCTATACTGCAGTATACAAGTCAAGCTAATTTTTTCCTGCTGTTCAATGTAGTTATTTATATTGGTGTTTTTATGAGGCAAATGGTTTTGGACCATGCATTTAAAGGAACAGAACACCAAAAAATGAAAGTGTTTTAAAGGAATCACAATATAATGCACTGTTGTCCTGCACTGGTAAAATTGCTGTGTTTGCTGCAAAAACACTGATTTTTTATATAAATAAACTACTGTGTAGCAATGGGGGCAGCCATTCAAAGTAGAAAAGGCTCAGGTTACACAGCAGATAGCAGATAAGCTCTGTAGAATATCTGTTATCTACTAATTAATCTGTGCCATATAGCCTTTTTTCAGTTTCCACCATTGTTTATATGAACTATAGAACAATTTCTGAAGCATCAATTTTACCAGTGCAGGGCAACATAACATGATATTTTCATTACTTTAACAGAACATGATATATTCATGACTTTAAAACACTTTACTTTTTTGGTGTTGCTGTTCCTTTAAATTCATTCAAATGAGTTAACACAGCATTTATGAAAAAGATGATCATGTTGTCCTTTATTTTTAACCATTTGCATGTTCCATATGACTTCTAAGAATCCCATTTAGATTTCTCGAAAAAGCTGGATTTTAGCCCTGACTTTCTGCCTGGCTTAGTGAAAAGATTCTAAATCATACTTATTAATACCAAGATGGAAGCATTCTCAATTTTCATTCCAGGGGCCCCATTTAAGCAGCCCTGAAGCCGCAGTGTGTTTATGCAGAGCAGCAGGTAATGGAATTGGATCTGCTACACAACAAGCACATCCTATACGAACAGAAAATATAATTTGGATTTGCAGGGAAACATGGTGATCTATGAAGTGATGAACACAGCAATACAGCGTATTAAGGCACTTCAAAGACACAGCTAAGAAGGACAAAACCAGAATAATGAATATGTAAGACAGCACTGACTAATGAAAGGCTTGCCGAGAGAATAAACTGCATTTGAATAGAACATGCTGACCTGGGTAAGAACTGAAGCCTCCCTCTCTTTGTATAAATAAACACAAGCATGCTCTCACACACACACACACACTCAAATTTCTTTCTCGAAACAAGGCAATAGCTTTATTAAATAATATCAACAACCAGATGATCTTGGCGGGTCGCCTAACACCTCATGATAAGTGAGGCCTCCAGAAGTCTGTGCCAGCAGATGTTACACTGTTAAAGGGGAATATTGGGCTTTACCAAAAGGTTTTAAAAAGAACAAAATCTACGATATGAGATGCTCTTTTCTGTAAAAGATGGTTCAACGTCTGTTAACTTATAATTAAATTGTTAGTCAGCTCAGAAAAGTAATTGGTATCAATCTAGAAACCGTGCAGGACACTGTATAACATACTACAAGCTCACAGCTAAGATGAACACAATAACTGTGGAAATCCAGGAGACTGTATGTTTTAAAGTAACATGTTCACGGTCTCTACACAAAGATGTAATTCTGTTGATATTCTATTTTTTTTTTTAATTAATGTCCCCCCATATCTGTCATTTGAATACAAAAAGGCTAATTTACAAGTGCAAAGTGCAATTTTAAAAGCAGGTCACACTCAACAATACAGCATATTCTCCCTCATTATTGCACCCACAAATTGGAGATGCACCTGCCTCAAGTCACATCGCAATTACACCTTATTTGTGCTGCGTGTGTTTTGCCACATGGAATTGCATGTCCTGTAACCCATGCCAGCAAATCAATTTTTTTTCAAATGGCACTTGACCAGGAAACGTTACTGCATAATGATTTTATGCTACTGAATTTGGGATGTTAAGCTAAAATAAAACTACTCCTAATGAAAGAAAATAAAAATGCAGCAACTTTACAATTTACATTCATTAAAATGGTAATTTAAATTGGAAACATCAATTACAAACAGTATCAGATTGATCAGAGTGGACCCCACTAGACCACCAGGGTGAGTCCTTATATTACCCCCCCCCCCACTAGGAGGGGCCACTGAACCCTCAAGCTTACCAGGAGACCTGGGATGAGACAGTCTCCAAAGGTGGTCAAACATGGCATCAGATTTGACCAGATACTTCAACACTAGAGAAGGACAGGATTGCTGGTGGACCTGTATGGCTGGTTTTAACATAGAAACATGAAAAAAGTTAGATAGCATAAACATCTCAGGTAACTCAAGATGGTCAGAGGTTGGGTTCACAATCTCCACAATAGGATATGGACCAATAAATCTAGACCCCCGCTTGATATTCCCTGTGGATAGCCAAACCAAGTCCCCAACCTGATATTTGGGTACCTCCCTACGGGGCTTATAGGCTGCTCTTTTCTGAGCAGATGTAACTGCCGATAGATAACTGCATACCCCAGAACGAGACTTAGAGCAATGCTCAACAGAAGGGAGTTTCCCTAGGGAAGTAACTGCCAACTCCCTCTTATAGTATTTGAATGGAACCCCACTGGATAACCTCCCCAGTTACCCAATCAATGTGGGGGTTGTGTACCTGTAGCCAAGGTAACCCCAGAATTAACAGGGACAAGGAACCATCAAGAACATGAAAAGCTCAATTTTCACAATGCATATTGTTCACACACATGAATAATGCCTTAGATTTTTGGGTTACCAGACCTGACCCCAGTGGGCTTTTACCAATAGCAGAAATCCTCATAGGAGGTTTAAGGGGAATAAGGTGAATAGTATGCCTTTCTGCAAAGGCAGCATCTAAGAAATTCCCTCAGCCCCAAAATCCACCAAGGCAGAAACTTTAACAGAACCCCCAGGCCAAGCCAAAACTACAGGTACTACGTTTTTTGAGGCAAATTGGGGAGAATAAATCTCTCTGCCCAAATGGAGCTTCCCTTTTCCACTTAGGTGTTGAGGACTTCCTGGCCTCTTGGGACAATTTTTAAGGAAATGCCCCTTATCCTCACAATATATGCATAGACCCAGGAATCAACTTTGGGCCCTTTCCTCAGGGGACAAGCCCATAGCCCCCAACTGCATAGGTTCCCCCTGAAGGTTAGGAAACAAGGAAGTTGGTGTTATGTCATTACATATAATAGGGAAATATGTATCCCCCTCAGCCCTTCTTTCTCTTTGCATCCTATCAATTTGGACGGCTAACCTCATGAGGTCATCCAAAGCAGATGAAGGAGGGTAGTTAACCAGGCTGTCTTTAACAGAGCGAGAAAGTCGCACCCGGAATTGACTACGAAGAGCTGTATCATTCCACCCTGTTTCAACTGACCAGTGGCGGAATTCTGTACAATACTCCTCATTTACTCTTTTCCCTTGAATGAGTTTACAAATCACTGAATCGGCAGAGCTAGCATGATCTGGGTCATAGTATAACATGGCCATGGTAGCAAAAAAATACCTCTAGGGATAGACGGGCAGGGTCAGAGGAGGGTAATCTTAGTGCACATACTTGTGGGTCACCTTGTAGTAAGGTCATAATGAACCTTACTTCATCACCAGTAGGGAAGTTGTGAGGGAAAAAACTCAGGTATTGTTTACATGCCTCCTTAAAAACTAAAAAATGTACTCCTATGCCCACTAATTTTATCTGGAAAGGGGATTTTTGGATCATGGGACAAAACTCTATTATCCAGAGTGGCAGACCCCTCAGGAACCGCAGCAGAGGCTTGCTGAACTGCATCCAGTCTATCAGAGAGGGAACACATACCCTGGATAATGTAGTCCTGTTTCCCTTCTTGTTCATCCAGGTGTCGGATGAGGGTTGAGTATAGCAGTTCAGTGGCTTGCGGAATGGCGGTAGCATGAATTTCGGCGTCCATTTTCTTTCTTTCCATTCTTTCTCATCAGCCCCTTGTACTGTCATGAACGGCACCCTAAATCCAGAACCCAAGCTAAGCTCCCTGGTCTAGGCTCTCACTTCTGCCTATAACCGCCGCCTTTCACCTTGGGAAGAGCCCTCGGCTAACTGGATGCTGCCAAGTCTTAATTGAGAGAGGAAGGGTTCTGGACAAGCATAGGGGCAGTATTGTCTCTCCAAGGCGCCAGATGCCACAGAGTGGAACAGGTAGGCCGGGCCAGCACAAGCAGAGCAGAATCGTCAGGCCAGGATCAGGATTGGAAAGAGCAGAATAGTAACAGACAGGCAAGGGTCAGGTTTGGAGAGAGTCAGAATAATCAAGCAGGCAGGTATTGGAGATAATCAGAGTAGTAAGGCAAAGCAAGGGTCAATACACAGTAGATCACTCAGGAATCACAAGGATTAAACACCCAGGAACTTTCTAATAGAACCTAACAACGGGCAAAGCTGTAGACTGAATTCCCCTGTTATAGTATTTGAAATTCACGCCATTGCACGTGACGTCATCACGCTGGTGCATAAACCAGGAAATGCACCGGCACACACGCCGTAGGGGAACCGGCCACAGAAGGCAAAGGAGCAGTACAGCGGGGGGGGGTCCACACCGATGGAGCGGCAGTGGACCCCGCTGCCCGCTAAATCACCAGGATGAGTCCTTACAGGCTTGTGCTAAACATAGTTTTTGCCAATTGTTTTAATCACTAAAAATCATTGGTTTTTCGTGTGATAACCAGGGAGATTGAAGCTACTACTATTTGGGAATAGATAGATATCCAATGCACAGATAATTCCCCTGCATAATGAATTCCTGCTAACAAAACTGTCAGAACATAGGGGGTTGTATTCTGGGAATCTAATTACTGTATCTACCTCAAAAGGACCTAAACATAAAAAGAACATAGACATACATTTTTCTAATAAAACTATAGACAAAAAAGTATGTTCAACACAATCCATATTGATTGCACTCATGATCAACAAAGGTTATACTGGCTCTTTAAGACAGATCAATGCATACTCCTTCAGCCTTACTGTGTATTGTTAGGACATGTATTATAGTGGCATGATTGTCTACTTTCTTCAGTTTTTAATTAAAAATAAACCCTGTGTTCTGTTATACTGTAAGAATGTAGCAAACTATAAGCATTATCCAGGGGAGACCAAATCCTGCCAAGAATTGCAATGTAAATGAATATGGCTGCTTGCTGAAACCTGCAAATACACATTTATTTGTGCAGGATAAACACATTAAACAAGGGCACTGTTAACATATCCTTGTGGCAAGTAAGTTCAAAATGTACATTTCAAAAATAGGATGTTATATTAATATCAGCCTTTTCATCTATGTTGGCTAGCTTTGTTATTAATAAAAAAACTGGATGTGTTTCTATGGAATAAATGTACCATGTAATTTCACTTGATCACAGGCATTTCATAAGCATACACATGAACTAGTAAAAATTCCAATAATCATAAAAAGAATATAATTATAATAGTAGCCCTATATGTAGCTTTGATGCTAGAGACATCAGTTCGTTGAAGACAAAGGCCCCAGCTATACAGATCTAAAAATGAAAATGAATTCAAGTTCCAATTTAGCCTCAAGCTGAAAAACTAATTCCTTAAAATGCAATAATAAGATTTCTCTGTGGAACAGTACCCGGTTATTCATCTTCAGTGGGGAAATTATGATTATGCTAGAATTCATTTGCTTTTTTTACATGACTTGCAAAAGGCATGTGGTTTCAGTGAAATTTTTAATTTGATCAGTATTCCCCAGGGGTTACATAATACTGGAAACTGAATCTTTGCACCTATTCTTATCATTCTTGGCAAGTGTGCACTATAAGGAATGTCTCACACCTATCTTTTTCAGGTATAATATATCAGTGCATGTACAGATACACACATACAGTAATATGAAAAAGTTTGGGAATCCCTCTTAAATATTTGGAGTTTTGTTTATCATTGGCTGGGCTTTCAAAGTAGCAACTTCCTTTTAATATATAACATGCCTTATGGAAACAGTAGTGGCATAAAGTTCATTGTTTAGTGTAATAACAGAAAATATGCAATATGCACCATTACAAAATGCTACAGGTGCAAGTTTGAGCACCCAAAAGAGATATTACATGAATACTTAGTTTAGCCTCCTTTTGCAAATGTAACAGCCTCTAGATGCCTCCTATAGCCTTTGATGAGTTTCTGTATTTCGGATGACAAAATCTCTCCAGTTCAGTTAAATTTGATGGCTGCCGAACAAGGACAACCTGCTTTAAATCATCCCATAGATTTTTAATTCAGGGGACTGTGATGGCCATTCCAGAATATTGTACTTCTCCCTCTGCATAAATGCCTTTGTAGATTTCAAAGTGTGTTTAGGGTCATGTCTTGTTGGAATATCCAACCCCTGCATAACTTCAACTTTGTAACTGATGCTTCAACAGTATCCTGAAGAATTTGTTGATAATGGCTTGAATTCATCGGACCCTCGGCTTCAGTCCCTGAACTACAGCCCCACAGCATGATGGAACCTCCACCAAATTTGACAGTAGGTAGCAGGTGTTTTTCTTGGTATGCGGTGTTCTACTTCTGCCATGCAAAGCTATTTTTGTTATGATCAAATAACTTAATTTTTGTCTCATCAGTCCAAAGCACCTTGTTCCAAAATGACTGTGACTTGTCTGAGCTTTTGCATACAACAAGCTACTCTGTTTAAGTGCAGAAAGGGCTTCATTCTCATTACCCTGTCATTCAGATGTTCTTTGTGCAAATTGTGCTGAATTGTAGAACAATGTACAGACACATCATCTGCAGCAGGATGTTCTTGCAGGTTTTTCGAGGTGATCTTTGGGTTGTCTGTTACCATTCTCACAATCCTCTGCCAGACTGTGGTTTTACAGCAACTGTGCCTGTGGCCTTTCATTTCCTGATTTCATTCCTTACAGTTGAATCTGACAGTTTAAACCTCTGAGATAGCTTTTTGTAGCTTTCCCCTAACAGTGATACTCAACAATCTTTGTTTTCAGATTTTGTGAGAGTTGCTTTGAGCATCCCATGCTGTCACTCTTCAGAAGAGAGTCAAACAGAAGCACAACTTGCTATTGGCCTCCTTAAATACCTTTTCTCATGATTGGAAATTAGCAAAATTACAAGGGTAACCACATTTTTGCACAGCCAGTTTTCACATTTAATTTAATTTCATACAATTGAATACTACGTCACTAAAAATCATTGTCAGAAAACAGTATTCAGATGTTCTTGAGAAATGAAAGACATAAAACTGTTATCTTTTTTTGTTGAAACTGGAGTAAATTATTATGCAGGCTGAGAGGGGTTCCCAAACGTTATCATATCACTGTATATACTTGACCACCCCTTATGGTTTGTTTCACTTAACCATTCACGCTTTTGAAAAAAAAGAAATCTTACTGACGCCTAATTTAGAACTTTATTCCACATGTAATATATAACTCAGTATAGACTGATTTTTTACCCTCAGGAAGTTTACTATCTCTGTTGTAACAATCCATGATGTCCTCCTACCTTTTATCTTATAGTACTCTACCTCATTAATCTTCTGATATGGAGATGTCAAAGGACCCATGCAAAGTTTCCAAATGAAGAAATAAACAATAAAAGATTCTATATGATACAAAATAAACTAAACAATTTCCTTTGAAATCCTAATGCTGGGAGACAAATGAATTGTGTGATTATTCAATAATTTTTTTCCACAATTTGAAAATAAACACAATGGCAAATATACTTGAAAATACTTTCTGAAAATAGTTGTAATGCAATATAGTTGCAATGTATTACAGAATAAAACAAAAGACTTTCTTGAAAAAAACATAAAAGTTGCTCAGTTTCTACAGAAGTCAATGGTAATTGTTTAAGAATATTTCAAGAAACTTAAAGAGATTTCAGCCTTCTTGAATATAAATAGAGCAATGTAATTTTCATTTGTTTGTTTGCCACTTTTAGTTCTATAAAATGCTGTTGTAGTGAAAAAGTTACCTGTGATTTGTTGCAATTGTTTATTCCATTATCAGGTTTATTTTTCCTGCAATTGGAAAATTGATAAATCTGGTAACTAGGGCCCAAATTACCCTAGCAACCATGCACTGATTTGAATAAGAGAATGGAATATGAATAGGAGAGAGTCTGAATAGAAGGATCAGCAATAAAAAGCTGCAAAGTATCAGAAGAAAAGACAAAATAACTATAAAACATAAATAATGAAAACCAACTGAAAAGTTTGCCATTCGATAACATAATAAAATTAACCTTAAAGGTGAACAACCCCTGGGCTTTTAGGTATATCTAAGAAAGCATTTCCCTCAAATTTCACTCTAATTGGAGTGCCCAGCCCCCACTCTAAGTCCCACTTAGAGAACTGCTGCTATAGACTGTATGTGACATAGCAATATTTATTTGAACATACTGTACCTGTAATAATAAAATCTGCATTTATTTCAATGTCAGAGAAGCAATAAAAATACAAATTTTAATGAAGAATCACAGAATTTAAAATCTGGAAATGTGTCTTTTAAGTTACCAGAGACAGCTTTTGTGCTCTAGCCCCTATAATATGCATACTCCTGGCCCAAATCGTATCTACGTCTGAAGAACTGATGTCAGATAATAGGAAGGCAGTTATTTTTTTTATCATTTTTATTGGGCTCAGCACCAAAATATTTGCATAAAGCTGGCACTGTACTGATATATAAAATTGTTAAATATTGCAAAACATTATTGTGACTTGTTGGTCATGCACAATTCTTTTAAATCAATATAAAATGATCTTATTTAAGGATTTCTAAATAGTTTGATTACAAAAATTCAGCATGATTTTAGGAAAAATTTGTCATGCAAAACTAATTTGATTCAATTCTGGAAACATTAAAGTTAATTGAGGAATGTTATTGTTATGGACCTCCAAGGGATCTTTCTGGAATCCAGTCCATCATTCTTTCTTTGGCCAGTCCTACATCCATATAAAGGGGTGCTGTTGTAAACAGCAGTAAGTGCTTCATAATTTTTATTTCACAAATTTGTTTTATTTATTAGTTTTTTTGAGATATAAATGGTTTTAATGTGCTTCCTCGAACTAACATTTCATTAACTTTAACAGAAAACTCCCAAATGATCTGTGCCTTGCAAATTAATCACTCGTTGGAATCAGCCAGTTAGAGCAGGTGAAGTCTGGAGCCACGGCATGAGTGTGTTGGTTGTATCTGGAAAAGTAATGTTATGTTGTTATATTAAAGAAAGAAATTAATATACAAGTAACTGTAGGAAATAAAATCTTACAAAACAGATTCATTAACATTTTTTACCATTCCATATAATTCGGTGTGGATTTTTATTATAGCAACAGATCTCCTTTAAGCTGAGTTCCCACATGCAAATAAAGGAAACAAGTCCTGCCAATTTCTGTCAAACTGGCCAACATCTGCTCATGTGTCTGTCTTAAAACTAGGCAATTTCCAGCTGGACTCTGAAGAAAAACTATGAGGCAGATGATTGCATTGATGTACAGAAACCTGTAATGACAGAATGGATTTATTAGCTTTCCCACCTGATCTGGTTCTTCAATCAAATTCAAAAAGACTGGAAGCTTCATTCATTTATGCACACTTGGGATTCTGGAGAAAACCACTGAATTGTGAGAAGGATATAGAGATTTGCATCTGAAAATTGCACTTTGCACACTGTGCCTGATAAGCAAATAAATTATTAGACCTGGACATGTACTGGTCAGTTTGGGTCGACATGGGTGTACCCAAATTGGCCTTAATTTACATGCAAGGACACCTTTCATTATATTAATTCATTCACAATTTCAGAACAGTTTTTGCTGCACTTGGTGTAATTATTTTATGTACTTTTAAAAAAATACTTTTAGGTAAAACCCTCAAACCTGTACTATTTTCTAATTAATGAAAATGTAGTACAGGTATTGGACCTGTTATCCAGAATTCTCTGTTTTCCGGATAACGGATTTCGGGTTAATGGGTAGCGGGTTTCCTGATAACGGATCCCATGCCTGTACATGATATGCATTGGAGTCAATCGGAAGGCAAAATTACATTGCAGTTTGGAGTTTTCATCTCTGCAGTAGCATGTATATTGCTCTTGTTTGAGAAGCTCTTTTCCACTATGTACAACTGTTCTTCATAGAAAATAACATTTCGCCAATGTCTACCAAGCATGGCAGTGATTTCTCTTCCAATATCATATTTTCTAGATATTCTTTCTCCTAGTTGCTCAGGTCAGAAATTCTTCAAATCATACTTTAATCCGATTAGTGGTGGATAATAATGATCTATTAAAAGGTAGCGATATGGGTCAGTCTAATTGTAATAGTAATTGTAATAATAGTATTATAATACACAAAAGCCGTAAATATCTTGTAAATGATATCCTTATAAAAGGTGAGTTCTGATGTCATTTCTGTCACATGACTCACTGAAACTTGTGTATTATAATAAATAAAGTACCCCCAGTTGCAAAATATGAGGATATTAGAAGTTACCTCGGAGTTCCATGACCTGTATAAAAACACTCGGCCTTCTGCCTCGTGTTTTTATATGGTCATGAATCTCCTCGGTAACTTATAATATCCTTATATTTTACAAGAGGGGGTACTTTATTCACTATATATTGACATATAGAGCTTAGTTTTAAACGTGAGTACATTTTTATCATTGTATAAAAATAAAGTAAGAAAAGGCTCTACATGTATAACACACTAAGGGTCAAAATAAATGGTATATGCAACTGTATAGATTGATATTGTTGCTGAAACTGCTCAGTATGTGGGAGTGAGTCAACACTGTTATATTCAGCTCTGCACAAGTGCCTGGTTATAAACTGACCTTTGCATAATGCAATCTGATGTCTAAAGCTGGCCATAGACGGAACAATTACGATCTTTCTCGGAAAAGATCTTTCCAAGAAAGATCGTTCGTTTCAACACACACGTGTAGAGCTGAATCGTCAAATATACAGGTAGAAACAATAGAATTCTACTTGTATCTGACGATTCAGCACTAACAATGGCCGATGTTCAGGGTGATTTCAAAGGCATCCGATCAAAATTTTCCGTCCAGTCCGATCAACCAGCCGCCCGATATCTTAATCCTCTGACGATATCGGTCGGCTCATTTCCCACCATACATGCAACGAATATCGTACGAAAATTCGTTTCGTACGATATTATCTGTGCGTCTATGGCCACCTTAAGACACCGGGCTTAATGCATGATTTTTGAGTATTTTAGCTAGGTGTGATCACATACACCTAAGGTTGCTACCTTATGCCTTTGGGTCCAGGCTGGTAGCGGGTAGTCCAGTGTGGTGGGTGGGGTAATGACATGATGAGGCAGGAAATTGGGTGGATGCTGTGGGTGCGAAGGCAGGTCTGTTCATATGAGGTCAATCTTGCTGCAGAGACGATGAGAAAATGAAGGGACTTTTAGGGTAGTACTAATTTACTGGCAAGTGCATTATTGGTAAATGTCATTCTGGCCCTGGCCCTAGCTGGTAATTTATTGGCTAGGCTGATCAGTTACTTGCCAGGTGGCAACCATACATACACCACACATTGCCGTCTAATCACCATGCACGGCATATTAAAAAAAACGCCTGTTTATAAATTGTCTATTAATATTAGACAATGTCTAAATTCCAGTGTAAGCATGGTCCCATGAAAATGGTGGCTTGCCCAATTGCTGTTTTTCTATATCATTTTATTCTATTTGTTATGTCATGTTTACATTTGTTTACCTTCCAACACTTTTTTCAGTTGTGTTGTTTTCAGATTGTTCACCAGAAATAAAGGCTTTTTCATTTACTTTCTATTTATAACATTTATTACATTTTATTAAAGTGGTTGTTCACCTTCCAAACACTTTTTCAGTTGAATTGTTTTCATGCTGAAATGCAGACTATTTTCAACTGGTTTCTAATTCCTATTTTTACCATTTTTCCAAAATGTCCCTGACGCTTGTGTTTCAGTCTGGCAGCTCAGTGATCCAGGTACAGATTCTGAACTGTTACAATTTGCTACATTAGTTGGTATATTTCTCAGCAGTTTCTTTGGAATATTATCAACTATTAAAACAGCTGCCTTTTATGAATCTCGTGGATTCTGCTCAACAGGGACAAATAAATCCATCAACTAATATATCAGTTCAGTATAGTTTCCAGAGTCTGCAACCCCCCGCCCCCCGAGCTGCTTTAGAAAGACATAAGAAGAAGGCAAATTAAACTTTACACTTCAATATTAGAAAAATGGTCATAATAACAGAAAGTAATTGGGAAAAGCCTTTATTTCTGGTGAATTATATGAAAACTGAAAAAAGTATTTCAGGGTGAACAAAACATTTAAAGGCAACTGTTCAAACTTTATTTCTGGTGAACAATCTGAAGACAACTGAACCCTTTAATAGCTTATGCAAACTGTGATGCTGTGTAAATAATGGCATCAAATACTGCAAATAGGCAGCATAACAGAAAATATACACCTTTAAAAATACTAGGGATGCACGAATCTAGGATTCAGCCTTTTTCAAAAGCAATCACCATGCCTGGCCGAACCTAATCCGAATTTGCATATACAAATTAGGTGCAGGAAGGGAAATCACATAAATTTTTGTCACAAAACAAGGAAGTAAAAAATGTCTTTTCCACTTTTTTCCCTTCTTGTCCCAAATTTGCAAACGCAAATTAGGATTCAGTTTGGTATTTGGTTGAATCTTTAATGAAGGATCTGGGGATTTGGTGAATCCCAAATAGTGGATTTGGTGCATTTTTTTTCTGCTGTCAATCAGTTTAAATTCATTGGATATTTCATTGTAAACTCTAATGAGCACAACCATCTTTACTTCTTGTATCAGTCACTATTTGTGTGAAATCTGTATGTTTGATGCATGCACCCTTCCATTGTACAGAGCTGCAGACTATGCTGCCACTTTATGAATAAATAATAACAATATTTTGCATATTTTTTGTCTCTACCTTTTGTAAGTGAAAAGGCTATATAGTTAATAGGAATGCACAGAATCCTTAAAAGCATGTGACTTTTTGTCACACAAACAAGGCTACAACCATGATTCTCTTTCACCCTTCCTTAACTCAATTTGCATATGCAAATTAGGGTTCAGATTTGGGTTTGGTATTCAGCCGAATCTTTTTCTGAATATTTGGGGTTTGGCAGAAAATAGTGGATTTGGCACCTCCCTAATTGATATGGTCCTTGATACAGTGGCGTAACTACCAGGGGAGCAGAGTGCCCCCCCGGCAGCTCGGATTATCGCGGATTCTGTCCAGAAAGTCGTGTACGGAGAGGGTGGGGGAGGTCCTGTGCCAGGGCCCACCCCTGCTAGTTACATTACTGCCTTGATATTTAGATTATTCCATCTTATTCAAACATTATGGGGTTTCTCCAAAACAACATTTATCAATTCACTTGAAACAAGGCCAAATCAATCATATCTGAAGGAAAGTGAGATTGAATTTATGCATCTCTGATCTCTGCATCTGTTGATGTCCTATCCACCTGCCAAGAGGAGGCATCAACATTTAAGATAGTTATCTAATGACTTACAGAGGCTACATAAACATATAGATGTAAACATGGACACATATCTGTTTGTCAGGTATTGTGATGGAATACAGTCTTTAAAGAATGTGGGTTGTATTTATTTATTTCTTATCCCTTTCTGAAAATATACAGGTTTAAGGGTGAATTATTTTTTGTGACAATCGTTAATGTATAAGATGGAGTCTCGAGAATGTCCAGAAATAGCCTCACAAATCTTCTGCTGACCTTTCTTCCCAGCAAGCACCAGTTAACCACATGTGTTTCCACTGAGCTGCACCACATATGATTTATCTACAATCAGTTCCCATATATTCATATTAATATTGGTACCAGATGCCTGAAGCAAGGAAAACCTCCACTGAGAAAAGTGATTATGCTTAGAGATGATGGGGTGGGGGTCATGTTCTGCAAAGTGTTTGCCTTAACACATTTAGCAGTTACCATTCATAGCCAAGTTTGGGGTATCAGTCTCCCGTGTTTATCCCTTTCTTTTTATACTGTAGGATCTGCAATATGCTTTATGTATCACACAGTAATGTTTCCCTCTCTCAGTCAAACCAAAAGCTCAATAATCAGGTGAGGGAAAACAATTGTCATGCTGAACAAATTAAAAAGATTTAGGACTAATGCAGCAGTAAAAGAAATGTGTTTTGAAGGCTTAATAAGGTTTCTGCTGCATAAAGCCTATTTGTTTGTTAGGTGCACTGTTGCAACAGTGGTGTAACTAAATGCACTGTTCCCTAAACAAATTCTGCATTTTGGGTAGATAAATGATATTGTGTATATATATATCCACAAAACGGTCCGCACTCTCAGGTCTTAAATAGAAACAAAAGTATTTATTATACGGATGACTAACGTTTCGGCCTCCTCCAAGGCCTTTCTCAAAGTACAGAATGGTACAAAGGAAATGCATTAAATACCCAAATTGGCGGGAAAGGGCCAATCAGCTGACAAGTTGAGTTGAGTTGAGAATACGTGAACTGCCGCAGCCTACCGATTATGCCGAGTGCTTGTCCGAGAGTGTGTTGCCCCGCACGGAGGAGGTAAGAGGCCCCCGACTAACATGGAACATGTGCACACGAGAGCTCCGTGGTTTCGGCGCTGAGGGGCTACAGAGTATAAACGCTATGACCGGACATGCTGCACATTTAAATACAATGACTCGATGGCTGATGGGCTCTAGAGGGCAAATGTGATTACCGGACAAGCTGCACATTATAATAAGATGTCCCGGCGATAGTTGGGTTACAGTGAGTAAATGCAATTACCGGACATATTACACAATCTAAAGAAATGCCCCAACGAGTGTTTGAAGCAAAGGGTCTGACAGCAGGAAAACCTGCGCGTACTCCCTAATGCCATTACAACATTTTGAACTATTGATCATATCTCAACAATATGGGATTATTTGAAACAGAGCGGGTTGTTTGACCACGTGGATGAACTATGTGGACACTGTGGCGGCACTAACTTGGGGCTGGTGTCCGTATCACCATAGTTATTGCTTATTAATTTCTCTTTTATTTTTTTGTGTTTCACTATAGATAAGCGGGTGGAGCTATACACATTATTATTTATTTGTTTATTTATTTATTTATTGATTTAGTAAACAACACTATGATTATATCACTAGAGGTGCCGGAGTAGATATAGAGGATTACAGAGATATCACTTGCACTGAGATATGTGGTTACTCACTATACATACACCTGACCGGCTGGTTTAGCGGTTATAAGTTGATATTTTAACACATTGATATATTTACAGGAAGTAAGGATAATATGTTAATTTGGGACATGAGGGCCACAGGATTGTTAGAGAAGTTCACTATACCCCCACAGTTAAATGGCTGATGAATAGAGGGTTAACACGGATAACAAACACCTGATGTAAGCACTCTAGTTCCATTTCCATATAGTTATATTTTTCTGCTCAGATACAAGGGGTTCATGTTTCTGTCTGACCTTTCATTCTTGCTCATATGTTAATCTTTGTAACAACATATTTAAGTGATGATTGCTTTTAGCAATGGTTAATACACAATGTAGCGATCATGCTTGTTACCTAGTATTTGATTTTAAGTAGTTACTTGTGGGGTGTTACAGATTTGAAACACTAACACTCCATTTTAGAATAGTTTGGGATTTTTTAACATATGTGGGGGATTGTGTTAAAAATTGGGTGAGAAAATGTGTTTTTTAAAATAAGTATTTATTGGACACTTAACTGTTTTTGATGCATACTGATGATGTCATCAACTTGTCAGCTGATTGGCCCTTTCCCGCCAATTTGGGTATTTAATGCATTTCCTTTGTACCATTCTGTACTTTGAGAAAGGCCTTGGAGGAGGCCGAAACGTTAGTCATCCGTATAATAAATACATTTGTTTCTATTTAAGACCTGAGAGTGCGGACCGTTTTGTGGATAGATTTGACTTTGTGTGGACACTGCACCCAGGCATATTTATACTACGTGTCGTGAGTGCCGACTTTCTATTGGAGCTATATATATATATATATATATATATATATATGCAAATCACCTTCTCACCAGACCCTATATACTAAGAAATCAAACATCTTTTCCCTATTATTACATTTCCAGATCTGGGGATATCTGTGTTTAAAAAAGACCAAAATACTTTAACCTGTCAGTTAGAGTTTCTAATGCTAACAGACTCCGGCTTCACAAATATGGTAGCCTTCTCATAAAGGAACATGGGGGGTAAGAAAAGTAAGGTAAAAGCATAGGGCAAATCCTTTAATGGCAAAATTATAAATAGAATTCAAAGACAATGTTATGATAGGTAATAAAAAAGGTTATTTTCTGATGTCAGTGTCTCTTTAAGTGAGGCAAGTAATTGATTATTTGCAGTTATTTAAATTTATTTCTGCCAGTTTAAGACAAACAAAATGGGACTTGTGCTATCTATATATGTATCGTACTACTCTACAGTGTTAAATTACAGACTAAATGCATAACCATCGTATGAACAAGGGTGAAAGAATAAACAGTAAGCCTTGACCATGAAGCATTTTGTGGTTCTAATTTCCTTAAAGGAATTCTGTCACAGGAAAACATGATTTTTTTCTAAACACATCAGTTAATAATGCTGCTGCAGTGGACTTCAGCACTGAAATCCGTTTTACAAGAGCAAACTTTTTTTTATATTTAATTTTTAAATCTGACATAGGGCTATACATTGATCAATATAAAGAAAATAGAAAAAGGAAACTCCACTCGTGATTCGAAATCTTAAACTTCCCAGTAATTGGATAATTAATTCTTAAATTCAAGTGTTAATACATCAATTTTAAAAAGGTTCATTAAACACCCTCTCTAAGGGTAGGGACAGACAGGGAGATTCGGGGAGATTCTGTCGCCTGCTAAAAACGCCAGGCGACAAAATCTCCCCGAATCTCCCTGTCTGTCCCTACCCTAAAAGAGTAAATTCTTAAGTGTGGTCCAACTCAATTGGACTTATTAAATATTTCTATTACATCAATTCACTTAAAAATCAAATGCTGGAACAACAATTTTATCAGCTAAATTCATTAAATGATGTACAAAAGTGAATAAATAAAGTGCAGTGCTAAAAAAGGGGAAACTTAAAAAAGGTGAATTCATATAAATAGTTTGGTATGACCAGCATAGGGAGGTAGGTTAAAATGCCTTGTTGTTAAAATTCATTGCGCAAAGTAGTAGAAAATTGGAAAAGTTATAGAGTGGTGGAGTTGTCCCGAAGAAAATAACTGCCTGTGATTTATTCTAAGGCCTGGGACACCACAAAGTAAAGGCAGGTCAGAGAACCGGGACTGTGGCCTTGGTAATTACCAAAGCTGTTTTCGCCTTGACAAAGTTAATTAGCGAAACGCGCGTCGGCGAGGTTTTTACCGATTTTTACTGAAACTAATTTTGGCTGAAAGGTCCTTCTAACCTTAAGGGGGAGGTTTAATCCTGTTGTTATATCTGTTTTTCTCCAACTCTTCCTTCCTTTCCAAGGAGCCGTGGATTTGTGGCTTTTTAGGTCCAGTCAGTTCTCTCTGATTGATAGGGCAAGGTAATTACCAAGGCCACAGTCCCGGTTCTCTGACCTGCCTTTACTTTGTGGTGTCCCAGGCCTTAGAATAAATCACAGGCAGTTATTTTCTTCGGGACAACTCCACCACTCTATAACTTTTCCAATTTTCTACTACTTTGCGCAATGAATTTTAACAACAAGGTATTTTAACCTACCTCCCTATGCTGGTCATACCAAACTATTTATATGAATTCACCTTTTTTAAGTTTCCCCTTTTTTAGCAATGCACTTTATTTATTCACTTTTGTACATCATTTAATGAATTTAGCTGATAAAATTGTTGTTCCAGCATTTGATTTTTAAGTGAATTGATGTAATAGAAATATTTAATAAGTCCAATTGAGTTGGACCACACTTAAGAATTGACTCTTTTAGAGAGGGTGTTTAATGAACCTTTTTAAAATTGATGTATTAACACTTGAATTTAAGAATTAAGGATTGTTATCCAATTACTGGGAAGTTTACGATTTCGAATCACGAGTGGGGTTTCCTTTTTCTATTTTCTTTATATTGATCAATTCTATCCTGACTGGTGTCAGACCTCGTTTGTACCCAGTACAGGGTTTTCGAAATACACATTAGATCTATTTGATAATAGAGAAGAACAATTTACCTTTCACTATAGGGCTATACATGTTAGCTTCCTAGGTGCCTTCAGTCATGTGACTTGTGCTTTAATAAACTTCAAGCACTATTAACTGCTGTACTGTAAGTTAGAGTGATATTGCTCATCCTCCCTCCCCCAATAGCAGCCTATCAACAGAACAATGGGAATACAACAAGATAACAGCTCTCTGACACAAATTAACAGATCCCCGGTATATAGGAAAATACCACTCAACAGTAAAATCCCAAGTCCCGCTGTGACTCCTTTAGTTACAATGAGTAGCGCAAACAATATCCTGTCTGAAAGCAGTTCCATCATGAAGTGCTGGCTTTTTAAGTACCACAGGCCTAACTATTTTACTCTTAGGCTAAAGTCACATGGGGCACTGTTGGGCTGTTGCTGTGTTACACCATTGTAACAACAATGAATCCCACTTAACAAAAATACAATGGGGACTTCATCTTTGTTTGCAGTATACATATACAGTATATCAGTTCGTACCATGGTATTTGCCCTGAATAATGTCCCGCCATTATTGGGGTTCCTAACAAGAGCTAGGCTCTGCATTACTCTCTGTTACTGCTATGTATATGTATTACTTGGGCATTTGACATTCTTGTTTATCAGGGGGATACTGGGAGTAACAGTATATATTACTAATATAAAGTAACAAACAAATATATGCTTCTGTCTGCTTTAAACATTTTTCTGCTGATTTTTACATAATAGAAACACATAAAACCAGTATCTGTTTACAAGCCAGTATTCTTTAAATATGAATCAAGCTATTTTTTGTGACAGAGAAAGATGAGCCAAATGAGGGATTTCAGAGACCATCTGTTCCCCCTGCATCTTTCTCACAGAGAGAATCCAGGAGATCACTCATAATTACAGAGCACTATCCCAGGATGTCATGATGTACAGATCTTTTATGGTTTTATGGTTTTGTCTACATTGAGTATGATGAAAAGCAAATTGGCTTAGATCATGGGTTTTCCAAAGCATATAAGATGCCTTGCAAAAGTATTCACCCCCTTGGCATTTTTCATGTTTTGTTCCCTCACAACCTGGAATAAAAATTGATTATTTGAGAGTTTGCACCATTTCATTTACAGCACATGCCTACAACTTTGAAGATTTTTTTTATTGTGAAGCAAACAACAAATAGGACAAAATAAAAATCACAGAAATTTTCAGTGTGCATAACTGTTTACCCCCCCCCCCAAAAGTTAGTACTTTGTAGAACCACCTTTTGCACCAATTACAGCCGCAAGTCGCTTTGGATAACTCTATATAAGAGCTTGCCACATGTTGCCACTGGAATTTTTGCCTATTCCTCAAGGCAAAACTGTTCCAGCTCCTTCATGTTGGATGGTTTTTGCTTGTGAACAGCAATCTTCAAGTCTGAACACAGATTCTCAATTGGATTGAGGTCTGGACTTTGACTAGGCCATTCTAACATATTTAAATGTTTCCCCACTCCAGTGTTGCTTTAGCAGTTTGCTTCAGGTTATTGTCCTGCTGGAAGGTAAACCAGTCTCAATTCACACGCAGACTGACTAGTTTTGCTCAAGAATATCCCTGTATTTAGCACCATCCATCTTTCCGTCAACTCCGACCTGTTTCCCAGCCCTGCTGCTGAAAAACATCCCCACAGCATTATGCTGCCATCACCATGTTTCACTGTGGCGATGGTGTTCCTGGGGCGATGGGATGTGTTGGGTTTGCGCCAGACATAGCATTTTTCTTGGTGCCCGAAAAGTAAAATTTTAGTCTCATCTGGCCAAAGTACCTACCTCCATACATTTGGGGAATCACCCACATGTCTTTTGGCAAACTCAAAACGTGCCTTCTTATTTTTAACTTTAAAGGAAAACTATACCCCGAAAATGAATTTTTGAGCAACAGTTTATATCAAATCAAGTGACATATTAAAGAATCTTACCAAACTGGAATATATATTAAAGTAAATATTGCCCTATTACATCTCTTGCCTTGAACCACCATCTGGTGATGGTCTGTGTTCTGCCTTAGAGATCACCTGACCAGAAATATTTCAACTCTAACTGTAAAGGGAAGAAGTGTTGATGCAAAAGACAGAATTCTGTCTTTTAATTGGCTCGTGTGACCTAACTTTATAGTTTGTTTGGTATGTTTGTGTGCACCGTTGGATCCTAGGATCCCAGGAGGCTGTCCTTATTTTTTAAAATGGCAATTTTCTATTTATGATTAACCAATGGCACATGCTACTAAAAAAGTATATTATTATGAAAATGGTTTATTTACATGAAGCAGGGTTATACATATGAGTTGTTGTAGGCAATATCAGTTTACAGAGATCTACATTGTTCGGGGGGTATAGTTTTCCTTTAAGTTATGGCTTTTTTCTGGCCACTCTTCCATAAAGCCCAGCTCTATGGACTGTACGGCTTAGGCTAAGGCCAGACGGGGAGATTCGGGGGCATTTTATCGCCTCTCCAGGCAATTTGGAGCAATTTTAAAAAGCGCGCCGCTCCGTGTGGATACGCTTTTCAAGCAACGCCGGTGCGCTTAGTGAAGTGGCTATTCGGGGAGGTTCGGGGGCTACAAGTCGCGGCAAGAAGTCGCCAGGCGATAAAATGCCCCCGAATCTCCCCGTCTGGCCTAGCCCTTACTGTGATACTATGGACAGTCTCTGCTGTGCAACTCCTTCACGGTTATCTTTGGTCTTTGTGCAGCCTCTCTGATTTATGCCTTCCTTGCCTGGACTGTGAGTTTTGGTGGGCGGCCCTCTCTTGGCAGGTTTGTTGTGGTACCATGTTCTTTCCATTTAAAGATGATGGATTTGATGATGCTCCAGGGGCTCATCAAAGATTTGGATATTTTTTTATAACCTCAACTTTGTCCCTGACTTGATTGGAGAGCTCCTTGGTCTTCACAGTGTGATGCCTCTTGCTTAGTGATGTTGCAGCCTCTGGGGCCTTTCAGAAAAGGTGTGTTTATACTGACAGATACTTTGAAATTCGAAAATTCTAATTTTTTCATTTCAAATCAAATTTTGGGCCATTCGATAGTCGAAGTAGCCAAAAATTACTTTGGAATTCGAATTTTAAAAATTCTTATTTTATTAAAATTTTCACTTCGACCTTTAGTAAATGTGCCCCTTAGATTGCACACAGGTGGACTTCATTTCACTAATTGTGTGACTAATTGGTTGCACCAGGATTTTTTAGGGGCTTCATGGCAAAGGCGGTGAATACATATGTACATGCCAATTTTAATTTTTTTAAATTCTTTTTTATATATTTTTCTCATTTCACTTCACCAATTTAGACTATTTAGTGCAGATCCATTACATAAAATAAGATTAAGAAACTACAGGTGGGAATGTAACAAAATAGGTAAAAAGCCAAGGGGGTGAATACTTTTACAAGCCATTGTATGTGTGTTTATATATATATATATATACATATTTGTGTGTGTATATATACCTATGATTAAGGGAGTCAATCCCGAAACGCGTTAGGTGTCTCTACAGCATTTTGCTTGAATAAAACTTTTTCCAGAAGTGCCGTCCTACCTTCCAGTTAATTTCATGTGTGTATATATATACATGTGTGTGTGGATGTATATATAGTTATATAGTGCTTTATTCATATGTCCTGTTAATATTGGAGCATTTGCAACAAAATATTTAAAGGGGACCTAACCCTTTTGTATTAGAGTGCTCGTTGTTCCACCCAAATCTAAATTGACTTCAAGTGATAGGAAAGGGATTTGGGGAAAATAGAAATGCGCCAAAAAACCCTACACATGCAAGACATGCAGTGTAGTCTTCTGAAAAAAAGTTTTTATGATAACAGAAGTTATTTAGGTCCTCTGCACTCAACGCATTATCAATATATTTAAGATATTGAGACATTTTGTGCATACAGCTAATAAAAACGCTTTACCCTTTAAACAAAACAGGGATTGTTTGTCCATATATTGCAATTATTTAAGCTGGCCAACTACGTCAGAGTCATCCCATATCTGTCCAGTCCTACTCTCAAATTGCATCCGATTCATTAAGAATTCTATTCCTTCATTAAACAAAAGGGACTAAGTTTTACCTGCAACTTACTTGCTGCTTTCAAAGTAAAACTCGCAAACGTGGTTGCCCTTTTATTAGATACCAGTGGGATCACCTCACTATAGCTGGGAAGGGGTGGGAGCTACAACAAGGAGCTGGTCACTGCTCCTATATGAACTATAACAAACAAGAAGTTATTTAGGTGCCTCATGCTATTAGGGTTGACACCCTTTCTTGAAAAAAATACCGGCCTTCCTATATATTTTTTTACTTTTAATAAACATTGGGATCAACCATCAAAAATACCTGTCAGGCCAGTAAAATACAGGCTATGTGGCAACCCAACATGCTATACACATAGGGGCAGATTTATCATTGGTCGAATTTCGAATATAAAAAAATTAGAAATTCGACCATATGAATAGAAGGGAAGTAAAATCCTTCGAATTTGAATATCGAATTCGAAGGATTTTACCGCTATTTGATTGGTCGAACAATCGAATAGCAAATATTCGATCGATCGCTAAAATCATTTGAATCGATCAAATTATTTTAACCATTCAATCGAATACTTGCTATTCGATTGAAATTCACTCAAAACACTTTGCCAGGTTGAGCCGAAGAATTTTTAAAGGGGAAGTAATTCGAAATTCGACTAATCGAATAGTCACATAGATGTTTATTTGGTCTATTCGATTCGATCGAATTTGCAAATTCGATAGTCTAATTTGCCTAATTTGCATATTCTACAATTTGACCAATCGAATTTCGCAAATTCGATCGAATTTCGAATTCTTCACACATTTTGTAAATCTGCCCCATAGTACTGCCTTCATACCAAAAAAGTGTTATGTGTATAGTATGAGACATGTAAATATCGTATGTTTTCAGAAGTCTGTACACTGCATGTAATGCACGTCAAGGGCTTGTTGGTTCCTTTCAGCCCATCTCACCCTAACCAGGCTGGTTTCTCTACTTCGCTACTCTTCAAATCCTAGTCATCTTCCAATATCTTTCACTGATCTCACGAGATTGAAACAGGCTGTCTGCAAGTTTGGATATATGGTTCTGAACCATTAGGCTGTATCTGTGCTATAAAACCACTGGTTCTGGATGGATAGTTGGCAAAATGGACATAAAGGAGTGTCAAAAACAAAATCCTTTAAGATCCACAGCTTGTTAGTATAGTTCCATTCAGCTCTGAATTAACATAGAAAATACAAACAATGGGAAAGCTTTTTCAAATAGCTAGTGTAGTTTTGTGCTGGAATAAAACTACACTAGCAATTTGAAAAAGCTCCAGTTGTTCGTATTTTTGACATAAAGGAGTGATTTGCAATTGCATGTCCCTGTCCATAATGATGTATGTGAGAGTTAAAATCTAATTTTTGGTATGAAGGCAGTGCTATGTGCATTGTATGAGGCATGAAAATACCTTCTGTGTTCAGAAGGCTTTACACTGCATGTCAGACAAGTAGAAACAAATAAAATGCAAATGCCAGTGCCCTAAAATCCTGCCCTACACCTTTGCCATCTCCATAGATGTTTGCAACATGCAGAGGCTGACATCCAACCCTCTGGCTATTAAATGTATAGCCTTCATGCTGGGATAGCATAGTGTGCCATGAACTGTGGTCTAGACATCCACATCCATGCTGGAGAGCTATGTGTCAAGGAGAAATTATAATCAGGAATTGATACCAAACACTCAATGGCTAGTGTAGTGGGGGTTAACCTCTGCAAGTTCATTAACATCAGTGATGTAGAATTTTTATATACAGCACAGGGCAAACATTCTGACCCTTTCATATAAAAAAGCCAAAGGGCCAAAGTACAAAGAACACAATGCTTTATCTCTCCAGCTGTTGCTGAACTGAAGTGCCAACAATCCACTAACAGCTTATGGAGTCAAAAGATGGCAGGCATGCAAGAACAGCTGGAGGTGACAGGATTGTGCACAGTGCTCAGATTACTTAGTACTGAGATATTCAATGTATTACCCTTTTAACAACTACTCATTTACCCCTCACTTGCCACCTAAGGTTCTATGAAGGACCTGTTGCTTTAATTTAATAACAGCCTTTCCTGCCTTTCTAGCCTGCAGCAGCGAGAGAGAGAAAAGGCCCCTTACAGTGCTCCCAAAAAATCCCAAGTCAATAATATGGTTTAACTACTGCGGTCATTTAGGAGCATTCCACATTTTGGCAAATGGGTCATGTGCTGCCCTATGGCACACTGCATTACTTGCTGCTAGCTGCTTGATGAAAATACAGAATGCCAAAGGGCAGTCCATTCATCACAATGGAAAGCAAATAATCAGTAAGGAAATGCCACACTTTTACCTGAGATTGACGCTTGGCAAACAAAATGCTCTTTGTGCCATTCCATTTACAAATATAAAAAGCACAACATAATATGTTTTGGACATATATCCTTTCAGTCTATGCTAGTAACCCGTTCTGTGAGAGTGATGCTCTCCAGCATTCCTACAGTCAGAGTGGATGTGTGCAAGTAGATCTGTCACAGAGTTTGCTGAGCAGCAAGTATAGGGTTGCATGTTGTAGAATAACCCTAAATGAACAATAGCATGTTGTAGAATAACCCTAAATGAAAAATAACAAAAAGTTAAGTTGTGTTTTAAATTAATGAATTTCTAATGTATAGTTGTTCTGCACTGGTACAACTAGTGTTTTGCTACAGAAACTCTACTATAGTTTATATAAACCATTCAAAGCTGAAAAAGGAGAAAAGGCACAGGATACACAGCAGACAGCAGACAAGCTCTGTAGTATACAACAGGATTCCTCAGAACTTATCTGTAATCTACTGTGTATCCTATGCTTGAATGGCTGCCCCCATGATTGGATAACATCTATGCCATGGAGATGGCAAAGGTGTGGGGCAGGGTTTTAGGGCTCTGGGGGGCAGGGTTTTAGGGCTCTGGCATGTGCATTTTTTTTGTTTCTACTTGCCTGGCATGCATTTTCATCTGGGGATGATAATAGTAAGCCTGAGTTAGTCAGGCCCTAAATTCTGTCCAATCCAGCTGTTTGCCACAAATTAAAGTTGTCCATCTTACAAGGTAGGAAAGCAGATCATCCTAACTGTGGGGAATGAGGACATTCAAGTTTGTTATATTTCTTTGTCTGATCCCATAATTTCAAAGCCTGTTTCAAAATGTGATTAACTTCTTTGGGTCTCATTTTTTAGGGATCTGCAGAAGTTCAGAGATAGGACAATTTTAAAATCTTTTCCCTCCAAGTGAACCCACAGAGTACTTGTTAAAATCAGTACCCCTTCTAGTTTGCGGAGTTTCATGTATTTTTTGAAAATCCATCCAGAGTCCATTTAATCTTTGGGCGCATGCACAGTAGTACAAACCAGCAAATGTGTGCCGCCAAGCGCCAACGGAAGAAGACGTTGCTGTAGAAGATGGCACCCGGAAACCTGGCTGGAGGGGACCTGCACGGAGGGCTAAGTAGCGACTTAGGGGCACTTGTCCCGGGGAGAGAGGTAGGCCGGGGGGGAGGAATGAGGGGGCCTACAGGTGGGTGGGGGGTTAGTGTGGGAGGGGTTGAATTCCCCTTTAACATTTAAATGTTTTAGCAGACTTAAGGTATGGTGATGCAAATTACCAAATAAGATCTACACTCCAAGTATTCCAGATAATACTATAGACCACTTAAGGTAAGACTTTTTTTTATATAAAATATTAATATCTAACTTATGTGACATGACTGAAACCTGTGTATAATAATAAATAAAGGAACCCTGTTGTAAAATATGAGGAGTCAGAATGCCTTCAGTATTTTGCCTATATATGGTCATGGAACTCCTTGGAGACTTATTATGCCCTTATATTTTATAATAGGTGTACTTTATATTTACTTTCTGTTTTTATAGTGGTTTTTTACTTAATAGTACCCATTAGTTGCACTCTGCAATACATTTTTATAAGCACACATGGTTGCTTTTCCAAGACAGATTAATCAGAAAGTCAGAACAGAACAATTGAGGAAATGAGTATAAGAGAAGGGAATGCATAGGGAGATAGGACACATGCATCTATGTGGTCGTGTAATGGTGTATTTTTGTGGTGCTGCCTATCTATTCTACAGAGATAAAACACTAAAATTGTGACAGGGCAAGTAACGGCTACATGCAAGAGGCACAAATGAATGTGAGTGGCTGCCTTACTGCTGTTCCTGTTATCAGCTTGTCACTGTAATTGCCTCAATAAGCAATGTGAGGATGTCCTCCAGCTCGGGACCTGAAGCTTAACGCCCTGATGCTCCCTCCTTTGCCCTTGTTATTTCCTTTCCATTACTGGCACCATAGGCCATCCATAACAGAATAAAGAGCTGATATTTAAAGTTATTACAGTTATTACCTGAAAAGAGTTGGCGCACAGCTACTTTAGTTTTCCAGGCTTATTATGGGGAAAAGTGTTAAATAGTGTACTAAAATGTAATGAGCAGAAATGTTAAACACGCACTCAAGCTATAATGGCTTTGTATCTATAGCTGCCAGCATGTGCAGGTAAGGAAACCTGGCTTGTTAAGGGATCACATTGAAAATTTTGTCCTAGGGAATGGCATTATGAGCAGCAATCAGCATGGCTTTATGAAGGATAGGTCATGTCAGACAAATCTGATTGCTTTTTATGATGAGGTAAGTAAGATGCTGGACAGTGGGGGGGCAGTAGATGTGATATATTTGGATTTTGCCAAAGCGTTTGATACCGTGCCCTACAAACGACTGCTTTCTAAACTAAGGTCTGTTGGGCTTAATGAAGTCATTTGCACATGGATAGGGAACTGGCTACAGGATCGGGTACAGAGGGTGGTTGTTAATGGTACATTCTCTACTTGGAGTAAGGTTCTTAGTGGGGTCCCTCAGGGCTCGGTGTTGGGTCCTCTTTTATTTAACTTGTTCATTAATGACTTAGGGGAGGGTGTTGTAAGTAATGTATCAGTGTTTGCGGATGACACAAAACTATCCAGCCCAATTAATTCCATCCAGGATGTGGCATCCTTGCACCAGGATCTTGACAAACTGGCAATCTGGGCAGATAAGTGGCAAATGAGATTCAATATTGATAAATGTAAAGTCATGCACCTGGGATGTAAAAATATTCAAGCTACTTATACCCTTAATGGGACTGCACTAGGCAAATCCATTATGGAAAAGGACCTTGGAGTCCTTGTAGATGATAAACTTGGCTGTAGCAAGCAATGCCAGTCAGCAGCATCAAGGGCCAATAAGGTCCTGAGCTGTATTAAAAGGGGCATAGAGTCACGGGAGGAGGGGGTCATTCTTCCACTTTATAGAGCACTTGTAAGGCCACATCTAGAATATGCCGTACAGTTTTGGTCTCCCTCACTCAAAAAGGACATTATTGTATTAGAGAGGGTACAGAGAAGGGCAACTAAGCTGGTAAAAGGTATGGAAAATCTTAGCTATGAGGAAAGACTGGCCAAATTGGGGATGTTTACGCTGGAGAAGAGGCGCTTAAGGGGTGATATGATAACTATGTATAAATATATAAGGGGGTCATATAATAATCTCTCTAATGTTTTATTCACCAGTAGGTCTTTCCAGATGACACGAGGTCACCCATTCCGTTTAGAGGAAAAGAGGTTCCGCCTAAATATTCGGAAGGGGTTTTTTACAGTGAGAGCTGTGAAGATGTGGAATTCTCTCCCTGAAACTGTTGTACTGGCTGATACATTAGATAGCTTTAAGAAGGGGCTGGATGGATTTTTAGCAAGTGAGGGAATACAGGGTTATGGAAGATAGTTCATTATGCAAGTTGATCCAGGGACTAGTCCGATTGCCTTTTTGGAGTCAGGAAGGAATTTTTTTCCCCCTCTGAGGCAAATTGGAGAGGCTTATGATGGGGTTTTTTTGCCTTCCTCTGGATCAACTAGCAGTTAGGCAGCTAAAAATTAAAAATAAGAAAAAAAAAAAAAAAAAAAAAAAAAAAAAAAAAAAAAAAAAAAAAAAAGGTGGAACTTGATGGACGCAAGTCTTTTTTTCAGCCTAACTTACTATGTTACTATGTTACTATGTCCCATTACAGCTACAAGCCTAGTATAGTTATAATCATTGCCACATCACACTGTCTTCAAATAGCAGGTATTAATCCACCTTCATAAAGGCATTACCTACATCCCACAGCACAGTAAGTCCAAAGGAGCAGTTTCTAAATCTGCATAGTTATGATGCAAAAATCCACATTTTCTACTATTTCTGTAGCACTGCTGTTTATTAGATACAATTTAATAACCACATAAGGTAGTGTGCCTTATGTTTCATCTATTTGCCTTTGTTCTGGGACACTCACTATTTATGGGAAAAGGCAGGGCCGCCAGCAGGGGGCACAGGGGGTACTCCTTTACCGGGCCCAGGCCACGGCCTTAAGGGGGCCCGGCTGTGCTGCACTTTGACCCCCCTTGACAGCGCCAAAGCTGTGCCACCTCTTCTTAAGTCCCAAACCACTGAAAAGCAGAACAGCCATAGTCCCGAAGCAACAAAAAGACCTGAAGCCATGGAAATAGCGAATTTGAAGTCCTGTAGTGGTAAAAAGACCTGAAGCCACTAAAATAGTCAAAGTTGAAGTCCTGAAGGCACGAGTTCCGTTCTACTGAACATCAATGTGTGTTTTTTAAATCCCTGCACAGGACTGATGCGGTCCCGCGATCCTGTCGCCCATATCTCTTCTGTTCTGATTGCTGGGCCCTACGGCCCCCGATTGGATTAGCCCGATATCGCCCACCTCAAGGTGAACATATATCGAGGAGAGATCCACTACATGAGCGGATCTCCCTGTGTATGGCCACCTTAAATTATAAGGGGGCCCTGACCATCAATGGCTTTTTCTAACTTGTGTGTGGCTGGGTTTACCATTTTTAGTTCAGATGTCTGATCTGGAGTGGGGCTTGGAGTGGGTAGGGCCCAGGGGGCCTGAAAATTTTGTTGTACAAGGCCCAGGGTTGCCAGGTTTACCGCCAAATTGGGCTACTTTTCAATTGTAGTGGTGGGTTTTTAAAGTCCAACCCCATCAATAGCTAGTTTTGATAGGTGCCACCCTAATTTTATTATGCAAATTGTACGGAGGGAGACGACTCAGATGAGAAAGTGCTGCTGCTGTGCTGCCCTAACATGCCCCGCACCCCCTACTCTGGCTGTGTGGAGACTGGGGGGAGACAGAGTGTGGATGTCACGACAGCCGGTAAACCTCAGTCAGAGCAAACAAGAATCCTGGAGACTGTGATGCGATCAGGTATGGAGGAATAGAGTGCAACTAGTTTAAATAATCAGCATTTTCTGTTGAAGCGGGTATAGTTAACATACCCCTGCCATGATAATAACAGCTATCTACTAAAACCAGGCGACTAAATCTCAGTGTGCCCCATCCTAAAGATACAGCAGAACCTAATTTTATTAAGTTTTTTCAGTTTATGAAATGAAAACCTGGCAACCCTGATGGGGGCCCCGTGTCCAACCCGCATCCATGCAGTTGCATAGTCGTACTGGGAACTGTAGCAAAAAGTCCTAGTAGTTTGCACATGGGCAGGGACTGGACTTGTTGTCTCAGTAAGCCACCCCCTCTTAAAGGGATTGTAAAGGCAAAAAAATAAAATCACATTTTTACTTTCTTTAATGGAAAATCTCTCTCCTATTTACTTCAACTAAAAAATATCTACCGTTTTTATAAGAAACCTGACTGTATGCAATTCCCCCTTCACTTACTTCCGGGGATAGGAATTGTCAGACAGTCCCTAACTGTTCTGCAGGAAAACAGTTATGCTTTCAAACAGCCGGGGGGGTGCCCAACCCACCTTATTTACCAGAACTCGAGCAGCTTTGTCTGTTTCCCTGTAAAACAGCCCATGGCCGTGTAGATATTTGTATCCACAGACCCAGTGCAGTCTGTATATTCTGATTATTAATCAGTCTTGCTGTACTGGTTTCTATTGCAGATATTATTTGACTTGTGCTGTTTTGATCATTTATGACGATCCCTAAGCTTAACCTCCCAACTGAAGCCCAGACCACACTGAGCATGTGTGTAGTCTTGGTATTGCAGAGATGTCTAACAAAGTTACAAGATGACAGCTCCCTGTGCCAACTTTGAAAGCATAAATCATTTGTCTTATTAGGCTTCTGGTGCAGTAAGTTCAGTTTATATTTAGTATACATAATACATGATTTCTAAAATTTTTCTATTTTAGACGTTAGTTGCCCTTTAGGGTTTAGAAGGAAGGCAGTATGCAGTACATGCATGGGGGTAACTACAGAGGAAGCAGATGCTGTGGCTGCAGGAGAGCCCAGGAAGTATAGGGGGCCTGCAAGGCCCTATTTTATAAGTAATTTCAATATATATATATTGGTAAAACTGGACCACCTCTGGATATTTTAGGGGCCGAAATAAATTTGCTGTGGAGTCCAGTCACATCAAGCTATGCCACTGAATATGCGGTACCTACAAGTGCACGGGGGGGTTGTGTTGCAAAGAGGGCCTTTGGAGTCACAGCCCCAGTCCGACGCTACATGTGGGGGTCTGGGTCCACATACCCCAGACCTACAGTTCAAGGTAGAGGTATTAAACCATGGAGAGAATAACAGGTACTCCAGCTCACACATCAGCATTTATAGCAAGAGAATCAACATTCTATCAAACTGTCAAAAGCCTGTATCATGGTTGTTTTATGAGACTGTCTTTTCAAAGTATGTAGCTTGTAGCTTCACCAACAAAACCTGTACAATGACTGCTTCTTATAAGGGCTAGAGCAGACGGGGAGATTCGGGGGCATTTTGTCGCCTGGCGACTTGTAGCGGCGACTTGTAGCCCCCGAACCTCCCCGAATAGACAGGTCCTTAGGCGCACCGGCGTGACTTGAAAACGCCTGCGCCTATTCACACGCAGCGGCGCGATTTGTGGAATCGCTCCAAATTGACTCGCGAGTCAATTTGGAGCGATTCCACAAATCGCGCCGCTGCGTGTGAATAGGCGCAGGCATTTTCAAGTCACGCCGGTGCGCCTAAGGACCTGTCTATTCGGGGAGGTTCGGGGGCTACAAGTCGCCGCTACAAGTCGCCAGGCGACAAAATGCCCCCGAATCTCCCCGTCTGCTCTAGCCCTTAGGTTTAATATTAAATAGAAATACAATTCAAAGGAAAACACAAAAAACTAGGCCTCTCCTAAATTATATAAAAGTAATAATGTCCATCAGCCTATGCACTATTCAAGTATAAAACACATTTTAACCCTCCCCACACTCTTTGCTTGCTTCTTGCCAATTCACTGTACATATATCCATATGCATTTTATACTGGCACATTTGGTCACAGATTGTTGATCCAATAAAGGAATACCTCAAACATTAAATAAATGTCACTGTTACAGACTGGTCAACTAAAAATTTCACAGAGCCCGGACAGAATATACCAACCTATATAACTTCTTTATGTTTTCCGATTTGTTAAGATATGCAAATGGTGGGAATTTATGGGAATGGCGTTAAGCCAAACAAAGCAATATACTGTGTAGGAGGACATGATGTACGGTTGGATATAAAAGGCAGAAATAACAGTGCCGTTGTGCAATGCATTAATAAAATGAAATTGTGTGCAGAAGACAAAGATGCAGAGGGATGCTCAGTGACAGGATGACAGAGATATAAATGGCACTATCTAGCAGCAGCAGCAGGCCTTGAATGATGGGAGACTTGCTGAGGGTGGTTGTTGGTGTTAAAGCAGGGCACCCAGAGGGAGACATTTTGGAAGTAAAAAGAGGGACAAAAAAAAAAACCCGTGTTTTGACCACGCCCAATTTTTGTGGCCACACCCCTTAATTACCACATTCATTTTACAAAATGTGGCAGGTTATGAAAATTTGAAAATATTTCTCCTTATCTAAACTGTTACAATTACTTATCTCAGAATTGTTACAAAGTATCTTAGTTGCACCTGTTAGCTGTTCCGGGCTCTCTGCCAAAAGCCAATTAAGTTAGAAACGTTGTTTCTTTTTCTGGATGTTCAGTGCAGAGAAAAGAGGGACTTTACAGTACAAATGAGGGACTGCAGGTTGAGCTGTCAAAAGAGGGACTGTCCCTCTGAAAAAGGGTATGCTAAGTGTATACAAGTGGTGTGAGCAGTTTCAGTTACGAGAAATTATCCCATAGCAAAATCTCTCAAACGGACACTGAAACTGTTTCAGTGAGTGCTCTTTGTCCCTCCAGAGTCCTGTATTTCAGGTCTTGACTGAGAATAAAAATAGGCCCTGGCTTTTCAAGAACCCAGAGGCCCATACTGCCCACATAGAGGCTAGGGTTGTCACCTACCGGCTTGGCCAGTATTTTTGATGGTTGAGCCCAATGTTAATAGGAAAAAAAGCTAAATATATAGGAAGGCCGGTATTTTTTTCAAGAAAAGGTGGCAACCCTAATAGAGGCAGGCCTGGATTTACCTAGCAGGCGCCCCTAGGCCCGCTGTTGTTTGTCTTCCCTGTCCCCTCTCTTTTAGTTGCTTAAATTTTCATCTTCAGGAGAGAGCATTGGGAAATGGCACACAAAAACTGTAAATTTCTGAACCAATGTGGGTGTGGTTGGGCAGCATGCCGCCCCCTAAAATCATGCCGCCCTAGGTAGCCTCTCCACAAATCTGGGCCTGCATAGAGGCCCAAAAAGCCAACACATTAGGAGTGTCTATGGCATCTTACAGCAGCCCTGCTGTCATTTGCCAGAACACACAGATTGCCAGTCCAGGCCTGCAGTATTTATGTCCTCTATAGCTTTGCCCCTGTTGATAAACTTCCAGTGGGGTCCAATATGTTAGGCCTGTCTGTGGATGTTGGCTGGGTCATCACACACGAGTCCGACACGTAGGACATTCACTGTGTGATTTATTCAAAAGTAACACGTCTATATCCCTGCGCCTGCAATGTCTGGTAATCAGTAACCAGTACCGTGCCTCATGATAACACCTTTGCATGATGTATCCCAAATGACTGCTGGTGTCTCACGCGCAGTTTTATTGCACAGGTGCCCACCAAATTCCCCAAAAAACATGGGATGCACTGGGTAAGAGCGCAGACGCCAGAGGAGGAAGGAGACGGTCTCATAGCAGCCGGCCCACCACAGCTTGTCGGGCGGTGCCACAGACAGACAGGAGAGGGAGGAGCAGCACACAGACACCCTGCAATCCATACATCTGCTCTCTCTGTTCATGGAGCAACCGTAACGCCGCAAGCAAAAACCACATCCCCAGTGCAGGCTTCATCTCCAGTTTGGTGCCTGGTGGAAGGATACCATCGCTAGTGCCAGGAATTGCTCAGGTAAGAGGGCGCGGATGCCGGGACTTCTCAGTCATTCTGAGGAAGAGTATGGCGCTAGTGCTTGGGGTCGTTATAGAAATGCAGACACCACAGGGTGACAATATATATATATATATATATATATATATATATATGTGGGGCAAGTATGGAGAGCTGAAAACCGTGCCATGTGCGGGGAGGGGGGAGGTTATGAGAGGATACAAGGATGTGGAGCGGGTCTGTCCCTTCCCTGCTGTCAGAACACACAACCATGGAGGCTACCGCGAGAGATCGTACTCTTACATTGGATCCTCTCCAGCAGGAACGGCTCTGCTTCTATGTTCCCTGCTCAGCTTCTGGCGCTCTTCTTGTGTGCTTGATGCTGCTGCTGGGATAGCACTGGCAGGCACCAGCTGCCTCATTCCCACTGGCTCTATTATATGGAAAATTATATTTTAAAAAAGCACACATACCATTCCATTATATATTCTATTATAATCATGTTTGCATATTTACATGGGAAACATAACCCCCCTCTCTCTACTCTTATTTTGAAGGGGCCAACAGAAACCTCCCATCAGTTGTTACACTACAGCTCTCAACTCTGAAGGCAGTTCAAGAAGGGTTGCTGATAATTGTAGTTTACCAACAACTGGAGAATTGCAAGCTAGTTAGATGCAAGAATGTTATTGTCTATCTATCATCTATATCTATCATCAACTATCCTTCTATCTTATATCTATCAATCTATAAAGTCTCTCTATCTATCTATCATCTATCTATCTATCTATCTATCTATCTATCTATCTATCTATCTATCTATCCTTCTCTCATATATATCATCTATATATCTATCTATAATCAGTCTATCCATCATCTATATATTACCTAGCCATCCCTATAATATCTGTCTAAATATCCATCTGCATAGTCATTTACATATATATTTTCTCACTCTATCTATATATCTGTCTATCTATATATCTGTCTATCTATATATCTTCCCTAGACTAATATACCACATTCTACACTATATCCATTGTACCCTAAGTATCACCTTTACCTATTTTCCATTTCTAATGAAATGTGCCATTTTGTGTATTGTGCAGCTAAAAAAATAAAAGGAGCGGGTAGATTCTCCTAAACAAAATGTCATTGAATTTGCTGTTTAGACCTTAGCAATGTTGCCAAACAGCTGCTGCCTTGTGTTTCACGTGTACAAATCCTAGGGGTCATTTACTTTCCTCTAGTTTTTTGGCTAGGAAGATATATTTGGTGGCTTAGTAATGATGAGGGGGAGTCAAACATGCTGTAGAAGGTGGTTGCTCTCCATAGTGCTCTTCTTTGGATTAATTTTTTTATTTTTCTTATATTTTATTTTTAAAACAATTTACGTTTGGATGCAAAGAGCGCATCATGGGATGTCTCTTATACTGAGGGCAAGGGAGCATGATAAGAGCAACAACCTGCCAACATAAAGCTCTGAAAGCAGCATGCTGAAAAGAGAGACACACAAAATTTTAATATCATTCCTATAATTATAAAAATATGTCCCCATTTAAAATACGAATTGGTTAAGTTGTGTCAGATGTGTTTTTAACAGCAGGAGCCAAAAATCAATGCTTTGGCGTTACATGGGAAGCTATTGTATTCCACCTTTGTATTTGAATAAAAATAGGTGGGAGGACCCTTTAATTACAGTCTGACAGGGCCCAATTCAGATATGTCAGATGGAGCTGCATGCTGGAATGAAAATCTTATTTTCCATTGTCTTTTAATGGCAGATGAAAAGCAAAATGGAGGATTCTCCAGATGGAGCAGGGATGTAATTTTGCACATATATCTCTCTCTTTTTTTTAAAAAATCCAATCTGATCGGAGCTGTTTTGGCTACCATTGTATTGCTCTGAAGTTCGCTGCATGTTGAAGTGATAATGCATTCATGCACTTGGGTTTCTGGTGGCCAGAGGAAAGGATGCACGGGACACACAAGCAATTATTTCAGCCTGAATGGACTTTCATGTCTTTGGGGTGGTGCTGTGGATAATTTGATCCTGGATTTTAGGAACTTACATGCATAATGCATGGGACTTACAATCACACAGTAACCCCTCATACTGCCGAAGCAATAATTAACCCCTTTAGCATTCATTATCAACAATCATTTGCTTATATTTTTATTTCATAAAAAGTTTGTATTTATAGGTTTATTGTTTTTTAATAACAGAAATTCAGAAAGTATCAAGGCCCTTATTTGTGATCTATTTATATGATACCATGGGGTTTTGTGATTAAATGTTCTTTGCCTGGCTGCTGCTATTCATAATCCATAAGAGAAAGGAACATAAAGCTTTGTATTAACACAAGTGCTGGTTTGACTCTTATGTAGCATATTCCTATTCAAGAAGGCTTTGCTATCAATAAAAGTAAAAGTCAGTCGCCCATGTTTTTCACACAGAGAATATCTGTATATTTTAATTTCGGTGTGTTCATGTGTGCGGGTTGTTCTGTGCTGCTTTACTGCAGAGTTTTCATTCGCATCAGTGGAAGAATGCCCCCAGTGGCCAAATGATCATGGAATATTGTAAAATGCTAGCTTTTTCTATGTGGCTATAGGATCTATCACCTGGAATGCTTGGGACCTCAGATTTCATTTGCCGGATAAGGGATCTTCTGGTAATTTGGACTACTATAGCTAAAGTCTTCTAGAAAATAGTTTAAACATTAAATAAACCCAATTGTATTGCTCCAATAAGGATTGATTATATCTTAGTTTGGATCATGTACAAGGCACATTTTTATTATTACAGAGAAAAAGAGAATATGTTTTAAAATGCTGAATTATTTGGTTAAAATGGAGTCTATGAGAGATGGCCTTCCCGTAATTCTGGGTTTTCGGATAATGGATCCCATACCTGTGCTAGTTATTCCAGAAACATTTAAACATGCTACTGCAAATTGTTAAAGGGGACCTGTCACCTGAAAAAAAACATTAAAATCCTATTTTATCACATTAGTCAAGCAAAATAAACTTTAATTACACTAAAACATAATTTGAATATTGTTTCCTTCATTCCATTGACATTTTGTGGACACTGTTATTAAGACAAGCCTTGAATCATCTCAAAATCTTGTTTGTGCACCAGAACGGGGGACCTGATGTCTATCCCCATGCACTGGTTACACAATGAGATGGTAAAGAGAGAGGGGGACTGTGGGTAGAGCAGTGACATCTAGTAAGTGCTGAATGAAAAGTGAAAGTAATTGCTTGCCCCGCGTCCATGCCTAAGGCAGGCAATATTTGATTGACTGCTAAGATTTTTAAATGAGTTTACAACAGCTACGAATTCTTTAATGAAAAAAATAATAATTTGGATTTCATGTTTAATTTGAAAAGGAGTTTTATTATACATATTTTTATGTCTGGGTGACAGGTTCACTTTAATATGCAACACTTAAGGCCTGCCATTCTGCTGCATGAGTTATACAAAGCGCAGCTGTGATCTCAGTATATTTAGCCATAGTGTATGTAAAATTCACAGCATAGCATTGATATGCAAGGCATAGAAATGCTATTACTTTTACAGCATTTACCAGCCATTTAGATTACAGGCCAACATTACCATTAAAGTGAAACAAAGTCTTTAAAAATACAAAACTTGTATGTTATATCACAACCCAATTTCCTGGGTACATTTTTGATGATACAGCAGTCTGAAATGCAAAGCTCATGAAAGTCAGGTTGTTGCAAGCTTGGATGCCTTAATGAGTTGGATCTAGCGGAGGTTGTATTACTAAAATCTGGCATCCTGGGAATGGCATTGGCCTTATATGTACTTTGTACATATTTATCTTGTTGGGTTTATTTCATGTTTAAATTACTTTTAGCAAACGGAAGGTATGGTGATCCAAATTATGGCAATAACCCTTATCTGGAAAACCCTACCTCCCAAGCATTCTGGATCCTATACCTGTGTATGCAAAGGAAAAGGGCTTTTTAAAGACATTCTTGTTGTAAGTTAGAACTATCCAACATATGGATTGCCCTCCAGACGATGCAGTACTTATAAAGCTGCTGAACTGCAGTTTGTCCATGCACAAGATCCTGAGCAGATGCTCCCACTTGGAGCCTCATAAATTGAGTTCAGAAAAAGCACCCTACTCACTAGAATGACAGCTAATTCTAAATCTGCTGCAGTCTTGGTGCATACAAGACCTTTCCCAGCACCTGCTCATTATATTAACCTGACCAATGCATTTTATTCCCTCTCCTCTGATGACTATAACAAATGCTTGCAATATTCAGGTATATAGGCAATGTAAAGCAGAGTCCAGGACACTCAAATCCAGTGATAGATTTTATTTGGGTAATTTGGAGCCAGAGCTCTTGGACGAGGAGGAGACTAACCAGGCTGTGTTGTTCTTAGAAAACAGAAGAGGGAGGAAGACATTAAGTATGTTCTATTCTTGTTTCAGCTCAATTAACTTTCCAGAGAACAATCTTAGGAACATTGCATTTCTTCTTTAATCAGATCAAGAACATGTATTTATTGCGATTGTTTTACAAGGAGCAATAATCATGTTTCCTGATCAGGGCTGGACTGGGAGGAAAAAGCAGTCCTGGCAAAAGTATCAAAGCAGCCCATGTATTCCTACGCAAGCAAAGCATGATATATATTTCCAACCCCAAGGTTAACTAGAACTAGTGTTTATTACCATTACCATATGATCCCCAGCAATATTATACACCCTATGTACAACTATTCTATCTGATGGATTAGTGACCCTATACTTACAGTATATTATACATTTTCCTTTGTGTGCCCCCAGCTAGTCCATGTACCCTGGCAGATAAGAGGACTTTAATTACCATGTGTATCACAGGGACAAAGTGTGTCATACTTGAAGAGACTAGTCTGTCTCATGTAATTAATGCTATATATCACAGTGTTCCATATACAGGCTGAAGTGATTGTTCTGTTGCACACATACCTATCATAAGCATAAGGGATTGGGTATATAGCAAGCAACTGTAATATTACTAACTGAAGTTGGTCAGAATTCCTGGTTCCTCCCATATGCCAGTACTGACATGTGCACTAACAAATGCAGGCATCGGCTTAGCTGTTGCTGGCTATTATGGACAGCTCATTTATATTTCTAAAGTGATTGTCTCATTTACATATTAAAGACAGACCGAATTTGCATTTTTAGGTGAGCAGCCCATTTACATTTTAAAGCAAGCGGCCCATCAGGCATTTGCTTGACTACACAGATTGCCAGTCTGGGTGTGTTCCTGTATATTACATGGCTGTCTAACCATGGACACAATTCTAAACTCTATAAATGCATTACTTTATTGCTGCGTTATTCTTTTTCACATTCTGTATTGTGTTCATTGTGTTTCGGTTAACTCCTCAGTCTTTCTCAAAGTCATTACTGAACATGTCTTTTAACTACTCACATATATATATATATATATATATATATATATATATATATATAT
>CM044433.1:92864678-92877488 GCA_024363595.1 Xenopus borealis
GAGGACCTCTTGCATTTGTCTATATATATATATATATATATATATATATATAACAGCAACCGTCTATTAAAATCATGCCCACAAATATGTTTTACATTGGATAATTGACCCATTGCAAATATAAAGTTGGACAGCACTGGTACATAAAGGACCACTGGGAATATGCTTACTACAAAATAAAAAAACGCATTCCCTCTACAGTGTATCAATGGATAACAGTTTATTATGAATTTTCTCTTGAAAAGGGGTGCGTACCATAAATCTAACATACATATGTTGAATATGGAGTAAGTTCATGGGTATAATAGTAATACAAAATAATAATACTGTTTATTTAAATATAATATTTAGGGGAAAGAAATGAATGACTGGGGTTCCCTGGGGATGCTGTTTTTGTTACATATTGCTGTTTTTGCTACATATGCCTGTTACACCCCTTTGCTGCAGTGTTTCTGGCAAACAGACCTTGCAGGCTGAATTTCCATTGAGATTTTGTAGTAGACTTTATCCCAAACTCTAAACGAGGGGGTGGGAGGGGGTAGCTGTACTTTTTCTAATGGCCTAATGGGTTTTAAAGGATCCTTTCATTCATTGAGATATGAGATGTAATTGATGCTCCAGGCATCACTTTACCATCAACAGAAAAAAAAACAGAAGCTCTCTCTTTGTTTTCCAGGCCTGGTGTTTGTTTATAGTTCTCAATGGTACTTTAAGTTCCTTGTGGTTGAAATCTCATTACTGTTATACAAAGTGATCAGTCTCTTTGTGTTCTCAGAACGGGGAAACAGTGGAATTTATTTATAAATGTTTTTGCCGCAGAGACTATCGCATCAGCAGCCCAATAGCAATCAGTTTATTTAAACTTTTGTAATGTTGTTATAAAATTCAAGGGCTGAAGTAATAGTTGTGGCACAAATTTAAAGTTTTTGTTGCTTGTCTGATTTTCACCATAGTAATTGCTGGGCTGTGTGACTACACATTTCCCGGTTGCTGACTTTTTGTATTTTTTATACAGACAATGTGTGTCTGGGTAGTATTGCTTGGGTAGTGCATGTGATTACACTTTCTGTATATACCACACACCTTGTCCTTTATTTGGGATAGGTGTAAATGTTGTTATTCATTCTGTTCTTACCACTCACCATGTCCTTTGTCAAGCCATAGTACGTCTGTAGTATGTTATACAGACAAGCTGCTGTGTAGCCATGGGGCAGCCATTCAAAGCTGAAAAGGGAGACAAGGCACAGGATACATTGCATATAACAGATACTCTCTGTAGTACACAATGGGATTCTTCCTAAGGTATCTGTTATCTACTGTGTATCCTGTGTTTGAATGGCAACTTGTTTATATAAACTATTGCAGTCTTTTTGAAGCATCTGTGGTTGATTTTCTTTTTACTCTCCTTGTCAACTCTCTGGGGAAGGTGCATGTGTGGTTCTCATTTTTGTTTTGCTCATGTTGTTCTTTGTCACGTTAGTGTACATCTGGGGTTCCTTTTTCTGTATTTAGTGGCATCTAAATGGTCTAGTAGTGTGCTTCCTCAGCCTAACCTTTTATTCCTACTACAAAAGCTCAACCAACAGTGCACTGCGTGTTGACTCAAGCAGGGATCAGCCAATTACAGCAGTAAGTCTGTCAGTGACTCACAGCATGTGTTGGTTGCAGATGAAACAAAATGTTAGGTTGAGCAACACACAAATTGAACGTGTGTATGTTAGATTTAAATCACTTTGCTTAGTAAAACTTTAGGGCAAGACCACATGTGGCGTCTTTACGTCGCTTTTTTAAAAACGTTTTTATGGCGTTTATCCGCATGTAGGTTTCTTTTCCCAACATGCACTTCTCGTTGTTCTCAATGAGAATTTGGACTCCATATTTAAAATACGCTGCGTATTTTCGCAACATCTGGTTTCAAACATGCAGATCCAATAAAGTCTATTGATTTTGTAGTTTCTTGACGTATTGGCGTTTCTGCTAAAAAACACCAATACTGGCGTCTTTTGGTGGATTTCAGCTTGAAAAAGCCCTGTGTGAATTGCCATAGTGCCTTTTCCGTTATTTTCAATGGTAGTGCAGTTGATGCGTATTTACGCAACGTAAAAGCGCGGTAAAAATGCCACGTGTGCCCTTGCCCTTACAGTCAAGATAGGCTAGATAATCTGTTTACTGCCAACAGTAGCAAATTTTCTTACATTATTAACATGTATTTCTATAGCGCCAACTTGTTTCGTAGCACTGTAAAGTGAATGTGATTATACAACTAAATCACATGAATTACATACATAGAACATAAGGAGTTACATACATCACAATAAATATGGAGTTACTGTACATACATCACAATAAATATGGAGTTACCTACATCACAATAAATACTGGTACAGGAGGTGAGGAAGGCCCTGTACAGAAAAAGCTAACGGGAAGGGAGTGATACACAAGGTGTGGGAGTGGGCAAGATCAGAATAAAGTGGGTGAGAGATGCAGTAATGTAAGCGGTATAGTTAACAGTGAGGGTAGGCTTCTCTTAAAAAGTGGGTTTTAAGAGATTTCTTGAAAGATTGGGAGAAAGTCGGACAGACCGTGGGAGAGAATTCCAGAGGAGGGGTGCAGCTCTTGCAAAGTCTTGAATGCAGCATGTGAGGAGATAATGAGAGAAGAGTTGAGTAGCAGGTCAGTAGAGGAGCATAGTAAGCTATTGGGTGAGTATATGGAGATTAGTTCAGAGATGTAGGAAGGGGCAGAGTTATGAAGTGCTTTGAATGTCAGGGTCATTAATTTGAATTTAATTCTGAACGGCAGTGGAAGCCAGTGCAGGGATTTGCAGAATGGTATGGCAGAGGAGGTGCGGTTGCTGAGGTGTATAAGCCTAGCAGCATTGTTTATTATGTACTGGAGAGGTGACAGTTTCTGGAGGGGAAGGCCAATTAAAAGAGAGTTACAATAGTCTAGACGCGATATGACAATAGAGTGAATAACAATTTTGGCAGCATCTTGGGTGATAAATGATCGTATTTTGGATATGTTCCTTAGGTGGAAGTGACATGACTTAACAAGTGACTGGATATGAGGAGTGAATGTCAGGGCAGAATCTAGGATAACCCCAACGCCTGGGGAGATGGGGTGATAGTGGAATTGTTAACTATGATGGATACTTCCGGGATGTTACTGGTGTTAGTTGGAGGAAAAAGAACCATTTACATTATAGTGTTGGTGACCCCACCACTGACCCTTGACACCAGGCAGAGGTTTGAATGACAAATGAAGATAAAAGGGAAAGGGACTGATTAGAAGTATAAGTCATAAACTAAGTTTAAATATCAAGCCTCAGAATTATATTGCTTTTTGTGGTTGTGGTCACTGAGGCCACTTTAAATTCCTAACTGGAGAGTAGCAGTTGCAAAGTTGCTTTGATTGCTTCCATCTTCAACATGTTAAAAGATTCATTTTAAGGTGTTTATGTTTTGAGTTCTACTGATGCATGGAACATAAAGCTAAAACTATGTCTTTGGAGTTACCTTTGACCCGTAGCCCCGCAGTATCTTTTTCAATAATCCTGAAGTGTGCACCTCCATTAGCAGCTCTGTGTCAGTATAAATGCTGCTCATAGCCAGCAGTTAGCAAAGACCATCACCTCGGCTCTGCTCTTTTGGCGAGGTTGCTAAACCCAGTTTGACCACGCATGCAAGGCAAATCTGATTACTGGCCCAGTAGGCAAACACTCTGTTAATCTGTGGGTCTGGATCCACTTGCAACATACTAGTTTCATACCTCACAACTGTCCTGATTTTTGTGGGACAGTCCCTATTTGCTCAGCCAGCAGTCTTATTGAAATGGCTCACATTGCTCTTTGATCTCCTCCACTGACTGCCAAAAAAAGATACAAAGTTTCTGAAACTTTATTAGATAAGCAGGTCTCTTAGGGGAATTGAGGCACGCTGCGTAAAGGGCAATTTCACCTTTATTAGCAAAACTGTAGCAACCCATAAAAAATGACCCCCAAAAATTTGTTCAAACTCTCCATAACCTGCCATTTTTTTTGGTGTTTGGTGTGTAGTCACCAATGGGCTCAGTTAAAAATTCAGTTGTGCATATGTGTGGATGATCTTTTTGTTCCTTTTCAAATGTTGGAAGGTATGCAGTGTAGCATTACTAGAATTTTTTCTGCATTGCAAAGCAAAAAAAAAAAAAACTTAAAAAAAATGTCAAAAACCTTGCAAGTAAGTACATTAAAAAAAAAAAACATTGCTAAGGACAGCTCAGCTCCCAACTCTCTGGGCATATATGGCACCATGAGGGACAGGTTTTATGTCCTGCAGGTAGATCAGATCTGCTTATTTGAGTAGCATAGTATCAAACCATTTGGCCCACAGACTGCTTATGAGAAATTAGGCAAGTAGGCCTGTATATGTCTACCTTAAAATGATCTCAAATGCAGGGATATGTCTAATAAACTAAACAAGAAGCACTCATTATAGCCTTTTTCTACAATAACTGTAGGCCACCATAAAGGGGAGGTTCCCCTTTAAGTTAACTTTTAGAACGTTATAGAATGGCCAGTTCTAAACAACTTTTCAATTGGTCTTCATTATTTATTTATTTTTATAGTTTTTTTTAAATAATTTGCCGTCTTCTGAATTTCAAATGGGGACCACTGACCCCATCTAAAAACAAATGGGCTGTAAAGCTACACATTTATTGTTACTGCTACTTTTTTTTTTTACTCATCTTTCTATTCCAGCCCTCTCTTATTCATATTCCAGTCCCTCATTCAAATCAATGCATGGCTGCTAGGGTCCAAATTACCCAGATTGCAAACATTGCAAACTAGAGAGCTGCTGAATAAAAAGTTAAATAACTCAAAAACGGCAAATGATAAAAAATGAGAACCAATTACAAATTGTCTCAGAACATCACTCTCTACATCATACTAAAATTTAATTTAAAGGTGAACAACCCCATTAATTGTACTGCAGGGGGAGGACTTAAAGAAAAAAAAAAAACCCCATCACATTTACATATCTACTTTGCTTGACTGTATTTAGTGCTACATGAACGGATAAATGACTTCAGCAGACCTGCTATCTGAATTAGCTGTGGTCATAAAATACAAAACCATTTTGCAGACGGAGGAAGGGTTGACACATTTTTTCACGCTTCTTTGCATTTATAATTTAATAGAGGTGGGGATATATTTTGCAGGAGAAATTTCCCCCTGAGTTAGAGAACGACCCACACGGGACAGAGCATCTGTGTTAGATCCTCCCAAGGCAGTTAGTATCCATAACTGCACCAATTATACCTGCTCCTTTTTATTATGCTGAATAGATATTTTACACGGCCTGTTCATCTGCTGGAAAACTGGACCCCAAACAGTTGAATTACTCACTGTTATAAGGGGACTTGGATTAGGATGAAATATAAAATAAGTATATTTAAAAAATAACAATGAAATCCGAAGCAGACATAAAAAAATTGCAAAATACATTCTGTATAGCTGACCCCTGGCTGCTGTGATAGGTGATTGTGTACTCTGCTTAGTAGCATTTATGGGTATTTGAGGGCACTGTCAAGGGTCAATGGGGTTACTAAGACTGTAAATTGCATTGAAATGAATTCAACAGGTTTTAGCCCCATGATGTCACTCCTACACTATTCAGTCATATATCTTTTATATTTACCTGTTCCTATCCCAGAGCACATAGGGACTCTTCTAGTAAATGCAAGCAAGCTCTGGGCTGTTGCAATTTGCATATTAATGGGTAGTTCACCTTTATAAATTATGAAGCAGACACTGATAATCTGGGACAATTTGCACCTGGTCAGCATATTTTTTTTAATATATTAACAATTTGTTCAGCAGCTCCCTAGTCTGGAATTTTAACAACTCTCTGATTTCAAGGGTCTGTTCACCTTCCAAACACTTTTTTCATATTGTTCATCAGAAATAAAGACTTTTTTCAATTGCATTAAAGTTGAATGTTGGTGTCTCTGGTGTTTGAGTCTGGCAGCTCAGTAATTCAGGTGCAGACTCTAAACTGATACAATTTTGCAACATTTAGTTGATACATTTCTCAGCAGCCTCTCTGGAGTATTAGCAACTATTGTATCAATTCTAACAGCTGAATTTAAAGGTGTGAGTTAGAGTCCTGCAGCGGGTCTGGTACCCGCAGGTTACACGCAAAATCCCGCGGTACCCTGCGGGTTGCTCGTAGAATTTCTGGGTGCGGGTATAGAAGCGGGCCGGTGGTTCTGCAGGTTGTCGGTTTGAGGGTCGGGTCGCGGATCCTCGCTATAGCGATTTTTACTCCTTTTTCTGAGCAGTTCTACTACTGATGATGTCACATCCGGTTTACAATGACAGCACTTCCTGTTTTACTCCTTTTTTTTCTGATCGTGGGCACTTCCGATGATGTCACTTCCGGTTTACAATGACAGCACTTCCTGATTCTTGATGGTCAGCGGGTTGCGGGTTCGGTTTGCGGGTACGGTTTGGGTCGCGGGTCCAAGCGGGTAAGAATGCGGGTTGCGGGTACGGGTCCCAAAAATGGACCTGTGCAGGACTCTAGTGTGAGTCACCTTTAACTTTTAGTATGCTATAGAATGACTAATTCTAAGCAACTTTTTAAATTGGGCTTCATTATCTATTTTGTATGGTTTATGAATTATTTTCCTTCTGCTTCTGACTCTTTCCAGCTTTCAAAGGGGGTCACCCATTTAAAAACAAATGCTATATAAAGTTACGCATTTATTGTTATTGCTAATTTTTATTATGCATCGTTCTATATAGGCTGTCTCCTATTCATATTCCAGACTCTTATTCAAATCATGGAATGGTTGCTAGGGTACTTTGAACTCTAGCAACCAGATTGCCAAAACTGCAAACTGGAGAGCTATTGAGTAAAAAACACAACTAATAAAAGGTAATTGCAAATTGTCTTAGAATATCACTCTCTACGTCATACTAAAAGTTAACTCAAAGGTGAACAACCCCTTTAATTAAACTCAGGGCTTCTGCTGAGTAAGGCCAAATATAAGACATGGGTCAACTAAATGTATTAATCTAGAACAGTTTAAGAGTCAGTGACCCCCCCTCCAAGAGCTGCTTCATCAAAAATATAGTAAGTAAAATATGAAACTAAACCTCAGTTTAGAAAAACACAGAAAATAGAGAGTAATTGGGGAAAAGTCTATATTTCTGGTGAACTGAAAACAACTAAAATGACAAAAAAAGTGTTGGAAGGTGAACACCCCCTTTAAATGAGAGATTGGAAGATAAACCAGCTAACTAATAATTAGTTACAAAAACAATACAATTGTAGCCTCTCAGAGCAGTTGTTTTGTTTGACTACAGGGGTAAATAAAACCCCCATTTGGAAGCTGCAAAGGCAGCAAAGATGTTAAAGAGGAAAAAAAAAATAAAACTATAACAAAAAATTTTGACCAGTTGAAAAGTGGATAAACAATAAAACTTTATCTAAGTGGATAAAGAATAAAACATTCTTCAAAGGGGAAGTAAAGTCTAAAATAGAATAATTTGAGAAATGCTGTATTTTGTATACTAAACATAAACATGAACTTACTGCATCACAAGTCTAATAAAAAAATGATTTATGTTCTCAAAGTTGGCCACATGGGGCCACCATCTTAAACTTGCTCAGTGTGATCTGGACTAAGCTTAGGGATCGTCATAAATGATAACAGCACAAGGCAAATAATATCTGCCAGAAGCTGATACAGCAAGACTGGTTAATAATCAGCATATACAGACTGCACTGGGTCCTGTGCTGTCATGTAATCTAATGTGGATTTTATAGTTTTTATATTGTTTAATACAAACTTTCTCCAATTCTGCAGAACCAGTGGCTGCAGCAAAATAATACTATAAATAGAATTCCAGTTTTTATCTGTTTAAATCTGGCTCCATGATCTTTGCCCCTGCAGCTGTCGTTGTAAAGGCAAAAATAAAATCCAATACAAATCTCTACACAGTCGACGACTGCTCTACAGGTAAACAAACAAAGCTGCCTGAGTTCTGCAGGGCTGGAAAGTAAGGCAGGGGCTTCCCCTGTTGTTCATAAGTATGATTGTTTCCCTGCACAGCAGTTAGAACCGTCTGACAATTCCTATCCACAGCAGTAAATGAAGGTAGAATTTCACTGCATACGTTCAGGTTTCTTTGATTAAAGTATATTAGAGATATGTTTCTTTTTCATTAAAGAAAGTAAAAAATTTTTTTTTGCCTTCACATGCCCTTTAACCTTCTTAATGCTAACTTACAGGTTAACTACTCCTTTAAATAATTAAAGGATTTTCTAGAGGTGCCCCTTTTTTTCATGTGATCTGGAAACCTTACAGTAAACCCTGAGCCTTTTTGGGGCAGTCTTGGGTTTTTTTCTCAGGAAGTTGTTGTCACATTTTAGAAGGTATAAAATCAATTTTAAATTGGATATAAAGACAATTACTGTAAAATGTACCACTAGTCATGCATGAGATGAGTCCATTTGTTTTTAATACTTACAAACAATATATTCATTTTGTTCCTATTTGGGACAACCATTAGATTTCCTTTCCTTGCTCTCATTTTGACCTATTTTTATTACCATGACGCATGCATAGTTTTGATTGTGATCATTTGTAAAATGCCTTTGCACACTGATTTTCCTTGCCTTTCAGAATATTATTGATGGGTTCCATAACCCTTACTCTTCATTTTCTCACAGTCCTGTCTACATAAATTAGTCCGCCTGGACAAATGGGGATATGATTCCACTGCTCCTTGTACACTTAATATTCTGTTAAAGTCACAGATTCTTTTATACTGAATTTTCCATTACTGCCTCTCTTGGGGTTACGTTAACATTTACTATGTAATCTGCATTGCTGTGAAACCACTGATTTTTTTTCTTCTCATTTTTAAGTGGCATAACTTGAAACAGATCTTTATTACAGGGAAAATGTCAATTTTATATCACCTGATTTGAAATGTTCATGTTTTTTTGTGGGCCAAACAATTCTTAATGCATAATGCATTTTCCTGATTTTACAACATTATTGTTCTGGTCCCTTGAAAAATGTTCTACTGTATATTGGTTGTTTTCTATGTCTTTAGGCAGGGCCATATTTATATTAAAGGAGAACTAAACCCATAAACCCTCCCCATGTAGACCCCGTTCCCCCCCAGCCTACTTGCTACCCCAGGCGAATGCCCTTAACTTTTTACTCACCCCTCGTGACAGATTCAGGCTTCAGAGTTCACAGCAGCCATCTTCTTCTTTGGTAATCTTCGTGTATTGAACAGCATTTCACTGCATGCGCATTTGGAGCTAATTCCTGGTTCTGGACAAACCGAACATTCTCCGAAACTGTCGGGAATCACCAAAAAGCTGAAAGTAGAGACAAAGATTACTGAAAAAGATGGCTGCTGTGAGCTCTGATGCTTTTTACTCACTCCTCGACTGCGAGGGGTGAGTAAAAATTTGCTTTTGCCCGGTGTAACAAGTAGGCTGGGGGAGAAAGGGGGTCTACAGGGGGTAAGGTTTTTAAAGTATGGGTTTGGTCCTCCTTTAAGGCACCTGAGGGCCTGTGCCTATAGAGGGAAGTTTTGGGAGGGGGGGGGCGGCCCTCGGGTGCCTATAAATGTATTTTTTAAATACTGGTGAAAAACCTGGTGTGGGGGGGTGAAGGGTAGGGAGCCTGCTGGTTTGAGGAAGTGATGTCACTTCTTCCATGATGTCCGTGCGTGTGATGTCACCCGCACGGTGTGCTGACGTCACATGCGGCTAGTTGGGGGTGTTTTTAGGCCCGATGCCTAGGCCAGCATCAGACCTAAATATAGTCCTGTCTTAAAAATCAGGGCATGTCTGATTCATGTAAGTTAATAGGCTGCACTGACTTAATTTAGATGCAATTAGTGCAGCCCTTATAGATGGTTTTTATAGACTTTTTCCCAGACTCAGGTGGCCCCCTGACTGAGAAACGGTGCTGCTAGTAAATTGCGTCTCCTTGACAAAACATTTTTTTTTGTTTACACCACTCAATTCAATACTTATATTTCATCAAAAAGTTGGAGTAAAGCAACTGTATCCATTTACCTCCATATTTGTGAATCGTCTTCAGCAAAATAAAGTTTATAAGTAAAAAAAAACTTAACAGCATCTCAGCTTGGCAAATGCATTAGTAAAAAGAAAGCCTTTCAGCGGAGCAGATGGAGTAAAACATATATATCAAAAAGTGAAGTTGGCGATCGCCACAGTCCTCTAATGTGAAATTCCGCCACTCTCCATTCATTTGTATGGGATTTGTAAAAGAGTATTTAACAGTGGGTGAAAGTGAAAGTTCACTCTGATAAACATGCCTTTACAAATCCCATAGAAATGAATGGAGAGTGGCGGAATTTCACTCTAGAGGACTGTGGCGATCTCTAACTTCACTCTTTAATAAATATATACACCTTTGACTCCAGTTTAAGTGACATAATATTTCTTTCTTGAGTTTCAGGTACTCCACTTTTATGGATTTCCTCCTAGGGGTGGATTTTAAAACTAAGAGGGATTTAAAGCAGCCAATCAGTATTTTGTTCTCAGTAGTCTTTCTGTAGCCAGCTGAGAAAATTACTAATTGGTTGTAGGACAGGCCCAGGGTTAACTGAACCTTTATGGCCTAACTGGGGGCACAACCAGGCCCGGACTGGCAATCTGTGGGTTCTGGCAAATGCCAAATGGGCTGCTATAATCAGCCATTGAAAGTCAGTATTTAGGGGGCTGTTTGGGTCTCTGTGTGGGCTGACTGGGTCTCTGTCTACTTGAAATGCAAGGGCCTATTTTGACTCTCAATCCAGGCCTGGGCAGTGGGCACAACCCTGCCACCTCTGTGTCTGTGTCTGACAAATAATACACACTGCAGAGACAGCACCATTACCATTGCTATGCTTGGGGAAGAGAGATAGACAGGCTGTTGTCACTGTTATTATGTGGTATGGGCTGCAATTATATGTCATACTCCCACAGGCCCACATTTACTTGTGTTTTAAGCCCAAAGATTGTTTTTCTCAGTTCTCTTGGCAGCATGCCAAACACCTGGGGTTAGTCACGTGTGCATCTACAGCCCTTGCTGTGAGAGTTGCAGTTCACATGTAGATAGATTGATTCTACAAATTTAATTTAATTCTGCAAATTTTAACCCCATAATGGCTAAAGGGCACATAAAAAGGACAGTTTTATTATGCAGTTTAAAACAATATTTGCCAATAAAATATTGCATGGTGTGTGTAATTTTACACCATGCGAATTCCGTATTTGCTGCCGTTATTTTACATTGCTTCTGGCTTTTATGCCGTTTATTCCACGGCGAAGCTCTGACAATGTGTGGCGTATTATCCCTTACTGCCTCTTCCTCTGAGCTGTAACACGACAAAGAAAGGCATAGGGCGGCGTGCTGAATATCTGCACAGGTGTCATAATAAAAGTGATTGATCAAATAATCGCATTAACTGCCTACATATTTCCATAAAGCCGGCACTTTCAGAAGCATTTGGGGAATTATACTGAAACACCTCCGCTCTAAATGCTATATGCTCTGACTTGAGATTTGTTTGGTGCTTGGAGTGAACAGTTCCCTCGAGATGCCCGAGCATTAACCTTGAATATACTTCTATACAGACATCCTGTTAACGCCTAAAAGCCTTTTGAAGATCAAATAACTGTAATGCTATTTACATTCTGCTATTCAGATGCTAGTTTAAAAGCTATCTGGAGGAGTCATGATACGCTTAAAGGAAAAGTAAATGTTTTTCTTTTTCTTTCTGTAAATTTGCTCTAAACAGACCCCCAGATTAATGTACCTTAGTCCCTGCTGCAAGTCTGCTCTGGTTTCTGTGTTATCAGCAGCTTGTTTCCCCTTCTTCCTGGTGCAGAGTGAAGCCCAGCCCCTTAGTTTACTGAGCAGTCCATTTGCTGCTGTTCCACAATAGAGAGGAAGAGGGAGCCAGTGTGTGCATTAGTAAGCTAGTTTCCCCAAGCAAAAGGTGCTACACACACTGGTCTCTGCTATGTCATATTATGCAAATGATCTCCAGGACTAGTCACAGAGATAAGGACAGCTCAGTAAGCTAAGGGGCGGGGCTTCACTCTGCACCAGGAAGAAGGTGAAAGAAGCTGCTGATAACACAGAAACCAGAGCAGACTTGCAGCAGGGACTAAGGTACATTAATCTGGGGGGCTGTTTAGAGCAAATTTACAGATAGAAAAAAAAAAGGTTTACTTGTTCTTTAACAGGCTGACACCTGCAAGACTGTACTGCTGTGATGAATATTAATAATCGTTCCCATGCTCTGCTTCCACTGTTGGGGCCTAGTTACTAGCAAGAAATTAATTCCTATTTCATTCATTTATATTATGGATAGCGTATGCACTGCCATGACTAGCCAAAGATAAGTCTAACGCATAATTAGAAAGGATCTTAAAGGGCAAGTCAACCCCAAAATAAAAATGTGCCCCAAAAAATAAGAAAACATGATTCTTAGTGGCTTCCCGATATACATGTTAAAGTTATGTATAAAACAATTGCAGTTGAAAGCAGCATTTGTTTAACTCCTCGTTGTTACTTTTTAAACAATGCTGCCAAAGTCTTGGTGCCCCCAGTAAAGACAGGTCTGTTAATCAGCTGCCTTGTCTTACATTGTATCAACAGACTGAGCCATCAGTGCAGAGAATAGACTGGGACTGACACTGCTTTTAATCGCAATACATAAACAAATAACTTAAATAACTTAAAAAACTATGGAATGGTTGTATATTACAAAGATGCTTA
>CM044433.1:92888894-92962478 GCA_024363595.1 Xenopus borealis
ATTGTTATTGCTACTTTTTATTGCTGATCCTTCTATTCAGACTCTCTTCTATTCATATTCAAATCTCTTATTCAAAACAATGCATGGTTGCTAGGGTAATTTGGGCCCTAGTTACCAGATTGCTTAAAATTCAAATTGAATAGTTGCTGGATAAAAAGCTAAATAACTCAAAAAACAAGAGTATTAAAAAATGAAAACCAATTGCAAATTGTCTCAGAATATCCCTCTCTACATCATACTAAAAGTTATCTCAAAGGTGAACAACCCCTTTAAGCATCAAAGTCAACAATATCTCAGTTGAGTTAGTTGTGTTGTTTTCACACTGCATCTTTGTTAGCCATCGTAAATAGAATAGCCAATCTCACTGATGTCTATAGTGATGCAAGGAATATTACAGGGAAACCATTTGTATTATTTCATTTCTCATACTTAATCCCCCCCGTCAGTGTTGATTTATAGATATGTGTTTCAGGATTTCCATGCTGGTGACCATTTCTCATGCCTGCGTCAGAGTGTTTGCCGATAGACAAAACTAATAGATATTGCCTTATGTTTTACTAGCAAGTCAGCGTTTTCCCTGCTTGTTTTAATCAAGCCTCCTTAATAAAACAAGACTCCTTTTTGGGCTGGATTATTGCTGTGTATAGGAGCACCCCAGCCTTATGTGAACTCTCTCTCTCTGCCAACGCACCAATAGCAATAGGAGCAGCGCAGCAACCCAGCGTCTGCTTAGCAACAGTGACATTTCAACTCATCCACAGCAAGTCAGGCTTTTTTTTTTTTGCAGCAGCAGAAATACTCAAGCAGGGAAACGTTTGTTTTTCTTCATATAGTACAGCACAAGCTTTGTATTCCATGTTTAAGCCATCAAACCCGGCAGAGGGACTTGCCAAAACCGCTGAAAGGCTTTGGCTGCAATGTCAGCGAGTAAACAGTAAGGAGTCTGTTATTTTATGCTGGGGAAAAGATAAGGGGCCGTGTTTCTGGTTCCCAGACTTTAATAGAAATGATAAGTAGGGAAGAATGGAATTTGCTTTGGGAAAGGCAGATTACAAAGCAACACACTATGCTGGACTTGGCTGCTGAGCATGAATGCAAGTGGCGGTACATCACTAAAAACTGGATTGAACATGTACACTGGTTTATGTCAATTGCTCCCTCGCAGAATTAGCTCTGTGTCTAAAGGCGAGCCACACAGCATCATCAGTGCCGCAACTCAATGCTACTGGGTCCCACAGCTAATTCAAGTTTGGGCCCAAAACATTGCCAAGTTGACCAGTTCTAGCCAGATATGTTGAGCTTGTCCAATAGTTAGGGGCTTACTGGGCCTCCTACGCTCCTGGGATTCCTGCAAGCACAGGGTCTGCTTCCTCTGTAGTTCCACTCCCGAGCATCACTGTATAACCCGGGAAATGAGCACTCAGGGGCAGGGCCGGATTTACATAGCGGGCGCCCCTAGGCCCACTACTGTTCGTCACCCCCATAAGCTGCCCTTTATTCACAAATTTTAATCATCAGGACCAGAGCAATGGGGATTGGTGCATGGGAAATTTAAAAAAACAATCGCATTTCCTGAGTATTTCTGAATGTGGGTGTGGTTGGGCAGCATGCCGCCCCCCTAAAATCCTGCCACCCTAGGCCCCGGGCCTAGGTGTCCTTTCCACAAATCCGGGCCTGCTCAGGGGTAGAGAAGTAACTTTATTCACAAGGAAATCAAACATGCCCTTGAGAAGCTGCAAGACAAATGGAGTAGAGACACTTCTAAAAGCACTATCCATCTGAGCTATGTGTAAAGCAAACAATAATGCGTATGTGTACCTAAAACTATACTGAAGGTGTCCCAACACAAGTTTTACAACTAATATAACAATAGTGGCTACTGGCACATTGTACTCAGAACATAAATTAAGAGCCTCAGGAAAAATAGTATTTAATAACACAGTGGAAAGATTCATTCATGACACGGATAGGACTGATGCTGGCTGAGAAAAAGCATTCATTCATTTGAGCTGGTGGAATAGTGCCTCAGAATGCATGTTGTACCTGTGGATTCTTCCATGATAATTGCTGCAAATATGCCCAGTTCCATATTTCAGCCTCTTCCTCCTGCCGTGCCTTCGATTTGTGGTTTTTCCAGCCCCGCCTACTCTGTACCTGGTTGGTACATTTTCTTGTCTGTAAAGTCAGCTGTGCTCTGATTGGACAAGATGCAAACCCACAAATATCCAATCAGAGTGCAAATGATCTCTTCAGCATCGGGTTTGTGGGCAGTACTTTAACTTTCAATCGCTGATAAAAGGAACAGTGGTGTCAGATAGCTTTGGGGAGGCTTAATCAAAATCTGCCCATGTTCACATTAAAATGAATATTATAGTATGATGTAGAGAGTAATATTCGGACACAATCTGGACATTTCTTTTTTTTTTTTTTAATTTAGTTTTTTATTCAGCAGCTCTACTGTTTGCAATTTCAGCAATTCAGCAATCTGGTTGCTAGGATCCAAATTACCCTAACAACTATGCATTGATTTGAATAAAAGACTGGAAAATTAAAGAGGGAGTCTGAATACAAACATGAGTAATAAAAAGTGCTAATAACAATAAATGTGTAGCCTTACAGAACATTTGTATTTTAGATGGGGTCAGTGACCCCTATGTGAACACTGGAAAGAGTCAGAAGTTGTCAAATAATTAAAAAAATATGAAGGCCAGTTGAAAATTTGCCATTCTATAACAAACTAAAAGTTATCTTAAAGGTAACCCACCCCTTTAACTGCAGTTAGCAGTGAGAGGCCCACACTGTAAAGCGTTGTGGGTAACAGACAAAATCATGTGTAATACATTGCAGTTGCAGCTAATCCAATAAGAGTGCAGCAGATGCTACCAAGTGCAGCTTATAAGAAGCATTGGGGGTGATTACAAAGTCAGGTGCTAATTGCTGATTGGTTGATTTGTGAATGGAACCTACTGTGTTATGCTTATTTCACAGGATTGATCAACTTGGCTTTTTACAACCAATCAGATAATTACTTTCATTGCTGAACCTAAGGCTGGCTGAAAAAAAGCTAATTACTGATTGGTTGCAGTGGGTTACTGCCCAGGTGCAAATTAGCAAAAACTTGCTGACATCCTATTTATAACATTTAGATGTGAATAAGAGGACAAGGATGTTCTGTTGCTACATGGTCATCATTTTGCCCAGCTACGAAAAGGTCTGGTCTTTGGAATGTTTGTCCTACATGTCACTGAGTCCTTCATGGAACTGGATACAGAACTGACCAGCTTACAACTACATTCAAACCTCCCAACTGTCCGGTTTTTCGCAGATCCCGAGTTTGACAACTCAACCTGCAGTCCTGGATTGTTACTGAAATGTCCTGACTTTCTCTTTGGTCTCCTGCACTGAACATACTGAAAAAAAGATATAAAGATTCTAAAACTTAACTGGCTTTTGGCAGCTAGCCCAGAAAACTCAGCAGGTGCACTTCGATACTTTTGTAACAATTTAAGATAAGCAAAGAAGCAAACTGACTTGCAGATTAAAGGGCAATTAAATGGGCATGGTTAAAACCTTTTTTCCCTATATTTTCTAAATGTTTGGAGGTATGTATCTATGGGATCAGTTGTCAGGAAACCCATCATCCAGAAAGCTCAGAATTACAGGAAGGCTGCCTCCCATAGACTCTTTTAATCAGATACCTTGTATTTGATCCCAACTAAGTTATAATGAATCCTTATTTGGTGGGAAAACAAATCTAATGGCTTTATTTAAGGTTTAAAACATTTTTAGCACACTTTAGGGTTCTTTCCATAATTTGGAGCTCCATACCTTATCTGGAAAACTCCAGGTCCCCAGCATTCTGGATAACAGGTCTCATACCTGTATTTATTTTTGTAGAGCATTTAGAAAAGCCTGTACAATATATACCAGCCTATAGTGAATATATAATAACGGTTCTGCTGTGGTTAAGGTGCACCACATGTAGCTTCACACTGCTTCCCAGTTATCCCAAGTATGAGCTATGAGACCCTTCCAGAGAAGCAAGCAGTTCATGCATGGCATGGGAGAGGTGTGAGTGTGTCACTGTACAGAGCAGGGCCAGAACTAGGGGTCGGCAGAAGAGCTGCAACTATAGGGATTTTCATGTGGCTAGAAATCAGGGCCAAATACATGTACACGTATGGGATCGGTTAGCTGGAAACTGGTTATCCAGAACGTTCTGAATTACGGAAAGGCCATCTCCACTGACTCCATTTTAATAAAATAAAAATGTGTTTTAACTGATTTCCCCCCCCCCCCTCTGTAATAATAAAACAGCAGCTTGTGCTTGATATAAGATATAATTAATCCTTATTGGAGGCAAAAACCAGGCGATTGGGTTTATTCAAAATTTACATGATTTTCTAGTAGCACCGCATTCACTTGGGCCAAAACCTTTTGTGAAATATGCGGCTGAATACCAAACCGAATCTTAATGTACATATGCAAATTAGGGGTGGGAAAGGAAAAGGTGGGGAAAATGTTTACTGCCTTGTTTTGTGACAAAGTCACTGGATTTCCCTTCCCACACCCAATTTACATGTGCAAATTAGGATTTTAATTGGGCCATGCACAAGGATTCGGTCAAATCCTGGATTCTGATTTGCTGAAAAAGGCCGAATTCCAAACCAAATCCTGGAATCGGTGCATCCCCAGTATGATTATTCAATTTACGGAAAGTGCGGTTATCTGGAAAGATCCCAGGTCCCAAGCATTCTGGATAACAGGTCCCATACCTGTAGTGAACAAGACTTTAATCCATTTCTAACTCCCCACACAGGCATTGATTCAGTGTAACTGTACGTAAACACGTTCATAACAGAGGTCATCGACAATAAAGTCCAATTACAATAAAATGTATTTTTTTCATTGGAGGTAGCTGTTTTCTAAATGCTAATTTAAGCTGTCTGTCTTGCAGGCTATCAAGATGCTGCTACGCTTCAAGCAAGTTTGTGGGAAATCAGAGCTAAAATAAGGCAATGTAAGGAGCACCAGTGAGATCTTCCACGTTATCAGTGAGAAATATGGAGGAGCTCTATAAAGAAAACCAAGACTTGCAAATTGATTTGCATAGCCCTCCTCCCACCCTTCCTAACAACAAGCTGGAGAATGGGGTTGCTCAGCTAATTACGGCAGAAGCATGGAATATTAATCCTTCAGGCTTAATGAAAAAAGCCCTCTCTCCTCTCGGGAGCGTTCCAGGCCCAGCCATTTTGAGCCCTTCCTCAGATTCCCAGAGTGGCGTGTCCTTGAAAGTAGCAGCAACTGTGCTGCAGCCAATCTGCTTAGGTGAAAGTCCTGTAGTCTTACCAATACACTGGCAGGTAGGAGGCGGTACAGCACCACAAATGAGCACAAATGGCAGTACCCCCTATGTAATAACAGCACAAGGTCCTGTCCCACTACCTGTGCTTTTAGAGCAACACGTGTTTCAGCATTTGAATTCACCTCTGATTTTACCCCAGGGTTCTCCGTGTCCCGCTACCTCTCTTCAGAGCCACATCTTCTCTCCAGCTGCTCCGTCTGTTGGCCAGCCACAGATTCTAGATCAGAAAACTTCCGGCCCAACACAGGAAGCAGTGCTACCGCCAGTTTTTACAGCTCCGGGTTTTCCTTCCGTCTTGCAAGATTTCTTCCCATCACCTAATAGCTTGGGGGCACCATCTCCATGTCATATACCTCCAGATTACGCATCCAGCAATCTTCACTCAATCCCACCCCAACTTTTTAGCTCCTCGCCTTTATCTCCGCTTGTTCCTCCTGCGACCTTGTTAGTGCCGTACCCAGTGATTGTCCCACTTCCGGTGCCAGTGCCTATACCTATCCCAATCCCTATCCCAATGTCACACTCCGAGACAAAAGACAGCACAAACGAGCCAAAAGCTACAGTAGAAATTCCAAAGAACTGCAAGGAAACCCAAACCCCTTTGGAAAAAGAAGAAGTCAAGCCATTTGAAACGGCAGAAAGGAGAGAGTTTTCTCAGTTTTACCGCCACTCTGTCATTAAAATGAGCAGTGAAAATGAAGCACTAGACCTATCAATGAAAAATGAGCCTTTGGTTCTAAACACGGACGTAAGTATCGAAGTGATACAAGATGATGGCGTTCTTGATCTGTCTGTCCCGGTAAACAAAAGATGCCCCAATACAAATACTCAAGGCAGCACCAGTATGTCTCGCACATCCATGTCTGACTCTCTAAGCCATCCCCCGATAAAGACCAGTCCAACTGCTGTATCTTTTAGTTCCCATCACGAGCTGGCACTGAAGCAGGACAGCAAAGTTATCTGCACCAACACTGCCGAGCTGCTACGCCAGCAAAAATGGATCCCAGAGCAAAGCACTAGAGCTGCTTACGAGACAAAAACCAGCAACAACATTGAACTTGTTAGCAGCTCCCAGACGACCAAAGTAATTGTGTCTGTTAAAGATGCCGTTCCCGCCATTTTCTGCGGCAAAATAAAGGGGCTTTCTGGGGTTTCCACGAAAAACTTTTCTTTCAAGAGGGACTTGCCTCAGGACTCTGCCGCTCAGTGCTACGATGTGAAGAGTCAGGCCGAGCACAGGGAAAACGCAGAAGCACTACGCAAACCAATAAAAAAAAGTGTAAAGTTAAAGAAAGTGAATTCACAAGAAATACATATTCTTCCAATAAAAAAGCAAAGGCTGGCTGCCTTTTTCCCTAGGAAATAACACCTAGTCCAAGACCAGCTATCTGACATTCCAATGCTGTATATTCCCCAATAATCTTTTCTCAATAAACTTAATTCTATCAGTTACACAAAGGGATGGGAGCTCTCCAGGTTCAGTTTAGTGTTGGTGACTGTGAAATGAAAGACTTTATTTGTTGTTGTCGTTACAAATGTAGTTGTCTCTGTATTACAGGGACCTGTACACAAGTGTGCTGAAAGCAAGGGAACCATCCTGCCTTTACATATGCCTTTGTAATTTATTACAGTTGGGTGGTTGTGGGACACTAGAAGTTAATAGCCAGAGTACCTTTTAAGTTTTAAATCTGTTACTTGCAAGTCCAGGAAAGCAACCTATTTTTAAGTGGATTGCACATTTTATGCAGCTTTTCCTAGAGGTGTGGACTGGCCAGGGTTGTTTTTACTGCCAAGGACTGCTTCCATGTTGTATTTAATACGGATAGCTACAATGCATATTTAAATAAATGTTTGTATGTGCTAGTCACTTGCTGAATTATGTCATTTTTGGGCAGTTTTATTGGGGGGGGGGTCAATCATAATTGGATTTGAGGGTTTTATCCCATAGGAAAGTCAAGCAGGAGATTGTTTGTCCAGGCCTGAAACCCACCCAGTACATAAACTGACCAATATCCAGGGCACATAGATACAGGATTATCCATGTATTGAAATTCAGGGTGAAGTAGGAGTACTTTGATTAATGAATATTGTACAGCTGCTTAGAAGCCCACATGAAGTAATAAATGTACAAGGTGTGAAAGGCAAAAACGCTTTATTAATAAAATGCATTCAGTTAAAACGAGTAAAAAGAAGCGAACATTTGGCAAAAAGACCTTGTGATTCTATACTGTGTGTATAGTGAGGTAAGCGTTGCTGTATCCCTGCTTCAAGGGGACAGAGCCAATTGAAGGGGAAAATACATCTTTACTGCTTTTCTGATATAAGCTCATTCATCGTGACACTTGGAAGTCCCTTTACTTTCCAGAGAATCTGTGCTGAACAGCATGGGACTTCATGTCACTTCAGCAAGGAACAAGGCACTTCAAATACATTTACATAAACCCAGCTAAATGTTCTCTTATTTATTCACTAAGCACTTGTGACTATCATTCTTCTGCATAGTGCACCATTGGAAACTCAGCAGAGCACAGGGTTGCAACTCAATGTCTGCCAGCAGTAAGCAGTGGGCCAGGAGATGCCCGTCACACCCCTCCCGTATGTAGGGCTGACATGGGAAAGTGCAAATCCAGGGCTGCAAGTTAAATGGACTTTATTTAGCATGCCTTTCAATATATGCACTCATACTTCCCAACAGTGAATGTGTATGCATAGCCATTGAAGATATCAAACAGAAAAAAGTTCTATTAAAAAGGATAAAACTGCAAAAAGACAACAGGTAAACTCCTGAAACTCAATCAAGTAAAAAAGAAATAAAGCTACTGTCAGTCCAACAGCAATAAACCACAACATGACATAACAGCTGTAGTTTCTATTGACTGCAGAACTGCATTTTATTGTATATAAGGGAATAGGTAAAAGGGCAATAACGAAGGATGCGCTTTATCCTGTACCAAAGATTTAGCCATACGTCAGACTGAATTAGAACCCCACCCCCCCAAAATTCCATTTTATGGAAATTGTTGCTCTCACTTCACCAGTACCATGTCTTACATCTTACATACACAAGTGAATAAGTTTGGGTGCCACTGGGTTAAAGAATCAAGATTATAAGCCACATAACCACAATAAAGGGGATGTCATGTGGTAATACCTTCTTTCTTTTTTTTTTTACTTCTACTGGAATATATGTAATATGGAACATGTATATTCTTTTTCCAAAAATGTCTCCAGTTTTTGTTGAACTGCAGTGCTCAGCCTTCCCCTGTTTGGGGATGCAGAGAGTTGCAACTAAGCCTTCTCTTGTATATGGAACTACAGTACATATTCTTGGCCTGAGATTTAGTCCTCTTAAAAGTTTTCATAAGAAAACTGGACATATATGTCCACAATGTTACCTGTTAGTAAAGCTCAACCTTGGAGGTTACGGTTTCCTCATTCAGTTTCAAGATGAAATCCGCACTGCGTATTGTGTGTTAAATTCATGGTTTGCAGATACCACCAAAGAACATGATCACAAACACAAGATTTAGCAACATTTAATTGCTAAAACCTGAGGAATCAAACATAAGAAAAGCCTTCTCATCAGTAAAGTGTGCAGAAAAGACATCACACAGATCGTTTTGTATACAAAAGCCATTACAAAATATAATTCACACTCTAAGTTATCACTAAATATTCAGTAAGAAAGTCTGTAAGAGCGTCTGTCCGTGGCTACACAATGGTATACAGTCATACAATGAACATTCTTGTCCCTGCCATCAGCAAACTAGCAGTGAAATGTATAGGTGTCTATATATACACATTTTCCTGTGCCTCATTAATGGCAGAATTCCTGTATGTTCTGACAATACAGCATTTACATGTTACACATGGAATATTGCATAGGACAAGGAATGGCTCCAAGCAGAATGTGCTCCTGGCATTATAAATCCCTTTAAAAGATTCTTTACTTTTTTGCAATATAGAATCCCCTTTTGTAATCCAAATGTTGCTTTAGAGATAAATCTGCCCCCATCTGAAATGACAATGAATGGCTAAAGAGCCTTAGAGGCATTAGGACTCATGTATCAAAATTTGCACCTTGCCAGTAACTCATGGCAGCCAATGAAATGTTTGGCTTTATTTTTCTACCTGCAGCTGGCAGTCAAAAGCCAATCCCTCATTGGCTGCTGCTAGTTATTGCCCAGGTGTAAATATGCCCAGTGTTGATAAACAAGCCCTACTGTTAAGGTCTTTATAAATCAAATACACACTGACAACTAATGGGCATTCTATTTGACATTTTTTTTTTTTTTTTAAAGTTTAATTTGTCTTGGTGTTTTTTTTTTCCAATGTATACTAATTTAAAAAAATGTGATGTTACTGGTCCTTTAAACTTTCCTGGTAGCTTTGTATATTTAATGTCAATTTCATTGAAATAAACCTACATAAGTAACTAATTTAAATATAATAAAGTACGCTAAACCGGCTCATGGGCAGTTTGCTTTAAATTAAAGTTGCAAAACTTTGTAAATGACATGAGTACGGTTAATCCAGCAGTTCCGCCTTCTGCATATTAATGATCTGCTCTTTAGAAATATGGGAACACCCAAGTCCCAAGTTTGCAGACAAAGAAAAGGACATTTAGTGTAGCTGCCAAAGATAGCACAGTCCTAAAAAATTTCCAAAAACAAAAAAAATATATATTTAAATAAATAGAATGCAATAAAAAAAAATCTACAATGCTGGTCTTGCTCTTCTTGTATCAGCCACTCCTGACAAGCTGTTTGGATAATAGCCTTTTGGTTACAAAAGAACGTCTGTAGGAATCTGTGCAGCAAAAATCCACGGAACAGACAATAACAAAGAGGCTCCAGCTCTCCTGCTGCTGTTCAGCGCCACCATAGAGTAAAAACAATACATCTACTTACTTTAAATTACGAGTTTTGTAAAAATAATTGAGATCTTTAGTGTCTGTATAATATTACAAAAAGGAGGTATTTTATAGCCAATTGCAAGCTTATGCATATGTGAGATGATGCTAGAGGTAAACAAAGGCTGCCACTTGCTTCCAGTAATGAATTACTTTCCTTGCTTTAGTCTTTCAATGTGGTAGCACAACTTCAGGGCAGGGCCAAGTTTCAGTCCCATGTATTTCATAATCATGTCACTTCTAAGTAACAGCAGAGCTGTGCCATCAATTTCCTGTAAAGAGGGAAGGAAACAGATGTTAATAGAACAGTAACATCAAAAAATGTAAGTCTTTTAAAGTAATAAAAATATAATTTATTGTTGCCCTGCACTGTTAAAACTGCTGTGGTTGCTTCAGAAACATTACTATTGTTTATAGAAATAATCTGCTGTGTAGCAATGGGGGCAGCCATTCAAAGGAGATACAGCAGGTAAACAGCTGTTATCGGTTATCTGCTATTTAACCTGTGCCATATAACCTTTTTTCAATTTCCGCCATTGCTACACAGCTGCTTGTTTATATGAACTATAGTAGTGTTTCTGAAGCAAACAGATCAGTTGCAACACTACAGGATATTTTCATTACTTTAAAACACGTTCATTTTTTAGGTTCCTTTAAGCATATTCACATTAGTCATGTTCCATTTAAACAAACTATCAAAGAACTATGGCTTAGAAAACCATCACATTTAACACTATATCAACTTCAGTCTGTATACCCTGGGGGGGAGGAGTCTCTCCGTGTGAAAGTATATTGTGAGTATTATCCAAGGGCTATATTGAGAGAAGCTGTACTATGTACAGTACAATGGGTCAGGGCATTGCTAACAGCCATTATGCTCCGTAAGATTAAATAAAAAACAAAAACCTATGTTCGTACATGTCTTCTGAAGAGTTCTGCATGAGGGGCCAGAGCTTGGGGATCTGCTTCCTTTACGAAACGCATGACGTCATCTACAGACCATGTGGCTGGATCTTTACTGAGGCCTTGCGTGGTTTGCCGCTCTGACAACTGAAGCTCGGGTCCTGTGGTAGAACTTGCAGCTTTAAAAAACAAAATATTCAGTAGCTAATTAAATATGCAAAAAACATTTATGGGCTTTGCGTAAAGACAAGGAAAGGTAAACTAAAGAAGTAGCTAGAAATGTTGTGCATTACGTTTTGTGCTTCTGTACCAGCCCAAGGCAACCACAGCCCTTTAGCTGTGAAGATCTGTGTCTCCAAAGATGCCCCAGTAGCTCCCCATCTTCTTTTCTGCTAATTCACTACCCCTAAGCTTAGCTTTTCAACAGCTACTCAGAGCCCACTGAGCATGTGAGTGTCACAGACACTTTCCAAGATAGTGACCCCCTGTGACAAGTTTGAAGTCCTGGATCATTGCTGCTATTGACAAGCTGAAACTTTAAGTTGGTGCAATATGTTCAGTATATAAAACATTTATTTTTATGGTTTAGTTCTTTAAAAAAATACACAATTAAATGTTTTAGCATTTTTCTTAACTTCCCATTACATTCATAAACCGCCACTTCTTAAAATTGGAAATCAGTGTTGTGGTTGGATGTCTTGTACCCAAAGAAGCCACTGGGTCTACTGCCTCTTTGTTGTTGGCCTCATTACCCTTCTCTGTAAATCTAAATCCACAGCTTTTGTTTGGTTTTGGTGATTATGGTGAATTCAGCAAAAAACAAATGGAAGATTTCCAAGGGCCTGCTTCAGTGTGTAGACAGCTGATGTGTCTCTAGGAGTCTACGAACAAAGAGTGGTCGGATGATCAGGGCCTCCTATACAGAACAAAACCCATTTGCCTCTATTTTTACCTGCAGAAAGGTATAGACCTGAGATGTTCTACACTGCCTAAAGGTAGCATTACATAGGTAGCATGTTGCTTGCTTGTACTTCCTTGAGTTCATTTTCCTGGTGTCTTCTTGGGAATGAATAAGCCTATGTGCATGGATTTACTATTAAATGTGTTTAAAAAGTTAAAGCTTCTGGAATATTTACCTTCTATTCTCCTTGGAGTGCGATTTCGGCCGGTATCATAGTAGCAGCTGTTACTGGCAGAGCTAGAAGATGATCTACGCACAACAGGAGCAGAATTTGAGGTAGCAATGACAGGCTGAACGGAGCACCTGTAATAAGTTGATGTGGCTCCTATGTTGTGGTACTCAGCTGTGTTTCTTGTAGCTGGGCTAGGAGTGTTTACTATATTTAGTACTGAATCCAAGGACTCCTCTGAAAATCTTTGATCCTTTGGAGTGGAGTTTTCTTCTGTTGGTGACGTTTCTGCTACAGACAGGTATTATTAAAAACAGAAAAAGTGACTTCACGGGACAAGAGAACACAAAGGGAGGAATTCACATAAATGGAGAGACCATTTTTGGAGTAAAAGAGGTGGTAAACCGCTGTAAAATACTTTCTCCATATTCACAAGCAGAAATCCGCCTAAATTCAAACTCAACCTCTACTTTAAATTTTTTTAGTCAAAAAGTTTAAAGACATTTTATGAATTTGTCTTTTAAACGACATAAAAATGGTGAAAAAAAGACATTTTAAACATTTAAAATGGAGTAAACCTCAGTATAACTCTTCCCCAAATGTCAGATCAATTCTAAAATAATCTGCTCTGCTTTGGTTCACCTAAATCTTCATTTCACACCTCTTGTGGGTGCCCCATTGGTAAATTATTATCATATTAATAGGGGTCAGCATTTTGTAGTCAGGGCTCAAGTTTTTAATCTGAATGGTTAGTTGCAGATCAGAAGATTGCGACGTACAATCATTTGTTGGATAGGTGGATAAAATCTGCACGTCTGTGACCAGCTAAAGGGGGTGCAAACATTACACTTCTGGCCTTTACTCAACTTGAGATTAAGTAAAGGTGAGGAGTCATGCATAGGGTATATGTATTTACTATTTCTTTAAAACATCCCTCACAAGGAAACCAAGAGGGTGGGTACCTGTATTGCCTTTAATAAAAAACGGCTCTATCGCATGACATACCCGTGTAGCTCAATGTTTCCTTGAACAATATTTTTATTCCTAGGCAGGTTTACATTATTGATTACTTGTACTTCCATGCAAATACTGTATTAACTGATTCCTGTGTTTGAATTTCATGTTTTACTTGTACACACCCCCACCTCAATAAGGGAAATGTTAGGTGAGGATGTTAGTGCATGAAATCCTCTGACTTTAAAAGTGGGATGGTACAGTATCCAATCAACATAAAGAGTGAAAAATCTTCAGTGAAAAAATTAATGTTAATATTTATAATTATCCTTTGAAAGGGTTCTTCACCTTCCTAACACTTTTTCTTTTCAGTTCATTTGTTTTCAGACTTTTTTTTAGTTACTTTGCAAAATCTAAGTTAATGTACTTGTCTCTGTTTCAAACTGGCAGCTCAGTAATTCAAGGTACACTTTAAACCGTTACAATTCTACAACATTTAGTTGATACATTTCTCAGCCGCATCTCTGGAGTATTAGCAACTATTGTATCAATTCTACAATCTGCCTTTAATGAAACCCAGAGATCCTGCTCAGCAGGGACAAAGATAGGAAATGTATGAACTAAATGTATCAATTTACAACAGTTACAAAGTCAACAACCACATCCCTCCCAGAGGTACTTTAGAAGGTGAAAAATGAAACTTTACTATCTTCAAAACTGTCAGACATAGAAAATCATTGGAAAAAGACTTTATTTCTGGTTAATTATCTGAAACCAACTGACCTTAAAAAAGAGTTGGATGGTGAACAACCACTTTAATTTTTTCACTCTATGGGAGAGCGGACTTCAAAAACCCACCAGCCCACAAATCACTCCCATGTTATGCTACCTCTCTTTTTTTTCCCCAAGAGTCCGAGATCCCCACTCAGATCAGGCCCCTGACTGGAATCCAATCAGTGTCACCCCCCCTGGTGGGGGGGCCCTACCAAAGTGACTTCACAAACCATCGAAACGCACTGAAAAGTAACATTTCTATGTTTCTTTTTATTAACTATTATCTATATAGGTAAAGTATGTTTAGTTGTTGAAAAACAAATTGCCTTTTAACAATTCAAGCTGTTACTATATTTTTATAGTCTGGAATTGAAAACCTCCTTCACCCAACTCAAGAAAAGGGCATGCTGTGGGCATCCTCTGCCATAAGGTTTGGTATCCTGGTAAAGAAAGCAACATGCATACCTACATCATTTCTACTCACTAAAGGCAATGAACGATCTGCTCATCTGGTGAGGTTGCCAAACAAGCAGATCTTCCCTCATGGGCTTATTGGGGGATACAGGTCATTAGGGACAGGGCCACATCAATGAGAGATACAGTCTATAATTTATAATCGACCTGGCCGTTTTTTCTGCCAAGTAATGGCCAGGTAGGTCCCCATGAAGGCCCTATACATTGGCCAATATCCTGTTGCCAGCTTTTACTGTGCCATGTATGATCACCATAACACTTGGCTTTTTCTTCCCACGTATGCAAATTCTGGCAGAGATGATAAAACAATGCAGGAATAAGGTACCTACCTTCTGGAGGATGAGCTTCTAATCTTGGCAATTTGGGAGATAGTGGGGCTGAAAAGGGTGGAGGCTCTTGACAGTATCTTTTGTTGCTCCTATCAGTGATTTCTTCTTTTGCTTTACAATGAAACATGACACAGATTTCAATTACATAAAAATTAGTGCCTGATCATATAATATACAGATACTTGCACCTGTCAAGCAAGCCTAAGTCTTAAAGATCTGCCAATAACAAGAATATTTGAAGGAAGAAAACAACTTTTAGATCACACACAGATAAAATGTATTTACTGTTAGATACTGAGGACACGGAGAGTGAAATGTCAGACCAGGAATGTCCAAACTACAAACCTCCAGCTGTTATTGAAGTACAAATCTCAAACTCATGTCGCCCCACCCTCCCTGAATACTTCCGTGCAGCTAACTATACAGTCTCCTTCAGGTGCAGTTGACACTCTCCTCTTCCCCTATGAACCACAGCCACTGAGAAGGACAGGGTGTGCAGACTTGGGAGGTGCTGTTTGGTGATGTAATTTTGGCGCCATATCCATTATTCTGGATCCTACTCAGTGCTGCTGTGCTCATCCCCCACTCTGGAGTCCTCAGTGCTGCTGAGCCTGTCCCTATACAGCTACCCCCTTGAGTGAGCGCATAATGTTCTAGCATTAAAGCAAAGCAGTCTACTTTATTGTGAGTGCGTCACTCTTCTTGAAGGAGTACATTAGTCTCTGCCTGTCTGCCTTTATTGCTGAGAGCTGGGATACCTCGACATTCTTTCTACTGTCCACAAATTAAAGTAAGATGATTACAAAATAAAAAAAAAGGTAAAAAAAACCAACTGTTTCAGTGTCAGTGAATCTTTTCAAAGTAATATTTGTTGGTAATAACACCATAAATAACACCATAACAGCGAAGCGAAGTAGATAGACTAGTGCAACCTCGCACCCTTACCCCAGGCGAAGTTGCGCAATGACGAAGTGACGTAACTATACGAAATCACTAAGATGCCCATTTTACGGAACGTTACCTCTTGCTTTAGACTCTTTACTTCGCCAGGTCAGACCTGGCGAAGTTCAATACGATAGGAGTTTGAAAAAAAAAAATATTTTTTTTTTCTATGTCCCAAAAAAACGCTGGCTTCTTTTTTTTAGGGCGATGGTCTGAAAAATAGTGTGATTTTATTTGGGGGGGGTTACCCTCTTCCCCCCTACATTTCCTAACATATGACAACTCAGCTATACAGTGTGCACATGTTTAGGGCAATAGGACAACTTTATTTTATTTATTAAAGGTTTCCTGGGCTTGTGTTAGAGTCCTGCAGCGGGTCGGATACCCGCGGGTTACCCGCAAAATCCCGCTGTACCCTGCGGGTTGCTCGTAGAGTTTCTTGGTGCTCGCTATAGCGATTTTTACTCCTTTTTCTGAGCATTTATACTGATAATGATGTCACATCCGGTTCACAATGATAGCACTTCCTGTGTTACTCCTTTTTCTCTGATCTCGGCTGCTTCCGATGATTTTACTTCCGGTTTAGAATGACAGCACTTCTGATTCTTGATGGTCAACGGGTCGCGGGTCCGGGTTGCGGATCTCGGGTTGCGGGTACAGGTCCAAGCGGGTAAGAATGCGGGTCCGGGTTGCGGGTACGAGTCGGGTACAGGTCCCATAAAATGGACCCGTGCAGGACTCTAGCTTGTGCAGTGTAATGTAGTGGCAGTAACATATACATCTATTATATGTTTACCTTCGCACGGTATGCAAATTAGGCATCGCTAGCGTAAATGCACTTTGCCTGACGAAGTAACGGTAGTGCAACTTCGCTACAGTTTGCCTCCCTGAGCGTAACTTCTCATTTTAGTAAATTTGCATAGAGCTGGCGAATCTACGCCTGGCGAAGCGCGGAGAACGTAGGCGAAGCCAAAACTAAAACACTGGTGTGTGGGAAGGGTTTACCCTGCTATAGCAGAGTTCAGCCTTTCAGTCAGTGCTATGACAATTTCGTGTGAGAGACACTCCCACTCCTCATTTCAGTTTAGACTCTGAGCAGTAAGGATCTCTGTACAGCTCTGATATGACAGATTTAGGAGCTAAATTGCTCTTAAAAATTTTTTTTCCAGCATAATTACATATTTTGAGTATGTATGAGTAACAGGGCCAGGCTAAGGGGTAGGCAGAGTAGGCACGTGGCTAGGGCGCCAGACACATACCTACTTTGTAGCCTACCCCACATCTGGTCCACTCACTCCCCGTCCTCTTCTGACGCTTCTGCGCATGTGTGCCAGCGCACGCTCAGCCAGCCAGGTTACCTAGGGCGCCTGGTCAGTTTGGCCCAGATCCGATGAGTAATATATCTGAATATGAAGGTTACATGAAATGTCTCCTTTAACACTTAGTGGTGTATCTGCCCACTATGAGGATGTGGATCATTCTCTTACAAAATGTACAAGAACCTCTAAACAAAATCTTTTAGAATTGTTCTACAGTCAGTCCTTACTTGTTTTACTCCTGTCATAGTCTGTTGGACTGTGTGCTCCAACCATGTGCGGGCTGAAAGGTTGGCTACTAAACAGATTATCACACTGCAGGCTGTGACACAGTTTCTCCAAAAATCGCAAGACAAAGGATGCACTGTTGACTGGTGGAAGATGCACAGTATGTTTTTCTCCATCAAAAGAAGCTGCAAAGTAGAAAGAGAAATGTTTATTTAGGCAAAAAATGGTGCAAGTTTAAGAAGATGTCTGATCAGATAATATTTTCAGAGATGGTACCATAAACAAGGAAGCTATATTATTTTGACAATAGGATGTTGTGGACATACAGCAAGATAAAGAATGTGCACATGTACTATATATATATATACTTTTTATATGTATAGGTAATAGGTAAGTAGCTGTATTTAAGACATTTGATTATTTTAATATGATTCAATGATGGGTGCTGAGAGTTTGATTCTTCTGACAAATAGCCTTTTTCATATTGCAATCAAGATTATTCTAAATATATCATTGTGTTTTGGCTGTGTGTGTTTATACACAGTTACATAAGGCAGAAGGACAAACCTGTTATGGCTTCACCTCCATGATGGCCTGATTTAAGGAAGCTGAACACTACTTTACTGTAGTAGGCAGAGTCAACACAGGCCTGCACTGCGTGCTGTAAGACTATATTCACAGGCCCAGGCCCAAAATGATCAGGAAGCTGTAATACTTTTTTCTTATCCAGATGTGGTCCTGAATTTCCATGCTTGTTTACATATACACAAACTAGAACAAGAAAAATCAATAAAACAGTCATTTCTGTGCACAAATGTCACCACATACATTCAAAACTGTAGACAAGACACAGATCTGTGTAACTCAGTTTGTACTACTTCTCACTAAGCTGTAAGGCAAAGATGATACCTGGGTGTTGTGTGGTCTTGCACACCTACATATTAATGGGACAACTTCAGTTGTACTTCTTAACTGAAAACTACACAGCATATACAATTTTGGAGCTGGGAAAGAAGTCTTTATGGCTGCCGTTAAAGGCACTACTCTCAGTGGTGTTATCACAGTGTGTGTCTAGGAGGCTCTGTTAACACTGTGGATGCTGTCGTCACAGTGTGGCCATTGCAACACATGGTAGCACAGACAAATGATGATAAATGAATATCCTTTTATATACTGTATACACCTTTCACTTTAACTTACTTGCACTTCTGAAGTTCCATATTATGCCTTTTACATGGTGAAAATTAGAACCTTGTTGCATAGATGTCAGAAGTAGGCAAAGTAGCATTACAGCCCAACGCAGTATTACTGTTCTTGAATCATCTCTGGCCTGCTTTGTACCTGCTCACATTAACAACCCATCCTGCACTGTTAAAGCAATGTTCCTTTACTCCCACCCTTTCTGGCCGCCACTCTCTTGCTTTCTCTTATTCTAATTTCAAATTCAATTCTTTTTTTCAAAACAAATTTTTGAAATTCCCATGACAGTATTCAGTTAATGATTCTCAGATGAAACATCTTTTAAAGCTCCTGTTTAGTAAAGGTGTGGGATCCTTTATCCAGAAAGCTCTGAATTGCTAAACAGCCATCTCCCATAACTCCATTTGGATCAAACAATTACAATTCTACAAAATTATTTCCTTTTTCTCTGTAATACTAAAACCGTATTCTGTACTTGGTTCCAATGAAGATATAATTAATCCATAATGGAGGCAAAACAATCCAACTGGGTTTGTTCAATGTCTAAATTATTTTTTAGTAGGCTTAATTTTTGGATATCGTAAAGATCCCTTATCCAGCAAACCCCCAGGTCCGGAGTATTCGGAACAAAAGGTCCCATACCTGTAGTATAGCTTTATAATGCAAAAAGTAGTTAACCCTCAGCATTGAAATGTGTATTTTCTTACAGAAATGTAATAGTATTTGTAGTTCTGTTATACAGTCACATACAAAATTAAATCCATTAATATAACGGATATACTTTTACAATAAACCTACAAAAATAGCATACAAAGTAAACATCAGTGAAGAATTTTAAGGGGGGTGTCACTGTCAGGGGCCCGAAGACTCCAATAGGATTTTACGGACCAAGGAGGAGTCCAGTACAGTTTATAGTAACAAAGAGTAGTCAAAGTCCAGGCAAAAGGTGCCAATCCAGGCAGAAGAGGTTCATAAACGAAGAAACAGGCTGAAGTCAATAACAGGAATCAAACACAAATAGCAAGTCACACCAAGGAACTCTCAAGAAGAACCTATACTTGGGCAAAGTCTGCAGTTGTCTGGCATCTTATATAGGCCCATTTTGGTGCCAAAACAGATGTGGTGACGTCATGACGCTGCGTCCTGGTGCTGCGTCATATTAACGCGCAGGCATTCATCCTGACGCGCCTGCGTCCGTTCTGACGCACTGGCATCATTACGTTGCGTGCGTTGACGCAATAGCATCAGAACGTGCCATGAGAGATCCATGGGCGCCACCATCTTGCTGAGGACTGGAGCGATGGTAAGTATTCCTTACAGTCTCATCATACATAATTAATATACCGTCATTCAATTTCTTTCACCAGGGTGCACAAAAATATCAGAAGCTTAGGAAAAGCAAACAGCTAAACATATAAGAATACTGCTAACAGGATGTTCTTGGTGTGCCAGTTTCTTGCAGCCTCAAGCAAGTAACTGTATTTCTATGTATCCATTAACAGGAAATTTGAGTTCTATGAACAGAACCTTTTATTGGAAATATATGTTCCTACTCCTCTAATAACAATACTATGAAAATAGGATTTATCTGTACACATGCATATGAAATGGGACACACCCTGTTAGGTTGCAAGGTGGCATTTTTCTTAAAGGGGTTGTTCACCTTCAATGTCCAAATCTTATGAAACCACTAAAAAAGCTATCATTATGTTAGACAATCCATTTTCCATCAAAAAAAGTAAAACGGTCATTGTAAAAGCTAGTTTATATACCATTTAAATCTGTCCTCCTGTCTCTCTGATCAGTTTTCTGAAGAATGGGAGTGGTCTGTTTTAAACCTGCACTTCCTATATCCTTACATCATCACTCCCAGGCTTTGCCCTTACTTGTTTCCTATTGGACATTGATACTGCCCTCCCCTTGTCATTCATTGGTTGCTAATGCACTTGTAAGCAGTCACATAAATTCAAAGGCCATTGGTTAATTTCTCCTATAAGGAAACTACAGTTGGGGAATGTCTCCCATTGGCTGCTATCTTGTGCGCATTACTTGAGTCTCACATAGGTATAAAGACCCAGCATATCCTAAATCTAACACATTTTACTATGCAAATCAGCATATACATTAAGCACATCTTTCTTTGTATTTGGCCCCATTTGAAGGTATCTGTTCCCAAACATAAACATCCCAGCCTTGTGACAAACAAGCACACGGCCATGCACATAGGGCTTTCACCTGGCTGCTATTTTACCCACCATCCAGTAAAAGTCATGCATGTTGCCAATGTTATAAAAAGGGTCCCAATTACCCTAGCAACCATGCATTGATTTGAATAAGAGATTGGAATATGAACAGAAAAGCACTTAAACAGAAAGATGAGTAATACGGTGACAATAACAATAAATGTGTAGCATTACAGAGCATGTGTTTTTTAGATGGAAAGCTGGAAATAGAAGTAGGTATAGAAGTAAAATACTATAAAAAAATGCAGACCAATTGAAATAATGCATTTTATCCGATCAGAGGGTAATCAAAACAGCAAGTGGATCAGATGCATGTGGATGTGCATGCTTATTGGTGGTTTTCATTCTGATTGACTCACAAGACACTTTTCTCCTTGCCAGCAGGCTATAATTAATCCTTGTTGGAAGCAAAACCAGCCTATTGGATTTGTTTAATGGTTACATGATTTTCTAGTAGTCTTAAGGTTTGAAGATTCAAATTATGGAAAGACCAGTTATCTGGAACCCCCCAGGTCCCAAGCATTCTGGATAATAGGTCCCATACCTGTACTAATAAACAGTAGCTTGTAATTGGGTTTATTTAATGTTTACTTAATTTTATAGAAGACTTAAGGTATAAAGATCCAGACTCTGGAAAGAACCACTATCTGGAAAACCACTGGTCCTGAGCACTCTGGATAAAAGATCCCATACCTGTACCAAAAAAGATATCCATGTGTGCGAGTATTCTGGAAATTCTTCTGCTTTTGGCCCATATTTAATAGTAGCCGACTTTTTAAAACCATAAAAAATCAGTGTTGCTGGTATTGAGTGTCTATTGTGTATAAATGAGATTAGATGCCAATTTTATTTAAAGGACTGATATTTCTTACAGAAAACAGGTCAGTTTTAAGTAATAGCAGTATTGTGTAAATATTAAGTGATATTTTCTGGTACAAACAAAGGTAGTTCCCCTTGGACAATCACTGAAGCACACTGGGCATTTATATCTGTCTATTAAATCTGACAAACACACACAATTCACTACTGTCCAACGGGCAGTTCCTCTGCTGTTGCCTTTTAATATTATTGCTTTATATCCTCATATTTGCACAATTATCAGAAATCCCTTACTATATGTGAAAAGAAAAAAAATATTGCTGCAAAGTCCTTTTCCAATTCTCTGATCAAACAAATGTACATTTTCCTTCATTGACATGTACACAGGAGTTGAAGGGTTTTTAAATCATGAGCAATGGCTGTGATTATAGACTAATTAAAACTTTTAGTTAGTGCAGGGTCAGACTGGCCCGACTTTTATGGGCCCCACCGGGGCAGACCCCCTTCTCTTATTTGGAAAAAAAAATTTGCGGCGGCGCTACTCCGTGTATGTGTGCTGGCACCATCCTGACATACACATGCTAGCATGAGTGCTGCATTAGGGTACACCACATTAGGGGGGGTGGCCAAGGGCAGCTCTGGGTAGCAGTCCCGGTAGGCCCCGGGCCCCCCAGTTTGACCCTGAGTTGGTGTGTAAAATAAATCCTCTTACTTCAGCAAAATATAATGTATGTGACACAGGCAGAGTTTTGTGTGTCTGGAAAGATATAGTGCACGGTCATTTCAGTATAGTATACAGACAAAATAAGATGACTCTGCTAAGTTGATGTGCTTGTTTTGCTAATTTATTTGTACAGCTTGTTGTGCAGAACTTTTACCATTTGAAGTATCATTTGAAAGACACACTCCAGAACAAGATGAACACACCCTCTCAACACTTATTCCCTTCTACAATATGGCAGCCACTTGCCCACTGTGAAAATGACATGCCAGCCTCCCAAAACACACAAAAAACTTAAGGTTCACCTCCTTCAAGTCAGCCCCTTGACATAACACACATCTGTGCTGTACATACATGCTGCCACACCAGGTCCTATCAGAGGAGTTCTCCTCACAAGCTGGCCCAACCCCCTCCAACAGAGCAGTGTGTATGCAAATTAACCACACTGACTAGGGATCAGAAGCTGACTGACAGGAGAAGCAGCCAGAGTTAAGCTTCAGAAACTGCTGCATGTGTGCACTTCCTGCTTCTGCCAGGACTGTTTAAGATGTAAAACAAAGAAGTACAGCAGTCACTGTAGCATTTTTGGGGGTCTGCGACCCCATGATGAAGGGTACCCAATCTGCAAAGGGATCCATCTGAGGTGAATATCTCATCAACTGCACATTTTTGGTTAAACATTTATACGGCAAAGCTTGATATTTTTACATGAACTGTTACATTTTTGAATGTTATATGAAGGTGAACAACCCCTTTAAATAAACGATCTAGCCATAGTGCTTTGCTTTACCATGCATTTTTAAGCACTGCCATCCCCATCATTGTACAGGAAGAAAAACTAAACAAAGTTTTAAATATTTTCAAAATTAAAGCATATCAATATTAACAACATTAAAAACATTAAAAAGTCAGAACACAAAAGTAGTAGTTCCTATCAAATAGAATGAATCCATACAACAAAGCAAAAATACTAATTTCTGTGTGCTAGAAACCTACTGATATTTTTACCTGTGGATATCACTGCAATAGGAGAACCCAATATTCCAACACCATCTTTAAGTATCTGAGATTTGTTGCCATTGTCTCCATCAGATGTGTTTACAGGAGACAAAGATGAGTTTAATGTTATAGTTTCTTTCTGCAAATGAAAATAACAGATGTGCTTTTATTGTGTCCACAAAGCACAGCACATGGTACATTGCATACAGCAAAATTACTCCATGATTGAGTAGACATTAAACTACTTATGCATCTGGGAAACAAACAGTAAAAATATAATGGGATATCCTACAGAAAGCACTGGACATACCTTCTTAGCATATTCCCATTTCTGGTAGCCAGATGTGGGCTATTAGGTGCATAAAATAGGTGGTTGGGGTTAGTTTAAAACAATACAGTGGCACAATAATTTAATTAAAGTAATACACTGTCTATGTGGTTTTCTGTGGACTATTATATAGTTCAGTTAAGGAGTGGAATATATGTTTTACTGGAGAAAAGTTAAATTGCTCACTCGATACACGTACCCTTCTAAATAGAAGATAAATATTATACATAATTAATGTGAAATTTCCTTCGAGAATTAAAAAAGGAAATTAAAGGAAAGAAAATATAATGTTTTAATAAAACAATAATAAAACAAAAATAATATAATTGTTTTTACATCTGTTTAGACTATCTTTGGAAGGACTGGAACCAGCCGGCAGCAATTTAAAGGAACAGAAACACCAAAAAATGAAATATAATGTACTGTTGCCCTGCACTGGCAAAACTAGAGAGTCTGCTTCAGAAAAACAACTATAGCTTCTATAAAAAAGCTGCCGTGTAGCCATGGGGGCAGCCATTCAAGCACAGGATACACAGTAGATAACATAAGTTCTGAAATCCCATTGTACGCTAAATAGCTTATCCGTTATCTGCTGTGTATCCCTTTTTCAGCTTCGAATGACTGCTCCCAAGGCTACACAGCAGCTTGTTTATATAAACTATAATTGTGTTTCTGAAGCAAACAAACCTGTTTCACCAGTACTGGACAAGAGTAAATTATATTTTCATTACTTTAGAACACAAATTTTTTCGGTGTTTCTGTTCCTTCAAATTGCCTACAGACTGGTTCCAGTCCTTTCAAAGATGGTCTAAACCAGTGATTTCCAATCAGTAGCTTGTGAGCAACATGTTGCTCTCCAACCCCTTAAATGTTGCTCCCAGTGGCCTCAAAGCAGGGGCTTATTTTTAAATGTCAGGCTTGGAGGCAAGTTCTATTTGTATAAAAACTAGATGTACTGCCAAACAGAGCCTCAATGTAGGTTGACAATACACAGAGGATATCAAATAGCCAATCAGGGCACTTATTTGGCAACCCAAGAACATTTTTCATGCTTGTGTTGCTCCCCAATTCCTTTTACTTCTGAATGTTGCTCACGGGTTCAAAGGGTTGGGGATCACTGGTCTAAACAGATGAAGAAACAAATGAAAGGCAAACAAAGAAAAAAACTCAAATTACAGTCTTCTAAACATTCAACAAATTGACTAGGAAAGAATAAATATTATATATTTTTTAAATTGCATAATAGTGACCTTTCTTCCTGGCTTTAACCCTGTACCCTTTGCTTTGAGGTTTTCTGGGTTGGGTGTGCTGCGCGACACAGCAGTATTCTTTGGACGCTTGCCTTTCCTTGGAGAAGCAGAGGTTTGTTCAAGGCACTTGTCTCGCATTGGCTTCCTTCCTTTTTGTGCCTGCACATGTTTCTGAGGTGATTGCATTGAATGTTTAATACCTTTTATAGGGGATGCTGTTGCAGGATTTGTTGACTTTGGGAGAGAAACTGCAAAGGACAGAACAGCAAAGATTAAAGGAAAATATGGCTTTGTTTATATTTATATCAGGGAAAGAGATCCCAATAAGTAGCTAAACTAGTGAGGTGTACTAAATAACATATTATAATTGTTTGTAAATTTGCACATCAGGGATATAAAATGGACACATGTTACCTGAGGCAAGTGCACACCTTACAACAAACAGTTCATGCCCTGGTATGTTCCCATAAACAAATTTGATGCAGAAGAAAAAAGAAGCACTAGGGTTTTAATGAAAAAAGAAGTGTGCAAATTTATTAGGACGAAATACAGGTAGCCCCCCCAAGACCTTTCTCAAGACAAACATGGATAAAACGTACTATAGTCATTACTGAATTGATTCAGGAATGCAGCCTCTGTTGATAGCATTAGTGACAGGTTCAGAAATTTGGTTTCCTTATAACAAAGAATTTCTGCTACCACTACTTTATTATTAAAGGACAAGGGAAGCAATGGAGGCATTTTATTGCTAATAGATAAGCTGCAATAGTCACTTCCTGCCCAAGTCTCTCACTGCTCACTTATAGATCTGGTCTCAGATTACAGCAGAGAAGGGGGCGGGGGGGGAGCAAACTGAGCATGCTCATGCCAGGGGCAAGGAGGTTTAAATGGAAGGCAGGACGTCTGATACAGAAGCTCTTATGTATACAATAGAAGGAAAGAAATGCAGTGGGTTTTTTTGACAGATTACTCAGAGCAACAATACTGGTATATTTAGGTGGACTTTTCTAGTAAGGTGTACTTAGTTTAAACCTTTTCTTCTCCTTTAAAGCAGAATTGTGCACTTAAAATAGCAAATCATGACTTTGCAAAACTTTGCTGCTATTCCACAGAGCCATGCAAATACTGGAAATGGATGTTTTCATGAACTTCATGACCCAAAGCTTTTCCATTCCTCTGTTATTTTCAAAATGATTTTTGAAATGCAGCCTCTTGGTACCCTGCCAGATCTTGCGACTAAGTCCTTACTTTACCTTAGGCAGAGGAAATCACATCAGCTTTCTACAAAATTAAGTCTAATACTGAATAATTTATGTTATATGCTTTGATTCTTAAGATGATGTTTCTAGTAAATCTAGAGGACTACATTTACTGTAAATAAAGACATAGCGGCATATTCTGAAACATGCATATTAACATTTTACCCCTATAAAAGTAAAGTAAATTGCATATTTAAAAGGCTTTCACATTTAAACTTAGGCTTAAATTGTGGAAGTAAAAGCTTTAAGCACTGTATGTAATCAAGTGTGTAGTCCAGAGCTACACCGTAAATTTCATAAACCTTTCAGAACATGGACCTAGTGAACCACTGCAGGCAAAAACTGAGCACTTCACTAAAGATTGCAACAGTCGTAAGGATAAAGTCATACGAAAATTCATATGATGGACTGTGTAAGGCCAGACGGGGAGATTCGGGGCCCTAAGACACACCCAATTTTTAAGGATATTTAAGGAAGCAAAAGTAACTTTAATGATCCAAACACTGCTGGTACAGTAGGGACTGAAGCTGCCATACATTAAAATTAAGAATGAATATAAACAATTTTAGCAGTTAACCCTTAATACATTTATTTCGGATTTCAGTTTTCTTGAACTTTTCCACATTTGTTTAAATATTTAAGGAATTATTTTTACGTTCCTAAATATGAAATTTCGTTCTCCAAATGCAACCAACACATCACTGACAGATTTTACCTAATCTAATTTGGTGAATTGAGTGTAATGCACTACTGACACACAGCATGGTTGTTTTGTTTGCTAATGTAAACATGTTAGATTGAGATAGTGTTAATAAACCATTTATAGCTCAAAAACGAAAAAAGAAAATTAAAATGGACAGTTTACCTCTTGTTCAGCTTGAATTCAGGGCTTAACTAGGGCTTGTTCTGAAACGACTTTCTGCCTACTATCAATATTAACACATTGTACAATAAGTTTTCTTTCTTGAGCTAAAGAGGGCAAACAGAAACTAAAGGTAGTTCATGTTTGGTCCTTGAGAGAAAGATTAATAAATTACCAGAATATAGCCCACCTTCCCTTCCCTATTCGTTGGTACGGTTTTGTTAGTAAAAGTACATTTTGCAGGGGAATGCTCATAGCAACAGATTTTTTACAAATATGGAACTACAAAGAAAGATTTTTGCAAAAAAACAAAATAAACTATGTATTAGTGATGGGCAAATCTATCCTGTTTCGCCAAAAAAAATTTGCGAATTTCCATCAAAATTTGCGAATTGAAAAAAAATTTGCGAAGCGTCTCACGTCTCGTTTTTTGATGCGTCATTGTCAACGCGCGGCAGTTTTTTTCTTTTTTTCGAGCATCTCCTTTTTTTTTTTTTTTTTTTTTTTTTTTTTTTTTTTTTTTTTTTTTTTTTTTTAACGTCAGCAACGGCCACAAATCACAGGAATTCGCTCCTGACGAATAAATTCGCCCATCACTAATATGTATCTGTCACTGCTGTAAGGTTGTTGTGGGCTGCTGGATTCAGAAAGGGGCGCACACACACATTTAGGGGCATATTTATGAAATTCATGTGAACAATTCGAAGTTCGATTGAATTCCGATCGTACTATTTTATCGAATATTCAAATTTGGCCACTTCGATCATCGAATACCCAAAATTCGAGCGTATCGAATAGATTGAATGATCGGATATTCGATAATTCGACCATTCGATGATCAAAGTACTTTAACTTTAAAATTTTATTCGACTGCCTACTTCGCCAGATTGAACCTACCGAATTGCAATAGAAGCCTATGGAAGCCCCCATAGGCTTTTCTTTCTATCACCTGCTCGAATACCATTCGTATGATCTAATGCCTCAATCGTTCAAATCATGCAAATTTTTCGAGCGAAATTTTACGTTTTTTCCGTGAAATCGAACGATTGGCATTCGGTCATACGATTTCATCGAGATCGAATATAGGAGTTAGAATATCCTAAAACTATTCGATAAGCATTCGATAGTCGCTTTTAGCCTTTTAGGAAATAATTATAAATATGCCCCTTACTGTATCTGCAGCACATTCCAATTTCTATTGCAGATTAGAACCCTCTATTTAAATATTGAATGTGCGACTTCGTTTTCATATACTATAGGTAATGATGCTGGTGGCTTATATGAACCAAAAAACAAGTTTATTTTTAAACATGTAAATGGGTATAGATAGTCTTGTACATGCAATCCAAATACTGTAAACTTTGCATTATTCTTTGCACATATACGGGTATAAAATAGACAAATCTTGACTCTGCCTTTATTCCTCACCATTAAGCCACAGTATAATAGTAGGCTCTTTTTTTAGATTTAACTTTTGTCTACAGATGCTGTTTAAAAGTTAATTGCAGAGACATTTCTCATGTTACATAAGCTAAAAGTAAACAAACGATTCAGTGATTTGCCATCAGTCATTACTGACCTTGTTTTTCTCAAAATAATTTAACTGTAACAATGCTAGTTTTTTTAAGTAACATTTTTTTTAAAGTAACATTTTGTTATTAACTATAAATAATTCAAACATTTTAATGACAAAGTAGAACAATGAACTGAGGCTACAGATTCGATTTCAGCCAAGACATTATATGCAAGTAGTTTACACTTTCTCCTTGTCTGCTTTGGTTTTGTCTGGGTTTCCATGCACGAAATTTAATGCAGTCCTAATAAATGTGTATGAGTATAATAGGGGCCTTACAGAGTAAAGCTGGCCATAGATTCAAAGATACCATCATAAGAAACCAAGATTTGTACAATTTTCTGAGCTTGTGCAGAGTATCCTGACATTTTTCTTGCCATAGCAATTGTTTGTAGAGCCGATCAGACAGGGATATTGGCTAGCGTTATCGGCTAACAATAAGATCTCTGCATGTGGGAGATTGTCACTATTATTTGTTAGACATAACTTTTGTACAATTGCTGTCTTTGAATTAATGGCCTAAGCACTGTGGCATGGACGATTGTTCATCCGACATATGTTATGATCTGTACTTCTATAGCCATCTTAAGTTTCACTGGCTAGGGACTGATGCCAAATCTATGTGCACAAGGTCCTCTTCTGTCTGCCTGTGCTTTGTATGCAGGTGGAGAAGCAGATCCGCTTCTATGTGTAGCTCCACTGACAGGCAAAACGTCGGACTACTTACAGCTACATGGAGCAACAAACATCAGCATGAAAAACACAAAGGTATTAATATTTGCGGAGATATCTGCTCCGTGAAACTGTACTTAGGCCAACACCAGAGACACAGGAGTGGATCCATACCCTAAATTTGTGTACAAACCGAAGACGGACAAAAGCTGCCAAAAGATTTCAAAACAACCCAATTTGCACATTCAAGACATCGTAAAAAGCTAAGCAGTTACAAACTATCCTCTGATATTCATGCATGAGGTTCATTAGAATAAGGAAAATGTCATCATTTGCAATTATAGGACATAGACTTTCTGCTGAATTATTAATAGTGCAAGCAAATAGCGTGTGTAAATGTATATAGAGCATCTGAATTTTCTGGCGTTTCCAGCCTTTCCAAGGCCTCCATACCCCTATCAAGTATCTGATAAATAGTTGAAGACATCTTGAACAGGTGAAGAGCCAAACAACTCTTAAAAAGAGAAAACTGAACAATGCTTATTCACACTCATATTACAGAGTTGCCCAGCTGCTAGAAGCAAAACCCATTAGTACTGTGTCTAACCTTGTGTCTCATGCACATGCTACCTTTGTGTAAAGACATTGTACTGCAAAAATCCATGTATTCCTAGAATTAGCCATGTAAACTGAACAACGTGATTAATCCAAGAAGCTTTTCTCTCGTCCACTCCATTTCTGCTGATAAAAAGTCTAAGGAGTTGCATCCTAATGTAGCCAATCAAACCCAGAATATGCAGTCATAAAACTAATATGAAACCTATAAACTGAGAACTATGAAGCTTTCAGGTCTTCATTACTACTTGCTTACTATGTCTGCATAACTTCATTACTACTTGCCAATAAAAGCTGCCGACAGACCGAGTTGGCAGATTATTGGCCCGTGTGTGGGGCCATCCGACGGGCTTCCCCGATCAATATCTGGCCGATCTCGATCGGGCAGGTTAAAAAACCCTAGTGGGATCGTGGGCGCATCTGTGCGTGTATGCGGTCCCATGATCCGATCGCCTCCATTCTGATCCAATCGTTGGGATCGGATCAGCCCGATACCGCCCGCCTCAAGGTGGGCATATCGGGGAAAGATCCGCTCATTTCGCGATATCGCCAAACAAGCAGATCTCTACGTGTATGGCCACCTTTTAACACAGAGCACAATCCTCTTTTTATGTAGTGCCAGAAAGTTGAGAAAAAGATAGGGGAAATGTGTGTTCAGTTCCAAAAGTTGCTATATAAATCCACAAAATCTGAAATTTTTTGCATGGTATTTTAATCCATGCAGAAACTATATGAAGAAAAAAAACTCTCACAATTCCTACCCTTTAGACAAGGACAGAGAAGGGCAGAGAAAGCATCCCCTCATACACCACTATGAATCAAAGTGCATACTAATGCATGACAATTCAATTACAAAAATAAATTAAACTTTATCTGTAGTCTGGGCAAAATCAAAGCTTTTTTTTTTTTTATCTTTGTTTTATAAATCAATGTACTCTGCATGGCTAATTATGAATAATAATGTTGCCAACTAGTCTGTAGATGTCATGTTAGGCAATCTGTATGCTGGGTAATGGGCTGAAGACTAAGCACAGTTATCATTATGATTTTCAGTGTATAGCATTGAAAAAAATCAGGATACACACACACATTTTTTTTTTTTAATTCATAACAAACCCAGAACAAACTAAGTGTGGACCATAATCTGCCAATCTATTTACAAGTTCATACACAAATACTTGTGCTACATTGAAATGTTATTTTTTTACAGGCAGTCTCACAGCCGATTTTAAGCGTACTTTACTAACTAATACAGGCACATATTTTTTTTAAACTGGCACCTTATTATTCTTGACAGTGCAGGAGTAGGAATAGGAATCACTGGCCCTATGCTTGATGAAAAATTCAGCCCAAAGACTAATATGCAGACAAAGACAGAAAACATGAAGACACACTTTTTTAACAGACATAGAATGTGTGAATTGTGAAGAGAAAGGGATGAAAGGGTTATGTAGGCTGTCAGTAGGCAGCATATCAGCTGTGGCCAATAGTTCATAAAACCCACTCAGGAGTTATTACAGTGTGTGCTAAATGCGTGTCCACCGTACCTCTGAGCAAATCAGCACTTATTGTATGAGATATTCTTCCTGACATCACATGGTAGTTAGCTTTTCTGGTCCAACAAAAAAAGGTGTGGATTGCACAATGAATTGGCTACAAGCATATGTGAGGTGGGACACAAAATAAGCAGTATCTGGTTTCCCTACCTTTTTATTTTGAAGGCAGATCTGCACATGAGGAGGCTCTTGTGATTCTGCCCTGGTTAGATTTTCAGTTTCACTAGGACCAAAACAGACAGAAGTCTAAAACAAAGCCCCCTGCTGCCGGCTCAGCCCTGAAAATCTTAGCAAATGGGTAATGAGATATTTGCATTTGGTGCAGGTGGGGAGGGGAGTGTGGAAAGCTGGCAGTGGGGGAGGGGAGGAAAGAAAGAATGAATTTAATGGGGGGGGGGGAAGGAAGAGAAACTGCTAAAGTAATGTCATATTGTCTACAAGCTGTATTGACAGTAATCATCAGTCACCTGCTCAGGCTGCTTCACCCCAGCCCTGGGAGGCCGAGCAAAGGTTGAGTTGGGTCAGCGGATCTGGAAAGAGATCAAGCAGGGAGGGAGATAAGGGGGAGCTGAGAAAAGAAACAGAGCAGCCAGCACTCATGTACGAGGAGAAGGAAAATAATATCCCAACAAAGCTCGATTTGGGGAAGTGGAAAGAGGGGTTTAAAAGTCTCACGAGAGCTTATTAGCCTGTATCAAGGGGAAACGGGTAAAGAAAACAAAGAACAAAGAGTAACTTGCACTCTGATTGTACATATCTTGTGACTTCATTCAGGAAACAAAGATCCTTTCAAAAACAGCGAAGCACTTTTTCTAAAGACAATCCATGTGGCTTATGTTATGAAGAACAGAACAAAAAAAAGACTTCAACTTTTTGTTTTCATGTTCATGTGCAGTAGTAAATATACTCTCATGCCGCTGCACCCATGCTATATTCATTTAGACTGGATAATACAGCGTACACTAACAGCCCCATCGAAATAAAAACAATTACACACAGTTATGCAGGGTGTGTGTGAATATTATTAGCACAGCTAATCTAAGACCTGCAATAGTAGGGGATGTTCATACCTTAAATCACTGAATATCTTATATTAGGCTAGAAAGATACATGAAAAATGTTTCAAAGGCATGACATTATTTTATGCAGTTACTACACATGCTGCCTGTACGCTACTGCATGCCCACGCCAGCAATGCATCAAAAGGAATGTTATCCCTTAACCTTCTGTCTGTGTCTGATCATTTCTAACACTACTCAATGTGACCAAATGAAACAATAACTGTATTACTGCAAGAGGAAAATAAAATATTTTGTGAAAATGACAGTTGTGAAAACAGTTGCTACAAGAAACCTCAAAGTAGTCAAAGACTGTCAGAATGATGGAAGTTGTAGTTCAACAACATGCCGAAGGTCACAGACCTGAATACTTGCAATAATCCATTCTTAATTTTTTCCCCCATTTAAAAAATAGCCCCCAAAAAGCAAATTAATAATGCATGGAACATAAAAAAAATTATTGTTGGGGGAACAACAGGGCTGCTAATTGGGGTGTATTGGAAAAGTCCCCAGATGGGAGGAGAGGCAACATTAATGGCTCAGTCTCTTGGGGGCCTTGCTATACTGGGAGTCTGAAACGAGAACATCTGTTTAACATTTGTAAAGCCATCTGCTTTTGGATAAATGTTGCATGTATGCTACATAGTAAATTTTAATATTTTTCTGTTAGTAACCCAGTGATAAGCTGCTTACACTGCAGTACTTGCAGATACAGAATGGGGGGGGGGAGACGCATCAAAAAATCAACTTTAAGTGGATTCTGAAAGGCATCCTATGAATGGGTAATATTTTTTTAAGATGAGGTATAAAACATGGTCAACGCTAAAAATAATATTCTTCGTAGTATTGCCCTTTATACTTCATGATGCAATAATAAGGATGGTATCAGTAAGCTACACATGCAATGAGAATGGTATACTATTTATTTACTTATGAAAGTGTGAGAAAAAAGTGGAACATAGATAGAGTGATTTTGGTAGTCATCATTTAACTTGGCATGTGACCCCTTCCCAATGCAATAACAAGGATTAAAAAAAAATAATTACTGCTAAATATTTTCATATTACATTTGACAAAATTATATTCCCTATCTACCCTCCACAGTCATTAGTAAACTTTTCTTTTACCAGTGCCTAATTGTAAAGTTTTCATTTAGCAATGTCTACTTGTAAAGTTTTCATTTACCAATGGGATTTGAATTTGAAAGGGGAGCATTGCTGTCTGCTGAAACGGACAAAGTCAATAAATCTTTTTTGTGGGTTGGTGGTTGGATATGAGCCAATTAATAATATGCGGGTTGGGTTGAATATTTGGTGTCCATTCTGGGTATGGGTCGGTGCGGGTTATACCGGGTTACTACAATACCTCTGATTTTCTGGCATAGGTGGTGCTCCTTTTAGAGTCACAATTGGACAAGATAAAGTAGTAAAAATGAATTCATGTATTTTGCTTTTGTATACCTGTAGATATGGAGATATGGCCTTTTGTGACTTGCATCACTGATGCAGGTGCAGGTTGGATGTGGGTCCTACAATGAAAACATTTGTCTGGTTAGGGTCGGGTGCGGGTTATGGTCGGGTGCAGGTTCAGTTTTTCCTGAACCGCACATCACTAGAGTCAATACTGAAATGTGCATTAAAACATGTTCTGCATTTATTGGTTTTGCATTGGTGTAATCATTTGTGTTTCACAGATGCCCAATTTAGCCAAACTGAATACAAATATATCCTGAGCAAATCCAGCAGTAGCCCCTGGACCTTTGTAATGAGATGTCTGAACTATAGGCATAGAAATGCTGCTTTGCTTGCTGCCAGGAATAAAAGGGCAAATTACCCACAATTACTCTTCAATCTATGAGGTTGCAGACTACTCCACTATGGTGCAAAGACAAAGTATCTTTTATAAGAGTTAAAAAGGCAACTATGATCTGCAAGCCTAATCTACTCCAATACCTTCCCTAGCATATTGCTAGCTGTGGAGAACACCTCCACTCATTTCTTTACAACATCTGAGGTGGATAGTTTGAGGGACAGAAACGTGCCCCACCAAATAGCCCATGCAGGAACAGCTGAACTTTTGATGATTTAACTTCCAGCAGAAACTACAAAATGGTCTTGCAGATACTACAGATACTCCATAGGTCCATGGGCCCATGCTTAAGTATCTTAGGGGTACGAAACACGTAGGGCCTATGCATGTATACTTTGAACTTTGATTAATAAAGTCCTATTTTTTTAACATATTCTTTTGGCCCGGTGCGGGATAGCCCTGTTTTTTTCTGCTATATATTTCAGTTTGTCTCTCCCTGTAGCTGAGGGTCTGGGGCTGGTGCACCTGGACCACATGATTGACTCGGGGAGCTATTTATATTGATATTCTGGATCACCTTCCTTTTCTTTTTGCCTTGCTACATTTATCACAGAGGTAGCAGCCTTGTCCATGGTTGGCAAGTAAGGTTCTTCTCTCATTTGAAATTGTAATACAACCCTTGACACAACAAGAGATATAAAAAAGGCTTGAGCAAACAACAACTCATGCTTGTAGCATGAGGAACAGAGAAACACTGATGATAAGCAATGTTTAGGTCATTCTGACACAAAACATTATAGCAAATATACATGGCACTTTCTTCTAATGACTTAGAACTCATTAACACAGCTAAGCAACAAATGTGGGCATTCTCAGCCTATGCCCTGGGTGCCCTCTGAAGAAACCCCAGACACACGATCTAATGTTATATGACCATTGAATGTGCAAGTGTATAGATAGAAACCGTATTTATGGGGCTCACATGGAAGATAGTGACAACCCTGGATAAAAACAGCATTATATTGGCTGTTTTCTATCAATACCTATATAATTTATGCATTATCTCCTACCTCCCATTTAAGGGATGTCTTCTACTGACATTTTACACCACTAAAGGAACAGTAACACCAAAAATTAAAGTGTTATAATGAAAATATAATGTACTGTTTCCCTGCACTGGTAAAACGGATGTGTTTGCTTCAGAACCACTGCTATAGTTCATATAAACAAGCTGCTGTGTAGCAATGGTGGAAATTGAAAAAAGGCTATCAGTAACGGAACTAGGTGAGGGCCCCCCCTAGTTCGTGACTAATTTCTGCACCGCTGCAGCCGACCCTAGCCGGCTGCAGCGGGAGCGAGAGTATTTGGGGGGTCCTGTGGGGGTGCGGCCCTGGTCCATTTGCACCCCCTGCTCCCCCGGTAGTTACACCCCTGTCTGCTATCTGCTGTGTAACCCAAGCCTTTTCTCCTTTAAATGGCTGCCCCCATTGCTACATAGCTGCTTATTTATATAAACAATAGTAGCGATTCAAACACAGCAGTTTTCCCAGTGCAAGGCAATACTGCATTATAATTTAAATTTTACTGCTCCTTTAAGAATTATCATAGTTTAGATGGGGATAACTCCTGAAAGAAGGGACTCTTACTAATTTATAAATGCAGATTATTAATAGTATAACTATCATTAAAGAGGTTGTTCACCTTTGAGTTAACTTTTAGTATAATGAAGAGCAGGGGTCCCCAACCTTTTTGCTCGTGAGCCACATTTAAATTTAAAAAAAAGAGTTGGAGAGCAACACAAGTATGAAAAAGTCCATGTGGATGTCAAATAAGAGCTCTTATTGGCTTTTTGGTAACCCCTATATGGACTGGCAGCCTACAGGAGAGAATGTTTGGCAGGACATCTGTTTTTTTATGCAACCAAAACTTGCCTATAAGCAAGTAATTCAAAAATAAGCACCTGCTTTGAGGCCACTGGGAGCAACATCCAAGGGGTTGGAGAGCAACATGTTGCTCGCAAGCTACTGGTTGGGGATCACTGATGTAGAGAGTGATATTCTGAGACAATTTGCAATTGGTTTTCATTTTTTATTGTTTGTGGTTTTATAGTTATTTAGCTTTTTATTCAGCAGCTCTCTAGTTTGCAGTGTCAGCTATTTGGTTTCTAGGGTACAAATTACCCTAGCAACCCTGCATTGATTTGAATAAGAGACTGGAATATGAATAGGAGATGGACTGAATAGAATTATAAGTAATAAAAAGTGGCAATAACAATACATTTGTAGCCTTACAGAGCATTTGTTTTTAGATGGTGTCAGTGACCCCCATTTGAAAGCTGCAAAGAAACAGAAGAAAATTGCAAATCATTAAAAAACTATGAAAAATAAATAATGAAGACCAATTGAAAAGTTTCTTAGAATTGGCTATTCTAAAATATACTAAAAGTTAGCTTGAAGGAGAACCACACCTTTAACACATTTATGATACAGCAACATATTCCACATAGCTGTACAATAAATGCGTGTACACATTAAACATACAAGAAAACAAACATACAATACAAAAACAACCAACACAAGAAGTAATGAGGGCTCTGCCCAAAAGAGCAGAAAATCTAAAAGATGCCAAAAATCATTGCTGGCCTCCAAGTTTCCCACAACTTTTTTGGGGAAGAGTCGACCTGTACAAAATAGCGTTATTTATCCAAGTTCTTAGTCATTCTGCCTTTAGATCCCCTTTAATAGAGGGGATACTTTGCATCCCACATTTATTATTACATAGCTAGGCAATTATTATTTTACATGCAAAAGTGGCTCCACTCTGAAAACCTCTAATATCACTCTTAAAGTGATCACGAATGTCACATACAGAAAACTCTGACTGCATAATATGATCCCACAACAATTAGAACTCCCTACCTTGCATGGAGTACAACCAGTAAGTAATCTCAGAAAGGAACTCCAGTCTATTGTTTACATCTGCCAATCTGAAGAAATTGTACCCCACATGAAGGACTTGTAAAAGCCATTTAACTCGCTGCACATGAAAATAGGATTCCTGACCATCACTAGACTGGGATGGCTGGGAAGAGGCAACAGATAGGTTATTCAACTGTCTAATCTCTACTATGGATGTATTTAGCGTTAATGTATACAACGCCAGGAAAACACCAGGAAAACTGAAAACATTTGGAAGGTCGCAGAAGCTATTTTCATGCATATGATCTGGGAATGCCCAATAGTCTCTAAATACTTAGAGGTCATAGGCTACCTGAGGGTAACAAACGGCCTTTTTAGGAGACTATACATACTGCATTAAAGGGAAAGTCAAGCAAAAAATATTTTGACCTAATAAAAGAAAACGTAATTCTAAGCACCTTTGCAATATAGATTTGTCACACATTTAATATGGTTTTTAAGTTATTTGTATGTGTACTGCTATTGATTGCCCTGATTGTTGATACAATGTAACACAAGGCAGCCAATGAACAGACCTGTGTTTGCTGAAAACAATGAACATTTTTAATAAATGTATATTGGAAAGTTACTTAGAACTATGTTTTTTTTTTTTTTTTTTTTTAATTAGGCAAAATTTCAATTCCAGATTTGACTTGCCCTTTAAAGGCGAACCAAACCCCCCTAATTTGTATCCCCCTTCCCCCCTACCCTAAATAGTTCACCCTCCCTCCTCACTTACCTGGAACTCTGGGCGCATGTGCAGTTGGAGTAATCTTCCTGTGTGGATAAATCTTCGTTAATTTTGCCGCAAGTGCAGTAGATCCGCACAGGAAGATTACTCCAATTGCCCATGCGCTGAAAATGCCAGTCACTTTTGACTGTTGCTGTGAACTCCACTGGAGAGGACTGCAAGGAGGGGTAAGTAGAAAGTTAGGGGTATTTGTCCAGGGTACCAGGTAAGCTGGGGAGGTGTTTTAAGGTAGGAGGGAAGGGAGAGGGTGTGGATCTCCTTTAAGGTATACTACAGCCGGAGATAAACAATTATATATCGTGACGTTAAAACAAACTATGTAAGTTACACAAGTCTGAGTATTTTGACAGCCTACACAATTCCTGATGTGTTTAAAGGGCAACAACACAGGGCCTTAATGTCAAAAGTCAGAAATATAAATGCCACATATTATAATAAAACATAATATAATACTGTATATTTTGTCACCATTTGGCTAATGGCACTCAGTGTCTTGATCAGCACTGCCCTCTGGTGGAGAACAGTAGTCAAAAACAAAGCAGTTCACCTGCTGCTAATGCTACTTTACAAGTGAAACGGATTTGTGACATGCCACAGTCTAATTTTCGGTATTTGTGTGTGATTGTGGTAGACAGTTTGTTTCTTTTCTGGCTTTATGGTAGGGATTTAACAGTGGGGGCTGCCCTAGTCCTGGCTTCCACTGCATATGTGACAAAAGCAATTTATTGGAAATGATAACGGAAATACAGGAATAACGTAACATATTTAAAGTTAATATAATAAAACATTAAAGTCAATATAGGGAAAGTCCACATGGAAAAGAAGAAGAAGCAAATACAGCTACTAAATATTGTTTGTATTCGCATTCCAGTTCACTAGCATTATGGGTCTCATAAGTTGTAAATATGAAATTTAGTGTTGCTCCAAAAAGTATAAGAGCTTGCTTAAAATGCTACAAAAATCTATCAACTATAGATTAATCCGAATTTCTTATCTATATTCATCAGAGAACACACCACAGAGTATATAACAGAACAAACAGTACCTTCTTCATCAGTGGAGATGTGCTCAAAACTGAAGGTTTCTACTAGAGTAAGATGTTCTAGTTTTTGGGCCTGAAAAAAGTACTGGGACTACGAGGAAGCTAAGCTAGTTGGTATTTCTCCACAGTTCGAAAGGTGGTTAGAGAAACTGTTTCGTATGATGGCATCTTTGCGTCTAGAGCCAGCTTGAGAATACCACTCAATGATAAAAATCCAAGTCCCACTGAGATTCCTTTGGTAACAACAATAGCTTGACTGAAAGCAGTTCCATCATGAAATGCTAGCTCTTTCTGAGAGCACAGGATCAGGTACAATGACTTGAGATGGTTGACTACACATCAATATTACAGCTCAAAAATTCACATGTTGGTTCAGGAATAAAATTTTATACGATAGAGTGAATTATTTGTTGTGTAAACAATACAATTTTGCCATAAAAACGGTACCATAGAAATCATGACAGAATCTCCTTAATGCCTTTTATTAAATAGGGTTTTGTTTGTTTGAACAGTAGATGGTGATAGAGAACAAAGAAAATTAGTGTATAGGTTACAGGGAAGAAACTCATTGAAAACATTTTTTGTCAAGAAGTCCCAAATAAATCTGTAACATGAGGGAAACAACAACCAAGGACTGATAGAAAGTAAAGCAAGACTTGGTTTTAGCCAGAGTAACAATAGCTGGTCTCATTATAGTGAAATAGGCTGGCAAGGAAGGGCAGCTCTAGCCACACTAGAAAGTCGGAATATACTATATTACACAAGTGAGTATACTACCAGTTATAGCCAAGCAAAAGACCACAAAAGTAGCTCCTAGCCCCTCGGGCCCACAATTGGATCAGCCCGATATTGCCTACCTCAAGGTAGGAAAATCGGGGAGAGATCCACTTGTTTGGCGACATTGCCAAACAAGCGGATCTCACCGTGTATGGCCACCTTAAGTGTGAGAGCATGCAAATCTGTTTTAAAGAGAATCCTAACAACTGTAGAAGTTGCAGTGTTGAATTGAATTTCTTTATGGACATCTGGAAAGGGGCACTGAGTGTGGATAACCTGTCATTTCTTGAAGTATAGGGGGACTGGGTAGTACTAAAAAAGTTATGTCTGGGATACTGAAGGGCTTTCAGCGACACTGCTTTTCTAAAGAATTTGTTAGAGGAAGCTAATGATAAATAATAAAATAAACAATGCCTTGATGATAAAATGGGGAAGAGACTAAAAATCAATTGGGTATGTTTATATTTAATGCACACATAGTACTAAATTAGAAGGGGCAGATGGATAAAGAAGGGAAAAGTGTGTGGGGAGATTTCTTAATGAGATAATATAGCATGTAGAGTAGGTGGCCGTTAAATTAAGTGTGATTATAGAAGTGCCATGGTCACATTCTGCATAGGGAGCTACCACAAAGATGAATCCATACAGGTCTCATTTCTGCTCAATGATCTACAATCTATCTCCTGTTCTCTCCTAGTCTAATGGTGGCCATACGCAAGCCGATAAAAGCTGCCGACAGACTGAGGCGGCAGCTTATCGGCCCGTGTGGGGGGCCCTACGACGAGTGCAGCCTCATCTGTTCATTGATGTGGATCTGCAATCCGACCGCCCGTATCTGCACCGTTTTGATCCGATCATTGGGCCCTAGGGATCTCTACGTGTATGGCCATCTTAATAGTCAGGATAGTGGTATAACATTTAAGTTATGTAACCTACCACTGTTTCCAGGGGGCTGTAGTGAATTCCCAGTCAAAGAGCACCATCCAACAGGAAAGATGTCCCTAGAGTCATACTTGCACCAATAGTCAAATGCTCCTCTCCAGCCATCAAAAGTGATGAAAACGTCATCCCCTTTAACATCTCCAATAGTTGCCGGGCAAATTAAATAAGGGTTTTTCCTATCCACTGCTTCCAGTTTCATTCCAGTTTTAAAGAAATTCTGTGATGGTTTTTGAGGTTCCTGCTAACAAAAATTAAGCTCGATTAAAGAACTGCTGATGTTTCCCCATCAATAATAAAATATTATTGCAACATGCGAATTAAAAAAAAAAAAAAGAAGGGACTTAAAAGGTATCCCACTAAGTTTAGGGATTCTAGAAGCATCCCTTAAAGTGCCAGTAAATACCCCTTTTCAACATTAGTTCCACAAACAGGTATTGTGCTTATCATACTTACTGGCCAATTGATTTTGGTTGTTTTTTGCACTGAAGAGGTCAGGCAGCTAAGAGACACTGTATAATGAGCTGCTTAGTATCACAAAGGCTGCAGCTAGGAGAGGTATATAAAGGGGTTCTCAGTAGAATGAGATTTTTTTTTTTTTTTTTTTATTGTGCCCAGATGTGTTAGGGCAATACAAAATTAACTGGCATCACAGGAAAAGCTCTCTGGGTCCATAAACTGATAATTGCTCTTAGGCTACTGTCACACTATGCATTTTTGCTTGCAAGTGGAAATGCTTATACTGGCTGAATTTGTCCAGTGACTCTTTAGATACTGGCATTGCACTCAGCTGTCAATGAGTATGATAATTAATATTACAAATTATATACAGTTTACATATGTATAAGAACTAATGTAGAATTTGATCTATATGTATATATCAGAAACAGGGTGCCATATATTAGTCAATTGTCAGCTGGTTTTAAAAGTGAAATGATGCCATCCTGTTTACAGAACCTGGAGAGAATGTAGACACTTACTGTACCTCCTACCCTGGTCTGGTGCTCCACATTCCCCAAAACTATGCCAACTTGGGTATAGTTTAGCACATCCCCATTCTAATATTTTGCCCATGCACACAAAGCCATGATTTTATTCAGCTCACTTTGAAGTTTACAATTTCTTGTCTTGCAATTATTGAAAAGGTAATATTTTTAATAGTGGGTGCACAATGTCCATAATCTAAGAAGACCATATTAATTGCATATACAAGAAAGACAAATTATATTTGTCTATAATTGGCATATTTTTTTTTAACCAGTACCAAACCCACCTTTTTAAAGCAAGTTGCTGGAGCCATTTCAGCTCCATTTAGTGTTTTCAGTAGAAACATTGGCCAAGAAGATGCATTCATACGAAACCCTGTGGAAATCAAGGGGGAAAATGATTACTGTTTTGTCACAAGAGGATGTTTCATGCTGAGATTTGTAAGGTAGTAAGCTAGCGTCTCTGCCAGTGAAAAACTGCCAGTTGAGTAAATGCAGCAACTTTGACCCAAAATGCACATTTGAGCGTTTTAAGATCAAAATTCACCTAATAACTATGCCGCTAAGACAAACATAACTTTTTGGGACATGAAGAACATTAGAACACTTTCATTTCTTGCAGATATTCCATGTCTTTTGTTGCTGTGGTAGAAAACAAAGATGCTACAGCAGATCTTCTCATGTGACATTAGCCATAAGCTACAAATAAAGTATCACTGGGTTTCAACTGTACATATGGCTCTAAAATCTACACTTATGAAAACAAATGTTCTTACCTAAAGGAGGCTGCAACATGTCACCCTTCTTCTCACAAGTGCCAATTTGTTGGATATCACAAGAGTCCACCAATCTCCAGAAGTCATTCTTGTCATCACTGCCATCCAGTCTTAAACGCAGACGTGCCCCAGTGATTCCAACAACAGTAGCAATACAAACAGAAGTAACGTTTCGGGGGTCCTGAGCTTCCAGTTTCATGCCAACTTTGAAATCATTGCTAGGTGGTGTCCTAGACTACAGATAATAATACTGTATAAGCCTCTACATGCAATGAAAATCCTACTTAGGCACTATGTAACATAGTCCCCTGTAACCAATGAAGGTTAATTTAAGCTCATGTGTGTACATAGTCTATACTTAAAGGGTAACTAAAATCTAAAAAATGATTTTATTCTAAAATAGAACTTACTGCACCAGAAGCCTAATTAAATAAATGATTTATGCTTTCAAAGGCCAAAGGGGGTAAGCATCTTGTAACTATGTTAACTATCTTGTAACTATGTTTCAAGACCAAGACATGCTCAGTGTGGTCTGGGTAACTGCTTAGGGATTGTCATAAATCATTATCAAAACTGCAGAAGTCAAATGATATCTAGCATAGAAGCAGCAAGACTGATTAATAATTAGAATATGCAGACTGCACTGAGTCATGTGTTGTCATGTAATCAAATGTGATTTTATAGTTTTTGTATTGTTTAATACAATCTTTATCCAACTCTCCAGAACCAGTGGCTGCAGCAAAAGAATCCTCCTAATAGTATCCCAGTTTACCTGTTCAAATCTGACTCCATGATCTTTGTCCCTGCAGCTGGAGTTGGAAAATTGAAGAGGATGTAAAGGCAAAAATAAAATTCAATTTTTACTTTAACTGAAAAAGAAACCAATCTCCAATATGCTTCAATGAAAAATCTGTAGAGTTTTTAAAAGAGAACTGACTGTATGCAGCGAAATGCCCCCTTCCTTTATAACTGCAGATATGAATCTCTACATGGCCACCTGCTGTTCTACAGGGAAACAAACAAAGCTGCTCCAGTTCTGGAAAGTAAGGTGGGAGGGGGCTCCCCCTGCTGTTTGAAAGCATGATTATTTCCCTGTAGAGCAGTTAGGGACCATCTGAAGTTTCCTATCCACAGCAGTCATAGAAAGTGAAAGAAGGGAGAATTTCACTGCAAACAGTCAGTTTTCTTATAAAACAGTAGACATTTTTTAATTAAAGTAAATTGGAGATTGGTTTCTTTTTCATTAAAGAAAGTAGAAATGGGATTTTTTTTTATACTTTACATTCCCTCCGACTCATTACTTTTGAGTGCTGATGTCTCAATTGAATTGTACATTATCTATAAACCAACAGCCAAAAAAGGACAAAAAAATATATATTATTTATTATAATAGCCTTATAAACGGTGCTTAATGATGTTATGTCACACATCTCACTAAAACGTATGTATTATAATATGTATTATCTGCACACTGGGAAAAATTCATCAACCTCACAAGGACCATGGAGTAGCTACATTTTCCCTGACTGCCATGTTTAGCTTTAGAAATAAATAAAAAAAAGATTTTTCATAATTGAAATAACAGACAAAACATTTTCAGCACAAGTCCAATTCATTTAACCAATGCTGAAAAGGAAGTATACTGCTCCTTTGAGATGATCACCTGAAAAGATTAGTGCAAGTACTTGTCAACCAGTCCAAATTTCCAAGTAACAATTGAACGAAGGGGAAGGGGGCAAACAGCAGCCACCAGTAGGGTTGCCACCTTTGAATTTTTTTTTACCGGCAGTGGTGGGGGGGCGGGAAGAAAGGGGTGTGCCGTGATGTACATGGGGGCGTGCCATGACACAAAGGGGCAGAGCCACGACCCAACCCTGGGGAAAAAAAGGTCAGTTTTTTAGTGGGATGGGGCAGGCCAGGGGCCTTTAATAGGGGTATTACAGATTTACCAGCAGCTACATTGCCGGTAAATTTTTAATACCAACCCACGGCCTTGGCCAGTGTTTTACCGGCTAGGCCTGTAAACTACTGGCAACCCTAGCCACCAGTGATTTAATCACTTACCTGATACAGTATGTTTAACAAAAAACGTCACTGGTCCATGGTAGTTTTCTGTGAAGACTAAGGAGTAACCCTCTTCCTGCTTTGCACAGGTGTGTATGCGCAGTAGCATGTGAAGTAAACTTAAAAAAAAAAAAAGCCAGCCTTTTCACTCTACTATGCATGCGTTGGCCTGGGGGCATTGAAGAAAGAAGAGGAGGAATAAGAGGATTGCTCTGTGGTGCTCACTGATCATAAAAAAAGAGGATTTTGTGATAATCACCATTAAATACTTTTCTCTTGGGATGTCTGTGGGACACAGGGACCATGGGGTATAACATACACCAGGAGGAGGCAGGACACTACAGAAGAGGAAGATGATGCCTTCTCCCTGCTGCTATAGCCCTTGCCACTTCCTGATCTACTAAATTTAAGGACGTCTGCTTCTGGAAGGGAAGCCCTGTGTCCCACAGACATCGTAGAGAAAAGGATTTAATTGTGTTTATCACAAAACTTTTCCCTGACAAAGTCTGTGGGATACAGGACAGGGACCAAAGCTGTCCCATTACCAAAAGCCCTTGAGAAAGAATATCCAGAACCTGTAGGAGATGCCTGGGTTCAGATCTGCAGTGTTTCATCAGGCCCACTGTGGCCATTGGGGGGGCGATCAGAATCACCGTTGATCGTTCCTGTTTGAGTTTTCCGAGGACCCTGGGTAAACGAGGCAAGGAAGGAAACACGTAAGCTAGGTCAAACTCCCAAGGGACCATGAGAGCATCTGCTGCCAGTGCAGGTGAATCCCAACAGTGAGCCATGAATTGAGGCACCTTGCAGTTTTGGCGAGAGGTCCTATGAGATCCCCTTCTGAAAGGCCCCACCGTTTGGTGATGGCTTGGGTCGATCTTTTGAGGACTACTGTAGTCGTCCTGCCAGTTTTGGATACCATGAATGTAAATGGTGGCGATAAGTGTGTCATTGGATTCTGCCCAGAGCTTGTGCCCCCTTGATTGGTTTATGTAGGTCCCTGTGGTGGCATTGTTTGATTGCACTTTGATAGTTCTGGAGACAATTCTGCCAATGTAAAAATGCTAGCCACAACGCCCAAAGTTCCAGAATGTTGATGGGAAAAAGGGCATCCCATCGGGACCAGGTCCCTTGCACTGTTAGGTGTGCCAGAACAGCCCACCGTATCTGAAGGCTGGCATCCGTTGTCATTGAGAGCCAGTGTGGTTCCACAGACTACAGGCCCCTTGATAAATGGGTGGAATTGAGCCACCCCCAGAGGGAGGTTCTGGTCGGGGGGGGGGAGAAATTGGATTTTCTGGGTCAGGGAGGCATAGTTTCATTGGACAAAATTGTCCCTTTGGAACTGCCTCTATGGCAAACACCATGGATCCCAGAACCTGCATTGCAAACTTAACTCTGACGGGCGGTGAACGCACATGAGTAGGCTTACCAGAGACTGGAGTTGGGAGATCTTGTCTTGTGGAAGATACACCCTCTGAGCAATAGTATTGAAAATCAGCCCAAAAGAAAGGGTAGCCAACACGTGGGAGACAGATACAATTTTGCAGTGTTGATTGTCCATCCCAGACAACAGTGGCTTCTGGCTGCCGTGAGCGGCTTTGAAGAGAATGTTGTTGTATGGTGTACCCGAGACCCTAGTGGGGCGACAGCCTCCGCCGTTGGTAAACAGTCTTGGGGCCCGAAATGGGTGGGCGGTAAACTGGAAATTGTGGTTTTGGAAGACAAAATGTAGGAACCTTTGGTGTGGGGGAATGTGCAGCATCCTTGATGTCTAACGCCATGCAAATCTCTGATGGGTTCACTGCTGTGATGACAGATCTTAAAGACTCCATTTTGAAACAGGAGAACCTGATGAAGGTGTTGAGCAGTTTCAAATCCAGTACTGGCATGATGGCCCTCTAGTCAAGCAGGTTTTGAACGATAGCTAAGAATGCAGAGTGTTTTTGAGGTTCCAGTGGTATCAAAAACAAAGACACAAGATAGGGGTTTCCAAAGAAAACTCCAGGAGATAGCCTTTGGATATGATTTCATGTACCCATGAGTTGTGGGTGAGATGTACCTGAAAGTAGGTAAATTTTCTCCCGACTGCGATCCTTACGTAGTGATGTGGAGGATGATTTGTCACAAAAATTTGGACAGGTTCTGGAAATGGGGCTTGGTTTCTGGCATTCTGGCAGGTGTAATCCCTGACTGTGAAAAAAACAACTGCAACGAAAGAATGGGCATGATCTTGGATGAGGCGAAAGGGTACTTTTGTCCCATGTCACTTGACTTATGATTTTGCCGAACTCTGGTAAAGGGTAAAGTAGGGAGAGATTTCTTGGATGAAAGATCCGCAGACCAGAGTTTGAACCAAAGAGAGCAGTGATTGGCCACTGACCATGCAGAGGTGAAACTGATGGCCTGAGCGATATCAAGCACATAAGTAATGAGAAAAATGTGCCTGTTCCCCTTCTCGACGCATGTGTAATGGAAGTGCCAGCCAATGGATTCAGGATGGGAGTGGATGCCTGGGTCCCCTAAGTAGTGCAGCTCAGATCAGGATGGCGAGCAGAGAGTCACTATGGAGAATGCCACATGTGCGCAATCAAATGGTGTGCAGAATGTACGAAGTTATGGAAGTGACGTAGGCGTGAGACTTTCGCTTCCATTCCCACACAATTTGGTGCACACTGAAGTTCAGAGCATTTAAGTGGTGGAAACTGAAACAGGTGCTACTGTATTGAGAAGATCTGGCAAGGCAACAGGGTTGAAGCAGGCATGGTTGAAGCAGGCTCGATGGGGGAAAGGAGAAATACCAAACTAGGGTAAGCTGCATTACTGGTCCCAATACTAAGGGATGAACTACATGGACGATTCACGTCCATTTTCAGTGGATGAATTATTTTAATCTTATTTTCTTCAGTCTGGGAATTCATAATTATAGCAAGCAGGAGCCATTTTGTGGACACAGTTATTAAAGGGCACCTATTGGGGTAAAATGATACCCCCAACCAAAAGTGCGTGGCTGATAGAGCCCGCATTCCGGTTGGGGGTTTCACTGTTTTTTTTTTTTTTTAAATATGCCCCTCGCAAGCGCTAGCGGCCCCGCTCCGGGAGGGAGCTCCCGGAGCGAGCAGCCGTCTCTCCATAGGCGCGCATGCGCAGAATGAAAAAGCGGCCTCAATTCTGGCTGCTTTTCATTCTGCGCATGCGTGTGACGTCATTAAGACGCACGCCTATGGAGATACGGCTGCTCGCTCCGGGAGCTCCCTCCCGGAGCGGGGCCGCTAGCGCTTGCGAGGGGCATATTTTAAAAAAAAAAACAGTGAAACCCCCAACCGGAATGCGGGCTCTATCAGCCCGCACTTTTGGTTGGGGGTATCATTTTACCCCAGTAGGTGTCCTTTAAGGCAAGCCTTGCATCATCTCAGAATCTTGTTTGTGCACCAGAATGGGGGGCCCAATGTCCATCCCCATGCACTGGCTACACAATTAAATGGTTAAGAGAACCGGGGGAATGTGTGGGGAGCAGTGACATCTAGGAAGTGCTGAATGGAAAGTGAAAGTAATTATCTGCCCAGCCTCTATGAACTAAGGCATAGAGGAGTGGCAGACAATATTTTATCGACAGCTGAGATTTTTAAATGAGCTTAAACCAGCTATGAATGCTTTAATAAAAATTTGAAATTGGATTTCATGTTTAATTTGAAAAGGACTTTTATTATACAGATTTTTGTGTCTGGGTGATGGGTCCACTTTAAGCCAAAAATGCGAGTTTTGACTCCAAAAAAACAACTTACAAACTTTTTCGTGGAAAACACAACTCAAACCTTAAAGGGGTGGTTCACTTTCAAGTTAACTTTTAGTATATTGTAGAAGGGCCAATTCTAAGAAAGTTTTCAATTGGTCTTCATTATTTATTTTTCATAGTTTTTTAACGATTTGCAATTTTCTTCTGTTTCTTTGCAGCTTTCAAATAGGGGTCACTGACACCATCTAAAAACAAATGCTCTGTAAGGCTACAAATGTATTGTTATTGCCATTGTATTTTATTACTTATCATTCTATTCAGTCCCTCCCCTATTCATATTCCACTCTCTTATTCAAATCAATGCAGAGTTGCTAGGGTAATTTGGGCCCTAGAAACCAAATTGCTGACACTGCAAACTAGAGAGCTGCTGAATAAAAATCTAAATAACTATAAAACCACAAACAATAAAAAATGAAAACCAATTGCAAATTGTCTCAGAATATCACTCTCTACATCATACTAAAAGTTAACTTAAAGGTGAACAACCCCTTTAATAATCCTGCCCTAAGTGTCCCCTAAGTGCCATGTCAGAGGGACTCCTTTGCAGAGATCTCTCAGACAACCCCTGGTACCAGTGGATACTGGCTGCAGAAATCACCGGTCCTTGAGGACACTAGAAAATGGAGTAGATCAGGAAGTGGTGATGGGGTATAGCAGCAGGGAGAAGGAATATTTTACCTCTTCTTTAGTGTCATGCCTCCTGCTGGTAGATGCTATGGTCCCCGTGTCCCACAGACTCCTTCAGGTAAATACCATGGGTTAACGCATTTTTCTGGTATCAGGAACACCGGCACAGTGTATCAGGCAAGAGATTACACCATCCTTCTTTAGGGCAACGTCAAATGGTGCCACTTGTTGCGCGCAATTTGTCTTAACTACAGAATGCCAGAAAACACCCTACCACCCTCCATACAAATATGGAGATTAGTCTATGCTAAAACACTCACACTCAAATTGCTTGATAGCGTAAAAATGCCTTCTTGTGCATTTTTGAGTTGATTAGACACACTTTTTTTTATTCCCATGGTCATGTAAGGGTTAGTTTGGGCAAAAACATATTGACAACTCTCACCCACATAAACCAATGAAAAATATTTTTTTTATACAGCCCATATTTTTTATGTATACTTATTAACAGTGAAAAACATGTTTTCTGGGGGTGAACAAACATTGCACTAAAAGGAAACAAAATGGCAAAGCACAATGACTATCAGTAAGAGTAACAGATTGCAAAAAATATACAAGAACAGTACTGTATTTGAAAATATTTAAATTAAGTTGCATTGTACACATATTACAGTAAAGGGTAAGAATAGTTTAGTAAAGCTTACCTGTCTGAAACAATTTGGTGGTGCAGCTACTGAACCGGCCTCATTCAAGTAATCATCCCAGTTAAATTTTTCTAAAGTATAAAAGAATGCCACAGGTCAGAAATAAACTGGAACTTTAATCACAGTATGTATTCATAAGATAAAAGGCCAACCAATATTTTTTAATCCACAAACCAAACAGGCAGATAAAATGTCTCAACACAAGAACTAGATTAAATGAGAAATTAACAGTTTGCCTCATCACAAAACCTGCAGCAGGTAGCAGTCATCAAAAATCTTAAACCCTGAACAATAAATTATGAAAAATACTAGCTAGAAAATTAAATAAACCCATAAAGTAGAACCCGACTCTTGGATATTAGAATAAAATAAGGACAATATAGTTACAGAAAAATCTGAAACAAATTTGGGTGGAACATAACACTATTCTATACTGGATGTTACCACAGGTGGCAGGTGCACCTAGATCTGCACTAGTAAAATTCCTTCTAGAAGAACAAGCATTCAGTTTGGGTCTCAAGCAAGTAAATAAAAAAAAAGCTTCTGATGAAGTGACTAATTCGGTCACGAAACGCGTCAAGCCGCGTCCCCCCCGTGTATTATCTTTTAATATGGAGCAATAAAGTTTGAAGATTATTTTAATTACGTCTCCACCGTGGATTCCTTCCTACTGACCAGGTCCCTGCATGTGTGCGCTTTTCCTCTGACTTTGAATAAAAAAAAGCAACTAGGATGATAAATGGCACAGAGTTTAAATTTAAAAAGGCTGCCAAAACGGAGACTGTATATAATGGATAACAGATGTTAAAGTGATACGGACACTGAAAAAACAACTTTTTAAATTATGAATGTACACTATAAGTGTCCTATAGGTCATGTTGGTACTTTTTTTTCCCCACGAGGTTTACTTTTGTAAGTAAATGTTAGTTGAAGCTTCTAAACCTGTTTTGCCAACGACTGTCCCATCTCAGTCTGTCAGTTAGAATTTCTAATACGAACGGACTCCTGCTGCACAAATATGGCAGTCCCCTTATACAGGAACAAGGGCCATCAGACAGGTAATATTAAAGCATTGTACAAATACTTTATCACAAAGTTATAAGTAGCTTTCAAAGGCAATATTATGATAGTTGCAAGAAAAAAAAGTTTAATTTCTGGTGTCGGTATCTATTTAAATGCAATATGACCATTATGTATAATTATATAAGGCATTTATATAATAAACTTTCTGATTAAAAGTTCCATCCATATAACCTCAGTGAAACAAAATTAGGCTTTTGCCATTTTGCCAGGTTCCAGAATGGCACTAATAGCAAGAGGGACCGCCAGTTACTCATTCATGATATCCACAGTAGAAAACAGTTTAGTGCAATGCCAGTGCAATGCCTAGGCATGCCTGTTAGAGTCCTGCAGCGGGTCAGGTACCCGCGGGTTACCCGCAAAATCCTGCGGTACCCTGCGGGTTGCTCGTAGAGTTTCTTGGTGCGGGTACAGAAGCGGGCCGGTGGTTCTGCAGGTTGGCGGGTTGAGGGTCGGGTTGCGGATCCTCGCTATCACGATTTTTACTCCTTTTTCTGAGCATTTCTACTACTGGTGATGTCACATCCGGTTCACAATGACAGCACTTCCTGTTTTACTCCTTCTTCTCTGATCTCGGCTGCTTCCGATGATGTCACTTCCGGTTTAGAATGACAGCACTTCGGATTCTTGATGGTCAGCGGGTCGCGGGTCCGGGTTGCGGATCTCGGTTTGCGGGTACGGGTCGGGTTGCGGGTCCAAGCGGGTAAGAATGCGGGTCGCGGGTACGGGTCCCAAAAAATGGACCCGCGCAGGACTCTAATGCCTGTTACTCAACTGGCATATAAACAAAGGCTGAGAAACATCCCATCCTCTCAGGCTTCTCTCTTCACTGACAGGCAACATGTCTTGTAGACCTACAGAATATACTGAACATTAACTTGGAAACTGTACAGTGCCTGTAGTTACTATATTAAACACATCTGTAGCATTGTGCAAGGTGTGTTGTGAAGCAAAACTAAATAAATTAAAATGCAGCAAACTGTCACTCCAGACAATTTCTTCTTTAGAAACCCCATCCCTTGTCCATGAGCAAAAAAGAATAGCTCACTGGGACAGAAGCACATTCTTCAAAGGCTTTTTACAATTGTTCTACGTGTTTACCCACTGGGGAAATGGCAGGAATTTTTTTCTGGGAGCACGACATGTTAAACTGGCTAGGTACCTACCATGGATAGTGTTCTAAGGCCATGCAATACACTACTTATGCGGTTATATGTTCATGAAGTATGAAATTGACACTAAATTTATATGGTTATGTGTTCTGGGGACATTAAATATGAAGGTTACTGCATTCATTGTTCTGTGGGGTATTAACACAAAGTAGACACTATATTTATTCAGCTAAATGCCAGGTGTGCAACGAATATAAATTTACCAATGCATTTATACTGTTAAAGGGATACTGTCACAGGAAAACATGTGTTTTCTCCAGTGCTGCTCCAGTAAACTTCTGCACTGAAATCTATTTCTCAAAAGAGCAAACTTATTTTATATTTAGTTTCTGACATGGGGCTAGACATTTTGTCAATTCTGCCCCTGGTCATGTGACTTGTGCCAGCACTTTAGGAGGGAACTGCTTTCTCGCAGGCTGTTGTTTTTGCCTTCTCAATGTAACAATGGAATGCAGTGGGACATTTTACTATTTTACTATTGAGTGCTGTTCTAAAGGCCCCCATACATGGGCCGATAAAAGCTGCCGACAGACAGAGTCGGCAGCTTATTGGCCGGTGTGTGGGGCCATCCGACGGGCTTCCTCGATCGATATCTGGCCAAAATTCAGCCAGATCTCAATCGGGTAGTTTAAAAAACTATGTCGGATCGAGGGCCGCATCTGTAAGTGTATGCGGTTCTGCGATCCGACCGCCCGTTTCAGATGCATTATGATCCGATCGTTGGGCCTTAGGGAGCTGTTATCTGGTTACCTTCCCATTGTTCTACTGGGGGGGGAAAAGGGAGGGGTAGATATCACTCCAACTTGCACAATCTAGCCCCATGTCAGATTTCAAAATGAAATATAAAAAAATCTGTTTGCTCTTTTGAGAAATGGATTTCAGTGCAGAATTTTGCTGCAGCAGCACTATTAACCGATACATTTTGAAAAAAAAAAAAAAACTGTCCCATGACAGTATCCCTTTAATATACAAACATTGACCCTTTTTGCACATTGCACCACAATGTCGAAAATACAGAAAATGTGGCAACCCTAGTCACTATAGAACTTCACTGTACAATATAAAGTAGCCGATGTTGAAGTTAAATACAAGTGGTCTGAACATAAAAACAATGGTTGGCCTGAGCCACCCCTTTGGCAATCAGAGCTCCTGACTTTAACTCTGCCTGCCCCTTGACTGAACCCTGCAGTTAAGACAAAAGTACAGATAAAAGGCCTGGGATCAAAAACAGAAAATCCAATGTAGAAGACCAGGTCATGATAGTTTCAGAAATTCCGGAATTAGGAACTAAATTAAGGCTAAAACAGTAAAAAGGAACATGATAAAAGGCAAGGAACTGAAGTTACAAAAAGCAGGGAGACTAAGGGCTGTGACACACTAGGCTATTTGGGGAGATTTTGACTTTGCGGCGACCAATCTCCCCAAACACCAGAGTGAGGTAAAGGCGTTTGGGGAGATTGGTCGCCGCAAAGTCAAGGTGATTAGTCGCCAGACGACTAAATCCCCCCAAATAACCTAGTGTGTCACAGCCCTAACGTGGGTCTAAATTATCAAGCATTGCCGGCCATACCAAAAAAGCCCCCTAAACTGCTGGCATTGCCCCCCCCCTGCACTATTCATTAGTAAAAAAAAAAAACAACATTATTTTGGGTCTCAAAGCCTGAGGGAGCATACACAGTTGGACCCAGTCAGAAATCGGCTTCAACTGCTTATACTCTAATTGACCCCCAAAACAATACAAAGCGGTGGAAAGTGGTACCCTGGAACTAGGCTTGCCACCTGACCGGTAATTTATCAGCCTGGCCGGTATTTTTTATGGTTGACCCCAATGTTATTAATAGGAAAAAAAGATAAATATATATAGGAAGGCCGGTATTCTTTTCAAGAAAAGGTGGCAACCCTACCTGGAACTCCGCTGCTCTGCATTCTAGGGTTTGATTTCTTTTAAGGTTTTATTTTACTAATGCACAGTGCAGGAAGGGAGAGGGGGGGGGCTATGCCAGGCAGGTAATGGTGGATTTTTTTGGTAAGGGGGGTTTAAGTTCTTTAGCAGCTTGTCTTGGAAAAAAGGAAAATACAGAAAATGTACTATAAACGTATCAAATACTTTGAAAGCATAAAGATCCTTCAGTGGCATCAGAACGAGCAAGTCCTGACGCTTGCAACAAACAAAGCAAGGTGGTCAAGCAAATCCCTTTTTTTCCGACTAGTTTAGGCCAAAGCAACCACTTCACAAGTAAACTTTCCCATGTTAAATGAAGAATGTGACTGCAAGTGCTAATATATACTCTTTTTTTCACTGTAAAGGTAGAATTATAATCAACAGAATGATGTGTAAATCATAGAAAATAAGTTAAAAAGTCAAAGCAGTTCATGCAATAAATGTTTTGGGATAACAAAGTAATTTTTAAAAAAGTTCTTTTATTTATTTTTTATAAATACGCACAAGGGGCAAACAGTTCCGATGAGACTTTTTAACACAGATCCTGAATAAGTCACATATCAGTCTGCCCCTCACATTCCATGTCCATCATTTAATCAACTGTAGAAAGAAGAGGTTTTACCTTTAACAGTCTTTTTTGTGTTAGACTTCATCATGGACATTACTTTTGCCACAATCAAGTGCAGAAAAGTTTGTTCCGACTCCTGTCACTATGGTAGTTTCCTGAGGAACAGAAGATCATTGGTAACATGTAAGGCCAATGTGTTATTAAACAATATAAAATGAAAACATGGAAAATTTTACTTTTAAAAATATTTAATACGCATTGCAAAAAGCTAATACACTAATCACTTAGCAGCAAATACATTGTGAAGGCAAAGAGAGTCAGAAACAAAATTGTATGTTATTAATGCACCTGTTATCCAGAATGCTCTGGACCTGGGGCTTTCTGGATAATGGATTTTTCCATAATTTCAATCTTCATACCTTAAGACTAGAAATCCATTTTAACTTTAAATAAACCCAAAAGGCTGTTTTTGCTTCCAATAAGGATTAATAATGTCTTCGTTTGGATTAAGAACAAGATACTGTTTTATTATTACAGAGAAAAAGTAAATTTTTATAAATTAGGATAACTTTTATAAAATGATGTCTACAGCAGCCGGCCATTCCGTAATTCTGATTTAAACACAGGTTTATTAGGCAATGGGCATTTCCAACAAAAGGCAACATAAAACATTCAGGCTACAGTTCAGTAACTTCAATGCTCTCACCATCAAGGGAAACTCTGACTCACTATCCTCTGCCAGTCATTTTACCCCCTCCAGGGATTTAGGTTCACCAGCCTCTGCCACCCTCTTACTGGCAGCTCAAGACATCTTTTGCCAGGCAATGTTTCTCCCAGCAGCACCACACTAGGAGGTGCCCGGAGAGCTCTTAAGGTGTGGTTAAAAAAGGCCTTTTACCTTTCTAGGTAGCACCTCTCTTAGCTGCCACTTAAAGGAAAAGTAACATCAAAAAGTTTTATTTAAATAATCAATAATATACCCCCCAAATAAAAGGCATACCCTAATGTCTCAAAATCAAATGCCTTGTCAAAACACCTACACTCCATTCAAATTAGAAAAAGGCGTCAGGGCCACCGGATCTCCACAGCGAGCACGTCCCCGCCACTTCCTCCTTGCAGCACTTCCGGCTGTATCTCTGAACTCAGTGGCGCTCCACCAATGAGGTGAGCAGAGGCGCTCGCCTCAGACGGCAGCGCCAGCTAGGTCTCCAGGGGCGGCAAAAATCCGCTCCTGGTGACTTTAAGAGACGAATTTCCGCTTTTTAAACCGGAAATTCTGCTTTACTAGTGTGAGAGAGCACTTTTGCGTTGTCCATATTAGCATTGCTGCCTCCCCCCGAAAAAGTCATCGGGGGGGGGGCTGCATTACTGGAGCCGCCTCAGGTGGCAATATCTTAAGAAACTGCACTGTCTGAACTGAAAGTCAGGAAACCAGAGCCAGCATTGAGGAGAGAGAGGTACACTACAGTATGGGAAGGTAGAAAGCTAAACTGCAGGGAAGAGCTGTTGTGGGGGTGAAATGTGTGGAAAGCTGCTGTGGGGTGGAAAGGCTGTGTTGCACCGGCTTGAAAGTTTGTCTTCTGAAACTGGAAGGGACATCACGAAAACTGGAAGTGGCAGAACGAACAGCAGGAAAAAGCCTCATAACAGTGCACATGATGTGTAGAAGAAGGAAGACGAAGGAGGAACATGGTGTGGACCCTTTGGACTACGTGGGTTTTGTTTATTTCCACGGACGTATGGAAACAGCAGAATTCAGTTGCATGTTCCTTTTTAATGTTTGGAAAATAGTGTTACTGTTCCTTTAATTACTTGGCTGAGCGCAGGACTTAGGGTTGCCACCTTTTCTAGAAAAAAATACCGGCCTTCCTATATATTTAAGTTTTTTCCCTATTAATAACATTGGTATCAACGATCAAAAATACCGGCCAGGCCGGTAAAATACCGGCCAGGTGGCACCCTAGCAGGACTGGACTGGGAGGAAAAAGCAGCCCTGGCAAAAGTATGAAAGCATCCCATATATATATATATATTTCCAACTCCAAGGTTAACTAGAACTAGTGTTTATTAATAGATATTTTAAAAGTCCATTACCATATCATCCCCAGCAATATTATACACCCTATGTACTGGAACTGGCCCTTGCAACAAATATCTCACCCTAGTTTCTATCACAACTATTCTATCCAATGGATTAGTGGCCCTATACTTACAGTATATTCTAAATTTTCCTTTGTGTGCCCCCAGCTAAACCATGCACCCTGGCAGATAAGAGGACTACAATACACAAAAGCTGTGAATATCTTGTAAATGATATCCTTATAAACGGTGAGTTCTGATGTCATCAGTAATAAAGGTGAGTTCTGATGTCATTTCTGTCACGACTCACTGAAACTTGTGTATTATAATAAATAAAGTAAACCCAGTTGCAAAATATGAGGATATTAGAAGTTACCTTGGAGTTCCTCGCCAGGCAATTTGGAGCGATTTTAAAAATCGTTCCGCTCCGTGTGAACACGCGCCGGCGTTTTTAAGCCTCACCGGTGCCTAATGCAGTTTAAATGCACTCTTTTCAATATACTTTCATCCAAGACAGTGCTCAATTTAAAACAAAAATCCCTTTATTTCACATGACACTTGTGTCATACCATACCATACCATACTTCACTTACCACTTGTGTCCACATTAGGACCTTTATCAAGGATAACAAAAAATGACTTGTGCAAATCATAACTATAACCATTGTGAAAATGGAGCCAAAAATTAGATCAATCAATTAATTCATGCCTCAATTAAGTTAATTTAAATATGCAAAATACCAAACATATTAAAGTGGGCCTGTCACCCAGACACGAAAATCTGTATAATAAAAGTCCATTTCAAATTAAACTTGAAATCTAATTTCAATTTTTTATTAAAGCAATCATAGCTTGTTTAAGCTAATTTAAAAATCTCAGCTGTCAATCAAATATCAAATTACTTTCACTTTTCATTCATCACATCCCATATGTTACTGCTCCCCACACATTCCCCCAGTTCTCTTAACCATTTTATTATGTAGCCAGGTCATGGGTATAGACATTGGGTCCCCCATTCTGGTGAACAAACAAGATACTGAGGTGATGCAAGGCTTGTCTTAATAACAGTGTCCACAAAATGGCTCCTGCCTGCTTGCTAGAATTATGAATTCCCAGACTGAAGAAAACAAGATTAAAATAATTAATATAGTGTAATTTGTGTTCATTTTGCTTGACTAATGTGATAAAATAGGATTTTGAATATTTTACTTTGGGTGACGGGTCCACTTTAAAGTGCATTTCACCAGTCCACTAGGTCAATCCACATATTGATCATAAAGTGCATTCCCTCATATTACAATATGAAATATACCATAGCAATTGAAGCACACTGGTGAGGTACACTACATAATTTAACATTTTAATTAGTATAACATGCCATTTAATTTTTGATACATTGTCAAATTTTACACTTTATCACTGTAACAATGTATTTTTAATATTTAACAAAAAATTTACACTACATAGAAAATGTGTATTTTTGTGAAATGCACAGTTGCTATGATATAATTGATAAAACATCATTGAATGATCATCATTTTCTCTCCAGGTAGAGATGAATGTGAATTTCCAGCACCAAACATAATAAGGTACTACTTTAAAATCGCATGTTGCCCAAAAAGCAACTTATAGAGGTTGTGCACTTTTAAATTTACATTTTGGCATGATGTAGATTGTAGAGGGTGATATTCTTAGAAAATGTGCAAATGTTTTTATTGTTATGCTCTCCAGTTTGGAATTTGTCAATTTTGGCTGGAATATGGATAAGAGACGGCCTGGATAGAATGAGGAATGAGCAATAATAAAATTGTAGCCTTACAGTCCCATTTGTTTTTTTGAAATCAGTGATCCCATTTCAAAGCTGGAAAGGTCAAACGTAAAAGGCCAATAATTTAGTTTTTTCATTTTTTTAAGTAAATACTTAAAATATAAAAGCAGGTGTACTTAGCCCTCCATAGTATACATATACTGAGAAAATGGATGGGGTTTATTATCAATTTCCCATTTATCCTGTTTATCTATCAAATCAGTTCTCAGTAGAATAATATACAGGTGGGTCCGGTTTTCCAGAATGCTTTGGACTTTGGCTTCTCCGAAATCCATAATTTTGATCACTATACCTTACTTCTACTCAAAATCAGTTAAACATTAAGGAGGGTATTTACCAAAGACCAAATTTATCTCATTTCTAACCAACTCAGAATTGCCAATTGGACCTTGTATATATCATAGAAAAAGCTCATGAAAATAAGTTCAATCAAAAAATCCGGAAAAAAAAATTTTTTGCACCAAAAGTCAAATTTTCTTGCCAAAAAGTCAGATAATCCCGCCAAAATCAGACTTTTAGCAGCAAAATCCAAAACTCAGCACGTCCATGATATTGAAATGGGAGCTTTGTCACTGGCTTCTACAGGACCCCAACAGCTTGAATTTTTGTATTCTGACTTTGTTTAGTCTTGGGGTATAATAAAATTAAAAAAATTGGATTTTTCTTTTTTGGTAAAAAAAAAATCTGAATGGGGATGCACTGAATGCAGGATTCAGTTGGGGATTCAGCCAGGATTCTGCCTTTTTCAGCAGAGTTCGGCCAAATCTTTCTGCCCAGCCGAACCGAATCCGGCATATGCAAATTAGGGGCAGGGAGGGAAATTGCATGACTTTTTGTCACTAAACAAGGAAGTAAAAAATGTTTTCCCCTTAAAGGAAAACTATACCCCCCGAACAATGTAGGTCTCTATAAAAAGATATTGCATAAAACAACTCATATGTAAAACCCTGCTTCATGTAAATAAACCATTTTCATAATAATACACTTTTTTAGTAGCATGTGCCATTGGGTAATCATAAATAGAAAATTGCCATTTTAAAAAATAAGGACAGCCTCCTGAGATCCTAGGATCCAACGGTGCACACAAACATACCAAACAAACTATAAAGTTAGGTCACATGAGCCAATTAACAGACAGAGTTCTGTCTTTTGCTTCAACACTTCTTCGCTTTACAGTTAGAGTTTAAATATTTCTGGTCAGGTGATCTCTGAGGCAGCACACAGACCATCACCAAATAGTGGTTCAAGGCAAGAGATGTAAAAGGGCAATATTTAATTAAATATATATACCAGGTAGGTAAGATTCTTTAATATGTCACTTGATTTGATATAAACGATTTGTTGCTCAAAAATAAATTTTTGGGGTATAGTTTTCCTTTTAACACCCCTAATTTGCATATGCAAATTAGGGTTCGGATTAGTTTCGGTATTCAGCCGAATCTTTCTCAAAGGATTTGCCTGAATCCAAAATAGTGGATTTGGTGCATCCCTACTTACAAGTGACACCTGACCCACAAGTCTACACAAGTCAATGGAAACAGATTCCAACAGCTTTGTCGACATGCTGAGCTATTATTCAACCAAACAATATCTGCAAATGCCAGAAAATACTTAGAAAAGGCATACACATGTCCTGCACCAAAAAGCAATGACATTTATTAAATAAAAATAGCATGCTTTCTAGAAACAGTACTATGTTTTTCAAGAGTTCAGACAAAGTTAAAAACAATGAATAAATGTACTTAAGGCATTTTTAATTTCTTTGTGCACAGTATTTCAGTTCAGCATCTCTCCTTTTCTTTAAAAGAAAACTGAAGCATAACATAAAGCAGTCTAACACTACTTACATTCTAGTAATTCCTGATTCGGCAGGGTACCAAGCTGTTCAAAAAACTAGAAAAAGGAACAGGAACTCCAGCAGTATTTACTGCCAAAACTTTTATTCCAAGTGGTAGCAACACCCCTGGAGTTCCTGTTCCCTTTTTAGTTTTTTGGATTTCACTAAGTAGTTGCAGCACAAAGCAACCATAAAGGAATTGGACGTAATCTCTTCTTTTTGTACTGACCACCATCTCCATCTCCTATTTGGGGTACCAAGCTATTATTCATATTGTTGCAAGCCTGACATAACTCACTAAAGATGACATACATTAATGCAAAATACACATTTACTTTTAATTAATTAAATTAATTCATTAATTAAATTCAATACTCTGGAATCTTGATAACACAAATAACTACTTTATAAAGAGATAATAATTGGGTGTGTAAAATATGTATAGCAGTCAAAGAAAACTCAATAAAAATCCAAGGCAAAATTTATAGTACCATCTAACAGCTCTCATATACAGCTCATTACAGAGCAACATTACAGAGAACAGGAAATAGACTTTACTGCAAACAAATGAAGTATAGCTAATTGCTGCTATAAACAGACATAAAAAGGCTGAAACTGAAAGGATAGCTTTTTCAAAACATAAAGGCTCCCACAGACTCCCTAATGTTTCCAGTTCAGTTAAGTTCTCCAAATTTTGGAAAAAGCTGCATAAATTCATAATGGTGTCAAAACAATCCTAGTTGGTTTATTTAATATTTAAATGTTTGTCAGCGGTTTTAAATTATGTAAATCCAAATTATGGGCAGCCCATCTATCTAAAACCCCAGATCCCAAATCTTCTGGATATATAGATCACATATCTGTACTTAAGGGCTGAATGCCAATGGTTTCAGTGCAATCTGATGCACTGTGCAAAAACACCGGCCGTCAAGTCGCATGCGATGGAAATAAGATAAGAGATGGAAATGTCGGATGACGTTGCAGCGTTGCTATTACCGTCGCATCCGATGTGAGGCCTGCATTTTTGCACAGCTCGTCGATCACGCCGAAATCGTCAGTGGAGTTCAGCCCTAATTTAAAAAGGTTTATGATTTTAAAGTGATTTAGTAAATGAGATTGAGATAGCAACTGAATTTAGTTTAGATTAGTCCTTTAGCTAGATTATAGAAACAATCCGCATAACACAATTAAAAAAAAGCCTTAACTTTGCCTGCACCTAGTAACCAATCTGATGTACAATAAGCTGATCAGTACACATTACTTGTTGATTGGTTCCTATGGGTTACTAGGCAAGAAACAAACTTAAAGGGGAATTCAACCCCTCCCCCATCGCTAAACCCCTCCGGCCTATTGCCCCTAACTTGTATATTACCCCAAAGCGCAGGTCCCTTCATGCAGGGTCACATCTTCTGCTGCAATGTTTTCTTCCTTCTTCCGGGGGCGCATGCGCAGTAGGAAGCATTTGACGGTTGCTACTACTGTGCAATAGCCCGGGGGGGGGGGGGTTAGCGCCGGCAAGGTTGAATTCTTTAAAGCTATTTATAACATTACCCTTAGGGGCAGATTTATTAAAGGTTGAGTTGCATTTTCAACAAAAAATATTTTTGAGGTTTTTTTTTTGGTAAAAAAATTTCGGGTTATTGAAAAACATGAATTGTAAGACATTTATTTATACCCTAACCCTCAAAATAGCCCTAATTCGAAAAAAAAAAAACCAATAAAAAACCTGTCAAGGTCATGCAGGAGTCAATCGTAGAGGTTCCTTGAACCATTTTAAAATGTGAATAGCTTTCATGATATTCAAGTTTTTTCACTGGGTTACACTCAAAAACTCGATCAATTCAAGTTTTCGGGTTGTTAACCCCAAACTTGCTCATTCAAGTTTTTTCAATTTAAGTTTTTTTTGTTTTTTTTTTTTAAATTAGAAATCATTTGAGTTGTAAGTTAATTCGAGGTTTTAAAAAGCTCACATAGCTCTAAAATTCAACCTTTGATAAATCGCAAATTTCCTTCAGACAAAGCTCCAGTTCCTGCAATGCTCAGCCTGATTCTGTTAAACTTCTCTCAGGTCAGTTAATGACAGATTAAGAAAGAGCACTGGGAAATGGAGTGTTTTTGGAACACAGATTACCTATATTATGTTTCAACAATACAAGTAAAAGAAAGCAGAAGAAGAAACTGAAAAATATTAAAGAAACTATTATCAATAGCAACTACATTGATAAATAAATAATACAGGTATGGAATTCCTTATATGGAAACAAATTATACAAAAAAATTACGGGAAGACCATCTACCAGAGTTCTTTTTAATCAAAGATTTCCTTTTTCTCAGTAGTCATAAACAATATGTTCTACATGATCCCAACTAAGATGTAATAAATCATTGCTACAGGCATACAAATAGCACTGGGTTTGATTAATGTTTAAAGGGATACTGTCATGGTTTTTTGCAAATGTTTTTTCCCAAAAAGCATCAGTTAATAGTGCTACTCCAGCAGACTTCTGCACTGAAATCAATTTCTCAAAAGAGCAAACACATTTTTTTATATATTCAATTTTTAAATCTGACATGGGGCTAGACATTTTGTCAATTTCCCAGCTGCCACAGTCATGTGACTTGTGCCAGCATGTTAGAATGGAACTGCTTTCTGACAGGCTGTTGTTTTTCCTTCACAAAGTAACTTAATGAGTCACAGTGGGAAATGGGTTTTTACTATTGAATGCTGTTCTTAGACCTACCAGGCAGCGGTTGGATGCGGTTAGATTCTCAAAATTAAATATAAAAAAAATCTGTTTGCTCTTTTGAGAAATGGATTTCAGTGCAGATTTCTGCTGGAGCAGCATTATTAAAAAAACAAAAAATTTTCCATGACAGTATCCCTTAAAATGATTTTTAATAGACATAGTTACAAAAATCTAAATTGCGGGCAGATCCCTTATCTGGAAAACCCCAGGCCCCAAGAAATCTGGAAAACCCCAGGCCCCATACAGGCATATGAAAAAGTTTGGGAACCTCTCTCAGCCTGCATAATAATTTACTCCACTTTCAATAAAAAAAGATAACAGTGGCATTTCTTTAATTTCCCAGGAACATCCAAGTACTGGGGTGTTATCTGAACAAGGTTTTTAAGTGAAGCAGTATTCTGTTGTAAATGTGAAAATCTGGCTGTGCAAAAATGTGGGTGCCCTTGTAAATTTTCTAATTTGAATACATTTAACTGTTAAATTCTGATTAGCTCATTATGAAGCCTGGATGAATGAAGATGGATGAAGCCTTGAATTTCATTGGCAGGTGTGTCCAATCATGAGAAAATGTATTTAAGGTGGCCAATTGCAAGTTGTGCTTCTGTTTGACTCTCCTCTGTAGAGTGACAGCATGGGCAACTCTCAAAAGATCTGAAAACAAAGATCTGGCAGGCCAAGAAAAATACAGGAGCTGCATATGTGGAGGATTGTGAGAAAGGTTACAGACAACCCAAAGATCACCTCCAAAGCCCTGAAAGAACATCTTGCTGCAGATGTGTATCTGTAAATCGATCTACAATTCAGCACAGTTTGCACAAAGAATATCTGTATGGCAGGGTGATGAGAAAGAAGCTATTCGCAAGGTAGAAAGAAGAAAATCACATTCCAAGAAAAACACCTGATACCTACAGTAAAATTTGGAGGATGTTCCATCATGCTGTGGGGCTATGTGGCTAGTGTGTTCAAGCATCAGTCACAAAGTTGAAGTTTCAACAGGGGTTGGATATCCCAAAATACAATGACAGTTAACACACTTCGAAATCTACAAAGGCATTTATACAAAGGGAAAATTACAATATTCTGGAATGGCCGTCGAAAATCATTGAATTTTCAATATTCGACAGATTTGAATAATTCAAATTTAATTGTATTCTAATTTAATTGTATTCGAATATTCAATGGTTGAAGTATTTCCCCTTTAAAATAATTTGATAGGCCAGTTCGCCAGATTGAACCTACCAAATTGCTTTAAAACCCTATGGGAAGCTCCCATAGTTGTTTTAAAGTTGTTTGTGATCGAATAAGAAAAATTCGATCGAAGGATTAAAATCGTTCGAATAGTTCGATTCGAACGCCTCAATCGATCAAATTTTTAATCGATTGATCGACTTTTTCCTATTCGATCGTTCGAATAGCAGTAAAATCCTTCGAATTCGATATTCGAATTTGAAGGATTTTACTTCCCTCACAAGTCCCATGATAAACAAAACCCCAAAGAATTAAGAGGGGTCCCCAAACTTTTTCATACGACTGTACCTGTATGGCTGAAAAATTGTATGGCTGAAAACTTTCTAGTACAGTTGCAATCTTCATTGGAAATCTTTAAAAGTTATCTGTAAAGCACTAGGACAGTGGTTACCAGTCTTTGTTGGTCAAGCCCACCTTTGAACCACAGTCATAGTTCCAAGAGAATCTTGGACAGCAAATAAATCTTCTCCCCCCCCCCCCCCAAATCTCCTTCAAAATGACCTTTAAAGGGGATCTATTGCAAAAATGAAAAATTACTATAAGCTTTTTCTCACTGAAATAAGACTCTATATACACCATGCATACTTGTACATGCACACACATTTTGAGGTCAGCACACACAATAAACAGAGGTACACAAAGTTTTTAAAAGTGAGCACAACTGAAGAACAATCTTTACGCCCATAAAAAAATATATATATATATTCCTATAAAAGGAAAATTTTTTGGCCCACAGCCAAAATTATAGGGAACACTGCTTGCAGTGCTAGAATAGTGAATGTGTTTCTGCCCAGACACTATCTGCATTGATCATGTGTGTTCCCCAATTGTTTGTGTGGATTTCTGGAAATACAGTTAATAGTTTTTTACTAAAACTGACCTTAGAACATAGGTGTACATCTGAGGGAGGGAAACTGGATGGTATGCTCTACAGCAGCAGGCACAGATATGAATATTTTACATAAAGCATTGTATTATATGCCGGGACTATACAAGTTAAAGATATTATACATTGTTCCCATCCCTCTTGAAATTAAATGATCACAATATTAAATGCACAGAAGTAAAGCACAAGTGTAGGTAAACCGCATCATATTCCGCTAGCTTACCTGAACATCACACAAACATAGCTGCCCGACGCCACATACAGTCTAAAATCGGAAAATATTTCTCCAAGATAAAGTTTCACGGATCTTGCAATAGCATATAATGCAACCAAAATCTCTAGCTATTATAAACATTTAAGGGATGAATGTGCAAATATAAAGGTTAAATGTTACAAAAGTTAAAATATGGCTTTCAATATATACAGCATGTGCTCTTCTTCAGCAGGAAGAATTCCTTCTAGTGTAGGTGATAAGCACACTCACATATGCAGCAGATGTAAGAGAGAGGAACTCCTCCTCCTTGTCCATCTGTGGTTTACTGCTCTAGGCTTAGACACCAAAAGTTAATTTACAAGCCTAAATCTAAACAAGAAAAGATGAAAAGCCTGTATGTGCCATCTTCAGACTGCCGTAAAATGCAAATGCAAAATCTTCCTCACTTCTTAATTCGTTCCCATAAGGGGCAACCAGCTGTGGGCCATCAGGACTTGGTCTAATAACAGCAGGAAATGATGAATTTAATATCATGTCTCAGAGCAGTACTCAGCTTTTTACTTAGACAACTTTAAACCATTACACGATAAAGGAAGGAGGGGGGGTACACCCAAAAATAAAATGTTATATGAAAAAACTTGTAATTCTATGGAACTTTCCCAGACACATTGATTTTAAATGTTAAGTAGTTTTCAAGATATTTGAAAGCAGCATCTGATTCTATTGTCTGCCCTGGGGACAAAGCATTTGTACATTTTGGAATTTAACGTTAATTACAGAATGCCCTTTTAATGAAATCGGAGTACCAAATAACACCATATAGTAGAGCTGTATTTTTTGGTGTTCTTGATCCCTTGATGGAGTTAATATCAGATTTCAAAGGCGTTAAACAGGTGAAATTGCTTTAAAGATTTCAGATGAGAAAAAGATTTGTTTGTCGAGTAGAGGGGCATTAAAAAAAATAATGCTGCCATTTAAATTGACATTTTACTCCAATTTACGATTTAAAAAAATTGTGGCAAATGCATGTTGGAAAGTTGCCCAGAATTACATTTGCTTTCATTAGAACATTTTGAGGGGTTGTATAACCCTTTTAATGCCTACAAAAAAAATGCAAATCCAATAAAAAGAGTAAGACTGCATTAGCATAGTCTAAAAAAAGTATGCTTATATCTATTAATTTAACAAGATACCCATAAGCCTCAGTATAGTCACAGTGATTTCACAAAGATGCCATTAATTACATAAAAGGTGTTAAAGCTTCAATAGTAGACAAAATCTGCATGATTTCTTGCAGGATATAGAACATAGGATAACTAACTGAACTGACAAATTTGTGTATGATTTCCTTTAAGAAGAGTCATTTCCTGATATAAGCAATGGAAGTCAATGCCAACACATACTATTCAAGTTATTCAGCTAACACATGCTAGGATCAAGGACAAATTGCTGTACTTACAGAAACAAACTTGTGAATTGTATAACAGTTACCTATACCTGTATATGATTTAAAATTTAAAAAAAAAAAAAACATTCTACAACCTGCATTCAAATCTTGAAATCAAATATTATAGCACATTTCTACAAAATAAATACATAAAAATACAAGAACTATTCATTGTAATTCATTGTTTCTATAATCATAAATAACAAAATTATATCTGTAAATATCAGTTTGTTGCAAAGTAAAAAAATTATATATGTATATCCTTTTTTTTACTTGGGTGATTTAACAATATTTTTATCAGAAACAGCTAATGAATGATCTTTTAACTCCATTAAATATACTCAAAAAAATTCTGTTTAATTTGACAGCTGAAAGAACTAACCATCTCAGAAATGTTAACAGGATCAGTCTTTAACAGTTTCTGTTTAAAGGAATCAAGCACCCTGGCAACACAATTCAAACGAATCATTCTTTTCCCCACAACGGCACATTAGTATCAGTCAATAGGGTATGCAGTTCTCTAATTCAGGTCAAAATAATATAGATATGTTGAAAATATAAGGTTGGCAGACCACCATGATTGCTATTTCAACAAATTTGGTCAACAAAAGCATCTACTTAAAAGTGCATATGAATAGATCCTACTCTGTAAAAGTGTATATTCAAGGCAAAAAGCAGAAGACTCCAGAAAAGCTGAGGACACAATTATGTCTCAAAGTCAAGTCAGTGGGGACTGTTTGCCTTGAGAGGTGTTGGTGATTGCTGTTGTTATTAAAGGGCACCTATGGGAAGAGCTCCCTCCTGGCGCGAGCAAGCCAGCGCAGGCAGGGGGATTTTTTTTTTTTTTTTTACTACTAGAACCCCAAACCGGAATGCACCTTCGGTTTGGGGAATTTTTTTAGCCCATAGGTGCCCTTTAAGAATTCCATTAATAAGCATACAAAAGTCTAAAACATAGGTGACCTTATAATGACAACCAATATATTACCAAACAGCGCAATGTATATTTTTAGCTTTTCTGTAACCTAGCAAAAACAAAACATTTTAAGAAAAACAATTGTGGAAATGTTTTCCTATTACAGCCAGGAAAATGCTACATTATTCATAATATGTATGCCCTATTTAGGCATAGTGTTTAATGTCAAGTTTTAAAGTATTACCCAATTATGTGGTGCACAAACTGCACATAGAACAGTCTTCCACTAATTCGCTTTAAGACTAGCCATATTGTCCCTGTGTGATATTTTCAACTGACTGCATAAGAAAATGTGATGCCTATGTTCTACCTTTGCGTGGGGTTTTGCTTAGCTGTAGAAATCATGCCGTTGTTTTCTAATCATGTGTGAGAGCAAACATACACGATAAGCATTAGCCTTGTGCTTGCAACATACACAATAAACCTCATTTGCAAACATTAGCATATTTTCATTAAACCAGTGGTCAGAAACATGATCGATTCACGTCTGGGGACATTCTCTTTTTTGCTTTGTCCAGTGTAGTGACTGGAATTAGTTCATTTTACAGAGGGATTTATTTATAACCTTTAAACATCCCTAGCATTTTTCTTGTACATTCATCTTCTGATTTTAGCTGTTTTTGATATATTTACAATAGTATATGTCTAATGCCAGCCTACCAACATGGTCCTTCCGGAGCTCTGCCTTGTTTCATGGTTCTCTATAAAGATGGCCATACATGCACAGATATTATTGTACGATATCCATTGTGTGTATGGTGGAAGATGAGACAAATAATATCTGCAAATAACTTAAGCTGGCCATAGACGTAAAGATTTTTTAAAGATCCTATTGTTATCGTGAGACCACGATTTTCTCAAAACGATCATTTAAATGCCTGATGTGTCCATCAACTAAAAAGACCATTTCAGGCGATATTGCCAGCAAAACTGAAGGATCGCAGCCTGCTTAGCCCTGCAACCATAGGTAGATTGCATGGGGACCGATAAAGATTTTCTAACCTGGCCGATAAATCATCAGACCAATGTTGGATGAAAAATCAGAAGATGAACGATCGTTCGTATCCCACTAACCGCGCGATAATTTGACAGATTGGTCGGACTTCCCTAAGATCGGTCGTTCGGCAGGGAAAGATTGTTGCGTCTATGAGGAGCTTTAGTCGGTCAGTTGGTCCATCAGCTAAGATGAAAAATTTTGATGGAGGCCAAACATTGGATAAGGATACTGCTTAATCTTCAGATACAGGTAGAATTCTACTGTTTCTACCCTTATAGCTGATGATTCAGCTATATGATTCAGCTATATGTAATATGTGGCACTAAATTTGCCCATAGGTAATATATGGCACTAAGTTTGCTCATATGTAATATATAGCTCTAAGTTTGCCCAGGAGCAGTAGCCAATGGCAACCAATAAGATGTTTTCATTTAAACAGGTGACTAGTACATTGTACTTGCTGTGGGTTACTGCCCCTGGACAAACTTAGAGCCTTTTACTACTTAATCCATTAATGATCTTTGTAAATGTTATGTGTATGGTAGTGATATGTGAGTCGAAAAAACCCTTGACCCCGAACACCAAGAACCCGTACCGGACCCTAAACCACTGTGACTATATTATATATCATGGAAGGGGGAGGGGTGCTAAACAAGGCGATATTAGTATGTATGCCTAACATTAACATCTGTACAAGATGTCAGCACTATTATAATGTAAGGCAAATTCATTATTGACGCCAGTGATCCAATCTCCCAGAATATAAACAAACAATTTTGAATAATAAAAAGTGGCAGCTGTGCATATTTTTAAAGATATTAACATTACACAATCCTTTAACACACAGGCTCCAGTAGTCTACCACCTCAAAACGATGGATGCTGGGAACTGAAAATAGTAGGGAAGCTGGGAATCTGTCTGAGTTTTCATGGGACAAAAGGATAACATCCTTGTGCAATTGATGCAACTACTAATCGCAGTCCAAGATAAGAGACAAGGAAGCACATAGGATTGGAATAATGGAAACATTGTATGCAAAATGCGAATCACCAAGCCTCCTTGGCAGCACCAAAAGAGACAATTGCAATGCAGCGGTGAACTCACAAATCCTACATACATATATTTATCGTATGTATTGTGACAATGAGTTAATGTAGTGCAATAAAACTATGTTGCAACAGGCCTATTGGACTGAATTCTGTCCAAAGAACACCATTTGTAAGTGTATCCACTACTGAAGGGGACAATAAATTCAGATCTGCTTATAGGTACAACCAGGCAAAATAACACTGAATCAATTAATATGATGACAACATACATCTGACTTGTAGGATGCAACTGGTCAATGTTAGAAACACAACAAACTCTTGTGAGTAGTTCAGCAATAAGATGCACATTACGCAGGGTGGGCAAAGTATGAGCTTTGTTGCCCTGCACTGGTAAAACTGCAGTGTTTGCTTCAGTAGCAATACTATTGTTTACATAAATAAGCTGTTGTGTAGCCATGTGGGCAACTAGTTAAAAGGAGAAAAGGCTCAAGTTACACAGCAGATAAGCTCTGTAGAACATAATGTTATCTGTTATCCATTACTTATCCTGTGCCATATAGCCATTTTTCAATTTTCGCCACTGCAGCTTGTTTATATGAACTATAGTAGTGTTTATGAAACAAACAGATCAGTTTTAACAATGCAGGGCAACACATGATATTTTCTTTACATTAAAACACTTTCATTTTTTGGTGTTAATGTTCCTTTAAAAAAATGTCAGGCATTAGACTATGGATTCCACACAAGGCTTGATAAAGGGCACTGTGAGGCCTGAAACGTTGCCTTTGTTGTCTGCAAATATGTTTTGAGCCAATAAATCAGTAATTGAAATATAGTTCAACCCAGTGTGCTACAGTATCTTGGACTCTTGCAAGGCATTAGACTCTGTAACATGGATGTTCAGGTCTGAACTACAACTCCCATAAGCCAATGTCAGCAATAAGAGCGATCATTTGAACCCAGTTAAGGACCAAAGTTATTAGTGCTGAAAAAAAGCATTCTGTCTTGCAGATTTTCATTCACCATTAGAGCTGAACTACATGAAAGTTTGTGTTGCATATTCTTAGAGCAGTGATCCCCAACCAGTAGCTCGTGAGCAACATGTTGCTCCCCAGCCCCTTGGATGTTGCTCCCAGTGGCCTCAAAGCAGGTGATTATTTTTGAATTCTTGGGGTTCTAGTTGCATAAAAACCAATTATACTGCCAAACAGAGCCTCAATGTAGGCCGACAATCAACAAAGGGGCTACTAAAGGGCCAATAACTGCACTAATTTTGTACCCCAAGAACATTTTTCATGCTTGTGTTGCTCCCCAACTCCTTTTTCTTCTGAATGTTGCTCACTGGTTCAAAAGGTTGGGGATCGCTGTCTTAGAGTAAGCATGTCCTACTACAAGTAAAGGTGGCCATACATGGACAGACATCGCCAAACGAGTGGATCTCTCTCTCCGATATGCCCACCTTGAGGTGGGCGATACTGGGCTGATCCGATTGTGGGCCCAACGATCAGATCAGGGCGGTTGGATCGCATCAACGAACAGATGTGGCTGCGATCAGACGAGATTTTGGCCAGATATCGATCGGGGAAGCCCGTCGGAGGGCCCTACTAACAGGCCGATAAACTGCCGACTCTGTCTGCAGCTTTTATCGGCCCGTGTATGGCCACCTTTAGTGGTAGTTTAGCTGGACAATTCGTAATCATCAAGTGACCACCATAACACAGCTCAAAAAAATGATAACTTAGCTGGATATATTAACTACATGGGAGGTCTGCTATCTGGCAATGCACACATGTTGGAAGCAAATGTACCATTTTTATGGAAAAAAATGTGGATGTTATTTTCCCATTGAAATACATTGAAGGTCAACTGAAGAGACAAATATAAATCAATTTACATATCATAAAACGTCACAGGATGCAAAGTCAAATTGTATAGGTCCCTACAAAATCTCACTAGATTTTAAAGATATACTGCCATGGGAAAACATGTTTTATTTTTTTTCAAAACACAGTTAATAGTGCTGCTCCAGTAGACTTCTGCACTGAAATCCATTTCTCAAAAGAGCAAACAGATTTTTTTATATTCAGTTTTGAAATCTGACATGGGGCTAGACATTTTGTCAATTTCCCAGCTGCCCCTGATCATGGACTTGTGCCAGCACTTAATTTCTGGCAGGCTGTTGTTTTTCCTTCTCAATGTAACTGAAGGAGTCACAGTGGAACATGGGTTTTTTACTATTGATTGCTGTTCTTAGATCTACCAGGCAACTGTTATCTTGTGTTAGGGAGCGGTTATCTGGTTACCTTCTCATTGTTCTGTTGTTAGGCTGCTGGGGGGTTGGTGATATCACTCCAACTTGCAGTACAGCAGTAAAGAGTGATTGAAGTTTATCAGAGCACACGTCACATGACTTGGGGAAGTTGGGAAATTGTTAATATATCTAGCCCCATAGCAGATTTCTTTTGAGAAATGGATTTCAATGCAGAATTCTGCTAAAGCATCACTATTACCTGATGCATTTTTAAAATAAAAAAAAATGTTTTCCCATGACAGTATCCCTTTAAGGGACAGAAAAATCAAATGTGCCATGTAGCTCAGCCCTTACAAATAGCGTCAGACCAAGAGTCAGGAACTGTAGCCAGCTGCAACTTTTTCCCCCGAGCCAAGACATGAAGCAGTCACTTCCCTCCCTATTTATCTGCTGACCAGTACATCCGACTCACGCGCCACTTACAGATTTGACTGATACCCATAAAGACGCGTCTTGGTCTTTACAGGACATCACCTATTGGCACCCCCAAAACATGCAGAGCGACAAGTTGCAGTCGCAGAGTTGTGTGAGCTCCAGGTGACAGAGCGCGCCTCTCTCTACTTTGTCCCACAGCCGTGTGTTTCAAGCACAACGAGGCAGCCTCCATCCCACACGAGCGGTAGATCTATTCGGAGCCATGCCGCTGAGCTGGACTGGTGCCCGCCTCAGGAATGTGCTACTGGCACAGCGACTCTCACCTTGGTACGCACACTTCCTCCAGTCACGGTGGCTGCTTTAAGGGACCTGTCTGAACCATGGAGTCCCTTCTCTAGCTCTTTATCAGTCCGTCAACTCCTATACTCCACGGAACGGTAGGCGGCTTTGCCGGATATTTCCCCCAAAACAAGTAACTCACAGTAGCCGCAGCAACGCCATGTTGTGAGGAGGCGCGCTCTTGCTTAGACCGCGCGCTCCCTACAAAGCGGGGGAATGAGTGGTCTCTGGGAGCGCGGAGGTACAAGGAGCAGGAGCTCGGCATTCAGGTGCCGCGAATGTCACGTGGCAGTCGACCGCCTACCGGCGCATATCAGCTCTAGCACCGCTCAAAAAGGATAGGGACGTTTCTGTGTGTGAGGGGAAAATGCGGAGAAACGTTGCGCTAAACTGCGCTGACAAACGTGCAAAAATCACCCATAGTTTCAGCGGCTTGCAGACAATTGGTTTTAGCAGGCATCTAGGCTAAAACTTTTTTTTTTCAACTTTAATCTTGTTACAACTAATTTTACGTACAATTTGCCTAAATGGCAAAAGGTTATCGGCATTATCAGTGCTGGGCTTCCAGCTACCAATTGCATGTGACTTCTAGGGATCTTCTCAGGGTTGTCAACAATCCCGATTTTTTTTTTGGGAGGTGAGGTTGCCATCAGGCAGGGCCTGACAATCTGTGGGTTCTGGCAAATGCCAGAGGGGCTGCTGTGAGGTACCATAGAAAGTCATACCTTAGTGGGCCTGGTGAGTGTCTGCAGGGCCGGAACTAGGGGTAGGCATAGTCA
>CM044433.1:92964633-92977680 GCA_024363595.1 Xenopus borealis
GGGGGGGGGGGGGTTTAAAAAAAAAAAACACCAGTACGCCCAACTGGGGGTAACTGTTTTGCACAATAGGTGCCCTTTAATACTGGTATTAATATTTTTAGTGTAGAAATGTTGTACAAATTAGTGGGTCCACCTTTGCAACTACTAAATAATACTTTTTGCTTTTATATTACAGATGCCACTTCTATCCCTCTACCCTCGATAGAGGTAGGCTCCAACATAGGCTCTTTCACAGTTGTTTTAGTCAATATAAGAAAAAATCAGGAAGCACACCAAAAGAAATATTTTGTTGCTTAAGTGAAAAAAGGTGGTTTATCCCATAAACAGTCACAAAAATGGCAAAGTTTATCAAGTGTAATAGGTGCATACACGTGAACGGGTATAGAGTGAACATATTGGGATGGGGGAGTAGGTGGGGATTGTAAGTACATGTCATCTCAAATATCACATTAAATTCACAGTATATACATGTCTTTTATACACAAAGTCCTTGAAAGTCATTGTGAATGATCCGTAGATCATAAGTCCCAAGTGTGAACTTTCCATGAGGAAAAAATAAATCTATTCGTCGATTTAGACAAATGTATATATACATTTGTACCTGTGCTTATAAAAAAAACTAACATACGTGAGAAGTATAGTAAACGTATGCTGCTTCCTGAGACGCTCTCTTACATGCAGTAATCATATACCACATTCAGGGTGTACTATGTCAGTTGTTTTAGTCAAAGCCATGGAACATTGAACTCTTGGGCCAACAATTGGGGGCCCTTTTTAGATTCACTGGTCCCTGACCAAATTAATGGTCCCATGCTGCCCTTGGATAATGGCATTTTCCACCTTGCCAAAAAGATGTCCATACAGTACTCGAATAACTCTTGACACCAAATATCTACCACTCTGTAGGTAAGTAAATACACAGGGCAGAAGTTTTTAAGTTGTAAAAAAAGGTTTGTTTTTTTATTCATTCTGGGCACTTCCATTGGCCAGAGTATTCTTTTCATATTTAATTAGCCTTTGAAAAAATCACGCCACCACCAGCCCAGGGTGGCTAAAACATCAGCAGAGGAACCCATGGTCATGTTGGAGTGAGCATCACTCGGCTGGGGCAGCTTTAGGGGACTTTTGGCTCAAAATATTTTTGTGCCACAACAATTTACTACTATTGATATATGCCCATAGATTTCATTATTTCACACATTTGATTTTGAGTTTCACTCTAATTCATGTTGAAAAACAACACTCAACTAATGGCAAAACCATCCTGTTTTTTATTTTAATATTTACATGTAGCTTTAAGGCATTGTGCTTAAAATTGCAGAAACAAAATCACTAGAGAGAAAAACCAGGCCCCAAGAATTTCAGATAATAAATACCATATTTTTCTATCAGTAAATTGTACTGCTGAAATGTCACTCCACAGCCTTTAGTTGCTGGAAGTTTTGAATATACTGTATGCCAGAATAGACTGCAGGCTCCAACTGACCAAAGGCTGAATGTAGTAAACATAGCATTAACAGGCGCAATGGACACAAAATGGAACAAACATTTTTTACACAGCAGTGCCCCTGATGTAAACATTGCAACTTTTATTAAATTACCCCTATAATAACATAGATTATCTTATTTACCCCTGGCACATTTGCTGCAGCAGTTTATGATCTATTGGGCGTGCTTTGCAGTTCATTTGATCCACTGTAATCAGATCACTGTGAGCCAGAAACAATGGCCAAAGCTTTGTTGATATTTTCATGAAACGACATATGAGAAACAGGCATTACAATTTTCTGTACCAGCTCTGCAGATGCATTAACTAGTGTTCCCAGCATGGTTCAGCTGCGAGTAGATCATCAGAGATGTAGGTGAATATATACAGTATAAATATATAACTTTTTTATATAGCACTACTTGCACATAAACGGCCATTACTTCGAAATTCTGCAGGTTTTACATGGCGAATGGTCGAAGTCGAATTTTCAAAGAGACAGTACACGATAAGTTTAGAAATTCTAATTCTCTAATTCTTTGCAAATTCGAATAGAATTTGGACTATTCCCTAGTCAAAGTACACAAAAATAGCTCGAAATTCAAGTCTTTATTTTGTTTTCCACACACAACATACAAACCAAAGACATTCACAGTCCATTTACAGCTTAGCATATTCTTAGCAAAGGCATATTATAACAGGTCAACCACCATACCCATATTGTGTAGCAGCACCTTATTCTCCGGAATGCCAACTTTTGCCCATTTATTGGGGCTGTCTTAGAAAGGGTAAATCAGGAAGCACTACTGTTGGACTGACATCTAACCATGGGGTCCGGATATTGTCAAATTTTAAAGGAGCGCCCCGAGCCCGAAATGTAATTTCTATGAGTGGTGTTTTATTCACCAGTGCTATCCAATCTACCAACTTTGGTGATTCAGGACTCATCCACTTTGTGGCAATCAATTTTCTTGCACAAAATAAGGCTGCTCTCATTAGTTTCCTAGAACCATTTCAGGCAATGAGGTCATGAACTACCCCTAGGAGACATACTTCAGGGGACTTAGGCAAGGCCATCGGACCAGTATCTATTAATGTGTATGCATTCTCACACCGTATGTTCAAAACCAGCATTCACTTCTTGACACTTTGGACACTCAGCATTGGGTGATCTCCCCATAATTTTCAACTTAATTGGTGGAGAATTTAGATTGTATAAACCAATCCCTGGTGGCAATCAAAAAATCATATATGTTAACCGTCGCTTTCTCCCATTGTTCATCATTAAGGGTGTTAACCAACTTATTCCACTTTTTATTTGCCTTAGCAAAGGGGGAAAGCGTAGCCTGAGCAAGGAATTTATATAGTAAGGAAAATTCTAATTTTTTTAATAAAAATTTTCAATTCAACCCTTGATAAATCTGTCCCATAGTGATACCTAGTTACAAAATGTAAGTGCAGTGCCTGGAAGAAGTAGTTCCCTGGATTTTTAAGATTACAATTCAAGTAGAGCAACCAGTTCAGGCATACATTACCTGCAGACAAGCAAAATGATGTATTGGTGTCTTAGGGGCAGATTTAGCAAGGGTCAAAGTGAAAATTTTAAGTAAAAAATTTGAATTTCAAGCTATTTTTGTGTACTTCGACTAGGGAATAATCCAAATTTGATTTGAATTTGCAAAAAATGTGAATTTCGATATTTATCAAGTACGGTCTCAAAATTTTGCCATCTAACACCTGCCGAATTGCTGTTTTAGCCTATGGGAGAACTCATAGAAATTACTTGGAGTCAATTGGCTGACTTTGAAAATTCAAAGTTTTTTTTTTTTTTGGGAAAAACTTTGAATCGAATTCAATCGAATATATTACTTTGATTCCAATTATTTGAATTTGATTAAATATAGACCTATTCGACTGAAAATGCATCTATCCAAACACATAAAAAAACTTGGTCTTTTTTAATTCGAATTTCGGAGTTTCTGCACTTTGAAATTTGACCCTTGATAAATCTGCCCCTAAGTGTGAGCTCCACTAACTAACCAGAGAGTTGCTGTTACCTCTGCTACCGACTGATCCAACTGCACAACAGACCTACCTTAAAGTGGAGAAGAGGCGCAAGCTGTGGTGTAAGAGTGGATACACAGGTGCTTGAGATCATGTAAGACATTATCATAGGATGTAGATGTGGCAATACTTCATCCATACATGGGCCCCATATTTTTTTTCACATTTTCTGTGTTCATATAGGTCAGCTTGTAAAGTAAAGATCAAGGGTCATTAATTTGAGATTTCCAGTATTTTTTTTAAGGTAGATGATGAGGTTTCCAAGATAAGATGAAACTTAAAGACATTTTTCACAGTGGCTAATTGCTTAAAGGAACAGTTCAGTATAAAAATTGGATAAATAACTTGCACAAAATAAGAAATGTTTCTAATATAGTTAACCAAAAATGTAATCTATTAAGACTGGAGTGAGTGGATTATTTACATTATAGCCAGAACACTACTTCCTGCTTTGCAGCCCCCTAACTCTGAATTAGTCAGCAACTTTAAATGGGTGGTTCACCTTAGTAGAAGGGCCAATTCTAAGAAACTTTTCAATTGGTCTTCATTGTTTATTTTTCAAAGTTTTTGAATGATTTGCCATTTTCTTCAGTTTCTTTGCAGCTTTCAAATGGGGTCACTGACACCATCTAAAAAACATGCTCTGTAAGCCTACAGATTTATTGTTATTGGCACTTTTTATTACTTATGATTCTATTCAGTCCCTCTCCTATTCATATTCCAGTCTCTTATTCAAATCAATGCAGGGTTGCTAGGGTAATTTGTACCCTAGACACAAAATTGCTGACACTGCAAACTAGAGAGCGGCTGAATAAAAAACTAAATAACTATAAAACCACAAACAATAAAAAATAAAAACCAATTGCAAATTGTCTCAGTATATCACTCTCTACATTATACTAAAAGTTAACTCAAAGGTGAACAACCCCTTTAGGGGGGGCACATGGGACATATCTATTCAGATTTTTCAATTGATTCTTAGCACACTGGTCAGATTCAAAAGCAAACCATTATGACCCATGTGCCCCCCCTCAAGTTACTTATTATTAGTTATTGGTTAGTCGTGAAAATTTATGAATTTCTGCATGTGCCGAAAATGCAGGTCTGATTCAGAAGAAGACCAAAAAAAGAACTCCCAAGGCCAGAATCTACATGGAGAGGTAAGTAAAAATTAATTTGCCCTGGAGCAGTTCAGCTGGAGGGAGGGGGGGGGTCTACCCAGGGTAGGGTTTTTTCTATTTTGGGTTGAATTCTCCTTTCAAACATGAAAATGGCTAAAAATGTCATATTTTATATACTGAACTTATTGCAGCAGCCTATAGTTTCAGCTTCTCAATAGCAGAATTAATCCAGGACTTCAAACTTGTCACAGGGGGTCAACGTCTTGGAAAGCTGTTGAGAAGCTGAGCTTAGGGGTTACTGCAAATTCTCAAGCAGAAATTGCAGTTGGACTGTAATATAAGCTAATGCTGCAAGGCTGATAATTAAATTCTGGTGCTAGTCACTGTATGTAGCACAGTATGAAGTGTTTGTTGTAGAGTGGCACTGATAAATTTCCCTGTCTCCTGCTGTATTCTTCCAGCCCTGTGTGTGCCATACTCTGCCTGCACTATGCTCCCTGTGTGTGCCATATTCTGCCTGCCCTATGCTCCTTGTGTGCCATGCTATGCTTGTCCTATGCTCCTTGTGTGTGCCATAATCTGCCTGGCATATGCTTCCTGTGTTCCATATGCTGCCTGTCCTATGCTACATGTGTGCCAAATGCTGCCTGCCCTACTCTGCCTGTGTGTGCTGTACTCTGCTTGTGGGTGGTGAACCTGGTGGGGGATGTTTAGCATTTGAAAATACTTGTTATGGGTCCCCAAAGTTTTTAATCATGTGCTGGGGTCCTTGTGTTATCTACAGGGAATACCATCCAGTCTATCATCTTATGAAGAGATAGCATTACAGGTTCCCATAGAATTTCTAGCTGTCTGGTCCTATTTTTTCTCCCAACCACCTCTCCTGAGCTCAGATTAACAATTAAAGTGCCTAACCCTAGCAGAACTTTTTTATCAAAGTATGTTGTGTATGTGTAAACCTGCATTCTGCATTGTATGAACTCTACAACATAAATGTCCTGTTTGCAGATGTCAGTGTTACTGATGATGTGTCAGAGGGAAAATGACTGCTGGGTGAAAGCTGCTATTTGTTTTAGGAAACTGTGATGGTGCTGGCAAGTGGAGGGGATATTTGCAGTACAAATGATGTGACTTGGGTGGGGAAGATATGCCCAACTTATATACATGGTAGGAAATGTAGGCATACATGTCCTTTAAGGGTGTGTTTTAATATGACTTAATAAACCTGTTTCACATACAAGTGATGAGTGGTATCCCTGCAGTGAGCCAACCATTAGGTTTTTTGGTGTGCTACCACGATTAATGTGGACATGGTCTTAAATGTTATTGTAGTAACATGGGCAGGTCTGGACTGAGAATCAAAATAGGCCCTGGCATTTCAGGTACACAGAGGCCCAAACAGCCCCCCTGCCAGCCCACTAAATAGTGACTGTCTACAGCAACTTACAGTAGCCCCTCTGGCATTTGCCAGAACCCATAGATTGCCAGTCTGGGTCTAAACATGGGTGTGGTTTAAAACAGGTATTGGTCAACACTGGCTTCCATTATTGACCCTGCACCTTGTAGACTAGAAAGACTGGCTCTCGGTACTACAGAAGTTGGACAGCACTGGTTTAAAACTCCAGTCCATAAAGTCCCCACTGACCTGAGTGCTGAAGAAGCCAAGAAAAGACAGTGTACCTGCTCAATCGAATGGGGATGGGTGAGGTACAGGTCAACAAAAAGTCCTGCTCCCAATCCTCACTCGTCCTGAACTGGCCCTGCATTTCTATTTATAGGCCCGCACCCAACCCTGTGAACGCCTATAAATAGACACTACTGGAAGAAGAATTCAGCATAGGAAGGTTGCTCAACCAGAACCCACCTCAACCAACAAACTGTGCAAAATTCAGTACAAACTTGCCCGACCCATGGGTTTCAGGCTGGCCCACACATCACTAGGCAGGGGGATCAGGTGGCCTAAGTGTTGTATATGCAAATTCATTTGTGGCCAGGCCTTCTCTAGATAGCTTCTGTTAGATAAAAAGGTACATACAGGAACAAACAATTATGCAGGAACACAAACATTGGATATAAGATCACTCTAGTGTTTTACATACATTTTTGGTTAAGCTTTAGTTCTCATTTAAAGGGGTGGTTCACCTGTACATTAACTTTTAGTATGTTAAAGAATGGCTAATTCTAAGGAACTTTTCAATTAGTTTTTTAAGAAAAAAATTCATATGCTCTGTAAGGCTACAAATTGCTACTTTTTATTACCCATCCTTCTATTCAGGTCTCTCCTATTCATATTACAGTCACTTATTCAAATCAGTTGCATGGTTGCTAGGGTCCAAATTACCCCAGCAACCATGCAACCGAGAGCTGCTCAATAACTCAAAACCTACAAACAGTAAAATATGAAAACCAATTGCAATTTGTCTCAGAATATCACTTTTTGCATCAAACTAAAAGTTAATTTAAAGGTGAAAAACACCTTTACGCTCACTTTTACATTTTTAATCTCATCCTTTGAATCAAGGTGGCCTTAATTTTTGTCTCTGGCTAAAAGAAAAATATTTGTATCACACATTTTCTTATTTAATTTGTATTGTGAGTCATTGATCATTCACAAGACAAGTCTCTCTGCATTGGTACACATATTATTAACTGTTGTTATCACTGAGTTATGTATTGGCATTTATGAATTAAGTTCATTCATTTTCTAATTAACTCATTAATATCAAACCTTTACCCTTAGTGGTTATAGGATCAGGGGAGTGCAATTATTTGGGAAAGTTTTCCTCGTTCCTTTTTTCAGATTTTACCAACACTGCATTTTTCCCTTCAAATCCTCCCATCTGATATTTCAGTTTGAGTAAAAGATGATTTTGGGAAAACTGAATTGCAAATTAAAGTGGTAATGGGGGCAATTACCCCCTCTTGCCAATATTTGTGGACACCGAAGTGAGTAAACACAGTTCTGAATTTCCACAATTATTCTTTAATTTGACACATTTAATATTAAATTGTGTGCTTTGTCAAGCCGTCAGCAGTCATGTTTTAAATTAACGTTTCAGTTCTTCCACCTGCAGCCAGAGTCCATTTTCTGCTCGTAGGATCAGCTCAGGTTTTCTGCGTACTGTCTTGGTTTCATCCAATCTCAGATGAAAGTTGTACAGAGTTAGAGCCAATACAATCTTCATCTCAGCCATCGCAAAATTCTGTCCAATACAATTTCTGTGTAAAAGATGTCACAGCTTTATAACTGAGCAGAGGAATAATAAGGTAGAAGAGATTTTATGAGTCAAACTGAAATCAATACATTCAAACTCTCCAAGACTTTATTCATTATGCTCAAAGGAAATGTGGACCTGAATCATTGAAGATTGTGGTGCAAAATGTGAATGAAAGAGATTGTATCACAGAGGTGGCAGGCAGAGAAAGATGGGTACGGCAAAACCAACCTATCGTGTGCGCAGCACTTTACAAATGTTTTATTAAATTATTCTGAAAATTATATACAGTTATATAAACATAGTTCTCCTATACCTGACAACCTTCAAGAGCTTCCTCTTAGGGGAGTCAGAGGAATGACATTTGGATTTTCCCCGTCCTCACTGCACCACTGAAATCACTTGGAGAGGTCACTTGACCTAAAGTCTAATGTGCTATAAACTTATTGGCCAGAAACAATGCACCTAGGATTGTGTGACTGAGTCATAGTATATGGAATTGTTGTAGTTCCTTAAAGGCTGGTGGGTTAGAACACCCAGTAATTAAGGAGGAGGTCCATATTCCAATCTCTGTGATAGCCTTGAGCAGCATCAGTTCTTGAGGTAGTACAAAGGACTACCAGTAGATTCAGAATGCTGCAAGGATCAAGATGTCTGTTATATCTGTAGAAATAAATCAAATCAACTTGAAGACGTTTCACCAGTCATCTGACTGGCTTTCTCAATTCTCAGTTTTGAAATTTGTTCCAGAAAGACCTTTTTACAAGTCATTCTGAATTGAGAAAGCCAGTTGGATGACTGGTGAATGGAGGCAGTCCACATTTTACACTTCTGGATGAGGGGGCTCAATGGCGCAACCACCATCTTCAAGCAGGTGGGAATTTCAGCAATACAATTGCAGGCTGCAGCAACAGAATTATAGTAGAAGAGAAGAATTATGTGCAGATGCTATTCCGACTTGAACCAATGTTTTCAGACCAACTGCATGCTTTTTAAGTCAAAATGCAAGCACCTTTCACGCCCACGCCCTGGAACTGTGGCAGGTGGGAATACACTGCACTCTGGGTTAAAAAAAAACCTAAATTGCACTTTGTACATTGCATTAATAAATGAGCCCTATAAAGTGCCAACCAGACATAGAAGGTGATTATGCAATACCTCTGGCATGGCCCATGGTACACACCCAGCACAATAGTGGGCAATACCCACATTGTGTTGCACACCTCACTGTAAACTTGTCTGCACTCTGATCCTACAAGCTACGAGTGAAATATAAAAGTAGGGATGCACTGAATCCACTATTTTGGATTCGGCCGAACCCCCGAATCCTTCCCGAAAGATTAGTCCTAATACAAACCAAATCCGAACCCTAATTTGCATATGCAAATTATGGATGGGAAGGGGAAAACATTTTTTACTTCCTTGTTTTGTGCCAAAAAGTCACATGATTTCCCTCCCTGGCCCTAATTTGCATATGCAAATTCGGTTCGGCCAGGCAGAAAGATTCCTTCGAAATCCTGCTGAAAAAGGTCGAATCCCGAACCGAATCCTGGATTCCGTGCATCCCTATATAAAAGTGCCATGGAACAAATGCTTGTCTATTATAAACAATATATCTCAAAGCTAATAGAAAATAAAAGGGCTCTCAAAAATGCAATTGCAATGTATTTGTACCTACAATGCATTGTTTTTTTTACCAGGATTCCATTGTTTTTGTGACTACTAATTAGAGGAGCTGTGTTTATCCAACTACAGCTAGTGCATCAAATTAACAATAGATGCAATTGCTCAAAATTCATTGTCATTTCAAATAATCTGCATGAAAGTGATGTGTACACATTATTCTTTTAGCACACATGCACAGAGCCTATTTATGCAGGAGACTGTGGGAACCCTGGAGCTGATTCAGAGGTTACAGAAGCTTTAGGGTTCCCCTGCATCAATAGGTACCATCAAACTCACTTCAGGACAGGAGGCAGGTGGTGGAGCTAAGTGAAAGTGCAAGGAGTGCATGTTGAAATAAGGACCTTTAATGAGCGAGACTGTGGAGAGATTTATGGGCCTGTTTCTGTCCTGCTGAAAGTTATGTGGCAAAAATGGCTGCTTACCTGGGTCCAGCTGAAAATGGTACAAATGCATGGGAGGACTTTTCCTGGAGGTTTTCTGGATCAAAGCGATATGGGTCATAAACCTTGAATAATTAAAAATCATATGTTAAGATTATGTTACATATACAATTTGGTTAATAGGCTTTAGAAACAGAAATCAGTAGGAAACATGTTGCACTTGTACCTCAGGGTTAGGCCAAACCTCAGGGTTGTGGTGAATTCCAAAAATACTGATCACACAGCTGTTTCCTTAGATAAGAAGTAAAATCATTTTTAGAATTTGTTCATTCTTTTTAGACACTGATGGAATGTATATTATTATACATATACCTGTGTATATATATTATATATATGGGATATAATCGACGTCAGAGAGATTATAAATATATATTTTGATAAATAGATAGTTGTCATTCAAAGAAACCATTTTTCTAATTAGCATTTTGGCAACTTCCATTTTATATAAATATTCTACTTAATTATATAGACATGATAATATGATCTTGGCTGCTGTTTATAAAGATCATACAGGGGTTCCAAAAATAACATCCCCAACTTTTATGGGTATAAGAAGTAAATTCACATATGCAGTGCACACTATATACTGTGTATATAATTAGGCAATTATAATTAGGTTATTATATAATGAGGTTATGATATATCATATGGTGCAGTAAGATCTGGGAAGCATGCTAATTAAACCAGATGAAGTGCTCTGAAGGCAAAGGAATTTTACTGGTACAGCAGCAAACTATGGAAAGCCAAAATATGTTTAAGCACAAGTCTATGTCAGTACACATTTTTAATGAAAGGGAAGACAATCCAAGCCAGTTTACTGTGGTTTGGGAATCTGCTAGAGGAAGAAAAAGACTCTATTAAAAGGAGTTCAAGTGATATAAAAAGAAGAATTAAGTAGTCAGTATACTGAGGTGCTTTAGCTTATGTTATTCCTAAAATAACACTGTAGTTGTTGAAGTAGAATTGTTACATGATATATTAATTAGGCATGAATATGATTAAGGCAGTAAGAGGTCCTAGATAATGCAAAGTAATTAAAATGAAATTAACTAAAAACAGGGTTTCGTGGGAGCATATCAAATACAAGAAATGTGTCCCAGATATATACTTGTAAGCAGATTATGGGGTAATACAAGTTGCAAAGTTTGAACCCAGTCTAGTAACCCACAGCAACCAATCATCAGGTAGCATTTACTGGTCACCTGTTTGAAAGCCAACATCTAATTGGTTGCCAGAAGTTAATGGACCTGGTGTAAAAAAAGAACAGATTGATATTTACTTATATCACACACATCACAAACAACATATAAAAGTGAGTAAAATCCAGAAATAAAATAGATATTCATCTTGTACCTTTGGGGATGACATTATCTTTGGGTATTTTGATATCCTCTGTACAGCGTCTTGTAACTGCAATTACAGGAGGGTGAAGCCGCAGACTCTCCTTGATACACATTGTAGTAAATGGCAGCTGCAGCAATTCATTCCTAAAAGACAGAAATATAATATCAGCAATGACTTCACAATCACTAACACTGCCACAAATGTCATGCTTAGCAGTATATAAACTACAGCACTTTACTATCTGCTCCTTCTGTGCACACAAATTAAAGGCATCTTTATGGCTGCACAGGAACACGATACAGTGATCCCCAAATTTTAAGTTTTCCCTCATTTATTTGTGGTCCCACCTTTATATTAGCATAATACATTTCCCTGATTTTACACTTTTCTGAATTTTACACCATCTTTTTCTGGCCCCCTGAAAAGCGTTAAAATAGGGGTTCTACTGTATATTGCATGAAATGCTTAGGACTTTGTTTTTTATAGGTGTCTTTTCATATTTTCACAGATAAAAGAGCTGTAGTTTTACACATGTAAATTCTGTTTATGCTAGTCTAATTAGCAAGTTCAAGGTCCTGTCTTATTATTACAAATGAAAGGGATATCAATCAAAGGGTATTTTTTTTTATTGTAAACATTTATTTTTATTGATCAATTGTTGTACAGGGCATGTAAAATTCTGTATCACTCAGTGCAAAATTGAATACCATTTGTTTGATATCATCATGCACAAGTCCAATTACTGAAACTTCAGATGACCACAAAACTGACAGTGTTTTGTTGAGGAAGTGGTCGTTTCACCGGCATAGTTCGTGGATCGATATGTGCACTGCCAATGTGTGGATATGTATTATAGTGAAAACATAAGCTAACTTGAAGGAAAACAAGAAAAAAAAGACAATAAACAAGGAATGTCTTAGGTTTCACATTTGTACAAGGTCTCTGATCCCAAATTGTTTGTCAGAAGGTTGAGTTGTAGTTAAGGTTGTCTTGGTTTAACTTCTCAGTTTGTCTCTCATTTTATAGGTGGGTCTGTGTTATATATCAGTGGTTTGGAAACAATTGTATGCTAATATATGTCTCCCATGTTTTAAATAATGTTTTTGTTGTTGTATAGTTCAGTCAGTACTCACCAGTTCTGTAATTATTTTCACTTGGTGCACATGACTAGTGGTCCACTCGCCAACTGGACTCCAAAGTTCTAGGGATGCTCCAAATCCACTATTTGGAATTCGGCTGAATCCTTTGTGAAAGATTTGGCCGACCGCCGAACCAAATCCGAATCCTAATTTGAATATAAGGATTCGGTTCAGCCAGACACAAGGATCCAGTCGAATCCTGTTGAAAAAGGCTGGAAGCCATATTGTTGTCAGTAGACAGTAGACGTGGCTCCAGGACTTTAGTTATAGCTGTTTTCGTGACTTCAGGTTTTTTTCGCCGCTTCAAGACTTCAATGTTGGCTCCTTTCGTGACATTGGGTATTTTTGCCGATTCACAACTTCATTGTCGGCTCTTTTTGGGACTTTGGGTCTTTCCGCCGCTTCAGGACTTCAAGTCTGTTCGGCACTTCCGCATTCAGGACATCGGCATTCGTCAGCACGGCTTCGCACTCGCTAGGGGGGTCCAGCTCTTTGAAAAGTGCAGCACTGCCGGGCCCCCCTTCAGCCCCGGGCCAGGGACACTTTTCCCCC
>CM044433.1:92977814-92991166 GCA_024363595.1 Xenopus borealis
CCCCCCCCCCCGATGGCGGCCCTGGACAGGATCAGTAGGAACCTCTTGGCTCCCCTGATCATTCTTATGGCAGGGTCTGGAGTTGCTCCCCATATCACCCATTGTAAAGAAAAGGGTACATAATAAACCAGGTATTTGGTTGCATAGTCTGTATCTGGAGCCAAAATCATTTAATTAGTGGGTAGTTCCATAGACAGTGTATTAGGTCAGCCAGGAATCCTTGGCATTTTGGGAGCATTCATCTTGTCTCATATAAGCTTATACAATACCAATGAAGTTAGGCATCCTATATTTAACAACATTTCCCTATATACACTATAAGGTAAGGTGTCCTACATTCGTATGTATGCTGCAAGAATTTGCTCCATTCCCACTATGTCCACTGTCCATTGTCTTGGTCCTTTTTGTAAAGTTTTCTTTATTTTTATTTATGAATTTATTGTTCATTCCCATTACTAGGGTTCCCAAGAAAGTTGTCTAGGGTTTTGTACCAATTCTTGTGCAAAAAAGGGTTTATAGTTCTGCTAGTATATGCTAGGGCTTGTAGGAAAGCAAAAACAGTTCTGGGTATTGATCCCACATCGGGGTGTATGTGAGTGGCGCTTTAGGCTATTTTGTTTTCATATTGTTTTATATTTTTTATTTTAATGTATGAGCATAAACTCATTCCTATGATACACTGTAAACTGGACCTTCTGGGGAAAAGGAATTGCTGTATTTGGGATTTCTTTGTATCATGGATTTCTTGGTATTTTGTTGCACATTTACCTTTCAACCCAGGGAGTTTAATTCTAGCCTAGGAATAAAATTGCCTTTAGTGTGTGTGAATGTGATTGTAGATTGTAAGCTGTACTGGGGCAGGGACTGATGTGCATGATGTACAATCTATGGAATGCATTGAGAGATATGTTGGCATTATATAACAGATAATATCAATCCATTCACCTCATGTATTGCATTTGTATTCCAGTTTAATCTCAAAATCTCTAAATAATACAGCTTTGCAAGTAGGACCACTATCCATATGTATTAGGTCCTCCATTTTTTTATTGTCTGTTAAAAGTATATGTTTGTCTGATCCCTGTTCTACATACAGCATTGTCTAATTACAAATACTGTGATTCCATGCGTTGTTACTGTTTCTAAAAAGTTGCCATTTTACTTTACCAGATTCTTCTGCGGTTTACTTGTGAGATCTTTCTCCATAGAATAGCTTCATTCTTTAAAGGAGAACTAAAGTTTAACAAAGAAGTAGTGTAGCAATGGTGGGCTTTTGTAACAACGCAAGCTAACCACCACAACCCTTTAGCAATGAAGTTATCTGGCCTCCAAATATGCCCCCAGTAGCTCTCCATCTCCTTATCTCAACATACTCTGTGCTGCTGTCAGTTACCTAAGCTTAACGGCAAACGTGAAATATACTGTATGTATAAAATATAAAAATCATAATAAAAACTGAATCATAATGAATTAATATTCCCAGCTCTGAAATCAGTTTTTCATAAGAATTTCATAATCAGCCTGTAGTGTCAGCCTCTATGACAGTTGAACCTTATTTTCTACTTGATGATTTGGGATGACCCCTAAGCTTCTAAACGGTGGCAGAGAGCTCACTTAGCATGTGCAGGGTCAGTGACACTCACAACAAAATATAAGATATTGACCACCTGTGTGCAAATGGGTTATTACTGTCCCCATGACCTGGTATACTTGACAAATAGTCAGGCTGCATGGTTGATATTGCCCAAATTGCATTACCAAATCAGAAGTCCAAACTTTAAGCAAAGAATATATATCATTAATCAGCAGAGAAGGCTAGTGTTCTTGTCCATGTTCTATTTATATGAGGTTTGAGCAAATTATAAGATGCTACAATTAGTTTAATGTCTCAGAAACAGTGGATTCTCCAATGGCAATCTTCCACCCAAGGAGAAATGCCTGTGACACCCAGTACTGTCATTACTGCTTGACATTCACTTTAATGGCAAATGTCATGTCTGGCCCTGTGCTCATGAGTGGATTTTGGCCTGAAAAAGTTGTAGTGTGCATATTGGGCTGAAGTCTACCCTGTGTGCACAGGGAAAGGCAGTTGCCTTAAAGGGATGGTTCACCTTTAAGTTCACTTTTAGTATGTCTTGCATAAAAAAGGGCATAAACTCAAGGGATGAAAACATAATTATACCTCTTTATAGATCCCTAGTAAGGCCTCATCTGGAGTATGCAGTGCAGTTTTGGACTCCAGTCCTTAGGAGGGATGTAAATGAGCTGGAGAGAGTGCAGAGACGTGCAACTAAACTGGTTAGGGGGATGGAAGACTTATATTATGAGGAGAGACTGTCCAGGTTGGGGTTGTTTTCTCTGGAAAAAAGGCGCTTGCGAGGGGACATGATTACACTTTACAAATATATTCGAGGACATTATAGACCAATATCAGGGGACCTTTTTACCCATAAAGAGGATCACCGCACCAGAGGCCACCCCTTCAGACTAGAAGAAAAGGACTTTCATTTGAAGCAGCGTAGGTGGTTCTTCACAGTCAGGACGGTGAGGTTGTGGAATGCACTGCCGGGTGATGTTGTGATGGCTCATTCTGTTGATGCTTTTAAGAGGGGTTTGGATGTTTTTTTGGACAGACATAATATCAAAGGCTATTTTGATACTAAAATCTACAGTTAGTATAGCTATGGGCATACAGGTATATGGTTTGTGTTTGAAAGAGTGGAGATGTTTGTGTGTGTTGTGTGTGTGTGTGTGTGTGTGTATGTATGCTGGGTTTTTAATTTGGAGGGGTTGAACTTGATTTTTTCAACCCAATTTAACTATGTAACTATGTTATAGACTTAAGTTTTCCTTTTTTATGGTTTTGAATCACTTGCCTTCTTCTTCTGACTGTTTCCAGCAGTCAAATGGTGGCCACTTTAAAAATAAATGCACTGTTAAGGCTACACCCTTATAGTTATTGATACTTTTTATTATTCATTGTTCTTTTAAGGGCCTCTCCTATTCATATTTCAGTCTCTTATTCGTGTCAGTGCATGATTGCTAGGGTAATTTGAACTAGATTTGTGGAATTTCAAAATGGAGAGCTACTGAATAAAAGCTAAATAACTAAAAAAATGCTAGTTGACTCAGACTATGACACTCTACATCATACGTAGGGGCAAATTTTAAAAATTCACGTGAAATGATCGAAGTTCGATCGAATACCGATCGTACACCGATCGTACAAATTTTTCGGATATTCTAGTTTGGCCTCTTCGATCATCGAATACCGAATTAATGAACAGATCAAATGATCGGATATTCGATAATTCGATGATCAGTGGAATCAAAATTTTTCGAATGTCTACTTCGCCAGTTGAACCTATCAAATTGCAATAGAAGCCTATTGGAAACCCCCCATAGGCTTCTGAGACTAAGTCCTGCTCGAATATCATTCGTACGATCGAAGCTTTTGATCGTTGGAATCATACTAATTTTTCGGAGGCTCGAAGGAAATTTCATGATTTGTTCGTGAAATCAAACGATCGGCATCGGATCATACGAATTAATTGAGAAATCGAATAGCGAGTAAAATGATAGCCTAAAACAATTCGATAAGCATTCGATGGTCGAATGCTTATCGAATTTCGAGTAAAATCGAGGGAATTTTAGGGAATAATAGTAAATTTGCCCCTTAAAGTTAATCAAACATGAACAACCCCTTTAAAGTAAATGGCAGCTGGCCTGGATGGTATCAGGCCAATTATGGATGTTTCCCTATCCCATTAGCCAAAGGCCTGTGGCACACAGGGTTTATTGCCCACCTGAGGGTGTCATGTGACATAGCAAGCTAAAATATGCTGCATCCCAGGTGTATAAATTGGGCTCCCTTCAAATTGAAACATTAGACTTATACTTGACATGTTTATCTTGTGATACACCTACCACTCCAAATGCTTTGTTTCTTTTCCTTCCAGTAACTCTGTAATCTCCTTTCTGCATTTCTCTTGATATTCAGGGTGACAAGCCAAATTGTAAAGAATCCACGATAAGCCACTTGCTGTGGTGTCATGACCTACAGTGTGGTAAGTAGAGATTTACTATACAGAACCGAATTATGTAGTTCAGATTCTTTAGCAAGATCGTTTTATATATTAACATATAGATAACTATAGTTAATTTTTTTATGTTTTGTGTATTAATCCACAATCCACCCATACGTAATTAAAGAATTTGCATACTTACAATGGAACACAGTCCAGGAAGCTACTATTAATAACTGAATAACTGATAAGGTCTGTTTCTGTTTATGTTACATTGTTTCAAAAGCCAGAGCCACCAGTACAGAATATAGAAAGGGACAGACAAGCACTTCAAGCTTTCAAAAGCAATACATGTACAAATAACTTATAAACAATTGAAAATGTGTAATGAATGTATATTGCAAAGTTGCTTAGAATCATGTTTACTTTTATTAGGCAAAAATTTTTTTTGGGGTTGACATTGACTTAAACAGTAGCTAGCATTGCACACGCAAGGACTAATTTTTTATTGTGCCAGGTACAATAGGTGCACTAAAAGGTGCATGATTGTACAGCACATGCACTTGCTAGCCACATCTGGGGTAATGACTTATTAAGTTTGCAGTCTGGACCTTGCTCTAAATTAAATATGTACCACGATATTGTCTAGAACAGGTTTCTCCTGCACCTTGTGCCCAATGATGCTTTATACCTTGCACATCTTAATGTCATAAAACACAAAATGCAATTTTATAAAATAGAACCAATTTGTCCAGTCAGTTTACTATAATTGATATAAAGAAGAAGACTATACAGCACTGTTCAATAATGAACCTTCCCTGCCTAGCATGGGTACACAGGTAATCCTACCTTCAAACATAAATGTGTCTACTTCGGCCCTCATATCTTCATCAGACAACTGGTTTCCATCTTCATCCTGTGGCCCCCCAGAATAAAAATTATAAAACTTCACTGGGTGCACAAAAAACCCTTGCCTCCCTCCATTCCAAACCTCCAAAAATTAATATTAGCCAAGGCTCTCAGACTTTTTGTATTCAAGTTTTGACAGAACAACCTAAAGGAGGACTAAACCGTAAATAATACACATGGCTAAAAATGCCATATTTTATATACTGAACTGAAGCAATGACCAGGACTTCAAACTTGTCACAGGGGGCCACCATCTTGGAAAGTGTCTGTGACACTCGCATGCTCAGTGGGCTCTGAGCAGCTGTTGAGAAGCTAAGCTTAGGGGTCATTGCAAATCACCAAGCAGAAAATTAGGTTTGTCTGTAATATAAACTGATGCTACAGGGCTGATTATTAAATTCTGATGCTAGTTGCATTCGTTTCTGTCTTGCCATATAGTAAATATCTCTATTAATTACTACTCAGCCTTATATTGTGACATTTATATTCTATGTATATTGTATATTTTGAGTCGGTCCCTAAGCTCAGTAAGTGACAGCAGCACAGAGCATGTGAATCAGTGAATCAGCAGAAAAGAAGATGGGGAGCTACTGGAGCAACTTTGGGTTGCCTTGGGCTGATACAGAAGCCCAAAACATAATGTACAGTATTTCTAGCCTACTTCTTTAGTTAAGTTTATTTCTCCTTTCTGGCATACTAGGAACCTAAGTTGCAGAATATACAGCAGTAATGTTACTGGCTACTTTAACTTTGTTTTTACAATGTAAGTTGATTCTGCAGCTGCAGGAATACACTAACATGTTGAATGGCACACATGTTAATTCACTCAAGCACACTCTAGTTATTTTACTAACATATGGAAAGAAACTGAGCAGAGTTATCCATGGCTATCTGATGCTAACTTACACCGAACCTGCCAACTATCATCCATTCACACAATGGTTTACCTGGTCAGTGGTTATTCAGCCAACCCATATCTGTTCCTCCATGCATATTTGCTCATTCAAATACATAAGCTTAAACACAAACTGACACATTTGTGTCTTCATTGTAACACAGATGAAAAGCTTCACAACCTCAAATACACAGCTAATACTTGTCAGGACCTATATTAATTTTATAGACCACAGAAAGATCAGTATAATCAGCTCAGCATAAACATACTTGAAATCACACATTTCAGGTGGCCATACACAGGCCAATAATGTCGGCAGCTTATTGGCCCATACATGGGGCCCTCTGACAGGCATATCTGACCAATACTGTGGGAACTGACCTTTGACAGCAATAGAATATCAATGAAATCCTTGGTTTTGCCTTGTTTAGACTTAATCCATTCCTCCATCCCCTTCTCTTGCAAGGCCTTCTTTCTCTGCTCTACCACTCCAGCAGTGAATGCATGTACTTTTTTGCAAGCCTGGTGAAATTTTCTTCCATCGGAGGAGAGATTGTAGATGAAATCAAAATAATGGGGTAAGCAGGTCTCACGCTTCACCACTAGCGAACTCAGTTCATAAATTGCAGCAATATAATCACTTGGCTTCCTGCAGTGCAAAATATTTCAGATTATAACACAAGATATAGATAATTTAAATAGTAGATGCAACGTTTTTCCAAACAGATCAGTAAATGGGACTTGCTGATTGGTTTCCATGGGGTAAATTTATCAAAGTGTGAAGTTCCGCCACTAGAGGGAAATTCTGCCGCTCTCCATTTATTGCTATGGGATTTTAAAAGGCCCATTTATCAATGGGTGAAGTGAAACTTCTATCTTAACTTCACTCTTTGATAAATATACCCCCATGAGATACTAGATCCAGAACAAATGCTCATTATCATAGGCATCTTTCTCCCCTCCCCCATTAAAGGGGTGGTTCACCTTTAAATTAAATTTAGTATGTTATAGAATGCCTAATTCTAAACAATATTTCAATTGGCCTTAATTTTTTGAACTATTTGCCTTCTTCTTCTGATTCTTTACAGCTTTCATAGGGGGTCACTGACGCCATGTAAAAAGCAAATGCTCTGTTTTCTTATTGCTACTTTTAATTACTTATTGTTATAATCAGGCCTTCTCCTGTTCATATTCTGGTCCCTTATTCATATCAATACATGTTTTCTAGGGTAATTTGGTCCCTAGCAACCATATTGCTAAAACTGGAGAGCTGCTGAATAAAATTTGTTTAAAAATGTAAAATCACTTTAATTTTCCCTTCAAACAGGAGAAAGGACCCCAGTTACCCATTATACTATTATAACCTCTAAAGAATGACAGTTGCTTACAGTATATATATTTGGTCAGAAAAAAAATGTACTCTATGTTTAATTAATTGAATATCACTTCCACCAAACCTGATGCATATTGGCTCAGTTACTTTTTTCACTGGCAGTTCTGCCCATTCATTTGATGTCCTTTTCCTATTGCCAGTTCATATTTTTAAGGTATCTCACTTTTGCTCTGCAGAATACCAATTTAACATTTAATAATAATATAAAATATAAATAAAACTGCTTGTCTGGTTATATACATAAATGGATGAAACACAGCCTGTTTTTTGCACTTTGGTATACAGCTGCTCCTTGCTCTAAATGTGGAGCTGCAATTGGGAGCATTGCATTCTGTTAGGGTGAGTGGTATGTGACACGTGGGCATCTTTGAGAATAATCTCTAATATGCGCATAATGCGGGTGAGCAGTCCAGGGTATGAAAGGTGCAGAATAGCAACTATGGCAAGTGTTCCATATAGAGCTCCCCTGCATCTCAAAAAACTGAGCTCTCCACCTTGTGTGAAATTCTTCTATGTCCTGCAAGTAATAAACTTTAAGCCTTACTCTTGGCAGTCACTGTCATAGCTGAAAGTACATTTAAGAAGTGTATCCAAGGTCATCAGGCTGATATGTTCAAACATATCGAGAGACACAGGGCCCTCTACTGCCAACCTCCTCCACTTTGCCTGTAAAAACAAAATAGATAAAGCACTTTTGGCAAAAGACTTTACAATAGACTTACTTTGGGTTTTCCCAAGATGCCCTAACCTGTCACTGTCAGCATCAGCCATGTGAGTGAGGCATGATAACAAGCAGGAACGATAACCAACTACATACACGCCTTACTGACTTGTCAGGTAAATGTGTTTTTCCACCCCTTTAATAAGATAACCTAGCAGGTATGTTAAATTATTTTATTTTATTACTCCCACTGTTATAAATGTTAATACTGCAGACATATGTATCTGATACCTCAGAACCTTCAGTGAGTGATAACATTTTATTAAAGGAATGGACTGCCTGCTACCCATTGTAATGTCTGCATGTTTAAGTTACAGTGTACCTTTAAAGCAGAGAGGCAGGCTGGGTAGGAGGCAGTAACAAAGAAGTAAGAGGAATGGCATGAAGGGGAAAGCAGAGGAAGGAATGACAATTGTACAATGAATAAAGTTGGATCTCCACTGCAGGCTGAATGTGTAATCCTTACATTAAGCATACACTGAATGATGCAGACATAACACCCATCAATGGACATCCACCTGTCAATGCATACACATGGTGAAATATAAAAAAATGCACACAAGCGTTTTCAGACTGTTTGATTATAACTGGTAACATTTACATTATGGTTTGAATATATATTATATAGGTGACACCAGTGTTAACCTTCTGTGCCTTCTACCTTAAAAAGATGGGTAGTATTTAAAATTTAATGGAACAACCCCTTCTAACTTAAACGTCACAAATGAACAAATCAAAAACTCAGCAAAGCACATGACACAAAAAGGAAGGTCGAGCTAAGCAGCTAGTGACTTTGAATGCAAGGAAAGGCTTTTTGGCAAACTTTTGAAAAGTTAGTGAACCAACAATGCAACACAATCCCAAAAGGAAACTTACATGCATGATATCTGAGCTCTTATTAAAAATCTTCACATAGCTTTTAAGGATGTCAAAGTGAAAGGCAGGTGTCAGAAGACGGCGGTGCTGCACCCATTTCTCTCCACGGCTAAGCAACAGTCCATCCCCTAAAAAACACATTTAATTTAATGAAATTTTAAAAATCCTCACATATATAAGTTTCATTGATTTTTTTTCATCATTGTTGAATGAAGTATGTCCTGTGACCAGCATGATAGGCAATTGTGTCCTCCTGGTAAACTACAAACAGAGCATGCACTGCTTAGCATACTATGATAATCGTTCTCTACATTTATACTTGCAAATCAATTCTTCAATCTAATACACCAAACTCAGAATACTGTTGCAAGCTGCTTTTAATTTCTAACGACTAACACATAGATGCTGAAAAATGCAAGAGAATGTTGTATTTCCAGTGAATCTAAGTGTATTCCAGAGCAGAATTTATATTATTATATATCATTTTGCTATTTGTTTATGGAATATATGTAAGGGGTCCAATCAACTACTTAGTCTTTAGTTGGAGATGTACAAATGTTCTCAGACATCAGGTAAAGGAATATGATCAGATGCTGAGGTTTGTTCTTTGGGGTTGTGACACATTTTATTTAGAGAATTCTTAACCTTTGGCTTTGTTTACAGGCCACACAACAGTGAGAGAAGGAAATGAGCCATTAGCCTAATGTCACAACGAGCAGATCCTTGTCTGTGTTTGTCCACTTGGGGAAGAAACACCTATGACCATCCATTTAAATGAACTTGCATTTGTATGCCATTTTTGTGTGAACATTGAATAACAACTGTCCTTAGAGCAAATGGTAAGTGGTATCAGGCAGCAGTAGGCAGTTCTCAGCTGCTGGAGAATATGCTCAGTGTGACATTAGCCTGTTTGACAATCTACAGAAAGAGGAAGCAACCAGGAGAAAATGTTTAGCCAGCATGATATTGTTTTACTGATTTAGTGCTGCTAAAGCCTCTGTAGAAAATGACATGAATATAGAACAGAGTAGCAGAATCTGAAGATATAACGTACTAACTGGACTGGCCTTGAAAAGCACAGAGCTGTGTTCCATTAAGTATCATTCCCTGATAATGCTGGGCAGTTCCTAGTATGCCCTGAGAAATTAATGGAATATATGTTGGGAATTGTAGTCCAGTAACATTGTGTTAACCCACATTTGAGTAACACTTTTCGAACTGGTTGCACTTTAAAGAGGACCTGTCACCTTGAGACATGAGTAAAATATTTCTTTACCATCTTTAGTTAAACCCTTTAGTCAGCTGTTTTTGTCTATATCTGAAACGGATTAGAAAATATCCTACATGTAAAAAGGGCTTCATAGGCGCTGCCATGTTTAAACACCCCTTTGTTTTCCGTGTGTGGGCTGTGCCAAACTGCCAAATCTCATTCATGCTTAGTCAGAGTATACTCTATGATAGACAAGCTCTATATAACTCATGTCACACCAGGACTTGATATTCTATGGGAATTATTTGAAACACCTTCTATTGTTCTATTCAGATTGTGTGGGCTACTCCAGCCACTAACAACTGCACAAACTGGTGATATTGTGAGAGGAGTCTGCAGTACTGATTCTACCCATGATGCTTTGCTCTCCTGACTTTCTGGAAAGTCAGGGCTTCAGTTAGTGTCTCATGGACATTTGAAAAGTAGTTATAAATTGAGAATTAGTGAGATTTGAGCATAATAAATAGGGGTATGTGGTTTGTTTTAAAAGTTTTATTTCCTTCCTAGTGTTAACTCAATCATGACAGGTTTCCTTTAAGGGGCATCAGAGAAAACTACGGAGGCATATCCTATAAAGGCAACCTGTGCAACTACCTGTTCAGGGGTGTAACATTGCCCCCTTCCTTCAGGAAATTGTGGGTCCCCTCTATATGTGCACAACTGAAACAGTTTCTTGTTGCTCAGTAACTGAAACAAGCTAAGTGCCGCTAGCTTTAGGAGTTCAAATTTTGAAGATAACCCAGCCCAGCAAACTAACAGCAAAAGAAAATATTGGTATTTAAATGTGACATAAATCCTAAATGTTGTTAGTTGCAAGACAAAAAATATAATAAATATAATTTTCAAAATTGTAGTGTTTTAAAAGTTATTAGTTAAAGAAAAAACAGTATTTGTCTGTTCCTGTCTGCACTCCTGGGTCTAACTCCTGTCAGCTGTACTCCAGCCAAGACTTGCAATATATTATATGCTTCTTTCAAAGGTCTGTTATAGACTGGCTTCTGCTACAATATTTCAACAGTTTGAACCACTAGTGCAGTGATCCCCAACCAGTAGCTCCTGAGCAACATGTTGCTCTCCAACCCCTTGGGTGTTGCTCCCAGTGGCCACAAGGCAGGTGCTTATTTTTGAATTAATGGCTTAGAGGCAAGTTTTGGTTGCATAAAAAACAGATGTCCTGTCAAACATTCTCTCCTGTAAGCTACCAGTCAAATATAGGGGTTACCAAAAAGCCAATCACAGCTCTTTGACATCCACATGGACTTTTTCATGCTTGTGTTGCTCTCCAACTCTTTTTTAAATTTAAATGTGGCTCACGAGCAAAAAAGGTTGGGGATCCCTGCACTAGTGCATAGAAGTAGTGGTAGACAAATACTGATTTTAAGAATTTTTTAGGGAAAACTTTATTTTTTTGTTTACATCCAGTTTAAGACAGTACCAGAAAGGATATCAGAAAGCCCAGATGAGTAAGAATATCATGTAAAAGACGCACAAGTGGGCAGTGGGCACAATACTCATCAATGGTCATTCAACAATCACTTGAGTCCAGGGTATGTATGTGCTCTCTGCCTTCCACAAATCATGTGGTAAACAATAGCCTGTTTGCACTTTGTACCCCCCACTGATCCCTAACTTAAGTGTCTATAAGTACTGTTATAACATTCAAAACATACTCACCTAGCCAGGGTCTGAGGAAACCATAGAACAGTTCATCTTTAGGAGCAATGGCAGCTATAAGGTAAACAAGATATATATTTTTTTGAACAAGATATATATTTTTTTAAACTAATGATGGTGCTGCGTGTGTGTTTTTCTTACATTCCTAGTAAAACATTTAAATTAGTAACCTGTTCCCTTTATTCACAGTACTATGGAGTTAATGAGTTCATTACATAAAGCCACCAGTAATATTATATAGATGAGCTAAAAGGAGCCAAAACATTAATCACTGTATAAAATATAGTTCACGTTCACTTTAAAGTTTATGTAGTAACTTAAAATTATATTGCCTCAAAGAAACAGAAAAATGGTAAATAACCTGAACTGCAGTACAAAGGTATCCTATATGAACCAATGGTTTTTGTAGTGCAGGACCTGGAGAGTTGCCAAAAAGGACAACCAGCAACCATGTGCCTTCATCTCTGTACACAGCATAGCATTTGGTATAGTAATGTACCTAACCCACCCCACAGTGCCGTACTTTAAACCTCAACATAGTAGGACACAGCCACACGTGGCATATTGTCCACTTCTCTTCTCCTGCATTTTTTATTCAGTGGATCTGTTCCTATACACTCCTGTGTGTAGATCTTATGCTGGGCACAGCACTGACCCGAGGGCAGGTACCTGGGGTGGGGATCAGCTTAAAAATTCAAGTTTTCCCGTTCACCTGCATTTTTTAGGCAGTTGATCTGCTCCTATACACTTGTGTGTGTAGCTCTACTTCTGGGCACTGCACTGACCTCAGAGCAGCTACCTGGGGTGAGGATTGGCTCAAAAATTCAAGCTTTCACATTTTTTTGGCCCAATCTTTGATCTGCATAGCTGCATTAAGGCTGACACTGTGCTTTTCAGTGGAGCTACACACTGTAGCATATGGGGTGGATCCACTTCTCTCCAACTACTTCCAAAACACAGGCAGTGAGAAGCAGACCATATACCACATGTGATGGTGTAACACTATGGGAAATGATACCTTAAATTTAAAATAGGATTAATCATTTGAGCATGCATAAGGGCACATTTGCCCATTGCAGCAAAATAATATTGTAAACTGGTAGTTTGAACATGTGTCAAAGTAAATCGTGTAAAGCAGATAATGAATACTAAGCTGGTACAGGTATAGGAAACCCTCATCCAGAAAGCTCTGAAATATGGGACGGCTATCTCCCATAGACTCCATTTTAAGCAAATAATTCACATTTTAAAAAATAATTTCCCATTTCTGTTTAATAATAAAAATAAATAATAAAACAGTACGTTGTAACTAAAATATAATTAATTATTCCTTACTGGTAACGTAAGCACTGTTATACTGACAAACTAAAATAAATATGTTTCACCACGGTAAATTTAATTACTACTTTTTAATTTATTATTCCATTAAAATAGGTTAGCTTGTAACAATTTCAGTACATTTTAGAGCTTTGTGAGCTTTTTTAGACCTTTAATGATTTCGAGTGAACTCACAGTTCGTATGGTTTCTAATGTGGTATGTTGACAAAAAGGTCCCCAGTTTCCTGGGGAAAAGTGATTGACAACATGTA
>CM044433.1:92994773-93006317 GCA_024363595.1 Xenopus borealis
AGCAGGTCAGTAGAGGAGCGTAGTAGGCGGTTGGGTGAGTAAATGGAGATTAGTTCAGAACTTCACAAAGTTCCTATGTATAGGATACAGGTGACTTTTGAATAACCTTTCGTCAATTATTCTACCTGATAAAGAAATATGGTTGGTGACAATGGATGTGGAGAGCCTCTACATCTCCATCCAACATGATGGGGGTGTGGAGGCCATCCTCCTCTATTTGGAACAGGATGAAACCCTGGATGGGGCTCAAAAGAAATTTATGTTAAGTTGTTTGGAAATAATATTGAGGTGGAATTATTTCATGTTTAGGGATGAATTTTTTCTGCAAACAAAAGGGACAGCCATGGGGTCAAAAGTGCCCCCTTCCTATGCAAACCTCTCCATGGGTAAATTTGAAGTATATATACAGTAATAAGCTTTTTGTAAGACACTGTATAAAATGGTAACGTTATATAGATGACCTGTTTTTGATATGGGATTGGCCACGTGTGTCCTTAGATCTATTTTTTAGGAAAATTAATTCAGCATGCCTACATATTAACTTTACTATACATGTTGACCCACAGGAGATTGTTTTTCATGTGGCTGGGAACAAGTTACACACAGATTTGTTTACTGAAGAAACTGACAAAAATACCCTTCTCCATTTTTCTTCCTTTCATCCACCAACAGTAAAAAGGTCACTTCCTAAATCACAATTTAAGGTCCCCATAGACGCAAAGATCTTTCTCTGCCGAACGACTGATCTTAGCGAAGTCCAACCAATCTGTCAAATTATTGTGCGGTTAGTGGGATTCGAACGATCGTACTGGTATGTTAGCTTGATAAAGAGCCCTGCTAGGCTCAAAACGTTGATGTGTGTTGCCCTGTGACTTAAAATAAAGGCTTTTTAAATTAAATCTGGAGGGCTGCCCATTTTGACTCTCTACAAGTGTTTCTGAGTGTGAAATTGGTTGAACATTGTGTGTGCTACTCAAACTTGATTGCAGCCATGACTGTTTTCAATATTAGGATACTATGTACATTTTGGTATGATACAATTGTTTGACTTAAATTTTACAACCTATTTCATTGTTATTATTTTGGGATATTGTATCCATTTTTCTGTGTGTTTCCCCCTCCCCCTGCTTTCCTATTTCCCTTTACAGCCCTGTGTTATTCTCAGGATGGGAAAGGGCTAATGTTTTATGGGTGGGTAGTTTGTTTCAGTTTGAATCGCTAAGCTTTTGCGAAAGTGGTCGCAGGGCTATGAAACGCGTTAAGCATAATGGTTCTATGGACTACTGGCAAATTTTTGCACGGATGTTTTTTGTAATATTTTAATGGATGAATACATATTGGATTTTTAACTCTACTTGGTTGCTCCGTGCCTTATACAAGAACCTCTGCCATTGACATCTACATAACTTCAATAGGTTTTAGATGTAGCATTTTTGGATTTATGCTATTTCCAGGTTCAGGTATAATATTTTTAACCCAAAAATTTAATTTTGACTAAAAGAACCCTAAAAGACTCAAAACACAATTCAACCTTTGATAGCAAGTACAGTGAGCAAAGTGCAATTGCCATGTTCTCTTCCACAAGGGGATATCTTGCCTGATGCATTTCGACTGGATTATTCAAAATATCATTCGACATATCTGCATTAACATTTCCTTGCAGATCTGACAAAATTGTGCTAAAGTCTGCTTGACATAATTTTCTGTGTTTACCGTGTGAGTGGTTTGTGTCCTGATTTTTTTTGTGCAACTCAGTTGTACCTATTGATGCAGAACCCTGGAGTTACTGCCTGGTTTGGAGGTGGTAGTAGCTCTAGGGGTGGCCTAAGCTATATGTAAGTGCAAACAGCATGCAGCTGAATGCAAGGAAAAATGCAGGAGCACAACCGTGCTTCCTATTTTAAATGAACCCTTGTACATTTTAATTGACAAGACAAGCACATCAATGTACACATCAATGCCTAGTATCTCAGCAAACTGTTGTTGCTTCAAAATATTGTGTGTGTGTGTATTCAGGGTTGGGCTGCCCCCACTGCACCATCCCAACGCATATGCTCGCATGTGCACTGTTTTTGCTGTGACCGGCCCAAACAAGAGTAGGATCTCGCCCAGCAGGGCCCACTGGGTTTTTTCACAGTGTCCCACCGGCCCAGTCCGACCTTGTGTGTACTGTTTGAAAGTAAATAGCTCATCTTCATCTCTTCTGATTATTGGATCTGATGACACTACAGTGTGTTGGCTTTATTGTAACTATTTCCTTTACTATTCTCCTATATTGTTCTGTAAAATATTAACAAACTTGTTTTTATTGCACAGGATTCTGGTAATATATCCTGCCTTATAGTATGAGTAGATATCCTGCAGTAGTCACAATCAGATACAGATCTGTTAAGGGTCAAAGTACCAGAAGAAGGCATGAGATTTTGCTGTGCAATGTGCCTGTTCTTTAGAAATGTAGTGATCATTCAGTTTAACACATCTGTCATGAAAATCGATTAAAATGGCTAACTGAAAACAAATCCACTTGAGCCTGCATTTGGCCTAATAAAAAGTTTGAATGCCATGGTTTTTTAAACTCTCTTTTACTGTACCTGAAGCTGAAACTATTGGTTTAACTGTGTCTGGGTGAATCAGTGATACTGCAGGGATCGGTCCCAGCCATGTCAGAATCGTTCTATGAAATTTAGAGATGGCCTCACTCACTTCCATAAGGCCCTCCTCTGTTGGCAAGAACTGCAAACAATGACAGGCAGACAGACTGGTTAAAGCAAAGCACACATTTGGGGATACAATATCGAGTTAAAGGCACACTCAAGCCAGGATAAAGAAGCAGGAAGAGGTTAATTTGAACTATCATTGGATATTGCTTCATCTGTTGAAATGGTGGGCAACTTTGTAGGACTTATTTCCTGTTACTACGTTGTAGAGCACAAGAAATAGATGGAGCATAAAGCAAGACTGAAGCAGTGCTAGGGCTGTTCTGTTCATGGTGAAATTAGAATCTATGTAAACGAGGGTCATAATTATGGTTACCACCCATAATTAGGGTTACTGGCCTTCCTATATATTTAGCTGGTAAAATACTAACCAGGTGGCAACCCTAATCACAATACTTGGAACTGCACAGAAGAGTGGTTTCCAAACTGCAGGATTGACCCATTGCAGGGGGGCTTAAAGTATTGAATATCGGGGGCCAAACTTAAAGGAAAATTAGGGTGAAATATGGGAACGAATGCTTATTCATATCACTAGAAAATAATGACTGTTACACCCACATTATCCCATACTTGTAACCTATGGGTATCTCCACCAAATGTTGGGTTAAAAAGGTGGTCTAAAACAAAAAAAAAAGGCTGTTTATGATAGGTTAAATCTAACTTTTATACTGCAAAGAAGTACTTTGCCTATTTTTGGAAGCTGAGTCTTTACATGTGTTTCTAAAATAGCTGTTTTGTGTATATGGTAGGAGCTGCCACCCAGCTTGCATTTTTCAATTTACAGTATTTTACTTACAAGTTTATAATCATAAAATTGTTAAGTCACCATGCCAACATTAATGTAAACCCAATATGGTAGTTCTGACTGTGGCATCCATGAAAAACATAACCAGAGATGAATATAACTATTTTGTATTAACAGTAATTAGTATAAAAACACAGATCATTGAAACAGTATAAAAGTAATGGCAGCTCAGTAGGATATACCTATTTTCATTTCCATTCCAATATCAAATATTTTTATACATTTAAATGTATAAATAAGCAACTCTTCCACCCAATAAGAGCCTCATAATAAATGTCTTTATAACTGTAAAGTCTCATGAATACTGTAATTAAATTATTAGCAATTGTAAAAAAAACAGTCTGCAAAAATGATCAGTAATTAGTACCAAAAGTTTTATCATATGCTCTCAATAGCACTATTTTAGCCATTACTGTTGAACCATGAAGTTAAAAAATGTCACTTTAACAAAATATTTCCCCAAATATATCTACTATCAGTGTCTGATAGAGTGTGCTTTCAAAACACATATTTGCCTTTAAAGTCATATTTTCAGAAAGATTGAAAGGTATAGCTCTAAAAGGTGGCCGTAACATGCACCATATTTATGGTAAGAAGATCTTTCATACAATAATCTGTGTGGTGGGAGACAAGGTGACCACTATCAGAAAAGAGCCTTGAATAAAGGTTGTTTTGTCGATCGGGCAGAAATTAAAATGATGGTGCCGAGCATCATAATGATAGACCTAAAGAATTTTTTTTGTATTAACCTGTATATCTGACAATTCAACTCTTAATGTTAGTAGAGTAGATAAAAGACTTTATGTACTACCAATGCTCATGGGAAAGAATGGTAGCGTGTATGGCCACCTTAAGGCTATAAAGCATATTTTCCCAAACTAAGCCTTACCCAAGCCCGAAACAGTAAATTAAAAATCCATGGGGGGGTGGGGGGGAGAATGGGGGTTCCAGCCTTTAAGCAATTATGGCTTCTAAACGTGTGGTTAATCATAACTTCTTGATCCTCCTTGACCTAAAGCAGGGTTTAACATTCTATGTGATAAACAAGTTTGTGCTTTCTCTGCATCACTAATTTCAGTAGTAATTAAACATTCTTACCATTCCCAGATGTCCTAAAAGCCAGCTACGTCTTGGAGGCTCTGGAAAACAATGCAGGCGTCTGGCATTGATGACGTAAGCATAAATGAATGTTGCCATCTTTAATATGGCTTGACATGTAATAAGTGAGAACATGAGAATTACAACAGCAAAAACATAAACTCGGAAAGATGTGTGACTTATATTTAGGGAGTCCAGAAAATCATCCAAAAACGGCAACATCCTGAAATGAGAGATTGAGAGAAGGAAAGGAGAGCCTATTAAAGTTGCTGAGATATACAAAAAGAACTCAAAACATTAATTAACTGGTAATCAAAAGCACAAAAGTATGGGTAGGCAGATATGCAGTGTTATGCTAAATTAGAGCAAAGGCAGCAGCAGGAGCATAGGTGCTCTAATTTCTGAAGGCTGTGTGTGCACAAGTGTACTTTTGTGGGCGATTAAAAAAAAAAAAAAGTACAAAATAGTGGGCCCATTTGTGCAAATACTGTTTTATGCATAATGCTTGTTTTGCTACTACAAATGCTATATTATATTTACTGACCACATCTATTCTTAGGCGTTATTTGTGCATTTGAGGTGAATGTCCTTTTGTTTAATTTAAAGAAATTCTGTTCTATATTAAAGGAAAACTATACCCCCCAAACAATGTAGGTCTCTATAGAAAGATATTGCCTAAAACAACTTATATGTAAAACCCTGCTTCATGTAAATAAACCATTTTCATAATAATACACTTTTTTAGTAGTATGTGTCATTGGGTAATCATAAATAGAAAATTGCCATTTTAAAAAATAAGGACAGCCTCCTGGGATCCTAGGATCCAACAGTGCACATAAACATGCCAAACAAACTATAAAGTTAGGTCACATGAGCCAATTAACAGACAGAGTTCTGTCTTTTGCTTCAACACTTCTTCCTGTTACAGTTAGAGTTGAAATATTTCTGGTCAGGTGATCTCTGAGGCAGCACACAGACCATCACGAAATGGTGGTTCAAGGCAAGAGATGTAAAAGGGCAATATTTACTTAAAGAGATATTCCAGTTTGGTAAGATTCTTTAATATGCCACTTAATTTGATATAAACTATCTGTTGCTCAAGTATTCATTTTGGGGGTATAGTTTTCCTTTAAAACTGTACGGAACGGGATTTGACCATGTATTTTCCTTTTCCTAATGCATTTAAGATTTTATTATGTTCACAGCAATAAAGTCAGAACACAATTAACTTGATAAATAACCTGTTGTAATGGTAGTATTGTTGACATTTTTAAAGGGATCTAAAAATACATTGATGTATTCAAAGTGGTCTTCTGAGAACTTTAGCAATTTACAGGAATTTTCTATTTTTACCTTTATCTGATAAAGATAATATCTGATTTAGACAGTTGTATAGTTGTATACTGCTAGATAGGCATAAGTTCAGCAGCTCTCTTTGAAGGCCAGGAGCATCAGCTGTTTATGCATTTTCTTTACACTTCCTTGATCGAAATAAGCCTGGCCATATTGCCTATACTGAGTACCATACAGACATCTTTGGTCAGGGGCAAATGGGTCTCAAAATGCCCAGTGAACCAGTTGTTGGGCCAAGACTTCAATTAGTCCCATCAGTTTGGTTGGAAAGGTAGCAGAATAGTAAATCATTATCAAATAAACAAATCATGTTGTGTTCAAGCTTCAGAAAGTGTACATGCTTTAGTTTTACAGATTTATACTGAAAATATTTAAAGCATGCTTAATATTATTGTCCACAATGATATTTATCACGCCTTCTCTCACACCTTTGTACTGGTATACATTCACCCGCATGAATTATTAACATATATTTATATATTATTCTGTCCTTTCACATATAGATGCACATTGTTTTTTCCTTTTAGTTACGTTACATTACATCACTACATTAGATTTACTGAATTTTTATATAATTCTCTTTCATTTTCTAACAAATACAGTAGTGTAAACTGTAACACCAATACTAAGTCATGATTTCAGATCTGCTCTCTAATACATGGATGACAAAAATCTAATGCATGGAGGACAAAAATATTGTTTTCAGGTGCCTTGCATGGTACTCAGTTTGCAGTGAAAAAAAGGTTTGAGTAAACATTAATGAAAATCACACGGGTAATTGGATCCATACAAGCTCAGCAACAGCTTGCAGCAAGCTCCAATGTGGTCTTCCAGCCTATTCCAATGACTCACACCCAAGAGAATCTTTGTATTGCCAAAAGTCTAGACCTGGCAGTTACCCACGATTACTCTGGCGTTCTACAAAAAACATCACTGCACTGCGGGTACAAAACATGGTCAGAAGGACACAGTCTGAGATATGAGCTTTCCATTTTCCATCATAAGATTTGGGCCTGATTTGGCCATCCACATACTGGGCCAAATTGGGTTGATCAAGATCATCCAGTGGGGTCTAAGGAGACCCAGATGAGGATTATATCAATGCACCTATGTACTCATCAACTAATGGAATATCATACCCACATGGTTTGTATCTAGTTGATTTTGGGAAGATATCAGTCAGGCTTCTCCATTGGTGGGCTCCATACACTCTGTATTTAACAAGGTCAATGTACATGGTTATTTATGGCATAACCCGTTCAAATGGTAAAAATATAGGTGTGTTTTCATGGTAAAACAACCAAAAAATTTTTACACAGCACTTTCAAGCTGCTGATTTTTATGCTGGAATTTTACATAAAAATTTATACAGAACACAATTTCTTACACATCAATGCCCCTAGTATAAAAATTGCAACTTTACCCCCCTTAAGGCAGAGAACATAGATTATCTCATGTACACCTCGCACATTTGCTGCAGCAGTTTATGATCTATTGGGAGCAATTTAGCAGTAAAATTCATTTTGCTATAATTAATTAAACATAAAACAATGGACACAATTCTGATGATGTTTTCATGAAACAACATACAAGAAACAGGATATGACAACAACAAGTAAAGGAACTTTAGAGTATAATTAAACAAAGTTCATTAAAGCCTACAATTATAGCAATTTTACACTTTTCGGTTCAACTCTGCAGAAGTGTTAACTAGTGTTACCAGTATGGCTCAGCTGCCAGTGGATGATCATGTGTGATGATTTAGTGGTTGATGATTTTACCAATGATGGTATACGCAGCACTGTACTTACATAATAACACATACGGGGGAAACATATTTTCCAATAAATAAATATGAATACATACAGCTACAAAATGTAAGTTCTATGTGTTAAGATAAGCTAGGAAGGAGTTCCTATTAGAGGGTGTGCAGATGCCAAATCAACAGGTAAAATTATGTATTAGTGCAGGGATCCCCAACCTTTTGAACCCATGAGCAACATTCAGAAGTAAAAGGAGTTGGGGAGCAACACAAGCAGGAAAAATGTTCTTGGGGTGCCAAATAAGTGCTGTGATTGCCAATTGATAGCCTCTATGTGAACTGACAGTCTAAAGGAGACTCTTTGTGGCAGTACAGTTGGTTTTATACAACTAAAACTTTCCTACAAGCCTGGAATTCAAAACTAAGCAGCTGCATTAAGGCCACTGGGAGCAACATCCAAGGCTTTGGAGAGCAACATGTTGCTCACGAGCTACTGGTTGGGGATCACTGTATTAGTGTATTAGTTTCAAATCCACCAGCCAGAGAATTTCTGCTACTTCTGCTAATAACAAATTCATCTGCACAAGAGAGTAAAGTGCTACTCACTTATTCATACATACATAATATTCAGAAGTATAACTGTAAAATAAACCATAAAACTTTCCTGTATCAGGATATATGCCAGTTGCAAAGAAGAAAGATTCTTACCTGGAAATCACAATCAAAACAAAGTTACTATCCCAACAAAGTACGAGCTCTGTGAATCTTGTTTTGATACTTCCTACACTTCCTTCTGCTCCTTGAACGGCCTCCGTTCAACCAATCTAAAAAGAGCAGATCTGACTCTGAACTAATGGTGTTTTACTGCCTCACAGTGTTATCTATGTGAAATTGCAATTTATGGTATAATTAGAAATACACGAGACGTTGTGTCTTGCCACATTTTGACTGTACAGGTATGGGATCTGTTATCCAGAAAACTTTGTCGCTAACTTTTTTGCACTAAAGAAACACAATACATTCCAGTATTAAAGATTTAATAAAACCCAGCATAATTGTTTTACCAAAAATATGGATTTATGTAACCTAGATATAATCCAGTAAAAGGTACTACCATATTATAACAGAGAAAAGGGAAAATAATTTAAAAAATTATTATTTGCTTAAAATGAATATATGGGAGATAGTCTTCTAGTAATTTGAAGCTTTTTAGATATCTGGTTTCTGGAAAAGAAATCACATACCTGTGTTTATCTAGGTAAGGATACAACTGCTTATAGCTGCTTCATTCTAATACATGTCTTACATATTCTCAAAAATAACTCACCACACATATATATGCCATAAATATGCTTGTGTTATACAGTCACCATGATCAAGACTACTTACTTTATATTCATTCATGAGCGAACATCTAAGTCAGGAAAAAAACAGACAGATGGCCTAAATGTACATCATCCCACCTTATAGTACATTGAAACAATGTGTGCTGCTTCTGCACCAACATACTCCAAATTGTTGATGGGTTGGTGGGAGCCGAATAGTGTATTTACTGATGATTTAATTCAGTTCACTTAGTTGCTCTAGAGCAGGTGCATTGTCAATCTCATACTCCTGTGTGTGGTGTTTATACAAATGGCCTGTAGATGTCACTGTGCACATGAGTTATACTGTGCATCCACTGTACTTTCTATACTGCTTAAGGTGCTAGAGTTTATATTACTATTGTGTAATGGCTGCACGAACCTGCTAATAAAGCACTATTATACTCTGCTCATCCTCGGCTATCAAAACACAACAAATTGGCAATGAGATGTCTCTTCTACCTCTACAGCAGCCTGCACCTTTTCTCCCAAACCCTGGAGAGTCTACCATACCTTTTACTGCTGATCTGTATATTTGACAATTACATTATCGCTGCTGACCAGGGGGAGATTTCTGCTGCTAGAAAGCGTGCTTTACTTATTCACTGACTGGGAGCAGAGGGACAGCGTATATTCTATACATTACCATTACCTGATGAAATTGCACTTACTGCTATAAAGAACTTTTTCTGCCAAGAGTAAATGTGGTTGCTGAAGGATATAAATTCCACCAACTTGGACAAGTAATGGCATATCCACAGAACAATTTGTAGCAGCTTTGAGAGAGCTAGTTGTTACCTGTGACTTTGGGAATCTAACAGATGAAATGCTAAGAGACCAAATAGTGGAATAAACAAATTCACCACGCATTAGAAAGACTGTTCCTACAGCAGGATTTAACCCTTTCAAAGGCCATTACAGTTACTAGCCAAATTGAAACAGCAGTGGCAGAGGCTAAAACTCTCAGTCAGGGAACTGCTGGGAATGTACAGACTGTGAATCCAGTACTGGGGCCTAATAATGCACAGTCACAGGCAAAATACAGTGCTAATGAAAGGGATTCACTGCAAAACCAGGCAGCAAATACAAATAAAAAATACTGCTTTCGCTGTGGTTCAACACAACACACTGCAAATTATGCTACATGTCCTGCAAATGCTGTACAGTGCCGCAAATGCAAAAAGGTAGGTCATTTTGCAAAGATCTGCCATAGTTCTGCTATAGATGTTCATGAAGTAACTACTACAAATGTTACAGTATTAAGTGTGGATAAAGCTGGTATATTATTCCAGACAAGTTTATATGCACTGTTAGTGTCAATACTGCTTCTGCTGACAAGGGACACTCCATTAACCTGATGCTTGATACGTGTTCAGCTGTTTCTATACTACCAAAGGATATTTTCTTGAAATACTTTGCAAAAGACTTTGCAAAATACACTTGTTGCACCTGCCCTGAGACTGGTTGCTTGCCAATGACTGTACAATTTGAATCAAATACTGCTGGATATGACTTTGGAAAAGCTCCATTTGATCAAGGAAATTTTCCTACTCCTGATGCCAACTCAATAGGCCTGAAGAAAGTGAACCAATAAGGTGCACTGAGTGAATCAGAAAACTACCTGCATGGACCAAGGACTATGTCATGTGAAGAATGTATATTATTGCTTATGCATTGTTGTTGTTTTTATTTACATTTGCCCAAATGCTTTCCTACTATAGGGAGAATATGTGGTGTTTATAGAAATGGCTTGTAGATGTCACTGTGCACATGAGTTATACTGTGCATACACTGTACCTTCTATACTGCTTAAGGTACTAGAGTTTATGTTACTGTTGTGTAATGGCTGCATGAACCTGCTAATAAAACACTGTTATTGGTAGTGATCTTTTCATGAAATCACAACAGCCATCATTTTGAGTCTGTAAAGCTACCCAGTGCTTTACATTAATTTAGAATTAATTCCCCTTTATAACTAACTAATCTTTGTTGCCATCTCGCTTACCTGCTCCGTGCTTACCCCTTTCGCATCAAAGTGGGTCAAGGGGGCACAACACAAGTACAGAGCACAACTGCATACATGTTACGCGCATGTCACAGTTACAACACTCACTCAGAATTAGGAAAGAGCAAATTCTTCTGATTTGTGTCAAAGCACAAACATAACTGTGCAAATTATAGTGCAATGGCTGCAATTGCCTCAGGCACATCTCCCCCGGCAACTGCAATTGCACCTGCACTTCGTTCACAGAAGGTAAATTGGGAGCCAAGCAAATTCATATGTGCAGGACCGCCATCAGGGGGGGACAAGTGTCCCGGGCCTGGGGCTGAAGGGGGGACCGGCAGCGCTGCAAACTTCAAAGAGCCGGGCCCCCCTTACGAGCACAGTAGCGAGCACTCCCGAAGTCCTGCGGCTGAATGCGGAAGTGCCGAACGTCCTGCGAA
>CM044433.1:93007615-93034155 GCA_024363595.1 Xenopus borealis
CCCAGGGGGCCCCGAAAATTTTGTTGTGCAGGGCCCCGTGATTTCTAATGGCGGCCCTGCATATGTGCTATCATTTGGGGACTGTATATGCCATCTGCTTTGTTAAATCTATACATATTGGGCATCAAACTACTCAGTAGACCCTGGGCATTCATATTTAGGGTGGTATAACATTGTATGTAAGAAATTACCTGAGATAAGTGTTGCCTATTGCAATATTTTTAGGTAATTTTCAGAAATGTCATACAAGCTGTTGCCTTTAGCTTTGCAGTTTGGAGTAGAAAGACATAATTACTCATTTTGGATTAGACAGAATATGTACTTTCCAAAAATATGGTTTTCAGGGGTCACCATACTTTTTTGTATCTTTTACCACATATAAAACTGGCAGTGTGTTTATAAATTAGGGTAAATGTAAGACATCAAATAAGTATGCACACTGTAGATTTTGGGGTCTTTACATGTCATGTGCTTCAATAAACCTATGTACATTGGGCATTCATATTTTAGGATGATTTATCTTGGTAACCTAATGCTATATGGGAATTAAGATGCCGCAGAATGGAAACTTTAAGGTGGTTTCCAGAAATGTCACTAACATTACCAACATTAGGAAGGCTTTGCTTGGATTCAGGGGGATGTGTACTTGTCAAATATATATATGGCTTGGGGGTGAACATTCTTTTTTACCCCTCTTAAAATGCTGTAAATGTGTTAATTTGGCAGTATCTGGAACTGATAGCTTGTATGGGGTGTCTTCAATTTGGGGCCCCTATATGCCGCATACTTATAAACATAAGTGCATCAGGAACAAACTGTACAATGGACCCCAGGCATTCATTAAGGGTGTTTAATCTGGTTACTTGATGATATGTGTGAAATATGGGGCTGTAGACTGGAAGCTTTGATTTAATTTTTCAAACTGTTCACAAGTTTTAATTAAAAAATTATAACTTTAGGAAAGACTTGCAGCTTGGTTGCTTGGAGTACAAAGATAGTTGTACCCATTTTGCATTTGTTATTACAAACAAATTATAACATGCATATCCTAAGAAATTCCCTCACGGTGCAGGGGAATATACATTCTCATAAAAATTCAGAGATAATCTCCAAGGGTTTATTGACCTGTTCTTGTGAAGCATTCACTATGGATGTAATCGGACAAAAACCCTTTTCTGAATTCAGTTTATTTAAGTGAAATAATTTATGCTGAGACCAGCGGAAGAAATTCTCAGTTTTCTCTTGCAACACGATTTTCAACTGAGATCTAGCCATAGCCAATCTATTGGAAAGGTTCAGAGAAGGGGTCATTTTATGACTAGCTTTTAACGATTGGACAGAGGTTTTGAGGGCTTCATGTTTAGTTGTAAACTCCTTCTTTTTGTATGATGTCATTTTGATAAAAGACCCCCGCATAACCGATTTATGAGCTGCTCAAATAGTTCCTATAGAAAGTTCCTCACCTAGGTTTCTTTCCCAGTAATCTTGCAAGTCATCAATTGTAAACAGAGAAGTATCTGACAAAAGTGATTCATTAAGGCACCATGAGTGTTTGGTAAATTAGAAAGTAGGCGTAGTACCTGTACTGGGGCATGGTCAGACCAGATTATGAAAAATGTTGTAGCCCCAGTAATATATTGTAAGGTATACTGCGACACCAATATATGGCCAATTATAGAGTAAGGGAAAAATGTATATCCAGTTTCTGTTGTATTGAGAGTGTGACAAGAATCCACAATATTATAAGGATCCTCTTATAATATTTAGAGGCTGCTAGTTTATTCATTGCTGTTGAGGCCTAATGGTCTAATTCAGGGTTCAACTCTGAATTAAAATCCCCCAATAAATATACTAAACCTTGCATATGCAGTTGTAATAATTAAAAACCTCAGTATAAAATTGACACTTACAGAGGGAGCATACATAAAAGGTGTACCCATAAAAGAACAAGTCAAAAGTAAGTAGCAACTTTTTCGGATCTAGAACGGAATTATCTCAGTGGAATAGTATGCTTTTTCAATAGAATGATTTCAGAGTGCAATCTATATGAAGTAGTGTATATTTGTGAATAATATTTGGGTAAATAAGTCTTAAAGGGGTTATTCACCTTTGGGACAATAAAGCTAGTTTAAAAGCCCATGTCATAAAAAAACGTTTTTGTCATTACCTTAAAATGTTTGCTTTCAGAGATACATACCATAGAAGCTATGGATCATCTCTCCCAAATCTCTCTCAGTTCTCTTCTGTGTTTTGGGATCGCTGACACTCTGTGAAAAAAAAACAAAAAAAAACGGGTTGCCATATAAGGAAGTTGACTCTGTACAGGGCATGCTAGCTCTCTCTCCTGCTTCATTTGCATACTTCAATTCCATTGGCTGGCAAGATTAAGCCAATCAACAATATGCAAATGAAGCAGGAGAGAGAGATATCATGCTCTGTGCAGGTTCCATCCTCAACTTCCTTATATGGCAAACTTTCGTTTTTACACAGAGCCTGTCCCACAATCTCGGATTTATAGGAGAGAGAACTGATAGATTTTGCAGAGATGATCAGCTTCTATGGTATATATATCTCTGAAATCAATCATTATAAGTAATAAAGATACATTACAAAAATGTTTTTTATGACATGGGCTTTTAAACTAGCTTTATTGTCCCAAAGGTGAACAACCTCTTTAAGGCCTGTTGTAGATCAACTACGTCAGCTGACATCTTTTTATAATAATGCCCTGCCATTTTCCGTTTGACTGGGGAGTTCAAACCTTTAACATTATGAGGCAGATTTATGAAGGGTCAAGTTGTGTTTTCCACAAAACAAAAGTTTTTGAGCAAGTTTGTTTGGTCAAATATCAATTTTTCATGAAAGAAAATAACATTTTACAGAAAACTCTGTAAGAATTAGTGTTATGTTTTAAGAATTATTATACCGGACCCTGGAAATAGCTTTAATCTGCAAATACACCATCTAAAGCCTGTCGAGGTTATGTAGGAGTCAGTGGTAGAGGTCCCTTGAACCATTTGAAGATGTTAATAGCCTTTATGATGTTTGAGGTTTTTTTCGGTGGTTTCCCCAAAAAAATCGATTTGATTTTTTTTCATTGAAAACTTGATCAATATGAGTTTTCTAGTTGTTAAAGGAGAACTAACCCCCCCACTAAAAAAAAAAACCCTACCCAGTACCCTTCAAAGTTCTCCCCTGCTTCCCCCCCCCCCCCCCCCCCACAGGTGATAACACCTTTAAGTGCCCCTAATCGTTTACTCGCCTATAGGTGCAGAGAAAGCGCAGCGGAGCTCATGGGCGCCATCTTACGGCTCTTCGGATTTCTTTGGGAAGTGAGTGCCATATTGGGCATGCACAGTTGTAGAAGTCTTCCTGTTCATAGCAAATGCGCATGGGCCAAAAGTGATAGAAATTGCCAAAGGGAATGAAGAGGACTTGAAGAAATACAAAGAGCCAAAAGATGTCTTTTTTTATCCTTTTATCCATCTACAGGCCTCATAATGGCAGTCATGCACACCCTCACACCTATTTTCTTTTAAAGGACAACTAAACTCTAAAAATGAATATGGCTAAAAATGCAATCTTTTATATTCTGAATTGTGCCAGTCTCAGCTTCAGCTTCTCAATAGTAGCAATGATCCAGGACTTCAAACTTGTTACAGGGGGGTCACCATCTTGGAAAGTGTCTGTGACACTCACATGCTCAGTGGGCTCTGAGCAGCTGTTGAGAAGCTAAATTATAATCGCAAATTATCAAGCAGAAAATGAGGTTTGTCTGTAATATAAGCTGATGCTACAGGGCCGATTATTAAATTCTGATGCTAATTGCACTGGCTTCTGTGCTGCCATGTAGTAATTATCTGTATTAGCCTTATATTGTGGCATTTATATTATAAATGGAAGAGTGAGGCAGGACTCCAGCAATCTTTTAACCTTTGCATTCAACTCCCGTCCAGTGGAGTATATTATACGTGTATGGAATATTATGAATGGGTCCCTACGCTCAGTAAGTGACAGCAGCACAGAGCATGTGTAAATCACCAGAAAAGAAGATGGGGAGCTACTGGGACATCTTTGGAGAGACATTTCCAACATTTCTAGCTATTTAATCCCTTATGAAACCATTCCTTTGTCATTTGTAAGCAAGAAAAGACAATTCTGGTTAGGTTATTTAGTGCCAATGATATTAGTATTTTTATTTTCATTCTTACATCTTTAGACAGCTGCTACAGAAAGTGGCCGATATGTTACTTGATCAACAGACGTTTTAAGAGCAAGGAACATACATGATCCATTTATATAATTTTAAACTGTAGTATGCAGTCTGTACAGTTAACAACAACACAATTTAATTTACAAACAGTGTCTTTACAAGAGACCTAATATTTAAATAATCTAACAAAAGATAAGAACCACACCCTTTATTTGCAGAATTGCGTTTAGAACATGTGAATTCCTAGGCTGGTACACATTCATTCATCTGGACTTTTGCGGGGATGGTAGATCAGTGATTTTCAACCTTGTGCCTCCAGCTGTTAAGGAAATACAAGTCCCACAATGCAATGAAGGAGTCTGACAGCCACAGTCAGGCAAATGCATTGTGGGACTTGTAGTTTCTTAACAGCTGGAGGCACAAGGTTGAAAATCACTGTGGTAGATAACAGAGAAAAGTAAGCTGTACGGATACTTTCTGATTAATTGTAGGGATTAATATTACTTTGTGCATTTAATGAGAAATTAGAGGTCAATTTGGTAAGGGCTGTTTTCCTTTAATTGAGAATGTTTTTGAATGTATGTGCTAAAGGTGGCCATACACGGGCCGATAAAAGCTGCCGACAGACTGTGTCGGCAGCTTATTGGCCTGTGTGGTGGGCCCTCCGACGGGCTTCCCCGATCGATATCTGGTCGAAAGTCGGGCAGATGTTGATCGGGCAGGATTAAAAATCCAGTCGGATCGCGGGCGCATCTGTTCGTTGATGCGGTCCCGCGATCCAACTGCCCGTATCTGTGCCACTCTGATCCGATCGTTGGGCCCTAGGGCCCACGATCGGATCACCCCAATATCGCCCACCTCAAGGTGGGCATATCGGGGACATCGCCAAACGAGAGGATCTAACCGTGTATGGCCACCTTAAGTGTTCTTGGCTCAAACATATGCAAGGGCAAGATAATATATTTGAACTTTTTATGCTTTAGGTGTGACATTTTTTACGAGGGTATAAATGCATATTCTGAATTTTAATCTGGGTCATTGTGCCAAGACAAAGCAAATAAACAGTCTTATCTGAGGACTGAGACTGTTTGGCACATTTCTTTAAAAATAGATGAGCAGGAAGGTTGTAGATAGACAGCCTGAATAACAATGTCAGCTTAGGCATCAACTGTAAGATGATGAATTCATAACAGCTCCAAGGAGAAAAACAAGAGCTACTAGCTATACATTCCCTTCTTAACATTTCCATGAAACAATATCAGGAGAAAAATGAAAATACCTATGGTGATAAATAAAGTTTACTACTGTAGGGTGCAGCCCTAAGGTATGGGATAATTTGCACAAATGATACAGTAGTTCAGGGTTTTAGTTATGTTCTACACAGTTTAATATTATAGACAAAGAGAAGTGCAACAAGGAAGAAAGTTACTTTTATTCATGGTGTGTGTTTTGGACCATACTATAGTAATGCTAAGATGAAGCTTGCACATAATTGTAGATCAAAAAATGGAATGGAGCATATACAATATTACATTGTCGGCTATTAAACAAAGTTTTCTTTCTGATCATAAATAATCAAAATTAAATATGGGAGCCTTGTGCTTCATGTCATCTTAATACAACGTCCTTTATAAAGAGTACAGTTTACTGAGGGACAGTTCTCAATATGCCTTTCATGACTTTGTAGCTTGGAAGCTGCTGGTTTTCCTTGGGAGGGTAACAGGGCCCACGTTCTGAGACATATGAAAATGGAAACCTTAGAACCCACAGTCCATCAGAAGGAAGGGTGATGTCCTGCTTTTCGGGAACAAAGACAGGGCATGGAAGAGGTCCTGGCTGCACCTAAAATATATATATATACAAAATTGTCATTAGCAAGCTAAAACATCACAAGCTCAAGTATATCACCAAGTCAAGTAAAAAAAAACAATAGATGGTAAGGACAATGTCAAACATAGTGCTTGAAAATACAAATTTTATCCAGAGGAATGGGGATCACCACATGTAAAATACTTGACAGTTCATGATCCAGCTTACTGGCAGGAACATTTTGGTAATTAACTATACCACTACAGCATTCTTTATTGTATACTTTACTCTACTCAAAGGCCTAGAACGTACTTCAGGCTAACTAAAACAAATATAAGCATTTTAAGGATGCTATCAATTCTACTGCTGCTGTAGAAATGTGCACTGGCAAGGGGAATTACCAACATTTCTAATATCATCTGCTTCTAAACCAGTATTGATAAAGTATTCTAATATTGCTAACACAATTGCTAAACAGGTGCTTCTTTTCTGACACCTGGTATAAATCTGTATCAGTTCTGTTTACCCATGAGGGCTACAGAATTTTTCCTTAGTTCCTCTCTTCCCAATTAACCGGTTATCCTAGTTTTCTTCTATACCGGTGTCTTGAAACATTAGTACAGAACACTTTTGGATTTGGAGTTTAAAATTCTTGAAACTGCTTGCAGCTGCTTCGCAGCTTAACTCCCTATGGCACGTGTGTGCCAGCAGTTTCGGGCCATTGGGTAACACTTTACCCCCCGCGAGGATTTTCGAAATTAAAATTGTGTGTGACAATGACTTATCCTGCACAGTGAACTATTCATATAATGATATAAATGATTTCATATAAGGTGCTCTTTGAATCTGGGCTGGTTTTAACAAAAACCTGACACATTTAAACAAAAATGGATGTTAAAGTGGTTGGAACCTGTACATCGTATTAGAGAGAGAGTTGGCATAATAAATCATATTGGTTGATACTTGTCTTTGGGAATCAAGCCTTAAAAATATTCATGACAGTTCATGCATTATGCTTGTAAAATTTTTTTTTTGCTAAAATGAGGCATTTTACAATGAATATGTGTCAAGCTGTAACAGATCAAATGAAATACCAGTACAAATGCATGTCCGCTGTAACAACTCAATAACTTAGCTATTTAATAAACTCCCCAGTCCACTTGGGGGAGATTAGTTGCTCAACAACAAATCATCTCTTCTTCAGGCAACTAATCTCCACGAAATGCTTTCCCACCGGCTAGAATGTAAATTGCCGGCGGGATGGCACTCGGATCACTTCAGATTTCCAAGTTAGGCCGAAGTTTCATTGTGAGGAAACTTTTGGCGACTTCGGAAAATGAAGTGTTCAGAGAGCCATCCTGGTGGTAATTTACATTCTAGCAAGCAGAAAGCCATTTAGGTGAGATTAGTCGCCCGAAAGAAGAAGAGATTTGTTGCTGGGCGACTAATCTCCCCCTGTAGCCACATCTGCCACCACGCTTAGATCTACAGATGTATGGATTAGATAAGACCTTACCTGAGGAGCCAATATAATCTGTACAGGAGCATCTGGTACGACAACAAACAGTCTCATGAGCTGAGCATAATGAGGTTTAAGTCCTCTACCCTGTGATGGCGATAGCATATACAAAGGCATGTCACTGTTTAGTGCTTTGATTGCAGATTCTTTAGGTCCATTACCTATTGCCTTCATTATTTTATCTGGGCCTGAGCACATAAATCTACGTCCCCTAGAATCCTCATACTCAAAACCTACAAATGCCCTTGCAATGTCATCTCTTCTACGGCCACGTCCCATTACCACAGCATTTCTTTTACCAGGAATGGACTTGTTGGGGGCTGGCCAAGAGTTTGTGTCAAGGTCACCTTCATCCTCTGGCTTGGTGCGAATAACAATGTCCCAAGGCATTAAGTAACTTGTTCCTGGAATAAAGCCAAGATGATCTAATCCGGTGTGGAAATTGTAGGATTTGGCAGGACCAAGTTTTACCAAAGCCCAACTAGAAGATTTAGGTAAAAGTCCCTTTGGTGAACTTGTATGTACCATGCCAGGCAGATACTCTACAGTTGAGGCTTGACGATCCACTAAACTTGGCCTTTTTTCAACTTTCTCGTCTGTCCCATGGCCAGAAGCCTCTGCATTGTCCCCTCCTGCCTTTGGGCCCTCTGGGAATGTGCCCAAACTATCGGTAGATTGTCCCAGGCTTAGAGCTAAACTCAGGCTTGTACTTTCTCCCTGAGTTTGTGGCTCCTTATCCTTTATCTTCTCTCCTTCAACTTCACCATCATGTGCAGCAGGTGAAGCCTCATTTTTTGCAGGAGCTGGGTCTGGAGTGCTGGGCTGGAATATGGGGAAGGTGATGTGATCCAGTTTTCCACAACATTTTTCTTCAAGGGTCTGTTGAATGCATAAACACTTTGTTTAAACATCAAAAGTGTGGGAAAATCACAAAACATGTGTGCACAAGAACACATATATTAAAGGGGTTGTTTACCTTTCCTCACTGCTTCCCAGAAAACAATAGATCATGGTCCCCACAGCATGTTACACTATTTTGCACACCGATTCTCTCTCTATTTAACTGAATGCACTAACTGAACTGTTTAAAACTCACCATACCAGCTGCAATTTGTGGAGAGGCATATGAAAAAGTTTTTCATGGGGGAGGAGTGTTCACTCTCTGTGCAGAGTGGGTCACATGGGAGTGGGCTTATATCAGAGACTTTCGTTCCCCCCTCCCTCCCTCCCCAAGCATTTGTGACAGAAGACATTAACCTGCCTACATCAATCTGAATAGCACAGTTTCAATAACTAAGACAAATGCTTTGACTTGCTCTCTCCCCTTGTTCCCCCCAACCTTCCTCCCCCCATTTATGTCAGAAGATTGTTCTGTATACGATCATTTGTATCAGCCTTCATTGGGCAAAATGCGTGTACATGCTTCCCCCGCAACAGCATCAGACGGCAATAACTGACATCAGTGAACATGTAAAGTTAACCTCCACTATACCTCTGCGCTCCTGTAATAATGATAGGTCGAGGTTAAGCAGTGTCTTGATTCCTAGCAAAACTGATAGTCTATACTAGGGGACAAGACTTTTACTTTTTACCTGTAAACTTAAGCAACCAATAAGATGAAAGTATGCAAAATAGGAAATAAAATGCTGACATGTGCAGTAGTATTTGAAGGGCATACTGCCTCTACTAAGCATTATGTGAGATTCAGCTTGCTGACACAGTCCTGTGTAAAAAAGGGGTCTGCGACCCCATCCCCTGGTGTCTCTACCAACTCCTGTCATAAAGAGAAATGCTAACTTCACAGGTAATTTTCTCAAACATTACATATTTATTTAAAATCACCTAATCTGCTCTGCAAACTGCATTTACTTGAACAACCCCTTTAATGTACACATAAATGAGAAAAAATATTAAACCAGAATACTGTGTCATATACTTCTTAGATAAAGAGATGCAATACATCAATCATTTTTAATATGACCAGTTGCATATCCAAATTGTGTCAAAATGAAAAAAATAACAATAAATAAATAAAAAACGTGAACTTTTGTTCTTATGTGGGCACACTGCCGGGAGAGGAATTAATCAGTCACTGTACATACAGGGCAGACTACGAACAAACAATCCCTCAAACACTCAAAAGTGCTTACGGACAGGCACACACACACACAGGGATCATAAGCTGGTCAAATCAGCACTTTTTTGCACCACCAGTTTCCACAGGCAGTCAAAACACTGCATGTGACATAAGCTTTAGTGTTTGCATTCAGTTCTTTGAAGACTATAAGGGTTGACTGGATCTGAAGCCTACAAAAGGTACTGGGAGTCAGCAAAATCCCACAGCAAATATTAATTAAAAATGGCCAGTACCAAGGGTTTTGCTGTGCATTTAAATATAATGCACTAGTAAAAATCTTTGATTCAGAAACATGTTTACAGTCTATATAAATAAACCTGTCATGAAGCCAATGATGCAGCCATTGAAGATAAAAATTGTGACATGGGGCTTCTTTGCAAACACTATGAACAAAAGATAGGAGAATGGGACTCAATGGGGCTAATTTATAAACGAATGGACAAATTTGCCCCTGGGCAGTATCCAATGGCAATCAATCAATGATTAGTTTATTTCAGCCAGCTGCAGGTTGAAAACTGAAAGCAATCATCTGTCTCCATGGGTAACTGCCAGGTGCAAATTGGCCCCAATGTCAAAGCACATAGATCACGTGATCCAGGTGCCCCAACACCAGACCCTCCGCTTATGGGGAGGATAAACCAATAGTAGAAAACATCCAAGCAGCAAGAAACTCCACAAGGGCCCCCAATAAATAGTATAAAAATATATGACATTGTAGATTTAAAAAAACAAAAAAACCCCAAAAGGATCAGTATCTCCATTGCCCAAACATGTTTAGGGCAAATGGAAATACTGATCCTTTTTAAATTAATCTAAAATAAATCTCTTTTTTATACTATTTTTGGTGGCCCTTGTTGAGTTTCTCGAGTGTCTGGATGCCTGTTTTCTGATACTTCTTTGCAAACAAACACAATTATAGACTGATCAACCAATTTGGATGGATTTTTGGATATATACAGTTTCAATGGATTTGTTTATTGAAATTGTTCAGAAAAGTGCCTTACAAACTTCTAAAAATCTCACAGGAATGAATAAAATTTGGGTGAGCTTTTCTGTGGTGAACTCTAATTTCACATTTTGATAAATCTGACCCTAGATAGAATAAATATCAGATAAATTATAACATGTTAATAAAAAAAAAACCAATCTATTACATTGATCATAAAACCAGGGGCATGCCTAACAATGCAAGTTACCACATTTAAATAAAAAGTGTACCTGATTTTTTACAAGATTTGGTAACCTCGCCTAAATATGCTTACATTATACATACTGTTATTACGAGGATAGAATGATATACAGTACCTGATAAAAATCATAATTTGCACTTTTTATGTCAAATGGGTCTTCTCGTGGTGCCTGTTTTCTTCCACAATTACAGCTGCCTGTCGAACGTGCCCGACTGTTGTGAAAGAGAATTGGTGGATTTCTCTCAGGTTCGATTTTTTCCCCTAAAATAGAGCAAAAGTGTTTTGTTTTTTTTTTATATTTGCTCTTTATTTTAAAATCTGAAAAATGCAGAATCATACAACTATATTTATAACAGTAGAAAAGCATAATGAACTGGTAAACGTTCTCTAAAGGGAAAGCCCATAATCTGTCACCATAGCTATGTAAAATTATAAATACATTTAAATGTAAATTTTCCTGTGCCAGCAATAAAAGAAAACTGTGCCATTGAAGGGTCTGTTAAACATAGGTAGTGTTCAAAGCAAATAAAAGTCCCCATTAAGAGGCCAGGGGATCAATTTGTATGGCCGTCTTTTTAACACACATTAAAAAGCATATATGTATATGGAAACAGCTAGACTTTGGTTGACATTTAATGGTACAAATTGTTGCATGCCAAAGCTAAGAATGTTGGCAACAAAATTAAAAAAAAATTAGAAACAGGATGAGTGATAGAAATATTAATAACACTTAGGGTTAGGTAAATAAACCACACCAAAATTACCAGATTTAGGCAGCAAATGAAATTTGTGTACACAGTGTTGATCTGTCAAACTCCTTTCTTCACAAAGCTGGTGTCCACTGCTCCAGAACTTATAACAATCTTCATTAAGAACCATGGCATATTTATGGAAAGCAGGACCCCGGGCATGCTGGCTATATACCCTTAGGGCCTGGGCCAGCTGGTTTTTATGGACAGTAGTTGTGTAATTATGAGGCAAATTAGACTGATAAGCGCTATGTGCCATGGGCAGAGCTTTTTGGCATCTGTTTTCTGAGAACTTCGTGTCCGCATCCAAATATCCTTCTAGTACCTTCATGTTAGCAAGAAGTTTTGGTGGGAATCCACCTGGGAAAGCTGGGGGGTCATCGTCTTTATTTTCAATGATAATTTCATACAATTTTAAAGCCACACTAACCCACTTCTGGTATGTCGGGAGCTCAAAGTGAGACGGCTGGGGGTTTCTCCCCACACTGTCATCAAACCCTTTTTTTGTAAGAACCAGCTCCACGTGCTGGAACAGGAACTCTCTTAGGGTGCAGTCAACCAACTGACCAGATAGGTTTGTGTTATTTTCAACCGTGAAAGACAGCTGTCGAGTGTGCCTCATCATCTGATAACGTCTCGGACCAGATATAGGCACCAAAGACTCTGTGTCTTTCAAAGTGCAGTTGTGCCTCAAACCCTCCAGTAGCATGTTTACCGGATCTTCATCCTCATCAGCCACAATATACACAAAGGCCTGATTGGCAGGCACCGTGAATAGACAATTAATGGATTGGTTAGTCAGGACTCTACTTTTCCTAAAGATGCGGTAGATCTGGTCTTCCAAAGCATGCTGCAGCCGCCTCTTTGGAGAGTGCTTTTTGGGTTTGTCACTGGTCTGCGGCCCTTGACTCTTTGGCTCTACTTTAAGAGCTCCATTAAGCTGAAAAATAAAGAGCAGCCTGGGTGGACAAGGTCTGGCATTGAGTTTCCAGTCCAGACCCACAGCACAATCTTTCAAGGTTGGCTTGAGTGATGGCAGCATCTTTTGTCGGAGACTGTCCAAAGCCCTGAACAGTTTCTCATAGGTGATATCAAAGCAGCAGGTAGGATGCACCAGCACCAGCATATGGCACACTGAGAACAGATAGAGCAGGTGCATACAGTATAGCTTCTCCTCATCTTTCCACCACTCGTGTGCCTCTGCGTGGGACACTTCTCGGCTCAACTCCTCACAGGCCTTCAGCAGCGAGCCCGTGTCACTCAAGCCGGTCAGAAGCACGTACAGCACCCGGGACTCCTGTTCGTAATAGGTCTGGAAGAGACTGCGTTCCGAGGGTCGCTCCGGGGCGCGATGGAACAGCGGAAAGATGTGCCGGTCGCACAGAGAATTGATGAGGGAACACTTGTGCCAGCTGCCCTGCGCCACAGCCGTCTTACCAAACAGTCCCACGACGCACACCTCCTCATCCTTCCAGGCAGGCTCTGTGTCCGCCACTAATAAGTCCCGTAACACTGTCGGACCCCCACACACCACCATGTTCTTATACTGATTAGAGAACCCCCACCACTGCTTTGGGGAAGAACAAATTGCCTAGAGTACAGTGCAGTGCAAAATCAAAACTGTCCGTTCGGAAACAATATCCAAGCGGAACCCCTTCTCAAATTGTTAGGTACCGGCCTGTAGCGCCATCTAGTGACGCATAATTATATGGCGCCCGTACTGAAAGCTTTTCCTTACTAATACATTCTGGACAGGAGCTGCAGGTCAGAATCACATCATGTGAGACTAGGGGGCAAATTCACTAAAGCGCGAAGCGACTAACGCTAACACTAATTCGACAGTGTGAGGTAATTTCGCAACTTTGCAGATTTACTAACAGTGTCCCTGGTGAAAATTCGCTAGCGAAGTAGATAGACTAGCGCAACTTCGCACCCTTATGCCAGGCGAAGTTGCACACTGATGAAGGGACGTAACTACACTTCTTCACAAAGAGGCAAATTCACTAAGCCCCGAAAATGTGCTAGCTTTGGCTTTGCTGACGTTCGCCGCACTTCCCCAGCCTCCGTTTCGCCAGCACTACGCAAATGCAAAGTTGCGCTCAGGGAGGAGAACAGTAGCGAAGTTGCGCTACAGTTACTTTGTCAGGCAAAGCTCATTTACGCTAGCGATGCCTAATTTGCATACAGCAAGATGTTAAATGTATAATAGATGTATATGTTACAGCCACTACATTACACTACACAAGCCCAGGAAACCTTTAATTAATAAAATAAAGTTGTCCTATTGCCCTAAACATGTGCCCCCTGTATAGTTGAGTTGCCATATGTTAGGAAATGTAGGGGGGAAGGAGGGTAACCCCCCCAAAAATTACGCTATTTGTCAGACTATCTCCCTAAAATTGTAAGGCTCCAGCGTTTTTTTGGGAAATTTCAAAACGTCTATTATATTGAACTTCGCCAGGGACACGATTAGTAAATTGGCGAAGTTGCAAAATAATGTCACACTGGCGAATAAGCGCTAGATGCTTCACGCTTTAGTGAATTTTTGCCCCTTAGTTTCAGAACTGGATCTTAGACAGGTTGGTGTCCAAATACTTTAATTTATTAATTGATGAAAGTTCAGTTACAAGCCAAGGTTCAAAGATTTTCCATATGGTACTGTGGTGGTGATTTTAATCTTTAGGAAAATTTCTGTAAATGTCTCAGGCTAAATTTGGCCACACACATACTAATAAAAATCATACAAGGCCCCATACTCCCAAATGATATGCAAGTATTAGGATTGCTTTCTCAATCAGACATGTATGAAAATCTTAGCTGCTGATGCAACATATATGCCAATGTAGGGTATATCGGAAGATCGAAGCTTTTCCAGCTATTATTTATGTAACAATCCTTTAAAGTGGACCCGTCACCCAGACACAAAAATCTGTATAATAAAAGTCCTTTTCAAATTAAACATGACATCCAATTTCAAATTTTTATTAAACCATTCATAGCTGTTTTAAGCTCATTTAAAAATCTCAGCTGTCAATCAATTATTGTCTGCCACTCCTCTATGCCTTAGGCATAGAGGCGGGGCAGATAATTACTTTCACTTTCCATTCAGCACTTCCTAGATGTCACTGCTCCCCACACATTCCCCCAGTTCTCTTAACCGTTTAATTGTGTAGCCAGGACATGGGGATAGACATTGGGTCCCTCATTCTGGTGCACAAACAAGATTCTTAGATAATGCAAGGCTTGCCTTAATAACAGTGTCCACAAAATGGCTCCTGCCTGCTTGCTATAATTATGAATTACCAGACTGAAGAAAACAAGATTAAAATAATTTATATCGTGTAATTAATGTTCATTTTGCTTGACTAATGTGATAAAATATGATTTGAATATTTTTTTTTGGGTGACGGGTCCACTTTAAGGTTACTGTAATGTGATAAATAACACAAGGTGAGTGTACAAAACTCAATCATAGGACAAATCAGTATTTGTCTTCTAAAAATGAATTAACCTTGCTTGTTAAAAAGGATACATTCAGTATTTCAAAGTATTATATTGTACATCCTAAAAGCAAGACTATTCACTTGGGTAAAAGTAATATGAAAGTTAGTTCTATACTATACAATTTGCCAAGTCTTTAAAAAATGGTTAAATGCAAAAATATTTTTTTTTTTGCCCCTAATGTGGGTCAGTGATGCTACAGAAAACATAGTTGAACATGATGGACGGTTATCTTTTTTTAATCTCCAATTAACAGTCTATACACAGATAATCGGTGATAAGAGTTGTGTAGTGTATGGCCACCTTTTGTTAAAAACCATCATAAAGAGGTTGGTTAGTGATGGGACAAAGTGCCATCCACTTCACCTCCAATATGCTTCACTTATTTTCTGATGGATGAAAATATGGGAAGGCAGGAAGAAGAGTTACATACCCAGTGCCCCCAAACTGTTGTGCCTCTTCTGCCTACCCATAGTTCTAGCCCTGATGGGGTAGCACAGTGTAACTGGCTCCTAGAAAAAGTGATTTAAATGCCACTATATGAATAAAAAGTAATAATAATATAGCAATACATGAAAAGTTCATTGACTCAAAGTTGCTTTCCCACATAATTTGGCAGTTTGGGACTGGGATATTAAAAGGAGTCAGGGGCACTGATGCAAATCTTTCCTTTATTTGCACCTGTAACCACTTACCAAGTCAGCTCCTCCTGTGTTGTGTCAGTTCACATTTTAAAGGGATAACTGATTTTTTCTCTCTTTTTTTCTAAATAGCTACCAACTGCATTGAGGCATTTCACTGTCCCTTTAATCAGAAACCAATTTCAGTATATTTGACTGCTTTAAACAAAATATAAAATATTCATTATCATATATCATGCCGTGTTTATCATATACTTTAAAAACAGGCCTAGTATGGGGCATTGTCCCAACCACTCAATATTAGCTTTCAATTTGCATTTCACATGCAGTCCAATATCAACGAACTGCATAAAGAACTGCTGTTGTTACAGTGCTTTAAGCCACCTACACATACTTGGGAGTCTGCAGAGTTGCAGCTGATTCTCTGTTAGAGCTGTTAATATAAAATCCAGAAGATAAATGTGACCTCTATTTCAACATTTGGCAGCAAGAACAGTCCAAACAAAGCCTGTTGTATTTTCTCAAGCCATAGAAATCTCAATCTCTTACTTTATGATGGTGGATCAGCAGTTGAAAATGCCACATAAAAAAAAGTAAGTCTCATAAGTTTCAAAACTGTGGGGTGGACACCAGGAGGGCATATGCTCACTTGTCTTGAATACCCAAACTGTAGCAAATTTGATTGTCTTGCCAGTGCTTTTATCACTTATTATAAGTTGTGGAGGTGTGACTATATGTTATGCCTCAAGAAGAGTCTAAAACCAAAAAGTGTAGAAACCACCTTTAAGTCCTTGAACAAATAATCATAAATGAAGGCTACATGTATTTTACATTAGCAGCATTTAATGTGCGCTGTCAAAAGAGAACAGAACAAAACATTGAACAAGACAAATGATGCAGTACACAGATATAACACATACAAAGACATTTATAATACAGGCTTTTATAAAACAATATAATGGGCAGTAGCCTACAGCTTTACATACATTTTCAGAAGCAGCAAAACCAAGACTTATTTTTTTTTTTATAAAATTATATAAATTTACCCAAAAATAATTATGATTATTTGTAGCACCTCCTTTGTTCTTTTCCATTAATTAGACCAGCAGTCTGCTCTGTTTTATATTGGCAAAGTGATACAAAGAAGGCTACAGATAATGTAAGGCAAGATTTCAGCATGCTTAATACTCAAAAAGATGCATTTCAGTCTTTGTTGAAATATTGCTCTAGGAAATAACATATATATCCAACAATATACAATTTAAATAACCAGTACTAACACTGTAGTCTTACATTCTTCCCTAGGCTTGTTTTAATGATTGTGCTTAGACAACTCTTCAGATCAAAGGGCAACATACACCAGTGTGTGGAGAGAGATGATTCTAGACATCCTCTCTAATTGCTATTGACCATTAGCAATCACACTGGCAAATACAACCAGATATTGGTTAAATGGAGATTCGCAATAAGCACCACAATATGTAAACCAGGTGGCTGCATATGTTTACATGAGTGGTCAGGCTTAGTCTTGTTATACTTCATCTTTAAGGCTTTAAGTTATTGTCAATATCGAAAAGACAGCAGCAATTGATTTTTACTTCAAGTGTTATTGTCAATGTAACTAACTGGCTCAGTTATGGATGGAATCCAGATTTAAACGTTTATCAGGCTAAACAGCCTGTACCTAACTGAATGATAGTGATTCTCATGAAATTCTGTAACAAACCATTGTGGGAGTTCCTAGCTTTCACCCCCTTTCCTACAAATATATATTTCACTGGGATTATTGGCGCATGGATGGTAAATATTTTAATAGCATTACTATTTGAAACCTTTCCTTCTCCTTTAAGCAAAGCAAGGGTAGCTGCCATATTGTTTCCGCTCCACATAATAATGCAACAGTACAGCTTACATAAAGGCAGAGTTTGTTGCTGGAGGTTTATGATACACTGTAATCCTTTTAATTTGCAGACAGGTATTTCCATTTGAAACCCTGTCCCAATAGATGCCTATAAGTAATCAGTGAAGAATTACCAAGATCAAATTCATTATTAATATTCGGACAGTTATCCCCAGCTGCTTATAAACCACATTCAATCAATAAACAGCATTACTCATATTAAAAACATTTTTTTCTTCCAAAACAGAATCCTGTAGTGGCATAGGCAATCCATCAACTGATCCAAAACTGAAATTAAAAAAAAATATATATATACATAACAGCTTTAAAAATAGTACAGTAATAGTGCAAACAGTAGCACGTCTTTGGAGAACAAACAAGTGGCTTTAAGGCAGCTCTTCAAAGCTTCTGTTTCCCGGAGATGACCGCAATGGAGATGGGCTTTTTGGGTGAGCCATCTGTAAAACATATTTCAATATACTCTTTAAAAACTCAGTTGCAATTACATTTACAAATAATGTTAAAGCCATTTTAAAATATGAGATGCAACTTATGCTTAGCTATAGCCTCATTTTTTTCTTCTTTTCTCATTTATTTCTGCTATTTTTTATTTTACTATTTTATGTATGTATATTTTGATCTGTAGAAAATTTCTAATAAAATATAAGTACAAAAGCTATAGCCTCATTGGCTGCATTAAGCTGCCTACTGTGTGTGGCTCATAGGTATTTTGGTTTCATGGACAGAACAAATATAGCGTGACAAGGAGGGAAATTACCTTAAAGGGGTAGTTCACCTTTATGTTAACTTTTAGTATGTTATTGCAAAAACCACAAATAATAAAAAAAAATTGAAACCAACTGCAAATTGTCTTCGAATACATCATACTAAAAGTCAAGTCAAAGGCAAACCACCCCTTTAAAAGTTATGTAATTTAACTCTACACTGTCTAGTTTTGCCTCTTACTCTTGGATGTACACAGTTGCAGAGTTACAACTTTGTAAGGTAGGAGAGTGTCTAGATGGTTTCTAATTTTACTCTACTAATACTTCAAGCTACACTCCAACAGTGAGGAAATAAGGAAGTAATCTCATTTATTATTAGTGTGGAATCTGTTCTGAGCATTTGGCAAAGGATGAACTAGGACACGTGTCTGGAAAAAAAAAAAAATTTCTCTTTAGAGGCAAGTATAATTTGCTCAAAGACTATAGTCTTATATATATATTCACAGCCAGGGTTGCCATTAGAAATCACGGGGCCCCGCACAACAACATTTTTGGGGCCCCCTGCCACCCAAGCCACACCCCTGATCCCGCCCACTACATATCAAAGTTAAAAGACCACACAGATATCAGCGCTAAAAAGTAACACTCCCACACATACTGGTGGTCAGGGCTCCCTTATAAGTAGAAAAAAAAAAACATTGGCACCAGGGCCCCCCTTACAATTTAAAAAAAAACGGGACCATAAAAAAAATATATATATATGGTGCAGGGGCCTATAGAGTATTAAAATAAAACATTGGTGGCCAGGGGATTAGGAAAAAAAAACCCCACGTTGGTGTCAGTAGAATTGAACTTGTGGCTTCAGGACTTCAGTTAGAGCTGTTTTCGTGACTTCGGGTCTTCAGGACTTCAGTGTTGGCTTTTTTCGTGACTTGGGGTCCTTCCGCCGCTTCAGGACTGTTTGGCACTTCCGCATTCAGGACTTCAGTGTTGGCTTTTTTCGTGACTTGGGGTCCTTCCGCCGCTTCAGGACTGTTTGGCACTTCCGCATTCAGGCAGCACGGCATTGGCGCTTGCAAGGGGGGGCCCGGCTCTTCTAAAAGTGCAGCACTGCCGGGCCCCCCTTCAGCCCCGGACACTTGTCCCCCCTGTCCCCCCCTGATGGCGACCCTGTTCACAGCAGTCTTTCTTGCAGTGAAAACATGCAATCCTAATCCAATATCAATTAAACATTTTAATGGTAAAAAACATGACCCAGTCATGAAGAGAAAAGATGAAAATGCTGTTGTAGCATACCAATAGTACTATTATTCATAGAAATTTTGAAAGCAATGCACAACAAATACTAGTTTAAAAAGTGGTTACATCTACAAGTAATTTTAAAACCACAAAAAAAAAACTTTAATAATTGTATATTGGAAAGTTGCTTAGAATTATATTTTCTTTAATTATCCGAAAAAGTTTTTGGTTGGGAGACCCATGTAAAAAGGCTTTTTCACGCCAAATCACTTTTTATATCCAAATAGAAATGCTTAATGAGAATATACAGCAATGATTTTTGGGGAAAGAGTTTTATGACAACACAAATAAATTCTTAACAACTTGCCTGAAATTTTTGCCTAAGAGCCTTTGTCATTAATGGGTTCAGCCCGGTGCCATTCTCTTTGTTATGCCTGTTATACAGTGGTGTTCCTCCAGGGCTCCTGTAAGCAGATCACAAATTTTAGGTCTTTTTAGCTGTAATTTCAGACAAGATAAAATGGAAACCATTAAATAATTGCCAGAATTATGTTTAAAGGAACAGTTCAGGGTAAAAATAAAAACTGGATAAATAGATAGACTGTGCAAAATAAAAAATGTTTCTAATATAGTTAGTTAGTCAAAAATGTAATGTATAAAAACTGGAGTGAGTGGAACACAACATCCTGCTTTTCAGCTCTCTAAATCTGAGTAAGTCAGCTACTTGAGGGGGGGCCACATGGGACATAACTGTTCAGTGAGTTTGCAATTGAGCCTCAGCATTCAGCTCAGATTCAAAAGCAACAGTTATGTCCCATGTGGCCCTCCCTCAAGTCATTGATTGGTTACTGCCTGGTAACCAGGGTAACCAGTCAGTGTAAACAAAAGAGAGCTGAAAAGCAATAAGTAGTGTTCTGTTCTATTAGGTTAGACTTGCAGTCACTCCAGCTGTTATACATTAAATTTTTGCCTAACTAACTATATTGAAAACAAGTTTTATTTTGCACAGCCTATCTATTTACCCAGTTTTTACTTTTATACTGAACAATTCCTTTAAGATTGTCAGTATCTAATGAAACTCTTCTGGCCACCTTTAATGTTACTGTATCAGACACGTTTAGAAAAAAGCTTCCAAACATGCTGCTTAATAAATACAGAACATCCCTGGAAATGAGCATGTCATAGACATAAAAGCCCTTGCTGTTTACAGAAAATTATGAATATCTGCTGAATTACCTCACCATGTTGACCTTCTTAAGCCGTCTTCTTAAGTCTAATGGACTTGAATTTGAAGCTTCTCTGTAGATGTCAATAAAAGGCAAGTATTAATATGCAACAGAGTTTTTGTTGTGTGACACTTTCATTTCATTTGTGCTTACTTGAAAATGTTTGCTAGTCGACGAGGTGCCATCTTTGAAGCCATTTTCGGATTTAATCCCTGCAACTCAGACAGAGAAACAGGTCGAAGTCCTGTTTTCTGATCTAATCCATCCTTTAAGAAATAATAATACTATTAATTCCACTTCTTAATATATTTCTATCAGTTTGGCAAACACAATTAATTATGCTATAGGTCAGCAACAAAGTGTACAGTTGCTGCTGATTTACATTCTTACTTAAAGTGGACCCGTCACCTCAAAAAAAATATTCAAAATCATATATTAGTCAAGCAAAATGAACATTAATTACACTATATAAATGATTTTAATCTTGTTTTCTTCAGTCTGGCAATTCATAATTATAGCAAGCAAGCAGGAGCCATTTTGTGGACACTGTTATTAAGGCAAGCCTTGCATCATCTCAGAATCTTGTTTGTGCACCAGAATGGGGGACCCGATGTCTATCCCCATGTCCTGGCTACACAATTAAATGGTTAAGAGAACTGGGGGAATGTGTGGGGAGCAGTGGCATCTAGGAAGTGCTGAATGGAAAGTGAAAGTAATTATCTGCCCCACCTCTGTGTGGCAGACAATATTTGATTGACAGCTGAAATTTTTAAATGAGCCTAAAACAGCTATGAATGCTTTAATTAAAATTTGAAATTGGATTTCATGTTTAATTTGAAAAGGACTTTTATTATACAGATTTTGTGTCTGGGTGACGGGTCCACTTTAATATATGACCCAACATTCTGTGGATGTACAAATGTTGTGAATCTGTGGTAAAAAAAAACATTAGCAGGATTAAGGGAAAAAAGAGCTATATTTACAATTTGTAAATCTTTTGTTTTCTTTAATCTGACATTAAGAAGGTCTTTAAGGCTTATCTGAATAGGTCCATTTTGTTTCAAGGGGGCAGCCTGAAAATAAAAAAACAGAAATCAACAAATTCTAAAGTTAGACATAGATGTGGACTTAATGAAGATCATTGCAGAATGAGTGATTTCAACAATCCATAACAATCATTTTCTAGATTTGTACACTGGTCAAACCTTACAATAAAAAATGTACGTTAAAATACATTTAAAGCGAAAGAAAAGCAGTAAGCTCATATGAATCCTGTTGCCTCACTGATGCAGGGAGGGATGTTGGGAGTGCAAGCAATTTATAGGACATATGAAAGTAATGAAAGTAATGAAAATCTGTCTGCTGAGTAATTGTAACAGAACCACACATAAAAAAATCTATACAGTGTGCACATTTCCTAAGAATAATTATACAGGGATTTCTCACCTTGTTTATTTTGGCACTTTCAGTTTTTTCCCGAGCAAAAGAAGACTTTTTTAGTGGAAAGGATGTTGCAAGAACTGGGGGTGGTGGAGGAGGTAGAGGAGGGGCAGGAGGTGGTGGCAGGGGTGGTGGCAGAGGAGGATGTAAGGTTGGGGTACTTTGGTTGGCTGTCTCAGAATGGAGAGGTATGGCAGGAGTAATGGTTTTAGAATTGCCACATCTACAGCAGGTGTTATCTGTCAAGCCCGTATCATTGAATTTATTCTGAAAGAAAAACAGTGTTCATTCAAGTATAAAACTACAATAAAGCTACAGTACTAGAACAACATTTCACGGGAGATGTAAAGCTAGTTGCAGATAAAAAAAATCCCTGTGTAAAATGTATAGTCAAGGAATCGAATAAACCAATCAGATGAAAATTCATGTAGAACTGGCCAGACCAGGGATGACTGTGACATATTTGGCCAGCTTGAATATATTGCAATATATGGACAAACAATCCAATTTTTGGTAACTTAGTTACATAGTTAAAGTGGGTTGAAAAAAGAGAGTCCATCAAATTCAACCCCTCCAAATTAAAAACCCAGCATACACACACACCTCCACTCTTTCACACAAAAAATGCAGAAGCCACCATATGTAATAAAATTCACAATGTTTGCCCAGGAGCAGTAACACATAGCAATCAATAAGATGTTTGCTTTTAAACAGGTGACCAGTAAAGGCTACCTGCTGGCTACTGCTCCTGGATAGTGTTTTTTTATCACATAGCCCCCTAAAGATCTTAAAAGGGAATGACAGCCCAAAATGATTTTCTGGCCTAATAAAAGAAAACATATGTCTAAGCAAGTTTGCAACATACTTTCATTACAAATTCTCTATGGGTTTTAAGTTATTTGTACATGTATTGCTATTGAAAAACTGCGATAGTTTGTCCCTTTCTATTCTCTGCGCTGATGGCTCAGACTATTGATACAATGTAAGACAAGACAGCTGATTAACATAAATTTTTCTTGACAGACTGTCCACTTTCATAAAATTCTGACTGGGCTGGAATAGAACTGGATACTCACAGCAAATGAGGACTGCAACATGGAAAACTCTGCTTCAAGTTTCTGCAATCGCTGTCTAAGAGCTCGGAGTTCCCGATGGTAGACGAGTGGGGGGAATATTGTATTCTTTACCATCACAAGGTGCTGACGATAAAAATAAAACATGTCTCATATCACAAGAGCTACAAAACCAACAATGCTACTGAAATATAATCACATTATTATTGACATGAAATATGTGCACAACTGATGCACATGGCAAATTATACCATTGTTAAAAAGGATGTACATTATTTCCCACATTTTTACTTTTTTTAATGGATTACCAGAAGAAAAATAATCTATTGCAACATACAGTTTGTGCGTGATCTAGTGTATTACCAATATAAATGAATGAGTACCCTGATCACCAGCATTCAAGTTTGATTTAAACACATAGCAATCAATTGGCTGAAGGACTTTGATCAAAGGTTACTACATCTTAACCAGTGTATATAAAGAGAAAGTACAACTCCTTAAAGGGCAAGAAAAGTTAAACTAATGAAGTAGGGTAGAAATGTTGTACATTATGTTTTGGGCTTCTGTGCCAACCCCAGACAACCCCAGCCCTTTAGCAGTAAAGATCTGTGTCTCCAAAGATGCCACAGTAGCTCCCCATCTTCTTTTCTACTGATTCATTGATTCACATGCTCTGTGCCGCTGTTGGTTAGTGGGTTTAGGGACCAAAATATACAGTACACTTAAAATATAACTGTCACAGTATAGGGTTAATTAGTAATTAATATGGATAATTACTACATGGCAGCACAGAAACCAGTGCAACTAGCATCAGAATTTAATCATCAGCCCTGTAGCATTCACTTATATTACAGGCCAACCTCATTTTCTGCTTCATAATTTGTGACAATCCCTAATCTTAGTTTCTCAACAGCGGCTCAGAGCCCACTGAGCATGTGAGTGTCACAGACACTTTCCAAGACGGTGACCCCCTGTGACAAGTTTGAAATCCTGGATTATTGCTGCATTGATAAGATGAAACTTTAGGCTAGTGCAATAAGTTCAGTATATAAAACATGGCATTTTTAGTCCAATTGATTTTTAGGGTTTCCTTGCTCTTTAAACAACATGAATGGAATAAATAGGGCAGGACCCGCACCTATATTTTGGCTGTTGCTTTGATTAACAAAAATCTATGGTTTTTGTTATTTCTTGAGTTAAACAGGGCAAACTATTTAATCTTTCCAACATCCTGGTTCTTCAGAGTTGGCTCATCAACTTACCAGAACACAGAAAATGTAAAAATTAGGGCAATGGCTCACACAGTGATTAACTGCCCGAGGGAAATAACTGAAAAATTACTTTTCTTTAGCAAGTATGATATTTCCTGCATGTAAAACACTATACATGTATTAATCCAGCATAATCACGGTCATTTCCTGCAGTTTCACTGGATAGCTGCATGTTAAGGGTTTTACGTGCACCAATCACCATCGTGTAAAAGATCTTCCATGCATTGAAAAACATGGATTTCCCCTTATCTGTTAACTAAAATATACAGATTACTAGCTCAGCTAATTACAGGGAAATTAGTGTTCGTACCAATCCAGAAAAAAAAAAAAAAAAAAAAAAAGATATATATATATATATATATATATATATATATATACTTTTTTTTTTATTAAAAGAGTAGGCAGAACATAATTTCAGCATAACTTTTATTTGTTTTGCACATGTTGAAAACCTGTATATTCTCAGTCTGAGAATATATACTAACTGTGCATCAAGAGCATTTAGTGTGAAATATTTCTCTGCTTGTACTAGGAGATATCATTTTACAGTGGCTCTTTGCTAGGGTAGAAGACTGCTTATTCAATAACCTAAAATTATGCTAGGAAATATTGCAAATTAAAAAAGAATGTTGTTTATGCAGCATATGGAGTTTAAAGAATACAAGCATTAGCAAACCTTTTTTACTCTGCTGTGACTCCACCAGCACAAAGAAAGAAATGCCCTCACTAGAAAATTCCCTGCATTTTGCAGGCTGATGAAACTGCCAACCAGAAACAGATTTAGATGCCAGGAACCACTTGTTACGACTTGATCTGGAATCCTGCAAAGAATGCAGACAATTTAAACTATGGATTCTAAATTAAAGAGCATGTTTATGACAACAATATAACGGCACATCCAAAATACACATCAAAGATAATTTACAAATAGCTTTATAATGCATACATGGAGAGTATTCAGTCATCAAAACCTCCACTCATTTTAATACAGATAGGATAATGATAGTACAGACATGGTTGCTATGGGTTACTGACAAGTGTTTGTACTTGATTTTGCACATGATATTGACTTTAAATGTGAGTATGCAATATAAATGAGGTTGTGTAGGTTTGTGTACAAAAAGTTCTGTGCACAATTAATGAGCAAGTGGTCACAAACTGTACACAGCTAACAGTGCACATTGAACCTTGACATCTCAGACACAAATACAGAATGATGCTGAACGGATGACTATGGGGAATGTCTCAGGTGTGGCTTGAATTATACCAGCACCCACTCATATGCATATTTACTTATAATGTGTATTTAACCCATTGACTCATAGGGATTTGTTCTTGCTGCAGCACCTGTTGCAGTAAACATGCCTGATGGAACAGATCAAAGTGCAAAGAAGAAGAGCAACAGCAGTTAGGTCCCTGACAGTTGACACCATAGAATGTATGTTCTACAATAGGAAAGTGGCCAAGGGAAATAAATTGATAGTTATTATTACAAAAGGGATATTTTCACATAATGTTTATGTATGTTCAATAACATAATCAGAAACTTTTTATTTTCCTTCTAAAACGAACAGTTAAAAGAAAGAACACTTGCAGAAGGAGGTTTAGTTAGTTGATACTGAAGGACATAAAGGCCTAATAATGTCCTCTGAGTAATATAGAATGCTAGCTCAAACAGTTTCGTAACTCATGCAATATATATAGTTTAATAAAGCACACATGATCCTCAAACTTAAGAACAGAAATCAGATGTACTAATGTATGTTTCTGTGATGAAACTTCTTTCTATTTAACAAGGTAGCCGCTTACAACACTGCAGATGGAACCTTATGTTGTGGCAGTTGATATCTCTGTGGTATCTTGGTGGATTTCCAGCTTTTTCCCCAATAACAAAAAAAAAAAAAAAA
>CM044433.1:93034260-93063175 GCA_024363595.1 Xenopus borealis
AAAAAAAAAAAAAAAAAACCCACAAAGTACATTATTGTTAAATGATGAAATGCCATAACAAGGATTGAGATAAAAAAAGGATTAGCATCTGTTAATGCCACTGACCCTGACCAATAAAAGGTGATCCAATACTGGGATAAGGTTCAAGCTTTGGTGCTGCCCTTGTAATTTTATTGGGGTTTCGTTAAATAAAGGCTGCCGTACATAGGTCAATAATGTATGGCGTCCAATGGATTAGCTTGGATTCGCACTTGCCCAATCAACAAACCAACCATAGCTGTGTAGTCAGAGTCTAACGCAATATTGGGTATCTGGAGTCTGAGTTAAAGTCACCAAAAATATACAGACTCAAACTCCTAACATTGGACTGGGCACACAATACTCACTGAATAATGTAGTAAACTTTTGGGACATAGTTAATGCTTCCCTACCCAAGTTCCAGAGCTAGCCTTTGGCAAGGAAGCATGTTTTATGGCAGCAATCAGGAAAACATTTCTCTGCTGGCACAATTTAATGTAGTCATAGCAGACAAACAAATGCATAATCAGTTCTTTCCATATGTATTAAAGAGAATATCTAACTCTATCCTACATACAAAATTGACAAAAAGGTATTACCAAATACAAATAAAGTTTTTATTAGACATTTTAATCAACATATAGATCTTACAGTGTTTGGCTGGGTCTTGAACAATTAGATTTCTTCACTTGCCACTGTATCTTTCTGTGTTTTCCTGGTTTCCTTCTTGCTTGTATAAATTTTGCCATTATCTTGACAAAAAAATAATAAAAGAGTATAATTTTTAGCAGTTACAAAACAAAATTATCCTAGCGGTCTTACATTTTTAAGACGCTTAAGCAGTAGTTTTTATTTTCCACTGACAAAGCATGAACAATATATTGCTTATGTACAAAGCGAAGCTGTTGCTAGGTTTTGTACAATATTCTGCTCTTTGGCCACAAGCCAGCTCTTGTCACACTGAAGAGAGCATATATACACAAATATACATTTAAAGGAGAAGGAAAGCTATGAAGGCATTTTATTGCCAATAAATTAGCTGCAATAGAGCAAGCTAGAATGCTATATTTACGCTATAGAATGTTTTACCATACCGGAGTAAAAAGCTCTAGAAGCTCTATGTGTGTTTAGTACAGCAGCTGCAGTATTAGCTTGGTGTGACATCACTTCTTGCCTAAGTCTCTCCCTGCTCACTTATAGCTCTGGGCTTCAGATTATGGGGGGGGGGGGTATGCGGAATCTGAGCATGCTCATGCAGCAAGGAGGTTTAAGCTGAAGGCAGGAAGTCTTTGAGGGTTTACTGGTATATTTAGGTGGAACTTTCTGATAAGACTTACTTACTTCTCCTTTAAGTTACTATTGCGAAAAAGAGACAAAAAAAAACCAGCATGCAAAACCACAACTGATCTGCTCATAAAACATGCATCTTTCAGTTCCATTTTAAAAAGGTAAAAATATGCACAGGTTAGAGAAAAATTGGACAAGAATGTATATCTTGGTTTCATATGTAAGAACTTATATAAAGCTTTAGTTGAATGCCATCAGTCCAATAAAAAGATTGCTGCTGACTGCTGTATTTCATTCTGAAGCAAAGACAGCAAATATCATGCCTTCATATGCAGTCACAGTATATCCTACTACTGTCAAATGTTATCCTTCCACAGATTAGTTGATTTAAAGCTTTACATTCAACAGGGGTTTAAGATTTGACCATACATGATGGTTAATCAGCACAATATGACTTGCACACGCAGTTTTGTGTAGGCCTGTGAACAACACACAAATAGGAAGAAATGGCAGGCTGGATTTGTTGTAAAGACAAATCAACCATAATATGTTACACTTAAGCTTGGCTTCCAGCTATTGCTGGACTAAACTGTCCAAAAACTGTCAACACATAATTAAGGGTTAAAAGTGTGTTGGGAGGCCATCAACACCTGGGGACTCTACTTAAAAAAAAAAAATATTAAACTAAAATATGTAATTATGGGATCATACAAGACAGAAACTGTCTCCAATGATTAAGGACTATATTACTTGTGAAGCCCATGTATACCAGCTGCCAATGACAATCATGGCCTGATACAATCCTCAGCCTAATGGATTTTTTGATCAGTTACGTCAATATGTAAACGTGAACTGGTCAGATACTATACAACCAATAACTACCTATGTTTGGGCACCTTTACAACAACTGAATGAGAATATACAAATTTTCTACAGAAACAACCATTCCCTAGAACTGAGGTTGGGAAATCAGTGAATCTGACTCTCCATTCAATTTGTATTGCAGAAACAATATCCATTCCTCTCATAAGCTGGCTCAAGTGCTAGATCAAGCATGTCCATGATTTGTGGACATTTTTCTAATACTGACATTAGTTGATACATTTCTTATATTTGGCCTTGATTAGCAGATTTCCTGAGGTTCATTAAAAGAGTTGTGAAGAACAGCTGATTCTTCAAAACTTTTCAATGGTCTTTATTGTTTATTTCTTATAGCTTTTTAATTATTCACTCTTTTCTGTTGACTCTTTCCAGCAGCCAAAACAACTGCTCTGGGGTGGCTGCAATTATAATGTTATTGCAACTTTTTATAACTTATCTTTCTATTGATATTCCAGTCTCTCAGTTTGGAATTTCAGCAGTATATGTTGCAAGTATTCAAACTGAAGAGCTGCTGAACAAAAAGCTAAGCAATCCCAAAGGTGCAGAAAATGAAAAGTGAAGGCTGCTTGCAAATGGTCTCAGAATATCAAGTTAATTTTAAGGTTAACCTTAATGGCAACTGTTGTAATTGATACAATAGTTGCTAATAATCTACAGAAGCTGCTGAGAAATATATCAACTAATGTAGCAAACTGTAATAGTTGAAAATATGTTTCTGCTTTATTACAGGTCAACCAGTGAAACACCAGTGAAACTTAAATTCTGGAAAAACTGTCAAAAATACAACATGGAAAGCAAGTCTTTCGAAAAGTCTTTCTGATGATCAATCTGAAAACAACTGAATTAAGATAAAGTATTTGGAAGGTGAACAAACCCTATAAAGTATATATAAAAATAAAATGCAAAAAAATTATAGAGTGAAATGCTAGCCACATGACAGGGCCGGAACTAGGGGTAGGTAGAGTAGGCAGCTGCCTAGGGCGCAGTCATTTCTTTAAGTTTTAAATTCACCCCTGTCTCTACTTCAGTCCCCACCTCCCTCTTACTTGCCCTTTGCCTGGCACAGATCTTGGGCAATATTTTTGCTCCTGCTCTGGCACAGGCTGGTGGCACAGGTACAGACTGAGGGGGCAATGGTTGGTGGCAGAGGTACAGACTTGGGGGGCAATGGCTGGTACAGACTTGTGGCACAGATACAGACTGAGGGGGCAATGCTGGTGGCACAGTTACAGACTTGGGGGGCAATGGTTGGTGGCAGAGGTACAGACTTGGGGGGCAATGGCTGGTGGCACAGGTACAGACTTGGGGGGGCATGGCTGATGGCACAGGTACAGACTTGGGGGGTAATGCTGGTGGCACAGATACAGACTTATGGGACAATGCTGGCAGCACAGGTACAGATTTGGGGCAATATTTTGGCTTGCCGGCACAGGTACAGATTGGGAGCAATATTTTGGGTGCTGCTGGCACAGGTACAGATTGGGGACAATATTTTGTCTGAAGGCAGACAAATGTACAGATTGGCAGACAATATTTTGGCTGCAGACTGACACAGGTATAGATTGGGAGCAATATTTTGGGTGCTGTTGGCTGGCACATGTACAGTTTGATTCATTAATGTGTTATAAGGTTTATTTAAGAAAAAGTGAATAGGTGGGAAATGGTCATACAGAACGTGGGTGGGGGGTGCTGATTGAACCCCTTGCCTAGGGTGCCAAACTACCTTGGCCCGGCCCTGCCACACGGCTACTATTTGTATCAGCCCTGAGTGTGTGCTTTGTGGCTATTAGCTCAAAGTTAATATGAAGTGTGCTTACTGTATGTGTTGTATCAGACAGCCAACACTCTCCCATTGTGATTACAGATTTCCTCAATTTACAGATTCTGCCTGTCAATAACTTCACTAACCTTACCAGTTTGAAAATGTTTTAGTTCCTTGGTGCTCAGGTGATGGATTCCTATGAGATTACATAAGAGGATCAATAGAAGGGAACGGTAGGTGCTGCCATGTCACCTCCTGGCCTGATGATGCATACAGACAACTGCCGTCAAAGAAGCCATCAACTGAACAGATTTTCTGTCCTGACACAAACAATGATTTGATGGGAATCACAGGACAAATGGATGAAATGTCTACCTGAGGGCCCCAAAGCAGCAGTGGTGGTCATCAACTAAGGTTTTAAAGTAGGGATTTGTTTTTTTTCAGCAGAATTCGGATTCAGACAAATCCTTGTGTCTGGCCGAACTCAATTGGAATTCTAATTTGCATATTTAAATTAGGGACGGGGAGGGAAATCACATGACTTTTCATCATAAAACAAAGTCAAAAAATTGTTCACACCTTTTCTTTTCCCACCCCTATTCAGTTCTGAATTTGGCTGAATACTTTGTGAAAAAATCGGCCAAATACAGAACCGAATCCTAAATAGTGGATTTGGTGCATCCCTTGTTTACAGCAACTAAAAGACCAAAAAATATTTTTTTTTTCCTCCTTATTTGGCTCAAGAAACTACAAGGGACATAAATACACTCTATTGTAAGTCACAGTTCAGTATTAAGAGCTTATTCCTACCTAATGACTCAAGCTTTAACGTAGATGTTTCTATGTGCTAATATCTGTTTACGTTTCAAACTTGACCCCAAAACAACACTTTCAATAGTATTTATTGTAATGTAATTGTACAGAAGTAGCTAGCACATTTAAAAAAAAAAAAAAAGTACAATAATTTTACAATACAATACATGTGTATGGCTCTGTACATTTAGCCTATGACTATGCACGAAACATGCAAAGCTGTGGACACAATCAATCATTTTTACTCTGCTTCAATAACCTGGTAGAAGATTGCTTTTATTTGAGTGTCTGCTCCATTGAATTTTTTCAGTTTGCCGGCTCAACGTGATGAGGGCTCAGGGCGGTGCACTTCCCTTATGTGGGGAGTAACAATTATACCTTATTGGAGACCCTTAGTCAAGTTTTATAATTTTACAATACACTGCAATAACAGTTGTAAAGCTATGCAAGTAATTGTATAGTAATGTAATTTTACTGTAATAGATTTATTTGTAAATGTACTACTGTATATTGTTTACATTCTCTGCCCTCTTGCTTTGGACTCCTGGAACAACATAACAGAAGCTATATTTACTCCTATGAGAACGGACTACTGCATTGTTTCACGAGTAAGAACCAGAAAGGGGTCAAATAAACACGGGTTTTAAGTGCAGTTGATTTGCAAATAACCACAGAAAATATTTAACTGCATGTCTCATATACAAAATAGTTATTGGTTGAACACCCTATCCTATTTACATCAAAACGAGACGATAAAATAGCTCCCCTTCAAGGAGGATTATTGCTATTAAATGTTCAGTTAAAATGATTAGCAATCAATGGCATTCAGCCTGCTTGTGGATATGCAAAATCTTGTGAATAAGACAACTACCGTTAAAGTAATTTGAAGCGAAACTATTGCTTAATCAGGGGATGGTGGGATGACATTAGCTGTAGTTCTGTGACATTCTGATCGCTAAGAAAAGCATTCTTTGGAATCTTTAAATGGGTACTTACCGTACATCTGGTGGCAAGCCGCTCCCATTCATCTATTAGTCGGGCCACCAAAAGACAACACTACCAAATTCAAAAACCCGCCTAGCCAATCAGATTCCGTAATTCGGAGTACCGTCCCGCCTTACTTCCGCCACATAGATCTGGGATTGGTTAACGAGAAAGAACACGAACCAATGAGAAACCACACTACTACCGAATGGCTGCGTTCGGAATTATTAACCAATCAACGCTTCACATTTAGCACATTCCAGTCTGTGATGTGATAAAAGACATTTAAAGCGCAAAGGACGCTTTAAACACCAATAACAGGGCAGAGGTGGGAATCTGAGCTACCAACCACGCCGAACGGCTTCGCTTTAGACCAATTGTGGAGACGCTCTCATGAGACGGTTTCGGGCAATGGCACGAAGGCTTTTTCGACGCAAGTCTTCTCATAGGCTTAATGCGAGTGACAGCTGTCCAATCAGCTACGTTGATTTTTTTTCTACACCATATTCGCTTTTCCCACAATCTGGGCTCCTCCCCTTCGCCCTCCCCCGCTAGTATTCCCGGGTCCGCCTGAGGAATGTAAACTATTCAACATGGAGACAGCAGTCAATAAGCTGGAGGCTCTGGTAAGACGGCGGTGATCAGGGTGTGTACGCAGGCCCCAGCTAAACTCGGAGCCCACGGGCCGCTTGCTTGTCGATGTGCTCTTTCTTTCGCTCAGTCCATGGGAGGAGCTGGGGGTGGAGGTCGCGAAGACAAATTTGATGGGGCGGAAATTGTAAAACATAGATGTCAGTGTGTGGGGCGTGTGGAGAAATGTCTTTGCGTAACGGGGGAAGCGCTGCCTACGAGGCCCCAGCGTGGTAGCGCAGTTGCTTCATTGCGGGAATGATGGCCGCCCGAGCTGTTCATTGAGGGGCTAAACTCTCTGCCGGAGGGGCATTTATCCTGGTGAAATGGCGGGAGCCGAGGGCCGCCTCCCACTCTATCTTCTCGCCATTCTCACCTTAATTCGCATCGCTGCTCAGCTGTTCGTATCTGTTCCCGGGTGTGGCTTCTCGTATAGCTGCACAAAGTTGTAGCTTGTCCATGTCAAATGGCTGGAGAAATGCTCTCTTCCCCGCTACCCCCCCATCTGCCGCCTGCACTGCCATATCTTATTTTGTTAATCTTGCGCCGTCCTCTTACACCCACTGAGATGTTTTACCATCACCCTGTTTGTGGTGTATGGGGTCAATTGAATCGCAACGTGACTGTGCCACGTTAATTCCACTCACAGACAAGGCTGCTATCACAAAACACATGTGGCATTAGTGGCCTCTCTATGAATAGGTCAATGATGGAGCCCTTTGCTCTGAGAGAATAAATCACTTTTAAGGAGGAGTCAACCCTAATATTAAACAATTCTACCCCATCCCAACCTAGAACCTCCTTACCCCTCAGTGTTACCCTGGGCAAATGCTCCTAAAGTTTTACTTACCACTCTGTACAGATTAGGCCATCGGAGTTCACGGATGTCATCTTCTTGTCTTCGGAATGAGACAGGCAAAACTTTGCATGCACAGTTGGAGAAATTATCTGAATCTTGACAACTGTGCATGCGCCGAAATTTGTGAAAATTGACGAAGCGCCCGTCTCTGAGCAGCAAAGCAGCTGAAGATGGCGCCTGTGAACTTAGATGGACGAATCTGCACCGAGGGGTAAGTAAAACGTAATGGAGGGGCATTTGCCTGGGGTAACACTTAGGGTGGGGATGGGGGTAGGGTTTTTTTTTTTATTGTTGGGGTTGAATTCTCCTTTAAGGGGACCCATGTTGCTTAAAGGAGAAATATTAAAATTGATTATAGGTTTCATCTTGCTGAATTAAGAAACTTTTTAAAATTATCAATTAAAAAATGTTGTACCATTTGTACCAATGTTGTACATTTAAGAAATATTACTTTTCACTCATGCCCTCTCAGCATCCTGTAGCTCTTCTTTTGGTCTTCATGCAGTAGATAGTCAGTTTTTGATTGACAGGTCTAATAGATCCTTTGGTGGCATTAACCCTTAACCTAGGTGCTCACAAGGCTAGAAGGGAAGATTTGGGGAGATTCGTCGCCTGGTGACAAATCTCCCCAAACCGTTCCCCCTGCCTTCCAGCTGCTTAATGAATAATCGCCCGTGCAGATGGTGCTGCGCTTTCCCGAAATCACTTAAGGAAGCGGTTCGGGGAGATTAGTCGCAAAAAGAAGAGGCGATTAGTCGGCCGGCGACAAATCTCCCCTAATCTTCCCGTCTGGCCTAACCCTAAAAAAAAGGTGTAGGAAAAACCCCCCCGAAACTACAGGGTTTCCTTCCCCTTTAAATACAACCAGCTCTGATGAAATCCTGTTTCACTGCTTGCAGGGTGTTTGCCAGAGTTCTTTTTTTTTTTTTTTTTTTTTTTTTTTTTTTTTTTTTTTTTTTTTTTTTTAAGCTTTTGTTTGTGTTGGATGGTTGGGTTGGTTGTTATTTTGCTAAAAAAAAGGGAGCCCCCCTAAAAGCTGTATTAGACCTATCTGTCAATCAAAATCGGACCTGGACCTCCGCATGAAGAGAGCATGAAGAGTGACAGGCTGTGGAAAGTGAGATACTGAAGACTAACCTGATTATTTCTTAAACCGTACATCATTTTTAAATTGATTGTATTTAGAAAGTGTCTTATTTCAGTGAGATGGGGTCTACATTAAATAAAAATTTTAGAGAGAGATCCCCATATCAGTTATAGGCCCAATAGAGCTGCCTATCCCACAAATATATTGCTTATGATTTGTGTGCATTACCACTCAGTACATGTGGCACACTATTCTAAACTGAGCACTGAAAATAAGCAAAAGTTCTGACCAGTAGCAGTGCACTAGTAATTTAAACTCTTCACCATAGGTGGCAATTACTAGTGCACTGCTACTATGGTGAAGAGTTTCAAGCAGCATAACCTGCAAAGAAGAAATGTCCTACACCTTAAAGGGGTTGTTCACCTTTGAGAACTTTTGGTATGACCGAGAGTGATATTCTGACACCATTGCTTTTCATTTATTGTGTGTGGTTTGAGTTATTTTTATTCAGCAATCTGGTAAATAGGGTCCAAATTACCCTAGCAACCATGCATTCATTTAAATAAGAAACTGGCATATGAATAGGAGAGGGCCTGAATAGAAGGATCGGTAATAAAAAGTAACAATATTTTGTGTAGCCTTACAGAGCATTCGTTTTTTATAAGGGAGTCGGTGATGCCAATTTGAAAGCTGCAAAAAGTCAGAAGAAAAACACAAATAACTATTAAAAATAATGAAACCCAGTTCAAAAGTTGCTTAGAACTGGTCTTTCTATAACATAATAAAAGTTACCTTAAAGGTGATCCACCCCTTTAAAACTGATATCATGAAGTAGACTTGATAACATTAACTAAGGGTAGAACTACACAGAGGATTTCCGGCAGATCCGACGCTCTGCGACAAAACATGCGTCCAGTCAGATGCAATGAAACAAGGTAAGTAATGGTTATGTTGGATGGTGTCGCATCGTACATCCGACACGACTGTCAGATGCAGACGCAGCTTTTACCGTTTGCATCAGACAGTTGTCGGATCAGCCGGAAACACCCAGAAATCGTTTGTAGTTCTACTGTAAATGTACCAATGACTCCATGTTGCCCCCTAGCGGACAAACCGTGTACAACCAGGCTAATTAGGGCCTGTTGGAGTCCATTAGCATTAGACGTTCTTTTAGATTTGCTTTTGTATAAGAGAGGTGGCATTGGAGCCCACAACCATCCCCTATAATTGTAAGTAATATTTATCTGAATATTTAAAATTGTCATGAGGTATACAGCAGGGGTCCCAACTTTTTTTGGTCCGGGACCAGTACAGCGGCAAATTTTTTTTTTGCTGGGGGTTGGTTGCCGGTGTCCCAATTTGGGTGCGCCAGATTAATTTCGGCGGTCCAGTTCAGGACTCTCTGCCATCCTGGTTCTGGGCAGCGGACTGGCGGTCTGGGGCCCCTGGTATACAGCATAGCAAACTAATTAACAAAGAAATCTCCTCGGTGTAAGGACCAGATTTAGCTAAAATTAGCTTAGAAGCCTCTGTCTCCATACAGGCTTGTAATGTCTAGTCAATATTGCAGAAGCATTCATTTCATGGACTTCACTTTAGACACAAAACCCCCCTTATCTGTAATGTAGGAAAGTTCTTTACCACAGAACGCCCAGTGTTAAGTAACCAGCAAAATCAGCCTGCTGCTTAGAACTACAGTCAGACTTCTACCACTAGGGGAATTTAGGCAGAAGAGTTACTGGCCATCATTGCTCCCTAGGCACCTACCTTTCTGCCTACCACAAGTCTGACCCTGTTGCTGCTGCTTGAAGCTAATTTGCACCAGTAAGTTTGCTGAAAGTAACCAATCTAATATTTGCTTGCATTTTCTAACTTGTGGTGTCCATACACCGGCGGATAAAAGCTGCCGACAGACGAGTCGATCGATATATGGCCGAATGTCGGCCAGGTGTCGATCAGACAGGATTAAAAATCCCGTCGGATCTCAGCCACATCTGTGCATTGATGCGGTCCCGCGATCCGATGATCGGGATGATCGGATCAGCCCCATATCGCCCAGAGCCAGATTCCATCACCATAGAGCCGATGCTGTACTGTTTTGTAGCAAAGGACTCTATGCTGAGAGGGAAAGTAAAATCACAAGACTCACACTTGAATGGATTGTAAACCAGGTGCTTGTAGTAGTTTCCATAAACCAATTCCAACACCAGTTTCTAGAAATTGTGTGAGACCTTGGTAATCCAATCAAAGTAACTACAAAGCATTCACTACCTCTCGGAGTTTCAGATGTCTCCTCTCCAAAGAGTTACAATGTGCCATTGTGATTGGATTAGTGGAAGAGTTTATATGCAGAGGATTTCCCATACCAGTCGGTTGAACTGAAGAAGTTGCTTGGATAAGCAGAGAAACTTCTTCAATAGCATTACCTATACTAGATATTCAGCCTTCTTTCCGTGCAACTCCCTGTTATCGGCAGAAGTGAACAAGGCTCATTTTGCTCTGGGCTATTGGTGTTTACTCAGCATGTGCAAAAGGTAATCCGTACATTGTGGCCCTGCCTTGTGATGGCATTGACAAGGGATGAAGGAACTAGATAATTTAGGAGGCATGGATCTTCATATTCACAAGGGGTTTTGTACACCAGCCTGGTATGGTGGCTCAGTGCACAAGGTACAGCATTTAAATGTCATATTTTACTGGTTGATCATGAAGTGAAGGAAGAGCCATGCTCTGATCTAGCCACTCCAATCTATAAAAGACAGGCTTTTTAACATGTTAGGTTGTTTATAATAAATGTAACTAGTTTAATCATATTGCAAATCAATCTTATGAGCCTGTCCAGTGCCCTTTTTATGTTGTACTACTAGTGGTCACACACAAAAAAGCAGTGCAATGTTAAAAGGGCATTGGCCAGGGCCACTGACCACATTGTTACTGGATATAGTAATACGTTTAATTTTTTCTTTCCAGCTAGTCTCTCTCATTTGGTGGGCTAGGCTCTGCAGTCCTGCTTTGCTTACTGTCGCCTGGATTTGGGAGCTTGTTCTGCTCATGTGTGCTCTGACTTTATTGCACTACTGTACTATACAGCTAGCAGTGCAATAGTATTGTCAAAGCATCTGCAAGCAGAAAATCCTCACATAACAAGCAAATACCAGAGGAGTTGTCTGTAAACACAATGGACTCTAAAATAATGTGTGTCTTCGGTCAGAAAATAAAACTGAATTTCTTTTGTTTACCTTGTTTTTTGATTTCGTGTATATTGCCTGCTATGATTTTGCCATGTGGGAAAAGGCCACAAAATTGCCGCTTCCTGCCTCCATAGGTAAATGCAGGGCCAACCTTTCTGCATCCAACAGCATTAAAGTGCAATTTAATAAAAAAAAATATTTTTCACCTGCTATGTCTTTAGCACATGATTTGACGCAGCAACAGCTGACAGGTAATTATTAAAGAAGAAGCAAAGCTACTGAAGCAGTTTATTGCCAATCAATTAGTCACAATAGTGCAAGCTACAACACTATTTATTCTGCAGTATACTTTACCATACCTGAGTAAACCGCACTAGAAGCCGTTTGTTTACGATAGCAGCTGCCATATTAATTTCGTGTGATCACTTTCTGACTGAGTCTATCCCTGCTCACTTATAGCTCTGGGCTCAGATTACTGCAGGGACAGAGGGAGAGATAAACAAACTGAGCATCCTCAAGTCCTAGCCCAGGAGGTTTATGCTAAAATTGGAAGTCTGATACAGAAGCCCATGTGTACACAATAGAAGGAAAGAAATGTGGTGTTTCTTTTGACAGACAGCTTAGAGCAGCATTACTTTGAGGGTGTACTGGTGTATTAATATAGACCTTTCCGATTAAAGGTTACTTCATTTCAGCCTTTCCTTCTCCTTTAAAGGGCAGCAGCACACAAGGAGACTTGTTGTCCTTGAGAAATTTGATTATATGTGGGTGACATCTGCAGAAAATTAATTCCCATGTAGCTTCATAAGTGTTTTACATGCATAGGCTCTAATGGAATATTCAGGATATTTGTTGCCCATGGTTAGCCAATCTCCTTGTGCCATTTATCTTATTAATTTTCTCGCTACTCGTATTGCTGCTTGATGCATGTAAAATTTTCTACATGCAACAACTGTAATGGATCCAGATGGCAAGGCAGTGTCCCTTTGTGGTAACTTGTCACACATACAATTGCCCTAAAAAACTTTGGGAATGAGCAGGGGTTGATTTTGGGAGTATATCAACACACCCATAAATGCAGTGGGCTAAAAACCAACTACTCAGCCTAATGAGGGATGACTTTTACAACTGGGATCAAGTTAGTATTTGGTAGACAGAAGTCCCAGAGCTCTGTATATATGATATTTGTATTTTCTACCTGTGCCTGCATAGGTTTCCTCTTTGTTCTGCAGGTTCCTTCCATACACCATAATCCTACAGGTTAACCAATTAAAATGTAATTGACCATAGTGTGGATGGTAGCTTGTAAGCTCCATTGGAGAAGAGTTTAATATAAATAATCTCTGCAGTGCACATTATAATATACCACGGCTTTATTGATAGAATGCTAATTATTTATTATCCTATCTAGATTGTGAGCAGGACCCTTTCTTTCAACTTATTTATTTTACATTTTTTAAAGGGCACCTATGGGCCGAAAAAATTTCCCCAAACCGAAGGTGTGGGCTGATGGCTGCATTCCGGTTTGGGGTTCTAGTAGTTTTAAAACAAAAAAATTGCCCCCTGCAGGCGCTGGCTTACTCGCACCGGGAGGGAGCTCCTGGTGCGAGCTTCCATGATAGTACATGCGTATGCACATGTGACGTCATGCACATAAGCCGAATCAAAAGCCGCCACAATTTCGGGCAGCTTTTCATACTGCGCATGCGCTTCCTAAAACATGGCGGCTCGCACCGTTGTCAATAAATAATAAATGACTTCAGCCAACCACTAACCATGAGTGAAAGAAAAGGTTCACAAGTTCTGCTAGGGTATGTAAACTTATGAGCACAACTGTATTTATCTGACTTTCCATTGTCTTTCCTGCAAGTGTGTTGCTAAACTTTCAGCACCTGGCTGACATCACAAAGTTGGTTGTGTGACTTTTTAGTATTCCTTGACATGAAAAAAAATTAAAGGGCAAGTAATCCTTTGGTCACACTACTGCTTACCAATTATAAGGGCTAGGCCAGATGGGGAGATTCGGGGGCATTTTGTCTCCTGGCGACTTCTCGCCGCGACTTGTAGCCCCCGAACCTCCCCGAATAGCCAAGTAAGCAAGCGCACCGGCGTTGCTTGAAAACGCCGGCGTGTATCCACACGGAGCGACGCGCTTTTTGAAATCGCTCCAAATTGCCAGGCAATTTGGAGCAATTTCAAAAAGCGCGCTGCTCAGTGTGGATACGCGCCGGCGTTTTCAAGCAACGCCGGTGCGCTTGCTTACTTGGCTATTCGGGGAGGTTCGGGGGCTACAAGTCGCGGCGAGAAGTCGCCAGGCGACAAAATGCCCCCGAATCTCCCCGTCTGGCCTTAGCCTAACAGTCCAAGCTGGGAACCAACTAACCCAACCTAGTTGTGCTAGTCTTCATCTCTGGAGGGGGGTGGTTGCAGGGTGTTAAAATTGTACAAACATACTAATTGTTTGTGTATTTAATTCAAGGTGTCACTGATTGAACAATAAAGCTTTTGCTAAATATTGACAATTCAGTTTCAAAAAGCTGAATCAGACTTGGATTATATTGAACAAAAGCTGAAGTCTGAGATCAGGAAAAGTCTTCCGGAAGATGCATCTGTACAGGTAGTCCATTCCTAGTACAGCAATATACAGTCATCTACAGAACTTTATATATGGATGAAATGAGAGAAAAAAAGTCAGTTGGTGAAGGCTACATTTGAAATTAATTGAAACATGTTCCTTAACGTATCTGGTTGCTAGGGTCCAAATTACCCTAGAAACCATGCATTGATTTGAATGAGAATATGGAATATTAATAGGGGACAGTCGGAACAGAAAGATTAGTAATAAATAGTAGCGATAACAATAAATGTGAAGCTTTATAGAGGATTTGTTTTTAGAGGGGGTCAGTGACTCCCTTTTGAAAACTAGAAAGAGTCTGGAGAAGAAGGCACATAATTCATAAACTATAAAAAATAAATGATGAAGACCAGTTAAAAAGTTGCTTGGCCATTCTATAACATACTAAAAGTTAACTTGAAGGTGAACCACCCCTTTAACCCTTTAATTGCCACATATCGTACAATCAACAATCTGTGGATAAACAGTGCCACATATTGTAGATTCTACGATCTGCAGCACTTCTGGGTTGGGAAGCAGCGTTGTGACTTTTAAGGGCCCTTGCACACAAGCGTTTTTGACCTGCGTTGCGTTTGGCTGCGTTCAGCCACAGGTCTTGACGCACCTCATTCTTTTCAATGAGGTTGTACCCACGAGACACGTGTAAGCGCCGAACGCAGATTCAGATGCAAATTCTCCCCAAATTCTCCCCAGGTGAATAAATTCACCCATCACTATGTATAATGTTTTGCCATACATGCGTAAAAAGCTCTAGAAGCTCTCTGTTTAAGATAGCAGTTGCAGTATTAGCTTGGTGTGACATCACTTATAGCTGTGGGCTCAGATTACATCAGAGAAGGGAGGCGAGAAGAGCAGCAAACCGCATGCTCACGCCCGGGGCAAGGAGATTTAAGATGAAGGCAGGAAGTCTGATACAGAAGCCCATGTGTACACTATAGAAGGAAAGAAATGCAGTGTTTCTTTTGACAGAGGACTCAGAGCAGCACTTCATTAAGAGTTTACTTGCTATGGCAATTTACAGCAGCCCCAGCATTTGCCAGAACACACAAATTGCCAGTCTGGGCCTGTATCAAATAATGTAGCAAACTGTAACCGTTCAGAATCTGCACCTGGATTACTGAGCTGCCAGACTCAAACACCAGAGACAGGAACATTAAACTCTAAAAAAAAAAACATTACCCATGTTGGAAAAAGGGTAAAAAAAAACAAAACAAAAGATGGAACCCAGTTGAAAAAAAAGTCTATTTCTAATGAACAATTTGAAAATAACTAAACTGAAAAAAGTGTTTGAAAAGAAACAATGTAGCATTTCTGCTAATCACCCTCATTATTTATTCAATGATAGCACCAGATTTTAAGTAGAACTAAACCCCAAATCCGAATATATTGTACATACTGGTCTTATTCAACCAGCCTAAAGTTTCAGGTTCTCAATAGCAGCAATGATCAAACATTGTCACAGGAGGTCACTATCTTGGAAAGTGTCTGTGACACTCACATGCTCAGTGGGCTCTGAGCAGCTGTTGAGAAGCTAAGCTTAGGGGTTCTTGCAAATTTATAAGCAGACACATAGGTTTGTCTGTAAAATACGCTGATGCTACAAGACTGATTATTAAATACTGATGCACTGGTTTCTGAGCTGATCAGTCTTATAGAAATCCAATAAGCATTTGATTGTCACCTATGTGCAACATAAACTGTTCCTATACTCCTGCGCCATGCTTTTAGCAAATACAAAGTGATACCATTGCAATCTGCTGGTTTTTTTGGGGTCCAATCCCCGATACCCTGACCGGCCAACTAAACAGAAGGTGGCAAGCAATGGACGCGAACATAAATGAGAATTGCTGATTGGCTGCAAGAGTTGACGTTTCCCTGCAGCTCCCAGCGCAGTGACGTAATGACATCGCCTCCCTCCCTGTCTTCAGTGCGGCGTCGCTGGTTTCTGAGTAACAAGCCCCGGTTAAAGATGGCGGCTGCTGTTTCCAGTCTTATAAATGACTGCTCCTAAAAACCTCCTCATTTTCTTTCAATACAGCCATAAGTTATCGTGAATGTTCTGCCGCCATCTGTCCACTAGTCTTTGTGTCCTGCTGTCCACCTTGTCACCCTTTACTCTCCCGGCTGCTGCATGTCTGCAGCTGAAAGGGGGCGTTTTACTGATCATTTTCTGACTTGTTTGTGCAGCACCGTCAGGTACCTGACCTACTTCAGGTCCAGGAAGAAATCCCTGCACTACTGCAAGATCAAAGAGCCCAAGCTGGAGGAGATGGATGAGCAGAGCGTGGAGGTGAGAGAGGAAGTGCGAGCCAAATGATCACATATGAAGGGTTACCAATACCACATTAACGTTTCATTCTAGTCACCTATATACTGAACGTGCTCAGTGGCTGATGAACGTGTTCGTGTGTATTTTATAGTTGTCCTTCTTCCAAAAGATCTCTGTTAATCACATGTGATATTTGTGAATGGGATTTTTGTACACTGGCTTTAGGGATCATCCATTTTTGTGATGCTCTGGTCAATTAATAGATGAATTCCACAATATGCACTGAGGGATACTGGAATTAGAAGGTGAGGTGAGGAAAAGACCCTTCATAAAAACAAGCAGACACATGCAACATATTAAATCTAAATGTAAAATTTATATCGCTTGTTCAGAATTCCTCAAAGCGTGTTTCCCTACATTTTATCTAATATCATTTAAAGTACCAAATCCAGTGTATCCTGCAATAATTACATATAATGTATTTCATCATCAAGGGCCCTAAATTGATAAAAGAAAACAGAGCAGGCAACCTGAAATTCTGAGTGCTTGTTTAAAAATCCTTCTTCTTCTCCTAGTATTCAGCATGGCACATATGCTTGTTATACTTCTTCCAGTTCAGCATGTAAAGTCCTGGCCCAAATGCACTCCCCCCCCCCCCCCCCCCCCTTTTGTTTTTTGAAACTTGCACATTATGTGCATGGTGCTAGATTTGCTTATATATTTCCTAGTCATCCGCACCAGGGCGAGTTGGACAGGACTGTTCTTCAGTGTCATGTATTGATTTACATTTGTTTTGAGTTGTGCTTTGCCTGCAAACTTTGTCCAATTATAGTTACAAAACACATCTCTAAACAAAAACAGTTGATTGCAATAATGATTACAACAGGGGTGTCCAAACTTTTGGCTTCGAGGGCCACATTGGAAGAAGAAAAATTGTCTGGGGGCCACACATAAAATATACAAACACTTTTGATTTGTAAAAATAAAGAACATGTACACACACACACAGTTGGATAACCAGATGGAGATATAGACTGGAATATGGGACACCTGGATATCAAGTAGCCTTATTGTATTATTATTACTAACTGGGCAACTGGCAACGTTTCAAGCTTGGCCGCATTCATATCCATCCTGGGCCGCATTTGGCCCTCAGGACGCAGTTTGGACACCCCTGGATTACACAATATATTACACAACATTCTGAACACATTAACAAAATCCCTATTTGTTTTCTCAGACCCCCAAACGTTCTTCTGTTTCCACCTTTATTTAAGTTGACCATACACAGTCTAATATTGACTGCTGAGTTGGCTATGCCTGACTTGTATGTGCATATTTTTAGGGCCAATGTTAGGGATTTATATATTTTTTTTAGAAGAATTTAAACTTCTGTTGTGTGAGGACACATGAGACTGTGGATGTGCTCTTCCCTACAGGTTTATGCAGTCCCTAATGTGACCCGATTATTGGGCCACATCAACATGATGTAGTCAAATTGGTTATGATCCAGGGCTGGAACTAAGGGTAGGCAAAATAGGCACATACTTATAGGGAAACAATGAAGGAGCCCTAGCCAGGGTGCATGCACATTATGGGGGTTGTAGGTTCTGGCCATGTTTTCTAGGAAACTCAGCTGGCCTGACCGACATCTTTAAGATTCAATATTTTGGCAAGGTCCCCAAACAACCTAATCTGCCTGTGTTATGGCCAGCTTTGCTGTGGTACCAAACTCCTCTTTTGTGTATATTTTTGTTTTAAAATGTTCTCCAGAATTTCCACTTGCATTGAATGCTTTGTTTGCTTTTTTTTTTTTTATTGTCGAAAATTGTATATTGTAATTTAATTTTGTCATTAGCTGAGTAGAGGTGTCAATACCAAAAACATTTTGATGATAAATTTCCATGAGTATCAAAGCTGTTCCTCATTGTCTACTAAGGTTTAGTAGTCAATGGTGATGTTGTGGAAAAAAGCAATAGGTATGCTGTGAAAGCCTGTAACTATAGGAATGACTTTGTTTTGACTATTGCTTGGGCACCTGTAAACACTTCTAAAAAATATAAGTCAGATGCTTCAATAATCACGTAGTATCATAGTCAAACAAATCCTTTATGCTAACTTAGCTGGAGCATGTAAAAGCCTAAGGACTTTTTAAATGAGTACAAAAGGGTTAAATATTGGGTGGGGTGCTATTAGAGACCCCTTAGTAATTAAATCCATCTTCTCATTGTCCCAAGGGGTCTCTTGTGGCTGGTCTAGGCTATGAGCATGCACAGTAGAATAATATTAAAATTTGTGAGACCGTGCTGCAGTCTTATTTCTTGAATAACTGCAAAAAATTGTTGTTAATGCTGAGTTTGGTGCCTTAGCTGTATCATGAATCCAAGTTATTCAGTGACTTTGGATGCACTGGATCCCTTACTGGGCTCACTTAGAGCTGACATTTTAAATATTGACGGATTGCAGAGTTTTACAGTATTAAAGCAAAAACAATATTGCACATTTCCACAGACTGTGAAACTGTTGATAGTTTTGGTTTAACACTGTCAGTTGTTAAATCCTGTGCCCCTAACATTTCTTTTGTGTCACCTAACAATAATGTTGCTGTGTTTGCAGATTAGCAGCACTAATAACAAGTGTGTTGTCTGGAAACCGATAACTGGTTAATAATGAGAATTTTGTCTAGACATTCCACTGTAATGTAAAACCTTTTGGTTGCAGTTTGGAAATTACAAATTGATTTATATCTTTCTATGTGTTTACATATATGTTTGTAGATCATCATTATTCATATATCTCCAGCAATTCACTAAGCACTTTACATTAATTTACAAGATATAGGGTTTTATTTAGCAAAGGTCAAAACCTCTAATTTTCAGGGTTTTTTTTTATAGATTTATTATATGCTGAACTTTTTTCAGTGGGTTTCACTCAAAGACTCGATTAATTTGAGCAACTTGGGTTTTTTTTTTTTTTTTTTTTGTTGTAAACTTGATCAGAGTATTCGAGTTTTTCACCCCGACTACTCCGAATCAGTTTTTTAAAATTTTGGTTTTTTCATAATTTAGAAAAAATTAATCGTCTAAAAAAACCTCACAAACACTATGTTTGATAAATATTCCCATAATGTTTTTACAATAACAAATGGGTTACAAAGTTAAAAAAAAATGCCATTTAGGGAGCAGTTGAATGTTTAGAAGGAAAGCAGGAGTTTTCCTCTGAAACTCCCTGCCACAACCTACCAAAGTTTGAGAGCAGTTTGGAATGGGATAAAGTGATGAGAGGCAAAGGTCAGAAGCAGAGCTGAGTCTAAAGCTGGCTAGACGTATAGATTTTTGAAAGATCCAATAGTTATCGTGAGACCACGATTGTCTCAAAACGATCGTTTAAATGCCCGATGTGTCCATCAACTAAAAAGACCATTTCAGGCGATATTGCCAGCAAAACTGAAGGATCGCAGCCTGCTTGACCCTGCAAACATAGGTAGATTGCATGGGGAGCGATAAAGATTTTCTAACCTGGCCGATCAATCATCAGACCAATGTCGGACGAAAAATCGTAAGATGAACGATCGTTTGTATCCCACTAACCGCACGATAATTTGACAGATTGCTCGGACTTCCCGAAGATCGGTCGTTTGGCAGGGAAAGATCGTTGCGTCTATGGGGAGCTTAAGGGTAGGGGCAGACAAACCGATTAGGGGAGATTTAGTCGGCAGGGGACTAATTGCCTCTTCTGCCCGGCGACAATCACCCCGAACTGCCTTCTTCCTGCCTTCTGTGCGCTTCAATGAGGAATCGCCTGCGCTAATTCACTCGCGGTGCTTTGATTTCCGAAGTCGCCCGAAGTTTCCTTGTGAGTCAACTTCGGGCGACTTCGGAAATCACAGCGACACGAATGAATCAGCGCAGGCGATTCCTCATTGTAGTGCACGGAAGGCAGTTCGGGAGATTGTCGCCAGACAGAAGAGGCCTGGCGACTAAATCTCCCCGAATCTGCTTGTCTTCCCCTACCCTTAGGGAGAGCTTTATTATTAAAAGACCGGTGGCAAAAAGGTCTCCTTGTAAATTTTTTTTTTTTTAAGACCTGAAATTCTTGTTACTAAACCTGAAATTTGTCTTCTCTAGTGCAGAGAGCAATTGCAATTTACACCTTTGGTTATGGATGGAGCTCTTCTTGTCACAAAGACCAGTCATTATTATCTGTCTACCCCCTTCTGTTACCATGCTGAATAAATCTCTGCTTACTGCAGCTTTAAGGCTTTGCAGCTTGTTTATTTATTGGTGGCCAATTCTTATGTAGAATATCCATTGTGTTGTGCTCTGGCCCTCTTGTGTATAATCACTGGGGGAAATCACTTGCAGTTTGCCTTTTGTTAAATACTGTTTTGTGTCTTAATTTCAATAGTAAAGTGTTTGAATTGAAAACAATCAACTATCATCATCAACTATCACTCTATCACTCTTACGACAGAGATACGTGCTCTCGTACACGGGCCTATAAAAGCTGCCAACAGCCCGAGTCGGCAGCTTGTTGGCCCATGTGTGGGGCCTTCCCTGATCGATACCTGAAAAGTCGAAAAGCTTAAAGTTGGCCACATCTCGATCGGGAAGGATAAAAATTCCCATTGAATCGTGGGCGCATCTGTCCTTTGATGTGGTCCATCCGTATTGCCTGCATTGTGATCAGATAGTTGGGCCCTAGGGCCCGCGATCGGAAAAGCCTATCTCCAACCTCAATGTGGGCATATCGGGGAGAGATCCGCTTGTTTGGCCATGTCCCTGTGTATGGCCAGCTTTAGGCTTAGGGCATTCAACTGGTAGTTAAATGTTGATTATGCATATGATGGCCACATTGCCTCTATAAACAGATACTGTCATTACACTTGGCATTCATCAGCTATCACAAACACAGTTGGCAAATCTGTTTTGCTAATGGTACTGTGAAGATCTTAACCATAAAAATATGAACCAACTGAGAAATCTGCAGTGAGGTCTGAGTATTCACTTCCAGTCCAGTGATTCACAAAGAAAGCTCAAACCAGAAGGTTTTATATGTTGTTATATATTATGTACTGTTGCCCTGCATTGAAGTATGTGTTTGCAGAAACCCTACTTTATTTCATATAAATGAGCTCGCTGGTCCATAGCAGCAGGGGCAGCCTTCGTTGAAACAAACACTGATAAATAGCATCTACTGTCCCCTTAAATCCCTGTTTATTAATTGAAAACATGTAGCCTATACTGCAGAACACATATTTTACATCCCAAGTTTTTAAGGTTTCCTGGAATTTATGCTGATTTTTTTTTTTTTTTGCTGTTCCACACAGGCAAATGAGCTTTTCCATTCTCAGATTCTTCTTCCAGGAATTTACCCTGTTTTGAGGTGGCCCCTGGTAAACTTAGAATAACGGCATCTACTTCTACATTTAATTAGGAGACCATGTTTCTGCTGGGTACTTTGTCAAAGTGAAAATTCAAATGCATACAATGCCCTAAAAACATTCAAGGGGAGCAAAAGAGACCTGATTGATGGCATTATAACATCATTCTTGAGACCCCATCGACCCAAAGTGACATAAACCTTTCAAGAATACACTGGAACCCTCGTTTTATGTTTTTCAAGAGACCAGAAAAAATGTTATGTATCCGAGTGACCACCAAAAAAATCTAAAAAGAGAGAAAAGTTAAAATCAGGGGAAGTAAAATTGAAGTTTCACTGTAAATGTGACTAAAACATAAAATTGTATGAAAGCATAGTCCATCCTGTTAAACGTGATGTAAACGGGATTAAAAAAAAAACAGCAAAACAAACTATCAATTTTTTGTATTGTTGTTGTTACTGTTGCCGCTGTCAGGGATGTAGTATAAACCACCTGATGATTAAATCTTCTAATTCTGCACTCTGGGATATTATTTATATCCTCCATCCAGATGATAGCACATCAGTTGTGTAAGGATCAAGCTGTGGTTCTGGAGTTTGGATCCTTAGTCATGTGACCATATGGGAAGATGAACTTGACACATTTTTTGTTCATAGTTCAATTATGTTTCTCAAATATGAATATGCAAATTAGGCATTGGTCATTCTTTTGTGGAGGATTCAGTGATTGTTTCAATCAAAACAATTATTCATTGGGAGCATTCCTAATTATTGTGTTTATTGGATGCAGTTATGTATTCGGCCAAATCTTTTGTGGAGGATTGAATCAATCAAAAATGATGCACTGGGATGATTCCTAATTATTGTATCATCTATTCAGGTGGTCCATGTAATTGCATATATGCAATTTGTGATGAAAATCTATTCATGTGATTTTTTTTTTTTTGTGATCGCATGGAGTAAACGTTAAATGCTATTATGGGTTAAATACCCATTTATTTCTTTTTAATCCAGAGCATAGCAGAGGTCTTCAGATGTTTTATATGCATGGAGAAGTTGAGAGATGCTCGTCTCTGCCCACACTGTTCCAAACTTTGTTGTTTCAGCTGCATCCGGGTGAGTGCTTCAGTTTTGCATTCTAGCTCCATTCATTGTATAGTGAATTTGCTTTTCAATATGCTGGTGCTTTTTAATAGATCAAATCCCTTTGGTGACTTTTTCACCCCAAATATTTATTTGGTCACATATTGAGGGGCTTTTACATACTTTCTTATGAGCACATTTGATAAATACAGTATGGTAGGTGTTGTATAGCTTGCAGCCACTTCTTATCACTTGTGAAATGTATTATGCATTTTTTTTTATTTTCTTACCCCTTGTAGAGATGGTTAACTGAGCAACGGGCTCAGTGTCCTCATTGCAGGTAAGATCATTTTCTTCTTTATCTCCAGCTTATTATTATTATTTTTAGAAATTATAATTACATAATAAAATAAACTGCCCCCATACAAAGCCTATAGTATATGTAATTTTGCAACTGCATATACAGGTATAGGACCTGTTATCCAGAATGCTTGTGACCTGGGGTTTTCCGGATAATGGATCTTTCTGTAATTTGGATCTTCATATCTTGTCTACTACAAAATCACGTAAACATTAAATGAACCCAATAAGCTGATTTTGCTTCCAATAAGGATTAATTATGTCTTAGTTTGGGTCATGTACATGGTACTGTTTTATTATTACAGAGAAATAGGAAATATAATGTATACATTATAATATAATAACTCCCATGGGCTTTTCCCCTTCTACTGTAGCACAGTTGGTTCTCTGTCAGTAATGCTCATGAAACAAATCAATGTTTAAAGCTGCTTTAGTGAAATCACAAAACACAAGTATTACACTTCCATTCCGTTTTACTTATAAACCCCTCAAGTCTATTAGACATAATTTATAGGCTAAACATGAGAATATGTATCTTCAAGTTAATACATCTTTGTAAAGTAGGGTAGTGTGGAATTGAAGTGAAATAGTTTGTATCGAATAAACCTGTTCCTTTTGCAGAGCTCCCCTTCAACTCAGGGAGTTGGTTAACTGTAGATGGGCAGAAGAGGTCACCCAACAGCTTGACACCTTGCAACTCTGCAGCTTGAATAAGCATGAGGAAAATGAGAAGGACAAGTATGTGCCATGTATCTCTTTATTTTGACAATTACATTTGTATAGTGCATAAATGTATGCAAGACTTCTCAGGCTAGCTTATTTAATCAAAAACAGTGTTTAATTGCCAGAGAGCACTTGTTCCTTACATTTTTAGTTGATGCTGAAAAACTAGAATTTTTTAATAAACTGGGAAAATAAATAAAGTTCTTAGAGAAAATTCCCATTGACTTCTGTATAACCTTGCCAGCTTTTACATGCCAAGTTTTTTCTGGTAACTTTTTTGTTTTGTTTTTTTCTTCAAAAAAATTCTGCATATTCGAGGTTTTGGAAAATAGTTGTGTGTCTTTTCTGCGTCTGCATTTTTTCCCTCTGTTTTTTTTAATCCATTAAAAAAAAAACAAAAAAAACAACTAAAGTCAATGGGACAACAAGAGGAAGGTGGTCTTCTAGTGTTAAGCATTGTGTTGCTTTATGTCTGAAGGTGCTGCTGAAAGGTGTAAAGATTTGATTTGGACAGCTAATAATATTTACACAATTAATTTAGGCATGAGCACAGCAGGATGCAGTTTTGTCCCTCTTGGTGCTTTTGCACTTGCATCTATGGCAATAATAAATGTTACATAGTTAAGTTGGGTTGAAAAATGTCCAAGTTCAACCCGTCCAAATGAATCCCAGTGTGCATACCTACACACACCCACTGAAACTATAGATACTAATATCTATATTCATTATTGATAATGATTGATTTTAGTATAATGGCAGGAGATATTATGTTTGTCCAAGAAAACACCCAAGACCCGCTTAAAAGCATTAACAGAATCATCATCCAGCAGGGCATTCCACAACCTCACTGTGAAGAACCACCTACTCTGCTTCAAATGAAAGTCCTTTTCCTCTTGTGTGAAGGTGTGACCTCTGGTGTGATGTTGAGAATTGTTACAGACAGATCACCTTCAAAGACCTGCAAGAACATCTTGCTGCAGATGGTGTATCTGTACATCTTTCTACAATTTAGCGCAGTTTGCGCAAAGAAAATCTGTATGGCAGGGTGATGAGAAAGAAGCCCCTTCTGCACTAACATCACAAACAGTCGGTTGTATGCAAAAATTAATTTAGCCAAGCCACAGCCATTTAAGAAAAAAATGTTTTCCATGGTGGAAGAACACTGCATTCAGAAAAAAAAAAAAAAACACCTGCTACCTATTGTTAAATTTGGCGGATGTTCCATCATGCTGTGGTGCTGTGTGGCTAGTTCAGGGACTGGGGCCCTTTTTAAAGTCAAGAGTCTGATGAATTCAACCCAAATTCGTCAGGACAATGTTCAAGCATCAGTCACAAAGTTGAAGTTGCGCAGGGGTTGGAAATTTCAGCAAGGCAGTGACCCTAAACACACTTTGAAATCTACAAAGGCATTTATGCAGAGGGAGAAATACAATATTTTGGAATGGCTGTCACAGTACCCCCGCCCCCCCCAATTTGAATATCGTCAAAAATCTATGGGATGATTTGAAGCAGGCTGTCCATGCTTGGCAACCATCAAATTTAACTGAAATGGAGAGACTTTGTATGGACGAATGGTCAAAAATACCACCACCATAATATCATCAAAGGCTATAGGAGGCATCTAGAGGCTGTTACATTTGTAAAAGAAGGCTCAACTAAATATTGATGTAATATCTCTGTTGGGGTGCCCAAATGTATGCATATTTTCTGTTAATCCAAAATAAATTTTGTTACTGCTGAAATACTACTGTTTCATAAGGCATGTTATATATTAAAAGGAAATTTCTACTTTGATAGCTCAGCCAATGATAAACAGAACTCCAAAGAATTAAAGGACAAGGAAAAGGCAAAAAAATAAAATCCAATTTTTACTTTCTTTAATGAAAAAGAAATCTATCTCTAATATACTTTAATTAAAAAATGTGTACCATTTTTTTTTTAAGAAACCTGACTGTATTCATTGAAATTCTCCGATCATTGACTGCTGTTTATAGGAATTGTCTGATGGTCCCTAACTGCTGTGCAGGGAAACAATCATACTTATGAACAGCAGAGGGAGCCCCTGCCTTACTTCCCAGTCATGCAGAACTCCAGCAGCTTGTAGTCGGCAACTGTGTAGAAATTTGTATTTTATTTTTGCCTTTATATTCCCTTTACTCCCCCCCCCAACTGCAGGGACAATGATCATGGAGCCAGATTTAAACAGATAAACTGGGATTCTATTTGGGGGATTATTTTGCTGCAGCCACTGGTTCTGCAGAGTTGGAGAAAGTTTGTATTAAACAATAAAAAATTATAAAATCTACATTAGATTACATGACCACATAGGACCCAGTGCAGTCTGTATATTCTGATTATTAATCATTCTTGCTGTATTAGCTTCTGGCAGATATTATTTGCCTTGTGCTGTTTTGATCATTTATGACGAACCCTAAGCAGCCCAAATCACACTGAGCATGTGCACAGTCTTGGTCTTGCAAAGATGTTTTAGCAAAGTTACAAGATGACAGCCCCCTGTGGCCAATTTTGAAAGCCTAAATCATTTGTTTGATTAGGCTTGTGGTGGAATAAGTTCATACAGCATTTCTAGCATTATTCTATTTTAGACTTCCCTTGTCCTTTAAGAGGGGTTCCATTGCATTTGTAGTCATATTTGTCTTTAGAGTTTAGTTTTCATTTAAGGGAGAGCATTATATAAAACGTTATGCACAACGTTATACTCAAGGGAGAACATTATATAGAACTAGCGGGATGGAAAAAATTTGTATAGTCAATTTATGAAAACCACAAGTTTAGTGAACAGTTGTGATTTGCTTGTTTTGCATAAAAAGGCATATTTAGGCATTTGAAATTTATAAGGATTACATTTTATACTCTGAGGTCATTAGAAATTAGGATGTGTGATATCTATTAAATTCATAGTTATTTATTGATAACATTAATCCCAGCGATTATTTTGAGTGATTACATATAGATGTTAACCCTATCTTTTCTGTTACAGTTTTACTATATCCACTAGCTGCTATTACACACAAAGTACCTTACAGTTTTAAGATTTAGACCATAAATGTTTTTTTTACAGATGTGAAAACCATCATGAAAAACTAAGTGTTTTTTGTTGGACTTGCAAAATTTGCATTTGTCATCAGTGTGCCCTGTGGGGAGGAATGGTAAGTTAAAAAGAGAAATTTATATTAAAACTCCAGCTAGAGAATTGTGTAGTTGTCTTTATAATAATTTTTAAATGCCTGTTTAACTCTTCATATCACTGTACTTTAAAGTACATCTTTCCTTTCCCCTTGCATAAATCACATCACATTATCAGCATTCCCCATAGAAGTCGCATAATCCCTTTTTTTTTTCTCATGGTAAACACCCCCTTTGCAGTGGTGTAACTACAGAGAAAGCAGATGCTGTGGGGAGGACCGGGACTGCTTTCTGTATACAAGGGGAAGTTGTGGGTGACCTGCATGAAATCACAGGTTACCTTTAACTTTCCACTTTGCACTGCCATAGATGGGCAGAGAAAGATGCCGATATCTGTAGTTTAGACCAATTGAACAGCTTATCTGCCAGTGTATGGGGGCTTCCAAAATCGATCGGGAAGATTTGATTTTAATCTGACCGACCTGTGTGAACCCATTGCCCTCAAATTACCCCTAATCCCATATCTGGGAAAGATCCACTGATTTGGTGATGTCACCAAATGAGCGGTTCTTTAAAGTCTATGGCCAGCTTTACACACTCCTTTCTTCCACTGTAAATTTACACCCTTTCATTCCCTATCAAAGTAAATTGCATAACCATATACTCCCCCTGTGTAAATTACATAAATTTTTATCCATTTCATCAGCCTCCCGGTTTTCTTTCACTGTAAGTTACAGCATCTATTGCTTACCTTCCTTGTTCTAAATTTCACTGCTACAACCTTAAATTACACCTTTTTCATTTTTACCATTATTAATGGTCACCCCTCTAATATTCATTTTCCATTACAAATTTACATCACTCATCTTTTTTTTTTCCAAAACTGTAATGCTAAATCAATTATTTCCTAGACCCCAAAAATAAATTGCAGCAACCGCCTTCACTTTCTTCTTCGAAATTCCAGTTGGAAGAAGAAAGTGTATAGGTCATTATATTCCCTTTTTTGTCATGTGAACATCCTATTTCCATGTAACAGAAGTTGGCAGTATTTGATGCATCAGATGTACATATGTAGATATGACTACTGGAAACCCATATATAAGCTATTATCTGTAATCAACATTCCAGCTATTATTTAAAAATATACACAGTATAGCTATTTGCAAAGTATAAAATAACCATGTGATGCATTTGTCATGTTTAAGCATGGGGGACACACCTTCAAACCTTTGGCTGAAATCTATGAGCAGCATGTTACCAAAGTGAACGAAGAAGTGGTAAAACTGCGCCGGCGACTTATGGAATTAATCAGTCTTGTGCAAGAAGTGGTAAGACGATAAATAATTGTAAATTCTCAGCTTGCTACCCAATTCTTCATAGGCAGTAATATAAAAATAAGAGTTGCCTCATTTGTACCAGTCTTGAATCCGTAATACAATTATTCACAAGCAATTTATTTCAGTTTAACTGTACTTCATTACACAATGAGGTGATGCAATATTATTTACCATAGGAACGGAATGTAGAAGCTGTTCGGGGGGCAAAGGATGAGAGAGTTCGGGAAATTCGCAATGCAGTGGAGATGATGATTGCAAGACTTGACACTCAACTCAAAAACAAACTCATCACACTAATGGGTATGTTACATGTGTCCGATATGTCTCCAAATACAGGTTTGAAACCTTTACAGGCAACTTGTAGTTTGGTGGCTCATTCATGGAGCAAAGTATTTTCATGAATTATCTAAGTGGCTATTGCATGGGCTTCACTGATTACGTTTGGGTGTTTTTTTTTTTTTTTTTT
>CM044433.1:93063199-93080836 GCA_024363595.1 Xenopus borealis
TTTTTTTTTTTTTTTTTTTACAAGAATCCTTTCAAATATATGTTTTCTTTAAAAGAGAACTTACGGTCAGTGACGCAATGCTTATGAAACCTATAATCCATTATTAATTTTTCAGGCCAGAAGACCTCTCTAACTCAAGAAACAGAGCTTCTGGAGTCACTGTTACAAGAGGTGGAACATCAGGTGACAACATTTAGCTTAAATTAATTAATATTTTGAATAAATTAGATGTAACTAAATTGTGTGGAGTGTTTTGGAGTACTTCTAGTTAACTTTAAGTATTTTAGACAGTTATACTTTTGACTTTATGTAGCCTAAAGGGCTGATGGGAGATATTGGAATATACCAGATATTGAAATTTGATGAACTACTTTAAGATTGGTTCATTCTGAAAATAGATATTTTTGATCATAACTTCCTTCTTTGCATACAGCTCCGATCTTGCAGTAAAAGTGAACTAATTTCCAAGAGTCCAGAAATTCTTATGATGTTCCAGCAGGTCCACAGGAAGCCCATGGCTTCCTTTGTCACTACCCCAGTACCTCCGGATTTCACAAGGTACCAAATTGAAACATGATTCTTTTCAAAGCTTTTTGATATGCTTTATGCCTTAATGTTGACTCAGTCATTATATAGTTTCACAGAGGTCTAGATGTTTCTGTATGCAGCTGATCAGTTCTCTGAAATTAGGAGGTGGCACACTAGGGTGCAGATTTTATCATTGGTCGAATTTTGACTAAAAAAAAATTTCGAAATTCGACCATATGAATAAAAGGGAAGTAAAATTTTACCGCAATTCGATCAATCAATTTTTTTTTTTTTTTTATTCGATCAAAACTAATGATTCCCAATTCTGTAGCTTGGTTCTGGCAAAGTAGGTGGTCGAATAAAAATAAAAAATAAAATTTTATTCGAGTTTGAATATTCGATGGTTGAATTTGCCTAACTTGCATATTCGAAGATTCGAATTTAATTAAAATTCGATCGAACTTCGAATTATTCATGTGAATTTTAGTAAATCCCCCTAATGTGATTATATCACATTTTGCTTACTCTAATGTTGAAGGGAGTTGTTCCAAGAGCTACTGCTTTAATTGAGACTGTTCTATGCAGTAGAAGATGTGAAAATAGAAGTACTGGAAGTGAGAGCCAAAAGCTCATTAGGATACAGTTAAACTTTACAGTTTGGAGAAAAATTGCAGCTCCACTAACCATAGTTTCATAGGCAGGGAAACTGAGATAGGGGAGGGACTTGTACTGCTACTGCCAAATTCTGCACAAATAAAAACTACTTGCTATGGAATTCCTGTGTCATAATATCAAACTTTCAAGAATCCTTAACTGGTATTTGGTTGTCAACATGTCACCAAAGAGGGTGGATAACTGATGCAAATTTCATTATATTACCCTGGTGCTGTATCTACCGCAATTTCTGTTTCTGTATATATGTCACAACTCGCATGTCCATAGCCATAAAAGCTTCTTTAAAACCTTTAACCAGATCCTGATGCAATTTGTATGGGGAAACAAGACACCTAGACTAGCCTGGCGTAAATTACCTCCCGCCATTAAAGTTGGAGGACTACCAGAGGTATACATACATCTATTATCTAGCTTCTAGCTATTCAACTGCTTTACGTCAAATAGTGGTTTAATCTAGACCCCTACAATCAGAACACAACTCTTCATGCACTTTCTGTAGGCAAATTCTCACTTCCCCACTTATATCAATTCTCTCAATTTTTATACTGGCCCCAAAAACAGGTCTTACAAGATGTGTTAGATGGTACCACGCTTGGCTCATATGAGTTCATTAGAGAGCTTTACAGACCCCAACCTATCTCAATTCAGATACTTCCAGCTCAGGCAGGTCTTCCAAGCACAAATTGATGAAGATTTACAAATCTCCCAGCCCCAATATGAAACTGTACTCTGGTCTCTCACCTTCACAGAGGACGATTGCAACTAGGTAACTGGCAGAAGAGAATATTACCTATACTCTATACAAGATAAATTAATTCAGTTTAAATGGCTTCACCAGCTCGATCTTACACTTGTAAGAATAGGGACACATGGGACACAATCCGGCCCAAGATGTCACTTCCTGCACACAGCCTGGTCCTGTGCCACCTATTAGCAGACAAATTAGACTTTCCGTTGTTGCTAACACCACAGGTTTGTTACCTAGGGGTCTTAGGTGATCTTCTAACCACTAACCATGCCGGAACCAGATCTAGAACACTCCTATAATATGCTAGGAAAATAATTGCAATGGTGTGGATGGGGCATAAACCCCAGATAATGCAAAACTAGATCACTATGGTGAATCAGACTTTACTTCTTATAAAGCTCACATTATTAGCTAGAGGCTCGCCAAAAATTCGAAAGAACCTGGAGCCCATGGTGAGAGGCAGGACTAGGTGGTCATGGTACCCAAACAGGGGCTAGAAAACTCAAAACTGCTTATCATGAGGGAAGAACTACTTTAAAGGTACAGCTGCAGTCACTTGGATTTGTAAGTTAAATGCGTCGTGACTCAGGGCTAATTGAAGAAACTGTGTTATCCAAAGTTATCTTAACTCATTTAATGCATTTAACCTTTTCATTTGCATACCAAAGCACCATTGTTTTCAATGGTGAACTCTTTAATTGGATGGGATGCTGTGACACAAGTGGGATAAATGGGATAGATGAGTTAAGTCACGACGCATTTAACACACAATCCAAAGTGACTGCATCTGTAGGTGTAAGACCTCTGGCAAATGAACAGACACCTTTACAGTGCACAAGGTGACTGATGTACCAACCAAATAATTGAGTGAAATACTAATTTAATGTAAATTGCTTAAAGGGCACCAATCACAGTTAAAATCAAACACGTATTAACAATCTTAACGGTACAACCTGAACATGATTAATCAAACTAAATAAACAGATTTTTTTTTTTTTTTTTTAAACGCAGTTTTAAAAAAATCCCATACTTTGTCAAATAGATTCTTTCACTGAGGGAGTCCATACTGTGACTATAACACGCAAATGAGTTCATGAGCATGCTCAGATTGTAGCACTGCCCTGAGTAATTTACCCAGAATGCCTAGCTTCAGTAAACTCCTCCATTAAAAGTATCATGAGATTTCCCTATCTTTTCCCCTGTTGGTGATGTCATTATGCAAATGAAGGGCACACCTCAACTTCCAGAAGGTGGCAGCACTACTGAACAGCAGCTAACACAGAAGTCTGGCAGATTTGAAAATTGCTTAGGTTTATAAGGCAACCAAGAAATTTCAACTGAGCATGTGCAAAATTTCAGAGCTGCAGTTGGCTGTAAAGATATAGATAGCTAGAATTTCAGTGGAGATAGGGGAGAATTTGCAATTGCAGGTATAGCGAACTGATAATTTACATTATACAAACAATTCTAACTGTTTTAAATCAGATTTCTTTAAACTTTCAAATAGTGGTTTTATTTATAGGGATGCACCGAATCCAGGATTCGCTTCGGGATTCGGCCTTTTTCCCACGCCTAATTTGCATATGCAAATTAGGGTTTGGTTCGGTTCGGTATTCGCACGAATCTTTTGCAAAGTATTCAGGGATTCGACTTTATCCAAAATAGTGGATTCGATGCATCCCTATTTATTTAGTCAATGATTTTAGTTCTGATTGGTGCCATTTAAAGCGATTCTATCATGATTTTTATGATGTAGTTTTAATTTCTAAATGACATTGTTTACAATGCAAATTCACTCTACAATTTAAAATTTAATTCCTGAGCCAGCAAGTGTAATATTAGTGTTTAGGCAGCTATCTCCGGTCATTTTGCCTGGTCATGTGCTTTCAGATAGAGCCAGCACTTTAAGATGGAACTGATTTTTTACAGACTGTTGTCGCAGTGGTGCCTGGATTTTTACTGTTGAGTGTTGTTGTTATATCTACCAGGCAGCTGCTATAGTTTGTTAGGGAGCTGCTATCTTGTTACCTTCCCATTATTCCGTTGTTGGGCTGGTGGTGGTTGGTGGTGGGGGGATGCCACTCCAACTTTCAGTAAAGAGTGAGTGAAGTGTAGCAGAGCACAAGTCAAATGACTGGGGGCAACTGGGCAACTGACAATATGTCTAGCCCCAGATCAGATTTCAAAATTAAATATAAAAAAATCAATTTGCTCTTTTGAAAACAAGATTCTAGTGCAGGATTCTGCTGGAGCAACACTATTAACTAACATTCTGTAACAGATTCTATATGGTTTAAATGGCATGTCTTTTGTTATGTTTTAAAACAATAAAAATGTTAACTTTAAAAATTAGTGAAATTAATTTATAGAGCTTAAAGCAAATCTGAGTGAGTAGTAAAAGGTAACTGTAATAGCAAAGAAAGTGATGTAAATATGAGGTAGTATGCAGACAGCTATACTTATTAATTAATTTAATTAATTAATTAATTAATACTTATTAGGCATCAACACACACACAGTTGTATTTAGCATTACTGGTTCACTGGGGGTTGCCTTTGGGTGCTCCAAATAGCCTTTGTGGTTGTTAGAATTTGACTTCTGTGACCTCTAACATAAGCCTTCCCTATAGAGACCCAGTGAAATGAGGCATGCAGTTTTTGCTTGAGGCTCTAGTGAATATTCTAATTAACCTTGCTGCTTTTGTCTGATTTCTAGGTTGTTCTCGCTGTTTCTAAGCAACAGTTTTAATGGATGAAAACATACTTTAATTGAATACTAAATACTTCATGATGTTAGAAAGGCAGATGATAAGCAACATTGTTGGAAGTTGGGTAAAATCGTCTGCATACAGCCTTTTTGATTAAACAAGTTTTTTTTCTTTTCTTTTGGAGGAGTGATAAAGACCCAGATATTATGCCAATATATTATAGATTGTATAAGCCTGCTTTACCTTTTGCAGTTTGGGGTCAGTTATTGGGTAGAGTGCCTAAGAGGTCTGTTGCAGCCTGCTGGTGTTAATGAGTATGAACTGGTCCATGCATTTACAGTAGCTGTACTTGCATAAAATTATTACACGAGGGCCACATATAAATAATATATATGATCTGGCCCTTTACTTGCTCTTTAAATCTATATATTTCCACTCATATTTTATTCTGTATTGGTTGTCTGGTTTTTAAAATATATGCTTTTTCTCTTGATAGCGAACTTGTTCCTGCCTACGATTCTGCTACTTTTGTCCTAGAAAACTTTAGGTAAGATCTGGGTCCCATCACCATCTTAGTGGAATCTAACACTATAATAATATTTGCCTTGGATTTTAATTTTTATTCACATTTATTTACCAACCCAATTGCTAGTTTATTGAATGATAATTAATTTTTTGGGGGTAAGACAAATGCCTAGCTTTTGGTGGTTTTGAACTGCTCTGGTTTTTGATCATTTATGGATGTGTATGGGTTACGTTGTACACTACCCTATAAAAGCTGTGTTTCGGGGCGGGGGGGGGGGTGCTAATGATGATTCACTTGCAGTCTAGGTCAGGTCAATAAAGCAAACCTGAAATCTTTAATAATGGCCTATATGTCAGAAACTTAAAATCCTGTCTCTGCTGCCTTTTATGGGTCTTAAAATCAAGAATCAAGTAGCCCCTATTAATTTAGACACTACAGGCATTCCTTGGGTTATGTATATGATATAGTCTGAAGGTTTGTTCTTGGGTTGAATTTGTGTGTAAGTTGGAACAGGTTCAATAACCTAATGCAACTTAGACAGATTTTTGCTTTAACTATTTATTTTTACATTTCTGTATTTGGCAGTAGACCACACACGCCAGAGGGAGTTTGGGTGGGTGGCTTAAGGTGGCCATAGACACAGAGTTCTGCTCGTTTGGCGATGTCGCTAAATGAGCAGATCTCTCCCCGATATGCCCACATTGAAGTGGGCGATATCGGGTTGATCCGATCGTGGGACCTAGGGCCCAATGATCAGATCATAATGCATCCAAAACAGGCGGTCGGATCGCAGAACCGCATACACTTACAGATGCGGCTGCGATCCGACAGATGGCCCCACACACCGGCTGATAAGCTGCCGACTCGGTTTGTCTGCAGCTTTTATCGGCCCGTGTATGGGGGCCTTTTATTAAAGCTAAATGCTAATGACGGCCAAGCAAACCACAGTATATTACTGTAATAGCCTCTGTTTGTAAGAGTTGTATGTAAGTCAGATGTTTGTAACCTGGGGACTCCGTGCATCTGTCAGTGATTGTCTATTAATTCAATATCAAAGTGCATGTATCATACTAAATAAGATCAATGTAGTCTGATTTTAGTTTGTAAATATTATCTAGGAATATGCGACTACAGGTGTGCATTAAAGGAAGAAAATATGCCATTCATAAGAAATGACTGATAATAGATGCTTTGTCAGCAGAACAATACAGTGTAATATTTGATGTCCACTGATTAGTATAACACTGCTTCGGACGAGCATACAAATCATGTCTGACATTCAAAGTTTCATACCTCCATACATGAGTTGAACAGTAGGTAGTGTTTTTAGCATTGATGTTCTACAAGGATATATGGCTAATGACTTTGGTAGCATATACTATATAACTGCTCAGTTTCATATGTTTGATATGTTGTCTTTGCACTTTCAGTTAATTATAGGATTTAGATAATTTGCAAATCATTGAATGATCTTTATATTTTACATAGTGTCCCAGCGTTTTTGTAAACAGGGTTGTATAATTCACTTGCCTCAGATTATAAACCATTGTTCCTAAATAACTTTTTAAAAACATCTTTCTCAGCACTTTACGCCAACGAGCTGACCCAGTTTATAGTCCACCTCTGCAAGTTTCTGGTCTGTGCTGGAGATTAAAGGTCTATCCGGTAAGTTACCAACTCCTATTACATTGCGATATTACTATATACTGTATATATCGTTCAAGCAATAAATACATTTTGATTTATTTTAAGACCTGAGAGTGCGGACCTTTTTTGGATGGAAATGTTTATTTATTTATGGACACTGCACCCAGGCAGATTTATACCAAGTGTCGTGAGTGCCGACTCTTGGATGGAGGTATAATATATATATATATATATATATATATATATATATATATATATATATATATACACACACAGTATAGTCTGGGTTCTGCTATCCATATTTTCTATTTCTAGTATATTGCATAGACTTCAATTTAAGTGGTTTTACTCCATTTTTAATTGAGATTTTGTACTGGTGAAAAGCTTTACGATACACATCCTTTGGAGACCGAGTTTGTAAAAGTAGGATTGTATGGGTATACCTATGTTTGTTCTGCTGACAAGCCCCTTTCCCATAGCAAATCATAAAACATTTCCATTTTGGTTTTGATCCCGATTGAGCATTGGTGCTTTAGTGCATTTATGCCATAAGCCATTCAGTAAGAGGAGTCACACTCTAGCATTTGACCATAGCTTTTTGGTGTGTCATCTACAGAACACTGTCAATATATGGCAAGAATTAATAAACCTAAACTTACACTTATTGGCACATTTATCAAAGGTTGAATTTCAAATTCATGCAATTTTTTTTTTTACTCAAATAAATTCGGAGTTACTCGAAATTTTAATCTGAGATTATTTAAAAAAAATTTGAATGTCTAAAACTCAAATGAATATTACTGACTCTAATGATATTCAATTTGGTTTAGACTAAGCTCGAAACAAATTTTTTTCCTCAAATGTCAGGAGGGCTATTAACTTCTCTGCCATTGACTTCTACAAGAAAGCTGCAGGTTTTAGGTGACGAATAGTCAAATTGTTCGAAGGGTCAAGGTTTGCTAAATCTTGATTTTTGAATTCTAATCAAGTTTGCATTATTCCCAATTCGAATTTTAGCGTTTTAACCCAAAAAAGAAAAATTGGAATTTGAATTTAAGCTATTATGTGGAAGTGAAGATGCCTTTTGAAATTCTGCAGTGTTAAAGTAATTCTTTTAATGTTCTTAATTCGGAGGATGGGAATGGAGTGGTTCGAGGCTACTACCTGTCTGTTTTCTTAGAGCTTTCTGCGGGTCTTCCCGAAACCTCAAAGTAAGTTCCTAGCACACCGTAAGTATACAAATCTAGGATTTCTGCTGCTGTCAGTGCAACACTTTAATGGAATCAACATTCTCATTCCAGGTGTCTACATCAATTTAACTTAATGTTTCTGTGTGTGTATATATAATACAATCTTTTATTTATTTATGTTTCCATTTATACTTTCTATGATCATCACCATTTTTGCTGCAAATGTGTGAAAGTCCGTTAGTTAGACTTTCCTTTTTCTACCCCAAGAAACAGGTACCTTAGCCTGTCACCAAATGGAATCTACATGCTAAAACTGTCTTTCAGTTGAATGACATGTCATGTTGCATGAGATACTTGACACTGCAAAAGTTTAGCCTTGATCATTCATTAATCATTGTTAAACACAACAGTGCACATATTGGCTGTGGTGCAATGTACCACATATTACTCGGTTCACCTGGACTTTGTAGAATGTTTATGTTTCTATACTTGAATGTCCTTGCACTAGTTTCGATGCTCCCTCAGTTTATGGGCAATCGTTTTAATCCCATCTGCATTTCCCCCCTTGTAAAGTTTGCCATACTGTTACTTATGGTATATGTATGTATATATATATATACACACACACACAGATACAGATGCAGCCACTTGGATTTGTGAGTTAAATGCGTCATGACTTAATTATAATTGAAGAAACTGTGTTATCTAAAGTTCTTAACTCATTTAATGCATTTAACCTTTTCATTAGCATACCAAAGCTCCATTGTTTTCAATGGTGAACTCTTTAATTGGATGGGATGCTGTGACACAATATTCTGTGCTAAGTGGGATAAATGGGATAGATGAGTTAAGTTATTCTGTGTCAAATGCACAATCCAAAGTAGCTTCATCTGTATGTATATGTGTGTATATATATATATATGTATATATACAGTGATCCCCAACCAGTAGCTCGCGAGCAACATGTTGCTCTCCAACCCAGTGGCCTCAAAGCAGGTGCTGATTTTTTAATTAATGGCTTAGAGGCAAGTTTTGGTTGCATAAAAACCAAGTATAAAGCCAAATATTCTGTCCTGTAGGCTGCCAGTCCATATAGGGGTTACCAAAAAGCCAATCCGAGCTCTTATTTGACATCCACATGGGCTTTTTCATGCTTGTGTTGCTCTCCAACTCTTTTTTTTAAATTTAAATGTGGCTCACGAGCAGCTTGGGTACCTGCTCTACTGGATAAATCGTTTTTCTTACCCAAAGTGTTACTTGCTGGCAATTACAGGAAAAATACTGTCACAATTTCCATGTTTTTTAGTCAATGGCAGCTTCCTTTACAGTGTTTGCTAATTGTCCTAACTAGTGACAAGATAGTTTGTCTTTAAAACTGTTCTTTAAGTTCTCAAAAGCCATAAAACATCAGCAACTGTAATTCGTTTTTTAAGTGTATTATTATTTTGTCAGAGAACAGTGTATGCTTAAAAAGATAATGCCTGTACAGTTGAAACTAGTCTTGTGCCAGTCTACAGATTTATTCTCATTTTAAGGTATGAATATCGTGTGGAAATGGTCCATCAGTCTACTAATGACCCTGCCAAGAATATAATTCGAGAATTTGCTTCTGATTTTGAGGTTGGCGAGTGCTGGGGTTACAACCGTTTTTTCCGGCTAGACTTGCTTGCTAATGAGGGGTATCTAAACAGAACAAATGATACTGTCATTCTAAGGTAACTAGTACTATATATTTTAGTGTTTTCTTGCCATTTCTGCTTTGAAACACGCTTGCATCGAGTGAACAAAGCAGGTGGTCAAAGGGGGCCCACTTTACTAGTACAAAGAGCATAATTGCACTCTGTGTTCTAACCGTGCATTTAAAGAACAGAATTTCTTGCTAAAGAAAAGAAATGCTCACTGGAGTGTCACAGGAGATACATTTCTCACTTTGCCTCAAGTCTTAATTGGCATGGCATTTATACTTTTCTAATATTTCTTTTGCATTTAGTGCCATGGAGTAAAACCTCCTCTCGAAATTTCTTTTGCATGTAGGTAATGCTTTATATTGTAAATTGAGTTTTGGGCATACGAAAGTGCTTTAACCCTAAAGCATTTAAAGTAAAGGCAAAACAAAGATATACAGAACAAGCATTTGCAAATTGTTTAGTGTTAAGCTCAAAGACTACAAAAGAGAAAAGTACATTTAAATTTATATTGCTTCTGTGCACATTTAAAATGCAGTAAATTGTGTCTGCCAGGCTTTGTTTTCATTTTGCAGATTTCAGGTTCGCTCACCAACATTTTTCCAGAAGTGTCGGGACCAGCACTGGTACATTTCCCAACTGGAAGCAGCTCAAACTAGCTACATCCAGCAAATAAACAACCTAAAGGAAGTAAGCAGGAGTGGTCTTATATTTATTTCATTATTACACAGTAATAAGGCCAGATGTAAATATATCTGTGTGTTCCTTTAATAAGTGTTTGAAATTATGTCACTGTGTACTATTTAAATTCTTGTCCTTGCTACTCTGTTTTCTCTCTTCTTCCAATTTAGGCTTTAGGTTCTTCACCATGACCATTTCGGTTATTGTCCTTGGCATTCTGTTTCTTCTGTATTTCTCCCTTGATCTTTTACTCTTTAGCTCTTTATTTCTGTTCACTTATGTGTTAACTTTATTTGACCTGTTCTCCTACTTCAGCAGACAAGTTGACCAAAACTGGTTACTGTGTAAGGAAAATACTTGTTAAAAATTCCAGACATGCAAAACCAAATAATTGTATCTAAATGCTGTCATTGATGCACTATGTGAAATTTTTTTGTTTGTTTGTGGGAAGTTAAAATTCAATAAAAATCAACTTGGAAAAAAAAAAAAACTGGTTACTGTGTCTTCGCATGGGGAGGAGTATCCTCTGTTAACATGGATATTGTAATGTGGGCTGTAGCTGTACAAATTATGCATTTTTTTGTAGTGTAAGATTTTGATGCTGCAGAATATGCTTTAAAGTTATGTGGGAGGATAAGGGTGCAGTGCTTTTGCAATTACTAGCAACTATAACTATTTGCTATCCACACCACTGTATTTTTCTCTACCTAATATTTGAATTCTCCTTGTCACTCAGAGACTTGCAATTGAGCTGTCACGGAACCAAAAATCTCGGGGTTTGTCTCCTCCAGACACTCATCTCAGTCCTCAAAATGATGAAAGTCTAGAAGCTAGATGCAAAAAGACAGATGTTAATTTAGAGCGTATATCTTCCTTACCTAGAGAGGCTGAGGAAGATGAAGACAAAAGCCTCAGTGTGTTTAACGTAAGTCATTAATTATTGCTTGGCATGACATTTCCCTGAATTGATTAGTTTTAACCTTATAAACCTTTCTTAGTAAATGTTGTCTAGATGTATTTTTAAGTTGTTATACTTCTACCCTATGTGTAGCATTAAAAGTGCAATTTAGATTATTATTTTGTAGTGTCACAAGATGTATTACTGTTTCATACATGCTAAATTAAATATATTTTTGCCTTTTCTTTTGTATTCACATCAGTGCTGGTACAATTTGTCAGTAGTGCATGGCCTCTAAAATCTGCAAGTTTCTTACAGATGTAGATATTTGCATTGGATCCACTAATTCTTCAGTTTCCATTTAATAAACATTTCTTCATTAGCAGCAGGATTTGTCTGATGGAGACGTGGATGTGGATTTAGCTGGGGAGGATGATGTGAATCATTTAGAGCGCAGCTGTTCTTCTGCCAGTTCTTCTGCCACCAGCATCACAGAGGAAAATGATATAGATGAAGAAACCATGTAAGTTAATATGAGTAGACAGAAGACCTGGTGATCCATGGGCTACCTCAATTGAAAGAGAACGTTTTATGAAGAAAATAAGGTTTATAACAAACTTTACTTCAGAAAATGGTTTTGCAAGACCCACCAATTTCCTTTGCCTCCAGTTAGAGGAATTTTGTGAAGCATGGTCCTGATCAGTCGCAAGCTGGGAATATATTTACCATTAAAAGCTCATCAATGTATTGATATCCAGATATTGATTGGGTACATTAGAAAATCCCATTAGGTCTTTCCTTTCTGCTTTAATTCTTCTGACAATTCTTTGTCAGTTTTTTATGCAGCAGTTTTGTAAAGGTACAATGTTGGTGGATAAAGCTTCAGACGTATTTCATACCTCACAGATTATATCCCAGCACTGTCCCATATGTATAAATTGTTGCATGAAAACTTACTGTGTGAGAATCTAATGTATTTGCTGTAAAACGGTGTACATTTTTGTTTTACAATGAAATATCTATTATCATAACAATTTGGGCTAACAAATGGACTGGTTTTATACTTATTGTGCCCTAATGGAAGACAAGTAACATAAAAACAAAGCATTTTATGTTTTCAGGTCAGGGGAGAATGATGTTGAGTACGGCAGCAATATGGATTTAGAAGAAGGAGAATTAATGGAAGATCCGTCTACTGCTGGGGCTGCTGGTAAGGCTTAAAGTGAGCACATTCTGGTGCACTTAACCAATTGGACTACCTCTACCAATGCAAGCTTTTTTAGCCCAGAGTGCCATCCATTACCTTTAATTCTTGTTGTTTAATACACTAACCAGAGAGTGAATTTTTAACCCCCAAGTACACCATAACATTTAGAGGCAGATTTATCCAAATGTAAGTTTATAAAAATTCACCCACGTTCTATTCTATGGGATTTTTAGAATTGTATTTATCAGTGGGTGAAAGTTAGAACTCGCCATTTGATAAATGACAAAAACAACTAATAAAAACATTGTTCTTTATTAAAAAAATTATTTGTAATCTCTTAGAACTATTTGAAAATTCTGATATCCTAGGTAGATAAACTAAAGTTGCAAGAATAATATGTTTATATTTGGGACATTTTATTCTGTTTTGCAGCTGCTGTTCATAAGCCATTTAAATGACCAAAGTCTAAAGCAAAGTCAGGCTTTTCAAAATGTTTGTTCTGTCTTCATTTTAAAGCAGGTGGACATGTTTATGGCAGTGGGAGATGTTCAAGACGCACAGGAAGCAATATGGGATCCAGTAGCAGTTTGTTGGACTTGGATCCTCTGATTTTCATTCACTTGCTAGACCTAAAAGACAGAAATAGTATGGAAAATCTTTGGAGCCTTCAGCCAAGGCCTCCAACATCTATTCTGCAGGCTTCAGGTACTTTACTTTTCCTCACTTATTGATACCTTCAAGCCGTCTAAGGCTGCATGACTACCCTCCAGATTTGTCTGTCTGCGTGCACACACATCAGTGCACGTTCACACATACTCCATTTCTATTTAAAAAAAAAAAAAAGCTAACATTTTCCTTGGTTTACCTCGGTTTTTTTTAAAAAAATTTTTTGTGATTTTACTTGTTTAACCAATAGAAATGTTCTGTTCACAGTTCTGTTGGGAGTTCTCAACCCACAGCTGGGGTAATGACTGGTTTACAAATATAATGTGCTTATCCCACTACTTAATTTTGTCACCACCCTGCCCTGCTTACTGTCTTTCACTTACTTGGTTCCACTTGTGAATGTTCATTGGCCATGTGGCCAATTGGTCAAGTGATGGAAAATTTGCCAGGTGTGCAAATCTACCTTCAGATGTTTACTATTATTTTGCCACAAAACAAAAAAATATATAGTTTCTGCCTTGTCAATCATTAGAATTTTGATATTGCTTTATTGAGCATGCAAAGCTTCCATTCTATTTGCATGTTATCTGTACAATTTGGCTGTGTGTAAAACTTCAATAACTCCAGTTTATTTGACTTTTAAAATATCTTATTAAGTGGCGCATTAGGAGCGTTCAGTGTTTTTCACCCTTATGGTTGTTAGCCGCATGGTCCCTGAACACGGTCAGTTAGTCGGGCAAGACGAAAATTAGTGCAAAATCTGTTTGGACGCACAAAGCTCAAGGCCCTTTTTGCGAAAAATTGCAAGAAAATATTCGTTCAGCCGCACGAAACTTAATGGCCACGCAGATTCTCCCCTCATATCTCTGGGCTGAGAAAACTGCAGGGCACTTCCAGGAACATACTCTTTCTCTCCTTCCCGGTGACACCTACAGGTTAGTGACATAACTGAGGGCTACATTGCCTCCGTACACTAGCACACCAAACTTTGGTACCATGTCTGAGGGGCCCAGTGACAGCCTTTTTCCTAGGGCCGTACCTTCAACTGCAATGAAATACTTGGTCTATGCCAAATGCCGCAAACATTTCCCCGCCAGGCATAGCGATCCTTTATGCAGCAAGTGCAAGCCGCTCAGACTAGATTCAGAGCCCCCAGAGTTTCCCCTTCTCTGGTGAACCAGGCCCCTCAAGGCAAGCACTCAGCCTCCAGCAGGGAAACATCTCTACACAGAAAGCAGGCTATGCCAGAGTGGGTATCCTAATTGGCTTCAGGGATACCAAAATTAGCACAGTCCCTGGACAAGTTGCTAGCCCGCTTAGACAATCCTAAACCCAGACCCTCCAAACTCATGGCCCCTTCTCCATCTAATGATGAGAGCGACACCAGACACTCCTTATCACCTCCTCTGTAATCTGGAGAAGACCGCCACCTCTCTGAGGGTGAATTATCCTCTGGATCAGAGAATGAAGAAGAGGAATCCTACCGGCATTCCCCTGATGTGATTTATGCTCTGATAAACTTCAATCACTCTTTACTGCTGTAGTGCAAGTTGGAGTGATATCACCCCCTTCCCATTTTCCCCTCTTCAGCCTAACAGAACAATTGGAAGGTAACTGCACTCAATAGTAAAACCCATGTCCCACTGCGTACTATTCAGTTACATTGAGAAGGAAAAACAACAGCCTGCCAGAAAGTAGTTCCCTCCTAAAGTGCTGGCACAAGTCACCAGGGGCAGCTGGGAAATTGACAAAATGTCTAGCCCCATGTCAGAAACTGAATATAAAAAAATCTGTTTGCTCTTTTGAGAAATGGATTTCAGTGTAGAAGTCTACTGGAGCAGCACTAAAAAACATGTTTTCCCATGACAGGATCCCTTTCAGTATAGAAAGTACAAGTATACAACCTATAATCCACAATGCTCAGGACCTGAGTTTTTGAGCATAAGGGATCCTTAATTTGGATCACAATAAAATACTTCTATGTTTTGCCACAAGTATGGATTAATGATCTTTTGGTATGAAGTGCAGGGTGCTGTTTTTTTTATTTTAGAGAAAAAGTAAATACTTTTAAAATTCATTGCTATACTTTGGAGTCTGTGGTAGGTGTCCTTCCTGTAAATGAGCTTTCTAGATGTTTGATTTATGGTTAAGAAATCTCATTTGTATGGCCTAGTGGGAAACTGCACAATTTTTTTATTGTTTACAAGTTATGGATTTACATAAAACTGAACTAAAACCTTATACATAATTTAAGCTTCTCTATGGAAGAACCAGAGCAACAACTGTTTAAGACTTTGTGATTGTGCTGCTGTCTTGTGTATCAGAGAAATCAGAAAGTAAATTGCCAGTTACTCCTTATATGAAAACATTCATGTATGCAGGCAAGCAATGAAATGTAAAGCAACCCCAGTTCTCTACAAGTTGTGTTTACGTCCTTTACCTATAAAATAATATAACAATGTATTATTATTATTATTATGAATGCATACTTAGTGTCCTGTAGGTTTCTTGTTGGCTTATTTTACATTTCTTGGTCTAAGCTTCATGTTCCCGTAAAGAGAGGGACCAAAGACGGCAGCAGACATCCTGGCGTGTTTCCCCAGATCTGAAAATGCTAAAGCGCTACAAGTCTCAGGTGCTGGAAGTACGTAGCAAGCTGTCTGCTGTTAAGAGCCAGCTGTGTGAAGTAAGAAACAACAATACTGGAGTCCCTGAGAATCACTCTGGGAGCACAGCAGACCTCGATCCGATAACAAACAGCAGTGCAGAGGGATGCACCAAGTTACAAGAATTGGGTATGGAGCTCCTCAGAAAGTCTTCTCTTGCAAGTTGTTATGTGAGAAGTGGTAAGTGTTTAAGAAAATCAAGTGTACATTTAAAAACATATGGCATCCACTTATTTTCATGTCATTTATTCCTGTATGGACTTCATTTATGGCTACATTGTGTAGCCAGAAATGTAGTACATTTTAACTGAGCTTCAGGCCACCTATTCAGTGGATAGTAGTATTTATTTTGAAGCCACATCTGGTCTCAAGTAACCCCTTTAAAGGAACAGTAACACCAAAGAATTTGTGTTTTAAAGGAATGGCAAAAAAATGTACTGTTGCCCTGCAAACAAACAGCTGTGTAGCCATGGGGGCAGCCAATCAAGAACAGGACACACAGTATATAACAGATGGGGTCTGAAGGATCCCATTCTATACTTCAGAGCTTATCTGTTGTCTGCTGTGTATCCTGTGCCTTCTCTCCTTTTCAGTTTGCTCATATAGACTATAGTAGAGTTTCTGAAGGATCACATCCGTTTTACCAGTGTAGCACAACAGTAATTTATATTTCTCTAGTCGGCCCTCCTGTCAGTGCAGACGTAGTGGGATTTGTCATCCTTCACCTCTAGAGGCAGGACAGAATAAAGCTGTTTGACTCTCGGCCCCTCCTCCTGTCTATATATGTGCTGACTCCACCTTCTCTCCTCAGTTTTTTGTCCTGCCTCAGAGGTTTAGGACAGCATCATATTCATCACACTATCAAACAGCTACAGGAAAAGGTATAACCTGATAGACACAAGAGTCTTAAATAGGTTACAACAAGGAAAACAAGGAATACACAGAGCCATAGATGACACGCTGAGCTGTCATAGGCCACAACCTGACAGGGTACGCTCAGCTACCCACTCATGTCAATGAGGTTGTAAAAGGAGTCTTCCGATTAAAAGGAGAGAGGGTAGTACAAAAGACCCAGGCAGAAGAGGTAAAAACAGAACCTCTAGCCAAGCAAGGGGAAGAAGGTACCCCAAACGTAACAGGCAGAACTGTAGGAGAGAGCGTGTAGGAAACAGCGCGAATAAAGAGCGTTGCTAGGCAACAGAACTCAAACGCGCGAAACTCCTTCGCGGGGTTTTTCTCTTCACAGGCGCACTGACGTCATTCACTGGAGCCGCAGGCACGGAGTCAGGAGGCAGCGCGGCGATCGAGCGCTTGAACTCAGAGCACAGACACGGAGGTAATAACAGTCTATATATATAAGACAACATCGCAAGGCTTAAAAAGCGCAATGGAAAATACAGACTCCCTAACTGATTTAAGGGCGGACATACAGCCTATAAAGAAAACGAGGAAGCCTAACAAACTGCCTAGGTGCAAGTCTTGCAAACATTCACTTAGAAAATCTGAAAGGATCTACTGTTCGGATTGTAAACCCAATTATAAGACATTGGAGATACAAGGACCACCTGTATTATCTCCACAACCACGCACATTAACAACAGATACATCTATGACTACTCCCACTACGGAGGCGAGGAAATCCCCTCCAAGGCCTAACTTACCGACAACACCAACACCAAATTCACCGCAATCAGAGACAGCGGAGGCTACCGCAAATACACCCCAACCATTACCTAGCCATACTACCCAGCAGACAAATCAATTTGGGGATTTTTTACAGTGGTTTATGAACACTGTACAACCACAACTACCA
>CM044433.1:93086066-93097557 GCA_024363595.1 Xenopus borealis
TATATGGCATAATTTTTCTGGCCTCTGTGCTGCAGTGGCTGCGAGAAAAAAAATGACTATCAACTGTCCCTCAAATCACTAAATCACTAACAGCTCTCTCCCTACACTAGCTCTTCCAAGCACACACAGGCAGATTTTTCACATACATTTTTGCCCTTGATCCCCCTCTGGCATGCCACTGTCCAGGTCGTTGCACCCTTTAAACAACTTTAAAATCATTTTTCTGGCCAGAAATGTCTTTTTTAACTTTTAAAGTTCGCCTTCCCATTGAAGTCTATGGGGTTCGCGAACTTTTTTTCCGACGTTCGCTACATCCCTACAAAGGACATACCACAGTGGTCTATAAGGAAGACGCAGGCAGAAGAGGTAAAAGCTAACCGAACCTCTAGCCAAGCAGGGGGAAAAATGTACCCCTTACGTGACAGGCAGAACTGTAAGAGAGCGGCATTGGAACATTATATGTTAACCGACCAAAGGTAGCAGCGGAGGCTACACACAGTAGGACCAACAATCTTGTGCGGGAAACAGCACGAATAGAAAGCGGGTTGCTAAGGAACAGAGCACAAACGCGCGAAACTCCTTCACGGGTTTTTCTCTTCAGAGGCGCACTGACGTCATTGACTGGAGCCGCAGGCACGGAGTCAGGAGGTAGCGCGGCGATAGAGCGCTGGAACTCAGAGCACATACACGGAGGTAATAACAGACTACATTGCAAGGGTAACCCTTAAAAAGCGCAATGGAAAATACAGACTCCCTAACTGATTTAAGGGCGGACATACAGCCTATAAAGAAAACGAGGAAGCCTAACAAACTGCCTAGGTGCAAGTCTTGCAAACATTCACTTAGAAAATCTGAAAGGAACTACTGTTCGGATTGTAGACCCAATTATAAGACATTGGAGACGCAGGGACCACCTGTATTATCTCCACAACCGCGCACATTAACAACGGATACACCTATGACTACTCCCACTACAGAGGCGAGGAAATCCCCTCCAAGGCCTAACTTACCGACAACACCAACACCAACTTCACCGCAATCAGAGACAGCGGAGGCTACCGCAAATACACCCCAGCCATTACCTAGCCATACTACCCAGCAAACAAATCAATTTGGGGATTTTTTACAGTGGTTTATGAACACTGTACAACCACAACTACCATCTACGTCAAATCAGGCCCCCAGGGACCCTAGACATTCAAATAAACGCAGAGCTCCCATTCATTCAAAATCTTCCTCAGAACCTGAGGAGGGACTGGCTTCAGAGTCAGAGGAGGAAATAGGTACCCTACTAGAAAAAGACAACTCAGATCAAAGACAATCCAGTTCGGATTCAGATTCGGAAAATGAACACACCTCAACCTCAAACTTAGAGATATCTAAGAGATTACTCAAAGAGATGATGCAAACACTGGAAATAAAGGATGAGACTATTACATTGTCAAAGGCTGACAAACTATTGGGAGTACAGAAAAAATCCAAATTAGCATTTCCAATATTCAATTCAATTACACAAATTATTGAGTCAGAATGGAATCAACCAGACAGGCGACTAGCGCTTACCCAGAGGTTCTTTAAGACTTATCCAGTTCCAGAGGATCAGCAGAAAAAATGGGACAAGGCTCCCAAGGTAGATTCGGCAGTAGCCCACTTATCCAGACACACAGCCTTACCAGCTGAGGAGGCAGCTTTTAAGGATCCTTTGGATCGCCGAATGGAATCTACTCTAAAGAGAACTTATGTGCAAGCAGCGGCGATATTGCGCCCAGCAGTAGCGGCTGCGGGATTGGCCCGCACAGCAAAACATTGGGCTCAAGAACTAGGTAGACACCCACCAGCATCACAACAGGAACTCCAGATGGAGACCGACAGACTGGCAACTGCATTCACATTCCTGGCAGAGGCAGCCATAGAAATCACCAAATTGGCAGCCAAAAACACAACAAACGCCATAGTCACAAGACGAGCGTTATGGCTAAAACACTGGACGGGAGATACAGCATCCAAACTGAGACTTTTAACCCTTCGCTTCACAGGCGAATCTCTCTTCGGCCCTGACCTCAAACAGATCATTTCAGAGGTGACAGGGGGCAAGAGTACCTTTCTTCCCTCAGGAAAGAAACAAAGATTCGACACACCAAATAGGTTCACTAGCAGAAAGAACTGGTCCACCTCAACCAGACCCTTTCGTTCCTTTCGGACCAACTTTAGGACACCGACCACAGATCAGACAAACAAACGTAGACCAAATTGGCAGCAACATAATCGCACCAACACCAAGAAACCAATCGCTAACAGAACTAGTTCAGCATGACTTCGCCCAGCAAGGGCAGAGGGTAGTGGGTGGAAGACTACAAAGATATATCGGCGAGTGGCAGACACACGTTTCAGACCAGTGGGTACTAAAAGTAATCCAACAGGGGTACAGGATACCTTTTACCCCACATCTTCCACCCAGAAAGTTCAGAACTTCATCAACTACCACGACCAAACAAAAGTTATTACGACAAACAACCAGTTCATTACTACAAGCGAGGGTAATACAACAGGTACCACAGGAACAAAGATACAAGGGGTTTTACTCCAACCTATTCTTGATAAAGAAAAAGGAAGGCAAATTCAGACCGGTGCTCAATTTAAAACCGTTGAATCCTATGGTCAACACTCAGAAATTCAAGATGGAATCAGTCAGAACGGTTATAGCGACCATGGAGCCAAACAATTTCATGACCTCCATCGATCTACAAGATGCATATTTGCACATACCAATTCACCCGCAATCCCGCAAATTCCTTCGGTTTGCAGTGGGCGAACACCATTACCAATTTATGGCCTTACCCTTTGGACTTTGTACTGCGCCAAGAGTTTTTACCAAGATACTAACACCAATCATCGCTTATCTCAGAGGATTAGGGATAAAGATTCTACCGTACTTGGACGACCTGTTGATTTCAGCTCATTCAGCAGCTCAAGCAACCAAGGATACACACACATGCCTTCAAGTACTCATACAGCATGGCTGGTTGATAAATTACAGCAAGAGCTCTCTACAACCAAGTCAAAACATCAGATTTTTGGGTCTAGACTTCAATACAAGGCAACAGAAAGTATTTTTACCACAGGACAAGGTAGAGAAAATCACACAGACAACTCAGGTGTTTATAAACTCACAGACAGTATCGGCAGAGAACTGTCTTCATCTATTGGGACTCATGGTGTCAGCACTAGAGGCAATTCCATTCTCCAGATACCACATGCGATCACTTCAGAACAGCTACTTACATCAGTGGGACAAGGATCACAAGAACTTACAACAACTGATACACATATCACAAACCACCAAACAGAACTTGACGTGGTGGATCAACCCAGCAAACCTAGAAAGGGGCAGAAGTTGGGCAATCAAGCACTGGGAAGTAGTAACCACAGACACCAGCCTCAAAGGCTGGGGAGCAGTCTATCGAAACCACACACTACAGGGCAAATGGGAACCAGGAGAAGACAAACTACACATCAACATCCTGGAACTCAGAGCAATAGCCCTAGCACTGGAGGGCTGGACAACACTCCTCAGATCTCACTCAGTCAGGGTACAGTCAGACAATGCCACAGCAGTGGCATATGTCAACAAACAGGGAGGAACACGCAGCAAACTAGCAATGCAGGAAGTGACCAGAATCCTAGACTGGGCAGAGCAGACGGTAATCAACCTTTCAGCGGTATTCATCCCAGGAGTACAGAATTGGGAGGCGGATTACCTGAGCAGAACAACAATCGACCAGGGGGAATGGTCCCTAAACGAGGAGATATTTCAACTATTAATACACAAATGGGGTACACCAGAGATAGACCTATTAGCATCAAGACACAACGCAAAACTGCCCATCTACTGTGCCAGAACGAGAGATCCGGGAGCGGCATATCTAGATGCATTGATCATCCCTTGGGAATTCAAAATGGTGTACGCATTTCCACCCCTGGCAATATTACCCAGGGTAATCCGGAGGATAAAGCAGAGCACTACCACAACAATCCTAATAGCACCAGACTGGCCAAACAGGGTGTGGTACACCGATTTAGTACAACTGTCCATAGCCAAACCTTGGAGATTACCTCTCAGACCCGATCTACTCACTCAGGGACCTATCAAACATCCCAATCTAGCACTACTCCGTTTGACGGCATGGCTATTGAGACGGAGTGGTGGGCCCAACAAGGATATTCACAGGACACCATAGAAATTCTATTACGGGCACGGAAGAAATCAACATCTAAAGTATATCACAAAGTGTGGAGAAGATTTCTCATATGGTGTCAGCAACGAAATCTCCATTGGAGGGACAACTCCCCCCATCAGGTTGTAGAATTTCTAGCGGAAGGATACAGAAAAGGTTTAGCACTACGCACACTCAAAACACAGGTCTCAGCATTAACCGCCCTAGACCACAAAAGATGGGCAGACATGACGGAAGTACAGCAATTTTTTAAAGGGGTATTGAGAACACGACCACCAGTTAAGCAACCGCTCCCAACGTGGGATCTACCATTAGTACTAAGAGCTCTACAGAAAACCCCCTTCGAACCACTGGAGTCATGTGATTTAAAGTGGTTAACACTGAAAGTTAATTTTCTGGTAGCCATTACGTCTGCCAAGAGAGTATCAGAGCTGGCAGCACTCTCCGCGAAGGAACCATGGACTTCAATTCACTCTGATAAAGCAGTGTTGCGAACAGTTCCAGGTTTCTTACCCAAAGTAGTATCCGAGTTTCACATTAACCAGGATATTGTACTTCCTTCATTTTGTCCACAACCTTCTAATGAAAAGGAGAAGGTACTTCAAACATTGGACGTGGTAAGAGCTTTGAAAATATATTTAAGAAGTATCGTATCGAAAGTCAGACACTCTATTTGTGTCATACGCAGTCACACATAAAGGACTACCGGTATCTAAAAGAACAATTGCACGCTGGCTGGTTGAAACAGTCAATACAGCTTATGATTACCAGCACAAGCCTAGACCATTTGCAGTAAAGGCCCATTCTACAAGAGCACAGAGCACATCTTGGGCACTACAGAATCTGGCAACAGCAGAACAGATTTGCAAGGCGGCAACCTGGGCCTCACCAAATACTTTTATAAAGTTTTACAAGTTAAACGTTTTTGCTTCACAGACGGCCGGGCCTACTAGAAAAGGATTTTTCGGTAAGTAAAATTCCTCTTTTCATTATTTTAAAAGGCTTAAATGTGTTGGTGTTATTGTTCCTTTAACACTGAAATATGATTTAAGGGTTTAAATGGAACTTGCTAAAACAAACACTTTGCCAGACCTACCTGTTACTTATTTGTGGTCCATCAGCATCTCTTTTCCTCGAACTGCTGCAGCAGTGAAGGCTTGGGGTTGGCCAGGATCCTATCAATCTGGAGCTATTATACATTGCCTTGCTTTTGTCTGTATTCAAAATAGAGGAACCATTCCGTTTAGATTGATAAAAAAAGATAGTTGGGTGGGGGAAGCAAGTGGAAATTGCTGGACAAAAATCGAAGGGGCTGTAAATCTTGTTCTTAAATTGCAATGTTTCTAATTCACTCTGAATGTTACTGTTGAAATGTATTTATTAGACAACTCTATGTGCTGTTTTGCAGCTAGCAGTAAGAAAAGCAATTCCCCCAAGCACTCCCGAGCAGGAGATAAAGCAGGTGCCTTGTCTTTGCGGAGAGCAATGGAATGTGGGGAGGGCAGCCATCGTGTCAAGGCAGAAAGTCAGGCAACGTTGGAAGGTGCATTTCATTCTCTTTTTCTGTGTATTTGTAATTAGTCAGTGGTCCTTCTTGCCATTGAGATTGCCCTTTTTGGTATAAAATTTGCCCTGGCAGTGCATAATGCCCAAGCAGGCTCTCTATAACACTAGTCTGTGGCCACTTCTAGCCTGACCTGCACTCTAGGCCAAGTACATTGTCGAACTGAAACTCAAAGAACTTACATACCACTTAGATTGTTTAAGGATACTCAAAGTCACCAATAAATTTGAAGGTCATGGAACTTAAGGGTGACTACTTATATCTAGTGATGGCCAAATCTGACCTGTTTTACTTCACCGAAAATTTGTGAAACTGCAAAAACTTTGGCAAACGCAATGTTTTTTTCGTATAACATTTTTCAAACTGCTCAACGTTTTTATAAGTTAGTCTATGGGTGTTTTTTCACAGCGTAACGCAGCCAAATAGTCTCATCCCTTCTTACACCCTTATATTTTTTAATGTACTAGGACTAGCTGGTTGCAGGTTCTGACTAATGTGTGCTTTTAATATAGCCGTGTAAAAAGTTGATCTTTTTGGAGATGTGGGTGCACTTTTAATGATTATGCTTTAGGGCACTAGATATGGAATTTCCTATAATACACATGTTAAGAATGCAAACTCAGTCAGAAATGCTTGAATGGAATCTAACCACAGTTTGTAATAGTGTATGCCATTAAACCATTAACCACGTGCTAGGTATTTGCTGGTTTGGCATACTAATTTGCATATTCTGTCTACTGTTGGTTTTCTAATGTTGTAGTTGCATCGTATCCATATACCATCTGTAAAAGATAAAATGTCTGACAAAGTTCCAAGCACTTTCACTCGGTTAATTCATTGATAATTAATTGTGCTTATCAACAACTAAGTTATGTTTTCCTTCATTTTCAGTAAACATGGCTGGCCAGTGTACTACATACACTTAATTAATAGATAATTATACTTAAAGTAGAAAAATCAGGGGGAAAAAATATTTTGTTTAAAGGAACAGTAACCCCAAAAAAAAAGAGTGTTTTTAAATGTAATTACAAATAATGCAGTGTTGCCCTGCACTGTTTGTTTCAGAAACACTACTATTGTGTATAGAAACAAGTTGCTGTGTAGCAATGTAGGCTAAGGCCACACATAGGCTGAAATCAGCTTTCTAAAATATGCAGTCAGATTTCTATCCCAACATGGGCAGTAGCCTCTTCTTCTTTTCATATCCAGAACCATTCTTTTGTCTCTGGCGAACTCACTAGGCTGCCTTTGGAGCGAAAATTCAGTCCTGAGTTTCCTCTCTGAAATCAGCTGTGTGTGTTCCAGCCAGAGCCGATACAATGGTTCCCGATGGAAAAGCAGAGAAGGCTATTGCCTAAGTAAGGACCGAAATTGGCCTGCTGATTTCATTAGACTCATTTCAGCCTACATGTGCCACTAGCGTAAATGGCACAGGTTAAATAGCAGATAACAAATAAGCTCTCTACAGCACCATTATATTCTACAAAACATATCTGCTATATATATATATGTATATATATCAGTTTAACAGGGACCCGCACACCGAAATCAGTTGAAAAAATTTTAATTTTTATTCATACTTGTGCATCCAACGTTTCGACCCACATTGGGGTCTTTATCAAGGATGTTGTATATATTTTTTTTTTCTCCTTTGAATAGCTGCCGCCACAGCTACTAAGCAGCTTATTTATATATTACAAGTATGAATTCCTTATCCAGAAACCATCATCCAGAAAGCTCTGAATTACGAGAAGGCCATCTCCCTTAGGCTCAATTTTAATGGAATCCAAATATATAAAAATGATCTCCTTTTTCTCTCTCTAATAATAAAACAGTACCTGATACTTAATGGCAGCTAAGTTTCATGAATCTATCTATATTGGCTGCAAAACATTAACTCTTGGGTATATTTAATGTATAAATACTTTTTAGAAGGGGGTAAGTTGTTTTTTTTTTTTTTTTTTTTTTTTAAATCTTGTATGAATTCACAATGTTTCTATTGTGTTTTCTAATTTAAGAAAAAAACTTAATTGATCGCGTTTTCAGTGGGGGGAAGTTGGATCTAGAGTTTGAGTGAATCTCACCGAAAAAACCTCACGAAGGCTATAAAGATCTCAACAGGTTTTAGTATTTTTAGATTCGAAGGTCTGTGTATCCTAAATCTTAAATTCAAGGTTTGGAAAAAAAGATAGATTTTTGAACAAAAAATTGCCTCAAAAATGCAAAATTTTCATGGAAAACACAACTCGACCCTTAAAGGAGAATTCAACCCGAAATAAAATTAACCCTCCATCCAGCCTACTTGCTACCCAGGGCAGATGCTCAAACTTTTTACTCACCCCTCATGGCAGATTCAGGCGTTGGAGTTCACAGCAGCCTCTTCTTCTGTAACCTTCTTATCGTCTTTCAGCTTTTTGGCAATTCCCATGAGTTTTTGGCTTAAACACAGTTGTCCGTAACCAGGAAATTGCTCCAACTTCACATCCCCCGAAACACTGTTGAATACACGAAGATTAATGAAGAAGAAATGGCTGTCGTGAACTGTGACACCTGAAGGAGTGGGCAGGGGGGTTTACGGGGGTAGGGTTTATTTATTTATTTTTTTAACGAAGGGTTTGTTTCTCCTTTAAAGTATGGTGGTTGAGATTTTGGAAAAACCCCAGGTTCCGATCTTTCTGGATAACATCTCTCATACCCATAACTGTAGTAGTATTTCTGAAGCAGCCATGTATACCAGTGCAGGGCAATTATTTTAAATGACTTCCATTTTTGGTGTTCCTGTTCTTTGTTTGTAAAACCACTGAACTTGCAGTTTACCAGATTTGGCAAATAATGTCCAAATCCTTGTGCTTTTACTGTTCTGTTCAACTAAAGACAGCTCATTTGAGATATAGATATAAATAACTTAAGACAATTACACTCAAAACTAGTATGCAAAGGATGCAATATCGTCTGGAGATTTTCATAACCCTATCTAGAAATTCTGGAATTTCTGCATCCCTAACCTGAAAGCTTTTTACATTTTTAAGGTTGCAGTACTGGTACAAAGAGTGGCAGCAGGCATGGATCACCCAGGTCTCTGACAAACAGCAGCCCAGAAATCCCTTCCAGCTCTAAAACAGACGACAGGCAGTCAGATCTGCTTAGCTCGGAAATACAAGCCATGTGCATGGACAAGAGCAGGAAAGTCATCAGTTTGGGGTATGTAAAAATGTAACTCATAAAGCACAATATTATTAACGTTTTCTAAATTTGAAATAACTGCCAAATGCTTTCATGTAAAGATCATCTGATTCTGTGGGGCTGATGTTTAAACTAATCTTTACAACTGACTTGGATGTATACACGTGTAGAAGAAGTACCTACTAGATAATGTAAAAATAGATTTTCTGTGCTTGAATAAAATGTTCCAAATTTAATTGTCCAAACCATTGACGACCTAGATAGGGTTCGATACACAGCATTACTGCTGAGCAGCCTGGTGTACTGATACCCACTGGAAGTTTGTGTGTAATTGTTCAAATGGGCACATCTGTCTGCTTGGATTAAAGTGCTTTTAAATTATAAAATAGGTTGAACTGCTCAGAATTCTTCTGGTATCTCCACTTGAATCTATTATAAATTAGCCCCTGTATGTTTTTTTTGAGCCTCTTTTGAAATGTCTTTGTAAGTTGGCCACAGGGTGGTGTCATCTTGTAACTTTGTTAAACATCTCTGCAAGACCAAGACTACACACATGCTCAGTGTGGTCTGGGGTCAGTTGGGAGGTTAAACTTGGGGATCGTCCTAAATTATCAAAACATCACAAGTCAAATAATATCTGCCATAGAAGCCAATACAGCAAGACTGATTAATAATCGGAATATACAGACTGCACTGGGTCTGTGGATACAAATCTCTATGCAGTCACCAGCTGCTCTACAGGGAAACAAACAAAGCTGCTCGAGTTCTGGGAAGTATGGTGGGGGCTCCCCCCCCCCCTGCCATTTGCAGAGTAGTTAGGGACTGTCTGAAGTTTCCTATCCGCAGCTGTCAGAGCAAGTAAAATGAAGGGGGAATTTCACTGCATACAGTCAGGTTTATTATAAAAACAGTAGAAATGTTTTAATTAAAGTAATTGGAGATAGATTTTTTTTTTTGCCTTTAACGGCAATTCAATAGTTGTACACTATATTTGTCTTTAAAGGCCCAGTTCTAAAGTCTGGAGTGGAAAAGACATTGTGCAAATGGGCAGCTTGGACAGTGACCCTGAAGCAGCTGAAATCGCCTCCATGTTATCCGAAGTAGCTTCAGTAACGTATCCTGAAGAAGGTAACATGACTTTGTTGGTTTCTGTCCATGCACAGAAAGGGATAATTAGCAGAGTTGAGCGATGCTTCAGACAAGGGTCAGACTGGCCCTGTGGGACTTAACACAATATCATACCTTACAAGGCAGGTTTCCATTCATAGGTCAATGGTGAAAAAGTTAGGCTAATGGGGATAGCAACTTTGACCAAACCATCCAAGTCACCCTAGCAACTATGCATTGATTTGAATAAGAAACTGGAATATGTATAGAAGGAGGGACTGAATAGAAAGATAAGTAAAAAGAAGCAACTGAAATGTTAGAAATGAAAAGTTGCTTAGAATTAGCCATTCTATAACATACTAAAAGTTAACTTAAAGGGAAACTAAAGTCTGATAGAAAAATGTTAGAAATGCTGTATTTTGTATACTAAACATGAACTTAAAGCACCAGAAGCCCAATTAAGCACATGATTTATGCTTTCAAAGTTGGTCACGGGAGTCATCATCTTGAAACTATGATAAACATCTTTGCAAGACTATGCACATGCTCATTGTGGTCTGGGCTGCTGCTTAGGGATCTTCATAAATGGTCAAGAATCAAGTATCTGCCACAGAAACAGATAGAGCAAGACTGATTAATAATCAGAATATGCAGACAAACTTTCTCCAACTCTCCAGAACCAGTCGCTGCAGAGAAAAAATCCTCCAAATAGAATCCCAGTTTATCTGTATGCAGTGAAATTCCCCCTTTATTTACATGCTCTGACTGTTGTAGATATGCATCTGTTCACATTTGCCAGCTGTTCTACAGGGATACAAACAAAGCTGCTCAAGTTCTTGGAAGACCCTCCCCCCTGCTGTTTGAAAGTATAATTGTTTCCCTGAAGAGCAGTTAGGGACCATCTGAAGTTTCCTATCTGCAGCTTTCAGAGCATGTAAATGAAGGGGGAATTTCACTGCATATAGCCAGCTTTCTCATGAAATCAATAGACATTTTATAATTAAAGTATATTGGATATAGCTTTATTATTCATTAAAGAAAGTAAAAATGGGATTTAATTTTTTTTCTCTTTACTTCCCCTTTAAAAGTGTTCACCTTTTTAATGGAGCCCAGCATTTCCTCCAACTTGTTTTCTGATTGGCTGAAATATTCCAAGAAATTACATATAATTTCCAGATAGCTAATACTCATTTTATTGTGATAATGAGAACACTGTGAGCATTCCTAAAGCTTGCTCAAAATCCTGCTGTTATTGAGCCCCTAAACTAAGCCATCCTAGTGGAGGTTGTGCTTTACAGAAAGTTCTTAAAGGGTGGTTCACCTTTACATTGACTTTAAGTATGTTATAGAATGGTCAATTTTAAGCAACTTTTTAGTTGGTCTTCATTATATATATATATAT
>CM044433.1:93101802-93149572 GCA_024363595.1 Xenopus borealis
TTAGAGAAGGCCTTTCAGTAACATGGTAAGAGACATTTTCACACTTAGTCACTGCAGTCTGATGCGCTACTGTAGCTTTTAGGCTTCTTCTTGCATCAGCACATTAACATTTTCAGTGCTGTTATTAATAGTGCTCCGCTCACAGATGAAAGGGAAGCGCGAGACACACTTCTATATCTTCTCACCGGTTTGCCGAGTTTTAAGCCCCGGTTTTTAACACACTGTTCTTCAATAACTTCTGTTTTGTATTCTGGCAGCTGCCGTGTGCTCCAAACTCGTTCTGCACATATTGCCGGGAATGAGCAGCGACAGCGACATTGAATGTGACACTGAAAATGAAGAACAGGAGGAAAACATTACGTGTGGTGGATTTAATGATTCCTTCACTACACAGACTCAAGGGGAAGGTAGGGAACTGTGCTCTTATCATTGCATTTTCCCTTTCTTTTCCACTTTCCCAAATATATAGCTTTTTGTTCTATTTGTTCCTCATACTAGTAATCTTTATGTTGTAAACAAACCGGCACTAAAAAGCTCAGGGATAGACAAAAAGAAAAATTGAAAAAAAATAGTGTAGTCATTTTTGTATTTCAGTACACCCATTTTGTGCAATTAGACGTAAAGGGGAAAGTGTTTTTTCCCTTCACCTCAGGGTTCACTTGAGCCTTTAACCAGTTTTTTTAGGGAACAATACCACCTCCTATGATTTTAAAGGGGACCTGTCACCCAAAAGAAATTTTCAAAATCCTATTTTATCCCATTAGTCAAGCAAAACGAACTTTATTTACACTATATAAATTTTGATTCTTGTTTCCTTCAGTCTGGGAATTCAAAATTATAACAAGCAGGCAGGAGCCATTTTGTTATTAAGGCAAGCCTTGTTTCATCTCAAACTTATGCACCAGAATGGGGGACCCAATGTCTATCCCGATGTCCTGGCTACACAATTAAATGGTTAAGAGAATGGAGGAATGTGTGGGGAGCAGTGACATCTAGGAAGTGATGAATGGAAAGTGAAAGTAATTATCTGCCCCGCCTCTATGCCTAAGGCTCAGCCGAGCACTTGGATTTGCCTGAATCTATATCCTGCAAAAAAGGGCAGATCTCAAACTGAATCCATTGTTTCCTTGTGTATGGCCTGGAGACTTGCCGCTGTTTTGTAGCTGCATCTTAAGCCCCAGATAAGTAGCAGCAGGTTTTTTTTTTTGTTTTTTAAATAATCTCTTCCAGTTTTTTAAATTTGAATCTGCTCCAGCCACTACCTCCTACTCTCATGGCCTCTCTTTCACATTAATAACGTGGTGCACCCTATCAGTGACTATTGGAGACGGTGCCTTACGTCGCGATACCTCTGTCGTTTTGGATGATGTCACTGCTAGAAAATGCTGAACATCTCTTGTTGGGACAGTTATTTGATTTGCTAGTGAAGTGCATGGGGGGGTGTAGTTCAGTGGATGTTCTTAGCAAACTGATTTCATTAGATGTGCAGATTTACCTGCAATATCAGACTTCCCTATCTACCAACCTGCCACTAACCTTCAGTTTAAATAAAGTAGTAAAAGAACAGATCAGACAATGTTCAGCCCTGACTGAATCGTACAAAAATTTGTCGACAAAAGCTTGTGACGGTCTACCAATGAAAATCGTCTGATCGGCAGCTGTCTAACCGACCAATCACCATGGACACCCTGCAAACGGTCAGAAAATCGTACCAATCAAGGCTTCGTTTGCTTATATCTGTATGTCTATGGCCACTTTTAGAGAGAGGTGAAACCGAAGCTGAATTAAGACTAATTGTGTACATACAAATGACCCTGCGCTAACACATTACTGTATTGTACAGCCATTGCAGCACCTGGTCTGCGCCTACTGCTTTCATGAAAAACTTTTTCTTTTTTTAACAGATCAAGGATGTTCTTTTCCTGATGAGGACAACAATATCAGCTCAGAAGACCTTCACTTTCCTAGTGGAGAGGACACATTAAGGTAGCTAGAGGAATTGTATATTCTGTGCTCAGAGCGGAGCCGTATTTAGCCTTTTATAAAAGCTGCAGTCCCTGTGTAACTATAAAGATTGGGGAAGCAGTGCAGCAGTCATTCCACAGAAACCCATTAACATGCTTGAACAATGGCACTGAAATCTGAAAAGTAGCATTGTGAGCTGGGCGGTGCTGTATAGACTAAAGGAAGCAAATCTGAGCTGACAGGCGGAATACTGGCTAATGAGTGCAGTGCCGGGAAATGGTCATGCTTTTTCTGCCCAGCGATGAGGTCAGCTCTAGAAAACCTCACACGGCTCTAATTTGTATCATTTCTTTCTATTCTTTGCCAGGTAATTTCATGGAGAATATGAACATTTCACTTCGCTCATGCTGAAGACTTAGAAGGCCTAAAACACTAGACTACTTAGCAAAGCGTTCCATTTTTGGATGCACATTCACTGTAACCTATTTATTCTGCGCATGGCTGCAACGGGCAGTTGGGCGGGATCGCAAAAATACAAAACATTTTATCTTTAATTTATATTCTTTTTATTGTGGCTTCAAAGCACGGCACTGAAAATAAGATTTCTAAACGCGGGATAGATCAACAAACACAAAAGCCTTTGAATATACATATCACAGCTAGGTGGGCTCTAGTTGACTGTTCAAATATAGATCTGTTTTTAAAGCTTCAGTGTTACTGTTACAGCTTTTCCTAAACATCTTATTGACTTGTGCATTTCAATGTTTCCCCAGACCGGCTATATCCTGATCAATTTATTTGGAAATTTGCTTCACGTACGTGAGAGTATGTACTTGTGCATTGTCTGCTAACACTCTAGCACCCTAGTGTTCCGCTGATGAACTGTAACTAACACCTCTGTTCTGTGGTGATAATGGTCTCAGCCTGGTCTCTCTCAATGGGAAAACTTAACATTGTAGCAATAAACCTTCTTTAAAGGGATCCTGTCACGGGAAAAAAAAAAATAAAAAATGCATCAGTTAATAGTGCTGTTCCGGAAGAATTCTGCACTAAAATCCATTTCTCAAAAGAGCAAACAGATTTTTTTATATTTCATTTTGAAATCTGACATGGGGCTAGACATATTGTCAGTTTCCCAGCTGCTGCCGTCATGTGACTTGAGCTCTGATAAACTTCAATCACTCTTTGCTGCTGTACTGCAAGTTGGAGTGATATCACCCCCTCCCTTTCTCCCACCCAGCAGCCTAACAAAAGAACAATGGGAAGGTAACCAGATAACAGCTCCCTAACACAAGATAACAGCTGCCTGGTAGATCTAAGAACAGCACTCAATAGTAAAAACCCATGTCCACTGTGTACTATTCAGTTACATTGAGAAAGAAAAACAGCCTGCCAGAAAGCAGTTCCCTCCTAAAGTGCTGGCACAAGTCACATGACTGGGGCAGCTGGGAAATTGACAATGTCTAGTCCCATGTCAGATTTCAAAACTGAATATAAAAAAAATCTGTTTGCTCTTTTGAGAAATGGATTTCAGTGCAGAAGTCTACTGGAGCAGCACTATTAACTGATGTATTTTGAAAAAAAACGTTTTCCTTTAAGCTGTAGGGTGCAGTCACTTAAAGGGACATGAGTGCTAATCTTATATCAATAAATCCAGCCCATTCAGTACCAAGCAATCTAAATCCAGAATCTGCCCTGTCACCGGCTGTCCATTTGTGATTGTCCCGAGATGTTTCATGTTGGCTCATCGCTACAGTAGAACTGCTTTTGCTTTATTTAAAGGAATGAACCATTTTTCCCTCACTAAGTAGTTTTGTTGAGATGTTACTGGTGCATCATCTGCTGAGACTGTATTAGTGTTACGTGTGTGTGTGTGTGTGTGTGTGTGTGTGTGTCTCACAGCCTGTTAGAGGAATAACTCAAGTTGATGTGTAGACGATCACTACTCGTATGTGGCGTCACCTTATGTCGATGAGCGCATCACTCTAAAGCTTTTTAGCCAAAGCGCAGAAATGGCTACTGGAAACAGCAACACTTATTGGTACTTTTAACCCTTAAACTTGCACTAAACTGCTCTGCTAGAAACCACCATGCAAAGCCATAGAAAGTGATTGTACCGGGGAGGGGAAGCTACACAAGGCTGTTGAGCAATACAAATAGATACTGGAGTGGCACATGTTCTAGTTGTGAAGCTGCAAGGATCCACTGCTTTCCGTGTAGTATGACCAAGAGTTGAACTTGCCAACATTTAAGCTGCTGACCGACGGCATCATTTCTGCTGGGTACATTTACTACAGCAATCCGGATGTTCGATATTTAATAAGTCCGTTGTTTTGTTTCTCTGTCTCTTGTTCATTCATATTTTTATATGTCTATTGTTTTGTACTTTCATTTGTTTTTTTTGTTGCACTTTTTTGTTAATAAAAAATTATCTGTAACATGCAACAGTCTGTTTTCTGTGTGGTTCATATACGTGGCTAATGTACACATGATGTATACAGTGGATCAGTCACGGCTACTGGGGAACCTTTCCTATATCCCCATTCTCATTCCAGTAAATCCGCCCCCATTTCTGTTCCCAGATGCTGAAGATAAAGGGACCAACCAGGCACAATTCCAGTCCCTTTTTATTTCTAACCAAGAAGAAAATATCCCATTAGTGGAAATATGACCACTCCCACAATGAAAGTTTTAGCATATGGTAAACTGGCTGCAAACGTGAAGGTTTCCTTAAAGGGGTTATATGATTATGAATAGGAGAGGGTCTGAACAGAAAGATCAGTAATAAAAAGTGGCAATTTGTAGCCTTACAGAGCATTTGTTTTTAGATGGTGTCAGTGACCCCCATTTGAAAGCTGCAAAGAAACAGAAGAAAATTGCAAATCATTAAAAAACTATGAAAAATAAATGAAGACCAATTGAAAAGTTTTAGAATTGGCCCTTCTACAATATACTAAAAGTTAACGAAGGTGAACCACCCCTTTAAATGACCTGCAGTTAAGGTTGCCACATGGCCAGTAACTCTCCTGCTAGGGCCCATTGCATTTGCTCTGACCTGCACTCTAAGAGAAGGGCTTCCCGGACTGGCAATCTATGGGTTCTGGCAAATACCAGAGGGACTGCTATAAGGTGCCATAGAACGTCACTATTTAGTGGGCTGGTGGGGGCTGTATTGATACTCGTCCAGTCCAGTCCAGGTAGGCAGGTCTGGACCGTGTGAATAGGCGCAGGCGATTATTCATTTAAGTCGCTGGAAGGCAGGGGGTAGCGGTTCGGGGAGATTCTTCGCCTGGCGTGAGCCTTAAACCAAGGGGACACACATTTGCTTCTTTCGTCATCAGTGATTTTCCCAAGAAAGAGTATTCCCAGGATTTGCGTGACAATCTCCAGTGCTGGCAACAGGGGGCAATTTTGAGCCTTAACAGTATTTTTAGCAAAGTTAATTGAAATTTTAATAAGACAAAGGAAACCTCTCCATAAAATAATTTGTATACAATCTCTGTGGTGCGTCAGTGCGTTGGCACTATAAAGAATGGAAACTAATTAATACAATAACAAAATACATCCAGTTTTCATAAAACTGTCATAAACATACCAGCTCTTGTCTGTGCATAAAGGGCAGTCCAATTTGAGGGATGATGGGATGATGCATTTAACTGTACATCTGCTGATTAGGCGCCAAAGTTACTAAAGCTTCACAAAATGAAGATGCTCTATCTGGAATATCCTAGGTCCAAAGGATATTTCTGTAATGTGAATCACATACCTTAAAGGGAAACTGTCATGGGAAAACATGTTTTATTTATTTATTTTTAAAGCATCAGTTAATAGTGCTGTTCCAGTAGACTTCTTCACTGAAATCCATTTCTCAAAAGAGCAAAAAGATTTTTTTTATATTCAGTTTTGAAATCTGACATGGCGCTAGCCATTTTGTCAATTTCCCAGCTGACCCTGGTCATGTGACTTGTGCCAGCACTTTAGGAGGGAACTGCTTTCTGGCAGGCTGTTGTTTTTCCTTCTCAATGTAACTGAATAGTACACAGTGGGACATGGGTAGAATTACAGGTATGGGATCAGCTATCTGGAAACCCTTTATCCAGAAAGCTCCAAATTACAGAATGGTCATTTCCCATAGACTCCATTTTATCCAAATAATCCAAACTTGTAAAAACAATTCCCTTTTTCTGTGTAATGATAAAACAACACCTTGTACTTGATCCCAACTAATATATATAATGAATCCTTATTGGAAGCAAAATCAGCCTATTGGGTTTATTTCATGTTTAGATGATTTTCTAGACTTAAGAGAACAGTAACACCAAAAAAAATTAGTGTATTCAAGTAATTCAAATATAATGCAGTGTTGAGCTGTACTGCTAAAATGTATGCTCTTGCTTCAGAAATACTATTGTTTATAAAAAAAGAAGCCCCCGGGACTTAAAGGAGAAGGAAACAGAAATACCTTTCTATCCTAAGTCTGGTGGACTTATAAATCACTTAATGTTTTCAAAGTTGTCTCCCTGGTGTCTAGTAGAAGCAACAGCACTCGGTGGAGACTGCAGCGTTGGACTCCAGTGACATCACACATTTGAGGCGTGTGCGCATGTCTTAGGGGGCGTAGCCTTTCTCCCTTGGATGATAATGTGCATGCAAATTTAGCTTTAGTCAGGGATTTTGTTTATGCATGCTCATTATGCAGGGAGAGGCGAAGGTATCGTCCAATACCTTAGCAAGATGGCGGCCGCATGAGGAGAACTTGAATATTGATTTTATGCGATTATATTCGCTTAGGTGAGCTAAAACTACAGTGATTAAGGACATTGTTTGGAGTATATCAGAGGGAAATAGTTAATGAATTTTGCCTTTCCTTCTCCTTTAATAAAAAAAATGACATTCTCTTAATGTATATACAAGATTAAGCATGCTTAAATCCTGGGGTTAGCACCCCTTCAAAAATGGACCATTCCAAAGCTATTCAGCTAAGTTTGCTGCCTATTCTCATGCAATTCCATGTTAGCTCTCCGCTCTGACAAGTGTGTGTTGTGAGTATAACTTTTCACATTAAAGAACATTAAATCTTCTAGGTGCAAGTTGGGTGTTTGTTTACCTACAACCATTTTCTCCAGGGCATTTTCCACAAACCTTCAGTTCCTTTTCTCACTGTATCTTAACTCCAAGCACTTCTTATATTCACTCAGCTGATTCACGCCACAATCACCTCTCAGTTTGTAATACCCCTATGCCTCCTCACTGCTCTATGTATTTGTATAGCTATAAATATCTAGATTCACAATAGTAATATTTCTATATATATTTGAACCTCAGCCCCTCTCCTTCTATGTCTTTGTTTCTGCTTTAAGCCCACCTTTGCCTATTCCTCCCCACAATGTAAGTGCTGTACTATTATACGCCTTCTATTTGGATGATTTCTCTTTTAACCCTTTGCCATCAAAACCACCACACTGTATTAATGCAGCTTTCCCCTAGCTAACAAACTGGAAATTTTTCTGCAGACGGCCATGGGGGCAGCCATTAAAGCTGGAGAAAGGAGACAAGGTGCAGGATACCTAACATATAAGATACACTCTGTGGTATACATTATGTGGTATTATTGAAATCTTATTGGAGTCAATAACAGATACACTCAGTAGTATACAATGGTGTTCCTGAGAACCGGCTGAGTCTCCTGTGCTTAAATGGCTGCCCCCATTGTTACACAACAGCTTGATTATATTAGGGATGCACCAAATACAGAATTTGGTTGGGATTTTGCCAGGATTCTGCCTTTTCCAGCAGGAATCTTTATGCCTGGCCGAACTGAATCCTAATTTGCAAATTAGGGATGGGAAGGGAAATCGCGCAACTTTTTGTCACCAAACAAGGTAAAAAAAAAACACTTTACCTTCCTGTCTAATTCACATATGCAAATTGAATTCAGTTCAGCATTTGGCTGAATCATCCATGCAGTATTCAGGGATTATCCGAATCCCAAATAGTGGATTTGGTGTCCCTAGGTTATATAAACTATAGTTGTGTCGCGTTTGTAAAGCGAAGGACAACGGTACATTACATTGTCATTCAATAAAAAAAAAAAAACACAGGCCCAGAGCACTCTGGATAACAGGTCCCATGCCTATATTTCCTTAAAATGGGCCTCCAGTAATTTGGTGGTTTCTGGATAACTGGTTTCTGGATAAGGGATCCTTCAAATGTTTTGGGGTTGTTTTTGTGGGAGATATTACTGAAACAGAGCCTGCTCTTTGTGGCTTATTTAAATAGCAAGTCAAGCAATGGCAGCAGCTGAGAGTGCCCCACTATACTGACAATAAGTATCAGTCACCTTCCCAAGCACCCCATGGGGTTTAGCACATTGGATGCATCCATTTCTGGTATGCTGTGGCTGCAAAGTTCATGGCAAAATAAAAGCCAGCAGACAGTGCTGTTTGCAGTTGTCTTTTTATTACTATACTGGTTAAATCCCAACAACATTTTTATTTGACAACATCTTGAAATGAAATCCAGAGGAACACGTCTTTGTTACAACAGTAAACTCCCCAATTTGACACAAAGTGCATAGTATTGTTTATAGACACCCCCCTGGCAAGATTGCTTGGAATTCAGTTACACATTCCAGGGCAAGCCAACACCATAGGCATCCTATAAACAAATCATTGGGTTAAACATTAATATTAAATGTCAGTGGATACGGAAATGCTCTATTATTGTATGAATACAGCCTTGTATATGAACACCTTACAGAAAATAAGATACGGAAAATGAGCAAAAAGAAACGTACGGCACACGCACACACGTGTTATGGAAAGTGCAATAGGAAAACATCCTCAAGCAGAACTGTTATTGGTGTTGCTGCTTTGTAAAACAAAATACTGCATGTCTGACTTAAAGGGGGTGTTCACCCTTAAAGTAACTTTTAGTATGACATAGTGATATTCTGAGACAATTTCTAATTGGTTTTTATTATTTCTGGGTCTTTTTTTGTTTTGTTATTAAGCTTTTTATTCAGCAGCAATCTGGTTGCCAGGGTCTTGTTTACCTTAGCAACCAGACTGGTTTGAATAAGAGACTGGAATATGAATAGGAAAAGGTGTGAATAGAGGAGTAATAAAAATTAGCAATAACAGCAACATAGGAGATTTATGTCGAATTCGAGGGTTAAACCCACAAATTCAACCATCGAATTTTAACCCTTCGAATGAGATATTCGAAGGGTTTTAACGCAAATCGATAAACGAACGATTTTAACCATTCAATCGAATTTTTTTTTATTTGATCTAAAAAAGCTGAAAAAAACCATCTGGGAGCTTCCCATAGGGCTATACAGCAGTTCGGTTAGGTTTAATCTGGCAAACCAGGCATTCGAATAAAAATTTAAAGGGCAAGTAATTAGACTATTGAATAGATTTTGATTCGATCTATTCAAATCTATTTTTTAGGGTCAATATCACTTTAATCTACATTAAAAGTTACCTATAGGTTGCGTTGATCATTTTTCATGATCGTTATGCTTTTGTAAGTAATTGTTACTTGAAGCTTCTCTGTTTTGTCAACTTGACGGTCCCTTCTTAACCTGTCAGAGTTTCTAATGCGAACGGACTCCTACAAATATGGCAGCCCCCTCGTAGAGGAACATGGGGATAAGAAAGGTAATGTAAAAGCATCAGGCAAATCCTTTTATGGCAAAATTAGAAATGGCATTCAAAGATAACCTTTGATTTATCTATTTATCATAACATTATTTTCTGATGTCAGTATCTTTTTAAAGGTGAACCACCCCTTTCAGCCTGTGGATTATATGAAACAAGGACATCCTAAATAAACTAAACTACATTTTTTTTAATAAAACATTTCATACAATTTTAGAAATATAATTCAATTCACAACACAGTTTTCTTTTAATGCCGGCTACAAATGGGACACTTAATGGCAGTTTCCCAGTTATTAGCAAAAACAAATGCCATTGGGTACGAGTCTACCAGAGAGTGACTATTTCTAAAGGTGGCCATACACAGAGAGATCCGCTTCTTTGGTGATGTTGCCAAATGAGCGGATCTCTCCCCGATAAGCCCACATTGAGGTGGGTGAAATCGGGCTGATCCAATCGTGGGTCCTAGAGCCCAACGATTGGATAATAAATGAGGCCATATGGGTGGTCAGATCGCGGGACTGCATCAACGAACAGATGGGAATTTTAGTCCCGCCCGATCGACACCTGGCCAACTTTCGGCCAGATATCGATCGGTAAAGCCCGTCGGAGGGCCCCATACATGGACCAATAAGCTGCCGACTTGGTCTGTTGCCAGCTTTTATCGCCCCGTGTATGGCCACCTTAATTCCCTGTAGTTCCCCCCCTTATGAAGCGCAAAGACTGACCAATCAGAAAGCCCCCAATAAATGCAGCATTAGATAAATCAAAATACAAGTTAAATCTGTTGTCCTTGGAAAACTGGAGACAAAAAAAAACAGTATTAGCCAGAAAGAACCAAGATCATGACTTCTCAATGTGGGTTTAACTCTAACAATGGTCTGGTGTTTTATTTGCAAGGACAATGGATGGCACTTCTAGGCACACACCAAAAAAAATAATATTTACATATGTATAGTGTTTTCCCAACCACCTCTGAGTTCCAAGCCCAGGTGGGAGATCACAGCTGTGTGAGAGGGGAACAAAATCCCTTCCAAAAAAAACATACAAGCCGACCAATCCCGTATTGGCCCGTTTCAAACTCACAGTGAGCAGATAACAAGCAAGTTCTGAACAGTGCTAGGTTGATGGCTTCAAAAGTTTCTCTCAAAACCAACACAAGACATTTACACTTTCATTTCTACCGGATGCTGAGAAAAAAGTTTTTCTTAATCTAATGGCAAAAAGGGATACTCCAGTTCTAAATCTGAGGCGCAAATATATATATTTCTTTTTTCATTTTTTTCCTCATAGGTTACTGTCACTACTAGGAACACACTAAAAGTTACAGGACATAAGGCTGAGGTGGAATCCTTAGCTTCTAACAGTTAATAAATACTAGGTTATATAGACTGTTCATAATGGTCTTGTATTCTTCTTTTTTACATTATCGGCAGAAGTAATACCAGAATAAATGACAAGAGACGGAAACATTAGATATTAGTAGTTAACGTGGGGGGGACTTATTGCTTACACTAGCAAGCAGCAAATAAGGGCACAGATTTTCTAATCACCAGTTAAATGAAGAGAAAGAACACAGTAGAATTTCACAAAGCACTGCTTTTGTCTACAATGGAGAATCCAGAGCGGAATAGTGTCAGGCCAATAAAGCACCATTGTTATTGGTAGAGCAGAACGAGAGACTGGAGGAATGTAGAGGATTTAGATCTTCACGCTGACATATGACTTGGAAGCAAATAAGTGGTAGTGCATTATTCTAGGAACTGGGTGTGTATGGGGGGAAGGTGAGGCCACACTAGTGCACTAGAGCTTATTTCTTCTACATGAACAAGCAAGTCCATTGTGACATAGAAATGAGATTTGTTTCTGGACCATAAGTAAAACTGTGGTCACTAGAAAATCATCAGGCAGTGCTTTCTAGTGGATGAATGTACCCTTTGACTTGTTCTCTTATTTATCAGTACCATGGACTCCCTGGATCATGTTATCAATAAAGGGAAGCCTACTTATATTAAATAGTGATATTTGAATGACTGCTAGCTCTGAGGGATGAGAAACATATGCTCAGGAATAATCAATAAGGCTATTTATAGGGCACTGAATCGACACAGTGTTCTATAAACCTGCTGAGCAACATTCTTTTAGATATTACAGTTGTGTCCAGGAAAGGAAACTGAAAACATTCAAAAGTCTTTGCCAATCAAATCCTCAATGGGATGATATCCAACATTGGCAACATCTTCCAGTGATGACTCAAGTCAATTTTCAGCTGAAATTGCTTTTCTACTATACAGGTAATGGGGGGGGGGGGGGTTGGTCCAATGTAGTAGTAAAAGAGCAGTAATTAAGTGCAGCCATATTTCTCTTGCAGTTGTAAGTCAAAGCTGCACAAACAATCCCGGGCTCCATAATACTTCCTTATGCACCAACATTTCTGGACAAAGAAAAACAGCTTTATTGCATCGCCAATCCATTCTCACTGATTATAAAGGTTATAAGACAGATGTATGGATGGGGCAAGTTTTATTATACAATGCTTTTAGTTATGGAGAAATGGAAATGTGTGTGGAGATCTATAGGGTCAGACCTGCTTTCATTTTGGTGAGAGACAACCTGGCAGACTACAGATGGTCAATTTATACAGAGTAGCTGACAATATATTACAATACACACATTTATTTCTTTTCCTTGTGTTTTGCTCAGTAGATTTTATATTATATTAGTTGTTAGTATCTTACACCTCTAGTACCTACATCTAACCTACATATACAAGGACTAGGGTTTCCCCTTAACACTTAACAGGCATAAGCAGAGAAAATGCAGATTGAGAGAGAGTATTGCCTCCCCCAAACAGATTAACTGCTATATACAGTAAGTTCTCCAGTCTCCTTCTCTTGGTAGCTGCCCCCCTACACTAGTCATTTAACACCGTGACATAGCTCAGAGATGCCATGGAAAAAGTATATCAGCAGTGTAAAACTGCTATTATCATGAAAAAAAGGAAACCTGAAAATGACTGTAAAAGTGCTCAGAATGGGGGGTATATTTAAGAAAGTGGAATTTGCACTCCCTGTGTAAAACAATGTGGATGTAGGAGATTTGTTTCATATGGAGATACATTGCCCAGTGTGGTTACACATCCCAACAGCCAATAAAATCCTGCTGTATAATTCTGTAGCAAGTACAGTCTAGTCCAAGACTGAATACAACAGGTGCTATCTCTCCAGTAAAACTCACCAGAAATGTTGGCAGGCAAGTTTTGAGGCGTAAGGCCTATGGCCACGTATTTGATTCCTATACCATGACTCCACTCTATGCTGCATTTTCAGACCAAATGTCAGTGATGGAGGCTGGTGGCAGGGGGGGGGGTGACCAAGAGTGTGCGTGTGCCATAAAGTCAAGCCTCCTCTTTCTTTATGGATGCAACAAATATTGCTGAGGGAAATACCAATTGATCCTATTGAACCTTACAACAACCTTCATCATAAAGCTCATGATACCACTGAAACCTGCTGAGGGAGATACCAATGGATGCCATTAACCCTTCACTTTGTATCTATATGAAGTTGGACAAGCAGGCAGTTGTACAGAGAGGGCAAATATGGCTGTGTAGATAATGGAGTGGGTGTACTGTATATACTGCCCTTACCTACATAAATCATCACTGTAAGGTCCTTCTGGTCAATTAGATCTCCTCTGACCATCAAGTAAAGTTACACAGATATATATTTCTGCAGCAGGAATCAGGAGCATCTAGTTTTGGCAGTGGAAAGTTTCTACTACTTGAATATAAAGCTGCAGCATCCAATGGTAGAGGACAATGGGAAACCACCCTGAGCTTATCGGGATGTCTGGGAAGAGCGAGGCTTGGGGATACAGTAAGTTCATTCTATATTATCAGAGTTACTAAAGGGGAAATCTTTCAACTATTTTTTTTGTCTGGGCTAATTTGAATTAGGCTCATTAATTAAACAAATTTCTGACTTTATGGGGGGGGTGTCGTTGATTACAGTTTGGGCATATGTGAGTATTAGCTAACACCAGCCAACAAGTGTGGCCCCATGAAACTGCACTAGCAAACTGTGTAACTAAGACTGACATCACTCACTCAGTTACATCATTGGGACATGACTACATTTTGGGAGTTACATTTGCAACTTGTACATTTATAACCCCAGTATCTCTACTGTATATTAGGTGCATAAAAAAATGCAGCTAGAAACAAGCTTAATGCTAGATATCTCGATGTTGAAGCAGTTTTTTCTGTAGAGGGAAAATGGAGCATGAAATTAAGGCAGCTCCTGTCTGTACATTGAATCTATATGGAAATGGGCATGCTGTGCTGTTTGAGGACTAGATTTCATGTAATGACCCACGGCATAATTCATCCCATAATACAAGCTAAGAGGTGTTTGGTTATATTTAGATTATGAAAAGAGTTGGCAGATCAGTGGCGATTCATTCTCATGTGGTTTCTTTCCATTTGCACATTCTAGTCTGAAGATTATGATATTTGCAAATGAATATCAAATTCGCATGCTAAGTTACATTCACTTTCAATCAATTAGAAACCATCGCCCATGAATCATGAATGAATGTCAGAAATGATCCCAATACCCTCATACCTGAGTTTCCCTGCACTGAAGAGCTTCCTTTATCGGCAGTAATCACTTTGGGGGAACTAAGATCTGATTATACTCCAACAGTGCCTTATTGCAGTTTGAAAGTGTGACATCTTCCACTATAAAAATAAGCTATTAATATATATAGTCATATATAGCCTTTTTTCTCTCTAAAATACAGATGTAAAAATGCAGTAGTGACTGCAGCGAAATGCTGGATAGTGAAATACAAGAAACAGGCCACTAAAATGATTGATTGTTCTGACAGTTCACTTTTGGGCCCAGAACCAGATCATGTTTAGCAGGCAGCTAATAATATATTCTATTAAATGCTGTCAATAAAAAGGCGAGACAGGATCTATTTACCCACTGGTACATTACACAATATTAAGTATAATTTGTTTTCCATATAGTTCCCCTTGAATAAACATTGAAGAAAGAATATACAGCCTATTGCTTTTCTGTATCAAACATTCATTCCCTGAATGTTTGCAAATAAATATAAGTGGGGCTGCCACACTATGTGCAGTCAATATGGAGAATGCCTTTGCTGAGCAACAAATTTGCACTCTTAAGTAAAAACTACATTGGGTCAGGAATGAGCACTGGTCACCAAACTTTGCTGTCATTTTTAGCTTAGTTATTACTTTGTTTATAAGTATTGAACCTGATTGTGCTCCCATGCCTTCTTTGTATTATGCCTTTGATAATGGCGATCTATGCTCATAAATAAAATCCCAGCTGGCCAAAGAATGATTGGTTAAATTATAGAAGAAAATACAACCACACATAATGGTGGCAGCTTAGCAATATGGGGGTGTGACTGGTGTTGTGGTCATATAATTCTAAAGCTATAAACATGTGCCTAAAATATATGTAATTGCAAAGATTAATCATAATTGATAAGAAATTTCTTGTCACACAGTACTATAGTGTCATATTATATTTTCTATTTAATGGGAAATAAATGGAAACAACACATTTCCTATAATCAATGTGAATTTAGTGTTGTTCTTTTGTTATTGTCTTGCATTTACAGGGGATAATAAAATCAGTTCTTATCTAAGAATCCCACTAGGAATCCACTGATTTCAGGAATCTAGTCTTGGAGAATTCCAAAATACAGAATGGATATATCATGACCTTTTCCATAAAGGTTACACTGTGCAAGTCACACCAGTAGTGTTGTCAGTTGTTACCAACACAAATGAAACGTAACAGAAATGTGCCGATATCCCCGGGGTGTTTAATAAGCCTGCATTATTCTAGCAATCAACATTTGTTTAAAGTGTGGCCAGAACACTTCATCTGTCTTCATTCTGTGATCATCCCCCGACTGCTAAATGCTGTTTGATGTGGTCATTGGCCTCTAGTGGGAAATGCTATGTATAGGAGTACAGGAGTAAAGACAAGTATGACAAAGTGGTTCCCAATCTCTGAAGTTAACGTTTCGTTCTCTTTCTTGAGGAACTGTTTGTTCTCTTTAGAAAGGGGCTCCACACTGTACACTGCGTGGGGTGAGATCACTAATACACTAAGTTATGAAAAGAATGCCATTTAAGTCTAGGTCTAACTAACCTAATTCACTTGAGCACTACCATTATATAACTCACAAGGTTTGTATATATTTTTTTTACATATTATAGCTTCTATGTAGATCTGCCAGTGCTATACAGTTGTTCTCTCTTAACAATGCTCTATTCATCAAACTATCTTGACAACTACCTTTCCTACATTTCGCAGAGCTATGGATTGAAACCCTATTTTTCACAACACTTTGCATGGGCACACACTGAGCTATGTAACAAGGCTTTTGGGAAGAGTGAAGCTGTGAACACTTTGGTTTTGCCTTGGTTCCTCCTTTCCTCTTTCTGAAATGTAAGGGAGCTAAATGAAAGGGGGCCTTCATCATTGCTTCCAAACATTTATCTTTCAAATCCCAAGGAGGACACAGTGAACCCTCCTTTCTGGGCATTAAAATATCAATACATCCCAATCCTTGACTGCTGGAATTATCTTCATGAAAGCCTTTTTCTAAAGAGAATGAAGTCCCTTCTAAAAACTCTTTCCTTCCATTGGCTCTCTTTGGTGAGCTAGCACTGGTCACTTGGGAGCATGGTAAACATTTGGCACTATGTGGTTTACCATCACCCCCTTGCAATGGGTTTAGGTAGTCTTGATCTTCTAGAATTTTTACTTCAGGGCCAAGACTCAAGCTAGTTCTGTCTGTGAAGGAATCCTGCCCATCATAGCCTCCAAGGTCAGCAGGGGCTGAGCACTGGTGAAGAGGCCACGACCCTTTACAATCTCCTTGGTTCTCTTTATCATCTCCATTGTCTTCTTGACCACCATCAAAAGAGTTCTCTGCCTGATTATTTTCTTGTCCAGTAGTTGTTGTATTCAGGTCCTTGAGAAATACAACAATGACTGTGATGTTATCACTTGAGCCAGCATCACGAGCAGATGCCACCAACTTATGGGCAACCATACTACTATCTCCATTGTTCTCTTTCAGATGGTCAGACACCACTTTCACAGCTTCATCAGGGTTCACTGTATCATAGAATCCATCACATGCTAGGATGAGGTAATCTTCAGAGCCATCAAGTACAGTGGAGAGAGAATCGGCTTCTCCGCAAATATATGGCTTGTGCTCAGCATCCCCTGTTGATAAAACAAAATGGAAAAAAACCCAAATGGTATTTTATTTACATTTCATTAATGAACCCATTTATTATATTTGGAATGATGATGAAGGAAATATATCCTGTTTAAATGTATTGTTTACCTTTGTGATCTTATTAACTGGAAACTGCAAAAAAAAAAAAAGTATCTTGTTGCCTGAAAAGACTTGAAGTGAATTGAAGAAGGCAACAATTGGACTGCAAGTATGACATACATCATATAGGGGCATTGTTAATGGGGAATTCAACCACTCCTGAACTAACCTCCTCCCTCCCCCCCCCCAGCCTACCTCTCCCCTGGGGCAAATGCCCCTAAGTCGCTACTTACCCCTCCGTGCAGGTCCCCTCCAGCCAGGTTTCCAGGCGCCATTGCCGGTTTGTACTACTGCGCATGTGCTGAAAGTTCACAAAGTTCACCGATTGAACTTTGTGAACTTTCTGCGCATGCACAGCAGTACAAACCTGCAAATATGTCCTACTGCGCATGCGTCGTCAAGCGCAGATGGTAGAAGGCAATGCTGTTGAAGATGCCCGGGAACCTGGATGGAGGGGACCTGCACAGAGGGGTAAGTAGCCACTTAGGGGTATTTGCCCTGGGGGAAAGGCAGGCCGTGGGGGAGGGGGAGCCTACAGGGGGTGGGGGTTAGTGCGGGAGCTGTTGAATTTCCCTTTAAGTTCTCACTGCTCCAATAACCAGAATAGTTCCGAAACAAGTGTGCTGTTCTAGTTAAGTGCTTCATAGTCTGCTGAATTGTTTAGAATTCTACTCAAGTCATTTGGTCAAGTCTGTTGGTTTGGCAGCATTAACACCCTGGAATACAGCTACACATTTTTTTCCATAGCAGCTCTATCAATTCTAAATAACTGTTCATGTTAATGTTAGAATGAAGCCCACTTGGTTTACGCAGCAAGAAAAGCAGTTGTTTTCTGAATAATTGAGTTATCAAAATAATGTTCTTTTAAAGGACATCCCCACCCAAAAACAGTTTTTGCATGAAAAAAGAATATGTAATTCTAAGCAACTTTTTGGTCTACTAGGGCAGAGATACACAGACGGTCTTTCTTGTATAAAAAAACATAAGGGGTTGTGGCCTCTTTATATTTTCCTGGCCAATTATAGACACAAGTATTTAATCAAAACAAAAAAAATTCCACTAAAGGTATGGTATCCGTTATCCAGAAACCCATTATCCACAAAGTTCTAAATCATGGAAAGGCGGTCCAAAGAAACAAAATTTTTAAAAATTATTTCCTTTTTCTCTTTAATAATAAAACAGTACCTTGTACTTGATCCAAAGAATATATAATGAATCATTATTGGAAGCAAAACCAGCCTGTTGGGTTGATTTACATGATTTTCTAGATGACTTAAGGTATGAAGATCCAAATCACTGAAAGATCTGTAATCCGGAAAACCTGAGATCCCTAACATTCTAGACATCGGGTCTCATACTATGAGGAGTGTATAATGTAATCTAATGAGTTTCACTTCATTCAGCCATTTTTCCATTGTTCTCTTATCCTCTATCCTGTAAATGATATCCTTATAAACGGTGACTAGTGATGTCATCAGTTATAAACAGTGAGTAGTAATGTCATTTTTGTCACATAACTCACTTAAACTTGTGTAGTATAATAAATAACGTACCCCTAGTTGGAAAATATGAGGATATTAGAAGTAACCTCGGAGTTCCATGACCTGTATGAAATAGTCATGGAACTCATCTGTGACTTCTAATATCCTTATTTTTTTACAATAGAGGGTACTTTATTCACAATATATATATATCTCCTCTGGGGAGCGGATGGAAGCCCACTGTCATTATCTCATCTTTTCATATAGAGACTGAAATGATTAAACAAGCAGGCTTAACTGGTTCCTAGATGAGCTGACTTAGGATTCCCCTGTATCATTCAGTGACTGTTTCAAATTCCTTTATCGTCTGCTGACTGTTTGTGCTCGAGATCATCAGATGCTTAATTAAAATCAGGGCCACAAGGAGAAGAAGAGAGATAGAATTAATTAAATGCATTCCTACCAATAGCTCTGGAGACAGAAAGACTTCCGTTAACCCTCCACGCACCAAACCAGACAACGCAGCCTCCCAGAGCCTCAATCCGATGCTTTTCATCCTAGAAGTAAAACACCAGCTATTCATACATATTTTCCTTTCAGTCACAGTCTTTCAATTCCTAGATATTTTCTTATATCCCTTTCCTGTTTTATAGAGTTCAACTACCTCTTCCTGCAGATCCTTTGACAATTCTTTTGCTTTCCCCATGACTTAGAATCCAAAAAACATCAGTGCAGCACTGGATGAAAGCTGCAAGGGTCTGTTAGGAGTCCAGAAAGTCATTGACCTTTTATAAACACCCACTAATTACAAGCAAACAGATCACAGGTGAAGATGGTTACCTTTAATAGTCATTCTAATCCTTTTGTGTCAAGTTGTGTGCATGTTATCAGGCCAAATCACCAGGGTATGTAAACTTTTGATCAGGGTCATTTGGGTAGTTTGTGTAGTGATTATGATTTAAAAAGAATAAACACAGTTGTTTGACAATAAATGGCTTCAGACAACCACTAACCATGAGTGAAAGAAACATTTTTTTTGTTATCATTCATATTCTCTGAAAAATGTTGAAGAAATCATACATTCTGCCAGGGTATGAAAACTTATGAGCACAACTGTATATACCTTGATATGAAGAGGAGAAATTGAGACAATAAAATAACACTTTATGGTGAAATGATTGGTTGGGATTCACGGAGTTCATGACTATATAAAATTTTGCTTGAAATTTCAACTTACTATTGTTTCAGAGGTATCCAAGACTGTATAAACCTACGCAATTTAACCTATATCCGTTGTGTCTACCCCCTCCACCCCCATCCATTGTCCAATTGAATAGTTTAACAACACTACTCTAAAGTTTCTTTTAGAAATGTAGACTGGGAAGAATTTAGTCTGGTTTGGTTTAAATTATTGCAGGTAGTGCAACATTATAAGTTCTGACTTTTATCTCATCATTTAGTTGCCATGCTCAATATTTTTACTCTTGGCTATCATTCTATAGGCTGCACTCCTGCCACTCTCCCACAGTATCCTGCTTCCAGCCTCAGGCCCATCGGAAGTGTAAAGAGACTATTCAAGAAGACTTCCAGCAGAATCCTGACTCCAGCAACTACAGCCAGGTATGAAAAAAATACAGACTGGTTTAAATTATAATGAAAATTGCAATTTTTGCAAATGACCGATTCTGTAACAGTTGTAAATGATATTAACCTAAAATGACACAGAACTATACAGTGCCACACAGAAGGTTACTGGTTAAATTAAGGAATGTTGGCCTGGAACATAGTATTTGTACTGGATAGAGAACTGGCTAAAAGATAGACTACAAAGAGTGGTGGTAAATGGAACATTTTCAAATTGGACCAGTGTTGTTAGTGAGGTACCGCAGGGCTCTGTACTGGGTCCTTTGCTTTTCAACTTGTTTATTACTGACTTGGATGTGGGCATTAATAAACATTAATAAACAAGTACGGTTTCTATTTTTGCAGATGATACTAAATTGTGCAGAGCTATAGGTTCCATGCAGGATGCTGCCACTTTGCAGAGTGATTTGTCTAAGTTGGGAAACTGGGCAGCAAACTGGAAAATGAGGTTTAATGTTGATAAATGCAAGGTTATGCACTTTGGCAAAAATAATATAAATGCAAGTTATACACTAAATGGCAGTGTGTTGGGAGTTTCCTTAAGTGAGAAGGATATTGGGTTTTTTATAGATAACAAGTTGTCTAATTCTGGGCAGTGTTATTCTGTAGCTACTAAAGCAAATAGAGTTCTGTCCTGCATAAAAAAGGGCATAAACTCAAGGGATGAAAACATAATTATACCTCTTTATAGATCCCTAGTAAGGCCTCATCTGGAGTATGCAGTGCAGTTTTGGACTCCAGTCCTTAGGAGGGATGTAAATGAGATTGAGAGAGTGCAGAGATGTGCAACTAAACTGACTCGCGAGTCAATTTGGAGCGATTCCACAAATCACGCCGCTGCGTGTGAATAGGCGCAGGCGTTTTCAAGTAACGCCGGTGCGCCTAAGGACTTGGCTATTCGGGGAGGTTCGGGGGCTACAAGTCGCGGCGAGAAGTCGCCAGGCGACAAATTGCCCCCGAATCTCCCCGTCTGCTCTAGCCCTTAAATTATGAGGGGAGACTGTCCAGGTTGGGGTTGTTTTCTCTGGAAAAAAAAGGCGCTTGCGAGGGGACATGATTACACTTTACAAATACATTAGAGGACATTATAGACAAATATCAGGGGACCTTTTTACCTATAAAGAGGATCACCGCACCAGAGGCCACCCCTTCAGACTAGAAGAAAAGGACTTTAATTTGAAGCAGCGTAGGTGGTTCTTCACAGTCAGGACGGTGAGGTTGTGGAATGCACTGCCGGGTGATGTTGTGATGGCTGATTCTGTTGATGCTTTTAAGAGGGGTTCGGATGATTTTTTGGACAGGCATAATATCAAAGGCTAATTTTATACTAAACTCTACAGTTAGTATATCTATGGGCATATATGGTTTGTGTGAAAGAGTGGAGGTATGTGTGTGTGTGTGGATGCTGGGTTTTTAATTTGGAGGGGTTGAACTTGATGGACTCTTGTCTTTTTTCAACCCAATGTAACTATGTAACTAACTAACTAAAATTCAGCTAAAGGCTTAATGTACACTGCATCACAGGTAACCATTATGATAACTGTTCTTCTTGTATCAGTTAGATTCACGTCTGATATAATTTATGGCTGTCAGATGTCTGCATTGTTTTAAAACAGTAATCTCCTGAGAAATATTTATCAACATTCACAACTCAAAGGACTGTATATTATATATTTTTTTCATTTGTTTCTAGCACAGTGTTACTGGCTCAGCTTGCAATTTTAGAGTTGACTAGCTACAATCTCTATTATCACTTCCCTATTGAGTTATAATGCATTTGAAGTGCCAAAATAAACAGCCTGTAAGGTTTGCATCCTGGAGTTACAGAGGTTGTTATGACACCATGGGGACTTACTATAGACAGCCTATAGTCAGCCAACAGGCACTATACAGATCAGAGACACCTCCCTTAAATAAACAACTGAACAGAAAATAGCTTCCAAATCTTGCTCATGACAGTTGCACAGCATATCTTCAGCTGAACTTGAAATACATGCTTTAGGGTAAAGCCAGATGGGAAGATTTAAGGAGATTTGTCGTCTGGCAACTATCGCCTCTTCTTTGGGGCAACAAATCTCCACGAAATGCTTCCCCCTGCCTTCCAGCATCTTTATGTGAATAATCGCCTGCGCCTATTCACACGTGGCGCTGGCTTTTCCAAAGTCGCTCGAAGTTGCCTGCGTAGGCAATTTCGAGCGATTTCGGGGAAGCGCCAGGCGACGAAAAATCTTCCCGTCTGGCTTGAGCCTTAAAGGGATCCTGTCATGGATCAAAATGCATCAGTTAATAGTGCTGTTACAGAAGAATTCTGCACTGAAATCCATTTCTCAAAAGAGCAAACAGATTTTTTTATATTTCATTTTGAAATCTGACATGGGGCTAGACATTTTGTCAATTTCCCAGCTGCCCAAGTCATGTGACTTGTGATCTGATAAACTTCAATCACTCTTTACTGCTGTACTGCAAGTTGGAGTGATATCACCCCCTCCCTTTCCCCCACCCAACAGCCTAACAAAAGAACAATGAGAAGGTAACCAGATAACAGCTCCCTAACACAAGATAACAGCTGCCTGGTAGATCTAAGAACAGCACTCTATAGTAAAACCCATGTACCACTGTGTACTATTCAGTTACATTGAGAAGAAAAAAACAACAGCCTGCCAGAAAGCAGTTCCCTCCTAAAGTGCTGGCCTAAGTCACATGACCAGGGGCAGCTGGGAAATTGACAAAATGGCTAGCCCCATGTCAGATTTCAAAACTGAATATAAAAAAATCTGTTTTCTCTTTTGAGAAATGGATTTCAGTGCAGAAGTCTGCTGGAGCAGCACTATTAACGGATGCGTTTAAAAAAAAAAAAAAAAAAAAGTTTTCCCATGACAGTTTCCCTTTAATAATCTTTTATATATGGATAAGTGAGATGTGGCTTAAAGGGGTAACTGATTGAAGGCTCAGCTTTATCATCCAAGGTGTCTTTAGAGTTAATGATAACATGTTAAGTCCCATCTACCAATGAAATAAAGCTAGGCCAGATAGCTAGGCCACCCTTTGCTTGAAGCAGCATGACCACACAAGTAAAAAAATATTATCAAAGAGATTGTTGGTTTTCAGGATATTATGAGACCTCCAAGTCCTCACCTCTCTGTCTGGTTTATGTGGCTTCATTAGCTCCACAGCCTGACCTCTCCGTACTAACATCACTTGTGAGTCTCCTAACCAGGCAATGTGCAGCATGTTCCCTCGGATAAAGGTCACCACTCCAGTTGTTCCACAACGAAGATTCTGTAGGGAAAAATAAGAAAGTGACCATGATTATTATTATAAATATTTTTATCGTGGCCTTTTGTAATTCCCATATATTGCATTTCTTAGCGATCACCAACGATCCCATGTAATCACATGACAGTGCTGCCTTCCTCCACATTTAGTCATTTGCAGGATCACTATATAGGTATGGGATAAGTTATCCACAAAGCCATTATACAGAATGGCTGTCTCCCATAGGCTTGAATTTATCCATATTTTTAAAAATGATTTGCTTTTTCCTCTATAATAATAAAACAGTAGCTTGTACTTGATCCCAACTAAGATATAATTAATCCTTATTGGAGGCAAAACCAGCCTTGGGTTTATTTAATGTTAACATTATTACTATTGTCTTTATTGTGCTCTTTAGTGTTATTTTTTAGCTAAACAGACATGTAGAACTACTATGTTTGATTTTTGTGTCTTTAGTGCACAGAAAAGCAGAGGTCCATTATTAGTGTTTTATCATTAGTTTATATTGGTAGACCACCCAGCAATATGGGCTTCATTACATGCACAAAGCACTATGCTTTTTGGCTACATTTCTCCCTCAAGTTCACAGATCTAACTTGTTATCTAATTTAGAAAGTCTAAACTGTTGTGACCTTCTGTGTATGGAGCACTTGCTAGCCCTGCTGACTCCAAGAGTGGAAGCACATAACGGGATGTGAGTGGCCCCTGGAATGCCTTTTAATGGTGTCTCATTCATGATGTGTATGGAAGGAGTACCAGGCAACCCAAAGTGCTCTAGAGTCCTATATTTAATCCCTGGTTTTGGCTGGCAATTATAGTTGTACAACTGGTACTGCACTAGTGCTAGGTCCAATGGTGATAGTAAAATAAGTTTTAAAATACATAAACACATGAGCTCTAAATGTGTGTGTAATATAAATGTATTGAAAGTTGGAATTTTTTATTCAAACAAAAACATTACTTCTTCCAAAACCCTTTTGAAGGTTACAGTAAAGGGAGTCACCATCACAACAGCTGTTTTTGTTTTGTTACTTTGCCAATGTCACCCTGAGCCTTGCATCTCAGTGTGATAGATCTCACTATAAGTCACATACACATCTGCTTCGATCCGAGCAAATATTGCTTGTGCACAGAATCATTTATTCTTCCCCCTGTCAGTTATGGAGCTTTAAAAAAAACATTAGAAGGCGCACACTCCTAATGGAAAAATACTTATCGTCAATTTGAGGTGCTGATCCAAAGGGAGGCTGCCCACTTAAAGTCTCCAAGAATAAACGCAAGAAAATCAAATTATAGATCGCACACTCATTAAATAAAGAAAAAAGGAAAATTTATTGAATCCATGCCAATCACAAAAAATTGAGAAGGCACATTGCCCAACGCGTTTCGACCCTTAAGGTCTTCATCAGGGGCACATAGATAAAACAAGTAAAGAAAACAAAAAAGGGCAGAAAAGGTTATGGTTATGGAGCTTTATGCTGTCGATTCAGTGTTGGAAAAAAAGGAAACTGTAATGCTTTTGAACTCATTTTGAACATTAATGTGTGTTCCTTAGTGATATGCGAATCCTCTATGTATAAATAAGAAACAGTGTGGAATTCGGTGTCAGCATATCTCACAACTTCAACATCAAAATCAGTAAACATTATTCGGCAATTGCATTTTCTTCTCCAATTTCCCATACAGCTGCCATGTGCCTGTCAATCATTCTTGACTTCCACACAAAATCAGGTTTTTCGGTGGGGAATGCGTGGGCTGTATCTGCTGCTTAAGAAATCTCCCTCAGAGAGCTAAGGCTTTATACAGGGAACATTCAAATTAAGCTGTGTTCCAGTTTTGGGAAAGCCACATGGGTTCAAATTCAAGAACTCTCATATTGCTAATAACAGAGGAAGGAAATTTAAAGTTTTTTCATACTGTTGTTTCTCAACCATATGTCAGGTTCTACGGGGAAAAAAAGGTTATTTGGGGCAGAAAATTTGTTGCAAAAATCAAAAGCAAGGCGAGCATGTCTGAAAGAAGCCAGGTGTTTTGGATCTCCATTGTGCATTATAATAAAAGCATCTATGGAAGTCCAGTAACCCACAGCAAAAAGTCAATTGATGTATTTACTGCTTTGCTAACATCTGTAAGGTTACAGTAAATTATTAGATCTCGAGCAAACTCATATTTGAAATATACAGTGTTGGAACAAGTTAAAATACCTAAATAAGGGCGAGACCCCAAATGGTTCTGAAGGGGGTGTTCACCTTTAAATTAATTTTAGTATGAGGTAGAGAGTGATATTTGCAATTGGTTTCCAATTAATATTTTGAGTTGTTTAGCTTTTTATTCTGCAGCTCTCCGGTTTGCAATTTCAGCAATCTGGTTGCAAGGGTCCAAAATATCCTAGCAACCATGCATTGATTTGAATAAGAGACTGGAATATAAATGGAAGAGGGTCAGAATAGTGATACGGGTAATAAAATAAAAAGTAGCAATAACAATACATTTTTAGATTTACAGAGCAATTCTGCCTAGTTTTCCTAATTTGGAAAAGCAGGCAGGCAGTTTTGACCCAGGCAGGCCTTCAAAAATCCAGGCTGTCTGGGTCAAAACCGGGCAGGTGGCAACGCGAACTCCAAGCCATTTTTGAGTCCACTGCTGCAGCATAAAGTATCAGGTACTTACTGCATCTGTCTTACAAATTGAACCTGGACTGTCTGTGATGGTCTTCATTTCTAACAAACACTTTTTTACTGTCACACTTTATTTCTTGATAAATATTTTTATATAAAAATAAATAAAATAGTTAAAAAATATGTTTCATCGTCCAATGTGTCCCTGTTACAAGGGTGGGCTGTTGGACCTTCAGATCAGGTTTCCTGGTGGCTGCCAGGCACCCAAGACTGACACTGGTGAAAATGATAGGAAAAGCTAAGCAGTGTGTGTTGGTAGGAAGCCAGTGAACTCTAGCCTAGCCTATGGCTACAGAGCAGTTCTTGACACAACAACATGGGTTTAGTGGCCTCCTTAGTGATATCATCTAGGGCAGTGATCCCCAACCAGAAGCTCGCGAGCAACATGTTGCTCTCCAACGCCTTGGATGTTGCTCCCAGTGGCCTCAAAGCAGGTGCTTATTTTTGAATTACTGGCTTAGAGGCAAGTTTTGGTTGAATAAAAAACAGATGTCCTGCCAAACATTCTCTCCTGTAGGCTGCCAGTCCATATAGGGGTTACCAAAAAGCCAATCACAGCTCTTATTTGACATCCACACTGAATTTTTCATGCTTGTGTTGCTCTCCAACTCTTTTTTAAATTTAAATGTGGCTCACGAGCAAAAAAGGTTGGGGACCCCTGATCTAGGGATTATTATCCACAAGGAGGCATGCACTGGGCCAGCATGTTAAGCACTGTGGTGGGGACAATCAACCATAGATTCTTTACAGCAGTGCTGAGCAAGGTGGCTGGAGAAGTTTGAGACTGGCTGACAGTTAACTGTACTATATCAACTTCAAATTCAGTCTGGCAATGTTAATCATACACAAATGCATCACCTGTCCTAGGGCAATGCTGAATAGGGTGCATTGATTTGTGCAAGGTCTTTAGGGAAATCAGCTGATTTCATTAATCCTTCAACCATCAGTAGAAATGTCGTATTACATTCTATACAATAATCCATAGTTGTAAAATAATGATCAAATTGCACTTGGTATCAAAAATAGCCGTTAACCCTTTTACAAACCTCATTTCCATAATATTATTATTGTTTTTATATATAGCCTTCACATTAACCAGTATGTCACAGAGATCGTTGATCGTTCATTGAGTCCAAGTCCCATAGTTATTTTACTTGCTCCTCTACTTGAATTCTATGAAGGCACAGTGTGGGGGGGGGGCATTTATAAAATTTGCACCTGGTAGTGACCCAGCCTGCCGCAGATAGAACAATGCAAGCGAATGATTGATTATGGTGGATTTGAGTTAGTGCAAGTGTTGATAAATGTGCCATAGTTTGTCCCTGTCCAATTGAGTTTTAGGTGCTCAAGGCAAAGGAGATGAGTGGTATTCCAGAGCCACAAGGCAGTGACATCAATATAAGATTCAAGCATCCAAGGAAGTAACAACATGAAGAATGAACTACTCCCTGCAAGAATGTCACCTTTGCTTAAAGAGAAACTATACCCCGAAAATGAATTTTTGAGCAACAGTTTATATCAAATCAAGTGACATATTAAAGAATCTTACCTACCTGGTATATATTTTTAAGTAAATATTGCCCTTTTACATCTCTTATGATGGTCTGTGTGCTGCCTCAGAGATCACCTGACCAGAAATATTTAAACTCTAACTGTAAAGGGAAGAAGTATTGAAGCAAAAGACAGAACTCTGTCTATTAATTGGCTCATGTGACCTAACTTTATAGTTTGTTTGGTATGTTTGTGTGCACCGTTGAATCATGCGATCCCAGGAGGCTGTCCTTATTTTTTAAAATGGCAGTTTTCTATTTATGATTACCCAATGGCACATGCTACTAAAAAAGTGGATTATTATGAAAATGGTTTATTTACATGAAGCAGGGTTTTACAAATTGAGTTGTTTTATGCAATATCTGTTTATAGAGGACTACATTGTTCGGGGGGTATAGTTTTCCTTTAACAGAGTATAAGGTTTTGGTAAAACAGAGAGAATAGATTTGTAGAGATGATTTAGAATTCAGTAATGGCACCTGAAGATTTATACTTCCATATACGTTTAGGGGCATGTTAACTGGCATTGAAGATAAATATCTGGAGAGATTTCTGGAAATGTTGCTCATGGCAATCAATCAGCAATTAGATTTAAACAGCCACCTATAAGTAAGAAAAAAAAAAGCGAAGATCTGATTGGTTGCTATGAATAACATCTCCAGAAATCTCTCCAGATATTTATTCATTTACCTATACTACACCAATGAATGAAATAATGAACGAGTAATATATGGTTTTGCTTTTACATGGTGCTAAAAATTAATATAATATTTCAAAATAGCCCCTTCATTAGTGCTCTCTATAGATGTTCTCTGGTCCCTGTTTCAAATAAGGGGTGGGCGTGTCCTAACAGTTATCTAATTATTGACTCACTTATTTATTCCCTATTATGTAGATTTCCGAATGTATATTTTAATTAGTTTATCAATTTATAAATATATTTGGTACAGTGTAATGTATTCACCTTCACGGTCAATCATATATATATCAATTGGGCTAACATTTAATGGAGTTTGCTGCTTAATATATAGAATATACCATGTTAATTGTAACCATTGCTTATGTTTATATTGTGACTTTTTAAAAATTTGTAATATACATATATTGTATTGGTGTAGCTATACAGGGGCGGTTAGGCTTCTCATTAAGTGATGTCTAGTCACAAAACGTGTTGAGCTAGTTCCCCCATTTCTGTATTTTTAACTCGGATTTAATAAATATTCAACTGTTTTATCCAAGTTTGGTTTCCCCCAAATCTCTGTTCCGGTGATCTAACCCTCACTACTAAGTTCGTCTTTGAAGATTTTGTTTCTGCGGCCAGAGGGATCAACCGGTATACTGATTGCACTTCACAGTCTCGCTGCAAGTGCTGGAATGGCATGCACTGTGCATGTACCAACAATCCCTGCCAGAAGCACAGTAGGGCAGCCAATAAAAGCCCTGTTGTCACACAAACAAAGTACTTCAGTTCCCTATCAGGTCCTGCTAACTGCATCCTACAGTGCAGTGAACCGAGTGCTGCCGGCTCCCCCACACAGCCTGGGAAATCAGGGAGCAGGAAGTGGAAAAGAAAGGAGGGATTATTAAGGTTTTTTGCAAAAATATTAAATATATCAGCCTGAAACACTTACTTTTTAAACAGAATTCTTCTATATCTACATAAGTAACTGGTACGTTTTTATCTTTTACACAAAATGTCTCCTTTAAAATATACAAAATAAAAGAGTCCATGTTTAAAATATTTTTAAACATAGAATAAGGATATTTAATGAAAAAAAAATAATTTTCTCATATGTTCTACTGGAGCATTGCAAAATAAAACACTGCCCTTTTAAGCAATTTAATCAATCTCTTGGGCCCTTATGCTCACACACACCAAGTGCACACTGGCAAGTTAAGTTACGCTTCTTGTAACAATGAAAACCTGAATTATATTTGCTCATTTCTGTCACGTGTCCCATGAGGGAGCATGTACAGCATCACAAAATGATGGATTAAGGTCAAATATGTAAAATGGAAACATGAAACTTGTATTAGCCAATTTGATAAGATTCTTCTGTTGGTTCATTTCTCCTTCAAAACAAAGAACCTCAGCTACAAGGAAGGAGTAAGGAGTCTATTTATTCTTGAAGTTTTATGTGCTTATTCTCATTTGGCTGTCAGCCCTACAAGCGCTTTAGTTTTGTAACACATAGATAGAGAGAGAGATGTGAAAATTTAATGGAGGCAGATTGTCATCAACGAACCACTAACAATGGATGAAGGTGGCTTAGGCAGTTTCCTCCTACTCCTTTACAATTATTTAGTGAGTGGAGTCCATAATCCTCTATTTGTTTTATTATATGCAAATATAGTTCAGAGCAGATGTTGCACACACAAACTTTGGTTTGTGTATGAGATGTTCTAGAAATCACTTTAAAGGTAAAGCAATTACCATGCATGGTCCATCAATTATTTTAAAGCATAGTTTCACATTCAATGTGCATTTATTCTATTTAGCACATTTAAGAGAATACGGTTATCTAGCAAAGGGAATACACAGTGCTATATTTAGTCTCCAAACTCCTTCCTGGGAGAATCCATGTCATCGTGCACACTGTGACTGCTCCAGAATTAAAAACATTGATCGGCCCAAGCTCAAGTAACAACAGTTTATCCTTTCTTTGAAACATACACATGTAAAACCATGGCAGCACAGTGGTTAGTATTTTTGCCTTGCAGCACTGGGGCCATTTCCAGCTGTACACAAAGTTAACATTCATTCTCTAGGTTATGGGTTTCCATCCATCCCACATGAAGCCAAAAAGGCATGTTAAAGGAAAACTATACCCCGAAAATGAATTTTTGGTAACAGATAGTTTATATCAAATCAAGTGACATATTAAAGAATCTTATCTACCTGGTATATATATTTAAGTAAATATTGCCATTTTACATCTCTTGCCTTGAACCCCCATTTCATGATGGTCTGTGTGCTGCCTCAGAGATCACCTGACCAGAAATATCTCAACTATAACTGTAAAGGGAAGAAGTGTTGAAGCAAAAGACACAACTCTGTCTGTTAATTGGCTCATGTGACCTAACTTTATAGTTTGTTTGGTATGTTTGTGTGCACCGTTGGATCCTAGGATCCCAGGAGGCTGTCCTTATTTTTTAAAATGGCTATTTTCTATTTATGATTACCCAATGGCACATGCTACTAAAAAAATGTATTATTATGAAAATGGTTTATTTACATGAAGCAGGGTTTTACATATGACTTGTTTTATGCAATATCTGTTTATAGAGACCTACATTGTTCCGGGGGTATAGTTTTCCTTTAACTGGTTCCTGATGAAATTGACCCTAGTTTGTGTGAATGCAATAGGGAACTTAGACCGCTCCAGTGGGTCAGGATCTAAAGATGATGTAAAATTCAAAGGAATTTGTCAGTACTATATAAATGTGTATAGGATAATGTAAGCCTAATTTACAGCATATTTGCATTCATCAAAATGCAAAGACGCTTCCTATTGTTTGTTCTTTGGAGAAATCTAAAACACTCAAGACTGAGGTAGAGAGTCATTAAAATTCAAACATCCCTTGATTTTTCTCTCCAAATTATGCTAGTGAGATGTTATAGAGCATTTGTACAGTGTGTATTGATGCTATTACCAAAAGTAGTTACACCCATACACAAGATCATCCTTTAAGCCTTCTAGAAACGATTTGCAAATTTGGTTGCTACTATACATGAGGTTCATTGCACACTTTCCTGAGAGTAATTTCAAGGCTCCCCCCATCAGCTTGTGTTGCATGGAGTGAACCAAACTCTAATGCTATTGTAGATGCCCCATGCACTGGTGTGCCAAAAGTGAGACCACCCTCTAAAATGTAGGCACTGCAACTTCATGAGATTCACAAAAAGAGGCCACTAATTTTTACTGGTATTGACACACTGTTTCAAATGTGACTGAATTAATGGCTGTCCACAATGCTAACATCTAAAAGAGATTAAAAAAAAAAAAGTTTACACACCATATATTGATGCAAAACCCTTTTATCAGGCTCTTGACCTGCCATGACACTGATATTTTGAATTTAAGAAAACATGTTGTGCCTGTGTGTGCGTCTAAATGTTTAAACAGTTTAGAGCTTACAACCTTGCCAGTATGGAAAAAGAAAAGCAACAAAATAATTTCCGTAGTGAATAAAACTGTTGTCTTAAAAAAAAAAAAATTCACAGCTTTTATATAGAAGCACTTTAATGGAGAAATATGAAGCCACTGTGACTCAGTGTATTAAGAGACAAGAATAGCATGCAATAAAGGGATCTTGTTTATCTGGGTAGATAATCAAGGTCATTTTCTTTGGCAAGAAAGTTTCCTTAATACACAGTTGCTCTTCTTGCATGTTGTATAAGTAGCTGGTTCACTGCAGGTTTTAACGTTAATTCTAGCCATTATTCCTTCCCATAGCCAGTGATGTTTTATTTATTTTATCAAACTGCTGGTTAAACTGAAACAACAACAAGTCTATTATTTTTTTCTAGGAAAAAACTGAAATGTGGAAACCACCAACCTTTACATCAAAAATGAGCAGCTGTCTAGTACCCTTCTGTTTCTAAAGATGAATAAAAATCCTGTTTGTGCATGAAAGAAATAGCCAGCTTTATAATAATCATACAGAGCAGAGTCCTGTGGGCTATTAATCACTTTTGACATTAGAGGTATAATTAACTGCAATGTGTAAGAAAGCAATAGCTACCAAAATTTCAAAGCGCATGAAAAATGAAAGATCTAGGCCTGTCTTAGTTCCTTTTTCCTCAAAGCATGCAGTATTAATGGTAGAAAAGAAACAATTGGAAGAAAAAAAAAGAAATATCAGCAAAAGGCAACAATAGGCATAAAAGGAGTGTATAAGGTTATGCCTAATGTGTGCCAGTAATACACATGCAAGTAAATAGTGCTTGGGGCTCTGCTAACTTACAAATATGGCAAGGTAAATATAACACAGCGGAAAGGTCTCTTGCACATAGCAATAGCAAATATCAAAAAGACAATTTTAACCTTTGAAGTAAGACAGGCAGTTAACCTACTGATAATTTGTTTGTGTTTCTTAGAGCTTTGAAAAAAAAAATGGTCGGCAAAAAAATGATAAAAGAATTGAAAAGCCTGAATGAGAAAGCTTGTATTTTTTTCTTGCCAAATATATAGATCTATATAAAAACTCTTTTTACAGAACAGGCTTTGTTATTTCCCACTCATTTTATCAATAACTGTAAGACATTATTATTCATAAACATAATTAGGTGATGACTCCGTATAGTTACGAGCACTGATTACATTGCTTATTCTGCAGCAAAGTTACATAGTTACATAGTTAAATTGGGTTGAAAAAAGACCGAGTCCATCAAGTTCAACCCCTCCAAATTAAAAACCCAGCATACATACACACACCCACACATCTCCACTCTTTCAAACACAAACCATATACCTGTATGCCCATAGCTATACTAACTGTAGAGTTTAGTATCAAAATAGCCTTTGATATTATGTCTGTCCAAAAAATCATCAGTTTTACTACCAGTAGTAACCCTGTTACACTGCAATGTAGTCAACTTCCAAGTACATTACAAAGAATACTGCAAAGTATACCAATTCAGGAATGGGAGGGAGGGGCTTGTCCTCCTGAAACATTGAATTTATTGAGCAAGTCAGCCTGTGGCTTAATAATAGGCAAAGTGACTGCTATATACATGAAAGCACCCTGTGTCCAGTCACATTGTTAATGCCTCAGTTACACTACAATGAGTCTAGTGCCCCAGAGTCTAGTCTAGAGTCTAGTGCCCCAACTGTACTCTTGATGCTCACTATAAGTTAGAGTGCAAGGTGCCAGTAACCCTGTACTGCTCAATGCCTGGTAATAACATATTTAGGTAATAATCCATTGACATTGCAAACAGTAAACCTGTTTTAGAGACCAGGTATAATGCAAATTGTCTGGTATATAAGTTGTACTGCAGAATTCCCAGCATAACCCCAGTTGCAGTCTCTGTACTGGAAGGGGCAAAATTCTGATTTGAATTAGGAAATTTGGCTTTAAAACTTACCAGGAGTAGCTTTATGCCTCCCCTGGTAACCTGAAGGGCGTACACATCTATAATACGTATATTGATTGAAACACCTACAAATTTAAACCTGTTTTGCATTTGTGACTAATGGTTAGCCTTTAGGGTACTTCCATGATTATAAAAAGTGTGCAGTCCAGTATCACTGCAAATCACCCAGAATTCTAGTCTGTACTACAGGGCTATGTCTAGAGCAAGGTGACAGAGCTAGTAGCCTTAGACATAGATGTCCACTTACCAGCTTGACGCTGGGCTATTCTGTCTGCTTCTAAACAATCACTCATGTGTACAGTTTCATTGCTTAAGCAAGACTATGCAGATGAGCATTTTAGTAGTTAACTGTAAAAGCAAGTACTGTACTATAATGACATTATAGGTAACATACAACAAAGATTGTGCATGACAAAAGCCAAACTAACCTCCCTTGCTGCTTTCTTCACAAAGCGCTCATCTGTGACACGAAATGCTCTGCACAGTGCTTCAGCTGGATCCTCTGGGAATATTTCTTGTTGCACTAAATTCACATGCAGATGGATAGAGGCATAAATGGCAGCATCCACTCCTCCATGACCATCAAACACAGCAAAGTAAGCTTGTTCTTCCTGATCCTTTGCAGAGAAAAGAAAATAGTCAAGTTATTAGAAAAATCTAACTATTCCTTTTATTTGGTATGTTTCATACCAGACTTCTATAAACTTCTGTACTGATAACAAAACACTGGATTTAAAAGACAGAATACAATTTCATTTGCTTATGGCTCACATTGCCAATACTACAAAAAATGCTGGTTTTACCTCCAGATTAAACAGGATATTAAAGTCTGGGATGCAGACATGCTTGTCTTCCATCTTTCTTCGCATGTTCTTGATGGCGTGGATAGAGATGTCATAATACATGTGTGGTTTGCGTTGCAGGGGGAAGTCTTTTACCCAACTGCAGCAGATTTCGTGCAGCTTGCTAAACACTCCACGGGCAAGTTTTATGGCCTCAAGTTCTAAAATGAAGAAAAAGTTTAAAACAAGAATTAAATCATTATACCCTTCAATGAAAAATAAACAGAAGTTATCAAATAAGCCTTAAATAAAAATTGTTTATTTTAAGTGATTTAGCTATGTCCAGCTGTTTTGTTGTATTTATGTATGTATGTACTGTATGTATGTATGTATGGAGTTTCTCTTGGAGAGAAATGATAGTTATTAAATTGAATCTTTTGCCATTTGAATATCCGCTGGAAAATCAAGTAGATGGCTTGACCTTAACTCTTCAATCAAGCTTTTTTTTTTTTACTGGCAAGCCATTAAACTGTTAATATGTGCTTCCAGTAAAACCCTTTCCTCACAAACAAGCCTAATGTGCACTGCAAAATCAGAAAGTGCAAGCCTCTCTCTCTCTCTGGAAACAGGTCAAATCTCTTAACAGAGGGAGATCAAAGCAAATTTTTATAATTCCAAGAAAACAATTTGATGGCCAGTATGTGTATATGTATTCCTGAGTGTCCTCATGTGACTTTGATGATGCAAACCTAGCACATACTCTACTAGAAAAGGGTATACAGTACACTCAGCAAAGGAAAATTACCCATAATGGTGTATTTTGCAAAATAATGCAAACTGTATAAAGAACTGAGACATAGAGCACAGTGTTATTCAATGTACCTATATCTCTAAAGCAAACTATTGCTTTTAGGTATGGGGGCATGCAATAGAGAGTTAATACCATAATTGTTGTTACTGTTGATTAGCAGCATCTAGAGCTAAAATAAAACCATAAGATAAAAATAAAGAACCAGCAGGGGTGTAACTACAGAGGAAGCAGACCCTGCAGCTGCAAAGGGGCCCAGGACATAAGCCCCATGAGGCCCTAATTTATATAGAATATCAATGAATAATGGTAAAACAAAACCTCTAGACATTTTGGGGGCCTGAAAAAATAATAATTTTTGGGGTTCGGTAATCTAGTTACCCCACTGAGAACCAGCAAAGCAATGGCTGCGGCAGCCTTCAGTTTCTATCTTTTTACCTCTTCCTCAATACATAAAAATCCTGCCCTGTTGCAGGAAAATGTTTGCACCTGATCTCAGAGCGATTATACTGATGTGTCTGTGTGCATGGTGTGCAGGGAGCCTGGGACCAGATACTTTGTGTAAATGGATTAAACGTGGAACTGATTACACCACTCAGTGAGTGCTACAGCAAAATAAATTACAGAGCTGGGGCTACCAGATAATGTCTGTTGGGATTTCCCAGAGTTATTATTTGTTAACCCTTGCCAGTTCTACAAACCGAGAGTACATGCAACCAATAAAGCAGACACAAAACTAATTATAGTAAATGTCCCATTTTTATGTAGCTTGGAGAAATGGAGGGATCAATTGGCTCCCCTTCATACCAAAACTCTTCTTCTTCCATGCTGTCTTTTATCAGGTCATGTTCATGATCCTTTATTTGCCCGACTGACTCAGTAACAATATCAAACAATGATTTTCCTGATGTGAATAAAAGGATCACTTAAAAAAGTCATACTGAAGGCGCAGGCAGTGGAAGGCAGCTTGGAGGTTATGCTGGGCTAAAGCAACACTGTTCTTCCAGCTCTCAGCACTGCACTGAGTGACAACAGAAGAAACGGTGCTGTGTCCAAATTAGAAAGGAGCAAATATTAAATACCACCTAAAATACAGGGCCTGTAACAATGTTAGTTCGCCTACATAATCTTCACAAAAGGCAAGTGAATTGGTAAACATTTAGCAGGGCCCTCTTTCAAGTAAAAATGGGGACAGAAAGAAAAACTTTCTTGCACACACAGTCAGGCCTAAATCAATATGTGAAACACCCAAACCCAGCTCACTCACCCACAAACTCAACCCCTTCCACAGTATGCACCTTTCCATTTTAGGTTACACTTCTCATGTACATGACAGCCCTGCAGAAGGGCACTCAAGTGTAGGTATAAGTGAGATCCACAATAAATCAACACTAGACCTGAAACTGAATGGATAATTCCAAAATATCCTCTGGAGTTGTGTCCTGTGAAAAGTCTGTGCTTTAGGCTTACTATGAAGAATTGTGATGTATGACAATGCACAATCTAGTCTGCGGATACATCAGTAATGCAGATGTGATCCAAGAGCCAAAACTCGACTGAATATGATCATTATTCCACTGAGAATTATTGCAGTTTAAGGTCATTATTGAAAATTACATTAATTTTCAGTTTTGAACTGTTAAAAAAACATTACCAGTTGTATACAATTTCCAGTGAGATACTGCTTTGCTTATTGCTTACTCAGTCCCCAGGTAGGGTTGCCACCTGGCCGGTATTTTACCGGCTTGGCTGGTATTTTTGATGGTTGATGCCAATGGGTTTTTTTCAAGAAAAGGTGGCAACCCTATCCCCAGGAAATGTAGCTGTACTGACAAGAAAGGCTGCATCCCTCCAGCACCGGGGAAGGGGGTAGAGAGCCCCCTTGTTCAACATGAGGTTAAGGAATATGGCTTGTGGTTACCATACTGTACCTATTAAGCTAAACTGGAAAACTGAAGCTACTCCATGTTTGCTCCTTGGGAGGTAGATACAGTAATTAGATTACCAATATACAACCCTCTTTGTTATAACTCTTTTGTCTAGCAGGAGGGATACGGTCATTTCCAAAATGCATCAGTTAATAGTGCTGGTCCAGCAGAATTCTGCACTGAAATCCATTTCTCAAAAGAGCAAACAGATTTTTTTTATATATCATTTTGAAATCTGACATGGGGCTAGACATTTAGTCAATTTCCCAGCTGCCCCAAGTCCTGTGACTTGTGCTCTGATAAACTTCAGTCACTCTTTATTGCTGTACTGCACGTGATATTGCCCCTCCCTTTCTCCCCCCCCCCAGCAGCCTAACAACAGAACAATGGGAAGGTACCCAGATAACACCTCCCTAACACAAGATAACAGCTGCCACGTAGATCTAAAAACAGCACTCAAGTAGTAAAAAACACATGTCCCACTGAGACTCCTTTAGTTCCATTGAGAAGGGAAAAACAACAGTCTGACGGAAAGCAGTTCCATCCTAAAGTGCTGGCACAAGTCACATGGTATGGGGCAGCTGGGATATTGACAAAATATCTAGCCCCATGTCAGATTTCAAAATTTAATATAGAAAAATCTGTTTGTTCTTTTGAGAAATGGATTTCAGTGCAGAAGTCTGCTAGAGTAGCACTATTAACTGATGAGTTTTCCCATGACAGTGTTGTTTATGAATAAAATAATAATAATAAACTGTCCAAAGCTAAACTGGGCCCCCACCATTTTTAGGCTCAGCTTTCAAAATTGTAATCACGATTACAAATTTGTTATTTGTTTGAATTGTGATTTCAGTGTACTCATTTCAATATGACCTTTTAAAATATCTGACCAAAGTTAGTGTTGTTGCCATAGTAAATGAAAGGATTGAAAGAAACAAAAATGAAAGAAACAGCAACTTGAATATTTTGTTACATAAAACCTCTACAGGATGGAAAAAATGCCCTTATGTAAATCCTCAGGTACCATTGCTCTACTGAAATGTCTTGGCACCCCAAGGAGTTATCGACCTTGGAATACACAGTCATGCATTAACTCACGTATGATCCCCTCTGTGCCATCCACATGCTTTGGCGAGTAGTACACAGACAGGTCGCTTTGCAGGATTTCATCTGCTGTTGCCCTTGCCAATGCAGCAGCCAGGAAAGACGGGCAATTACTAAAGGAATAAAAGAAGGAGACATTAGTATAACTGGTTTAACAAATCCACAAGTCATTTATTTAGCCTCCTGAAACTGGAGGGCAGAAAAAAAGGGGGGGAAATCTACAGTCATGCTGAGCGGCAAATTATGTTACAGGTTCTCCAGGCATATTGAATTATTGCTTCTATTTCTGCATCCATACAACCTATGCTTGTGCATAGACAATTCTGATCTAGCCACAAGTGGATGGTGAATTGTCACTGAAAACCCCTGAAACGCATTATGTAGATCTAATTTTGAGGGGGAAAAATGTATTGCCTTGAGCTGCCTCTATACTATTGGACCTTTATTTCCTTCAGGGGATGATTCTAATGGGTTGATTAACCTTGCAGATGTGCCTTGTGAAATCCAATTTAATAGCAGAAGTGGAAGCATTTCTATTGCATTCGTTCCTTTGCTGGTATGAAGGATACAATATTCCGTTAATTTGTAAACACCGGAATCCATTTAAAGGCAATTTATCACCCTAATGCTTAATGTGTTTTCTGTAAGCCTTACATCAGAAGCAGTAACCTGAAAAGTACCAAGCAGTAGTTTCCCAGAGTAAAACAGATTTATAAAAACAGATTTGTCAGTGTAATATGTTTTTCCACAATGGAACAGATAGTTTATATTCCCAATATCCTTAAACCACATAAAACATTAAAGTAATACGCAACGGCAACAGGATTGTTCACTTGGCGAAAATGCAAAGGTTGTGCAAAGAATGTTTTATCTCTCCTATTTTATAATACTTAGCAATAATAAAAACCAGGGTTTAAACCAGGCAGTTGATATGTCTGCTTTTGCTTATTGTTTTAATCATATTTTTTTTTTTTGTGTGTTAAACAGGGAGCAAACGGGGATATTAAGATACGCCATATTTGGTCCTTGTGAGGCAGATTATTACATAAACAGTGTGGAACCTGGTATCCAGAATGCTTGGGACCTGGGGTTTTTCAGATAATGGGTCTTTCCGTAATTTGGATCTCCATAACACATGCCTACTAAAAATGTATTTAAACATTAAATAAACCCAATAGAATTGTTTTGCCTTCACTAGGATTAATTATAGTTCTGTTGAGATCGTATATATCCCAACTAAAATAATCATATTATTACATTCAAAAAGTCGTCATTTTCAAAAATGTAAATTATTTGATTAAAACAGAGTCTCTGGGAGATGGCCTTCCTGTAATTTAGAGCTTTTTGGATAGTAGGATTCCAGATAATGGATCCTATACCTGCACAGATAATCGTTCTGCACAATGGCCATCTGCTTGTCTCTGCACTGGTAAACCAGTTAACTGCTTTGGATGGGCCAAACATGGAGTTGCTTCAGTTTCTCTGTTGGCCCTCTTAATCTCAAGAAATAGAAAAAAAAAATATAGTCTTTGTGACTAAATCAATAGGCAAAACATAAGTTCAGCACACTCCCTATTCCTTCAACTTTTGTTAAACAAGGGGTATACTAATTCTTTAGGGGCCATATTTCTAAATCTGTGTAAAATGGATTACACTGGAAAGAGCAGCTTAAAATGCTGTAAAAAAATAAATATACACTTCTCTTGAAAGAACCAGGGGCTATATTTATAAAACTGCACCATCCAAATGCATAAAAAAGCATGCACAAGCATGAAAAAAGTTCCTAGGGGTGCCCAACAAGGGCTGTGATTGGTTATTTGTTAGCCCCTGTGTGGACTGGTTGACTACAGGCGAGTCTGTTTGGCAGTACACCTGTTTTGTTATGCAACCAAAACTTGCCTCCAAGTCAGGAATTAAAAAAAAAACATCTGATTTGAGGTCACTGGGAGCAACACCAATGGGCTTGGTGTGCAGGAGTTTGAGAAGTGGAAAGGGAAAAGCAGAATCAGTGTAACACATATAGGGGGTTATCCGTCAAAGGTAAAGTGTTAAAGGAATTGTTCAGTATGAAAATAAAAACTGGGTAAATAGATAGACAGTGCAAAACAAAAAATGTTTCTAATATAGTTAGCCAAAAATGTAATGTACAAAGGCTGGAGTGATTGGATATCTAACATATTAGCCAGAACAGAATATCAAGAAACTTCTGCCATCACCTTCTACATGACCTTGCAGGTTTTAGATGGTGTATTTTTCAGATTCAATCTATTTCCAGGGTCGGGGTTTAATAAATCTACAAATTTAAGTTTTGTTTTAAAAAAAAAAAAAAATTTGCATTTTTACCAAATTAAAAAACTTGAATTTTGAAAATCTGCCCATAGTGTTGATGAAATTAATAAATAAAGAGAGGTGGCAGTGTGAGAGGAGCTAGAGTTATTTTGCTTACTTGTTACTTTAGTAAACTGTACTTTAGCTTGGCTTTGGATATTATTCTAATATGCTTTCTAGCTGCAGAGAAACAAATAAAACATGCTGCTTGAAAAGTATTGTATTGATATAGTTTAGGGATGCACCAAATCCACTATTTTGGATACGGCCGAACCTCTGAAATCCATTGCGAAAGAGTCGTCCGAATATCGAACCCTAATTTGCATATGCAAATTAGTGAGAGGAAGGGCAAATTATTTTTTTACTTCCTTGTTTTGTGATGAAAAGTCACGTGATTTTAAGGATTCGGTTCAGCCAGGCACAAGGATTTGGCTGAATCCGAATCCTGCTGAGAATGGTCATATCCTGGCCAAATACAGAACCGAATCCTGGATTCGGTGCATCCCTAATATAGTTACATTCTTTTCCTACCTGTGCCTAGACAAGTGTGAAAATACTGTCATTTAGAATGTTATCAGAAGTGCAAAATAAAAATAGGTCTCTTTAATCTCTATAATTAGAATCCAGTCTGCCGATTAAAGCATGAAGAGGCTCATCAGTTGGTGTCAATAGCCCACCTCTTCTTCCTAGTCTTGTATTTTATACTATACCCAAACCTACACATTGTCACTAAAGACCTCATTAGAGATAGTATGGGGTTTGATAATGCATCCTATTTTATGATGCTGGCAGCGTGGGTGTTATCTAACACACTTCCAGCTGCACTTCTAACAGTCTGGGGAGTGCCCTGCTAAAGAGTAAAATGGGAAGAAGAGAAAGATGATCACTTTCAGATTATGATGGACAGTTTCCCTTAATTAGCTATCGGAAAAAAGACAAGTTTTGCGTAGACACGGTGGCACCCACACAGTGCCATAACAGCTTTTTTTTCTGTGTAAAATGTAAGTGAAAGATTTCAGCATACTCTGTGGGATCTCTGTATTAAAGGAGAACTAAACCCTAAAAATTAATATGGCTAAAAATGTCATGTTTATACTGAACTTATTGCACTGGCCTAAAGTTTCAGCTTGTCAATAGCAGCAATGATCCAGGGCTTCAAACTTGTCACAGGGGGTAAAGTGTCTGCAACACTCACATGCTTAGTGGGCTCTGAGCAGCTGTTGAGAAGCTAAGAAAATGGGGTTGGCCTATAATATAAGTTGATGTTACAGGGCTGATTATTAAATGCTGATGCAAATTGCACTGGTTTCTGTGCTGTCATGTAGTAATTATCTGTATTAATGACTAATCAGCTTTATATTGTGACATTTCTATTCTATGTGTACTGTATATTGTGAGTTGGTCCCTAAGCTCAATAAGTGACAGCACAGAGCATGTGTATCAGTAAATCAGCAGAAAAGAAGATGGGGAGCTACTGGGGCATCTTTGGAGACACCGATCTTGACTGCTAAAGGGCTTTGGTTGCCTTGGGCTGGTACAGAAGCCCAAAATATAATGTACAACACTTGTAGCCTACTTCTTTTGCTTAACTTACTTGTCCTTTAAGAAGACATGACTTAACAGCGCATATCATGTTGAGACAGTCGCCTGGCGACTAATCGCCTCTTGTTTTGGGCGACTAATCTCTCTGAATCACTTACCCCTGTCTCGCGCTGAGGCAACTTCTGGGCGATTTTGGAAAGCGCACCGCTGTGTGTGAATTACTGTAAGTGACTTTTCATTATAGCCAGTGCGAGACGGGGTAAGTGCTTCAGGGAGGTTAGTCGCCCAAAACAAGAGGCAATTAGTCGCCAGGCAATTCATCTCCTTGAATCGCCTGGTGTGGACTAACCCTAATAAATATGCCCCAAAGTATCTGCAACTGATGACAGTTGGTTAATTGGTTCATTTAGCTAGCCCGTACAGCTGACTGGGGGAAGATATTAGCAAGCTGTGAAACTGGCCTTGGAGTAGTGAAAACATCTTTTAAAGCTTCTACAGAACTGATCACAATGCTCATGGACCACAAAAACCTTCAGTACATTTCATCAATGCCAAGTCCACTGGGTGTTTTTTTCCTGTTTACTCACTGTTTTACTCATCATATTCTACAGACTACTCCCCTGGTTTTGCCTTGCTCCAGGGTTATATCTGAGTGTCCTTTGGGCAAGTTCTTCAAACGACGGTCTCTCAAGTTCTGACATGGTATCATTCTTCCATGATTGCTTGTCTCTTGGCACCAAGACGACTGTTGAACTCTAGCTGAACTTGTTCAGGATGTTACAAGTTTCCATCTGTACTATTTGTGCACTGTAGAAGACAGTGGCCTGATATCTCCATGGACTTAATTGTTGACTTAACCAAGCTTGCAGATTTTACTTCTGTTCTAGTGGTAATGGATCTCGATGATGTAAGCTCTGGTCTCAGGCTATTTTGGCTAAGATTTCCATTAAAGAAATGTTCTTTTGAATCTGACTTGCATGTGTCACAATCGGCACCCTAAATCCAGAACCAATGCTAAGCACTCTGTCCATTGCTCTTGCTTCAGCCTATAACAACTGCCTTTCACCTGGGGTGGAACCCTCAGCTAATTGGATGCTGCCAAGTCTTATTAAGAGAGGTGCCAAGTTAAGGGTTCTGGACAAGCAAAGGGGCAATGAACATAAGGCAAATTCTTTTGGGCAGAAGGTCACAGTACAAAGTGTAGACAGACAGCGTAGTCATATCAGGCCAGGTCGGTGCATGCAGAGTACAAGGGGAGTCAGTCAGGCAAGGGTCAAACCAGAAGATCAATCAGAAGGGATACAGATACAGAAGAGTAGGTTACCAGGCAGGGTCAGGATTTCAGAAGTCATGATGGTCAGAAACAGGCAGAGGTAACAACAGGTAGTCAGATATCAGAAGCTTAACAGCACAGAGGCACCAGGAACTCGCAAAGAAGAAACCTATAATGGGCAATGAGCAAATACAAAAAGTCCCTTTAAGTACCTGGAAGTGTGACCCGCTAGACCTCACAGCATGCTAAGGATCAAAAACAAATTAACTGAACAGTTATGTCCCATGTGGCCCTCCTTCAAGTTGCCAACCAAGAGTTAGAGAGCAGTTACGTAGTAACACGAGTACTGGCTATTATGTTAGACATTCGGTCACTCCAGCCTTTATAGATTACATTTTTGGCAAACTATATTGATAATACTTTTTTTTATATATTTTTTTTTTTGTAACTTATATTTTATTTTCATCAGAGAAAAAAGAGATATAATATAAAGGAGCACAATTCAGTTCATGTGTGCTTCCAGAGTAGGCAAAAATCAGGCTCTTTGCAGCCCCAGGTGCACGCCGAGCCCTCTGCCAGGGCAACTTGACACAGTATCCAAAAAAATGGCTTGATAAAGGGTCAGAAGGGCCTGAAACGTTGCCTTGTAAACACTTGAAGTAAACACCAATCTTTTTCACAAATTCCGGAGTGCTGCTGTTTTTTTGGATAATATAAAGGAGCATTGACATGGATGTTGCATTTGTTACATATATAACAGTATACATTCTATATATCTATATATTCTTTTTTTTATATTTTGCACAGCCTGTTTACCCAGTTTGAAGTTTACACTGAACTGTTCTTTTAACACCATCTGGATTCATGCCCATCAAGGTGAAAGCTGCTACAAGTGCCTTTTCCTGTTAGCTCCCCATTGTATTGGTCCCTTCAAGATAAAGAAAACTTTGTGAAAAACTGAAGTCAAGAATGTTTCCTCTGGCTCCTTTCCTTCTTCTGATTCTGTTGAAGGGAATTAGGAATTGTAGGTCCAAGGAATCATGGACTCCTGTAATGCAAGAGGTAATATCCAATATTTATTTTACTGGAAAGGGTTTGATCCTGACTTTTGTTTCTGCTAATGATACTCAAGCTCCCCAATTGGGTTATTTTTTTCCATAGAATGTTTCCTAGGAAACCCTGGGAGCCCCCAGTGCATGATTCTGCAAAGGGGGTACTGTTGCAAAGTTACTTTTGTCACCATTTGTTTACAATAAAAGGCTATCACAAATCATTGTCCTTGGTTTCTACTTAGGGTTGCCACCTGTCCGGTTTTGACCCTGACAGCCTGTTTTTTTGAAGGGCTGTTTGGATCAAAATTGGCTGCCAGTCTTCCAAATTAGGAAAACCAAGCAGGATTGCTAGGAATTTAGATTGTAGCCCCGCCCCTGTCATCAGCCCCACCCTACAGTATCACTGCAACGCCCCCCTGCATCACGGCTCCTCCTCCCCCCGAGTTAGTCGGGGGAAAAGGTGGCAACCCTATTTCTGCTTCACAGATCATGAATTTTGAAAGGAATACATACTGCTTTTATCTAGGGGTCCAGTTTTTTGTGTAGGTCAATAATCCTACCCATTCTTAACAAGACTTCCCTCCAACAGATAGATAGACAGAATAAGGGAATGAAACAAACAGGAGCAGCATAGATATGATTTGGTAAACAATTTGTTGCAAATTCAGCTGCTTGTTTACTGTGCAATAAAACGAGTCATTGCTCCCCACCCACATTAATTATTAAAAAGTAAGGCACAAAAGGCTGGCATAGGTTCAGTGTAGCTTTTACAGAATTTAGTTTGTGAAAAAGGTCCATTTCATTTCTGATGATGATAGATCTGTCATAGAAACAGGTTTTCTATGCAGGTTTCTTTCAGACAAGAAAAGAAAATCATGCGTAGCTGCTAACGCAGAGAACTAAATATAGCTGTTCCATGGCCTTCAACATCCAAGCTCATAACACACTCATGCACACACCAAGTTTTATGTATAATTTTGTATACTGTTTTTTTATTTATAGACTAAAACCTTAATATTTCAGAGAGATCAGAGCGCTCATAATCTTAGTTTGATTATAACAGACCAGGTATTTTACTGAGCTCAAGGGCAATAAATATGAAATAAATGGTTTTGTCATGCAGCTAATGGGACACAGCTGAATACAGACCATTAAATATAATCCATCTCTTACAGCCAAGCAAAGTCTCCTATACGTGGATCCCCTACTTAAACTTCAGAGCAATATCTAAAGGCATGAAATTTGAGCATGTATATATAAAGGTTTTGAAAACCCCTCTCAGACTGCATAATAATTTACTTCACTTTCAACAAAAAAAGATAGCGATATGTCTTTTATTTCCCAGAAACATCTAAGTACTGGGGTGTTTTCTGAACAAAGATTTTTAGTGAAGCAGTATTCAGTTGTATGAAATTAAATCAAATGTGAAAAACTGGCTGTGCAAAAATTTCGGTACCCTTGTAATTTTGATAATTTGAAAGCATGTAACTGCTCAATACAGGTTACTGGCAACACCATATTTGTTGGAATAGATCTATAAGCCTTGAACGTTATAGGCAGGTGTGTCCAATCATGAGAAAAGTTATTTAAGGTGGCCAATTGCAAGCTGGACTTCTGCTTGACTCTCTGCTGAAGAGTGAAATCATGGGATTCTGAAAGCAACTGTCAAAATATCTGAAAGCAAAGATTGATCAGTATCATGCTTTAGAGGAAGGCTGCAAACAGCTATCTCAGGGGTTTAAACTATCAGTTTCAACTGTAAGGAATGTAACCAGGAAATGAAAGGCCACAGGCACAATTGATGTGCAACCCAGGTCTGGCAAGCCAAGAAAAATACAGGAGTAGCATATGTGGAGGATTGTGAGAATGGTTACAGACACACCAAAGATCACCTCCAAAGACCTGCAAGAACATCTTGCTGCAGATGGTGTATCTGTACATTGTTCTACAATTCAGCACAGTTTAAACAAAGAACAGCTGTATAGCAGGGTAATGAGAAAGAAGCCCTTTCTGTACTCACAACACAATCAGAGTCGCTTGTTGTATGCAAAAGCTCATTTAGACAAGCATTAAGACAAAGGGGTCCGTTTACTAAAGTGCGGTAAAAATTTTCGCATAAAATAGACAAATTTAACGCAAAATATGTTTTCACATGTTTATTAACATGCAGTAAATATAAATTTGCAAATATTCTTGCGCAAGAATATTTTTTCGCCAGTTATCGCATTCGCTGAAAATAACGCTACGTACACATTAACGCTTGGTTTACTAAACAGCGAAATGTGTGAAAGACAAAATTAACAACAGAATATTCGCAACATTTTACCGCCATCTATATAGTGGCATTAACTTATTTTTTGGCCAGAAAATTCTCAATGGGAGTTTAATTCTCATTAAACTGTGCATTTAAATGATACAAAGAGATAACTGGTATGATTTCTTGTTCATATGATTCTATTGGCAGAAGTGTTTGTGACTGATGGATGAAGTATGGGTTTATATGATACATACGTGTTTGATTGGTGTCACTCTGGTAATGTTGTTGGATGGTATAATCATCAGTCAGTAAAGTTTATGAGTTTTGAAGATGCATTTCTGGCCATAAATGTCACAGTAAAAATTGCCATAATTAACTCCATAAAACAAGACTATTTATTAGAATAAATATTTGCAAACATAATTTGTCGCCATAAAATTTGCATCTCGCTAAAATTACCGCTAACGTAAGCTGTTTCGCTAACGTAGTTACCGCAAGTAATCGCAATGACTTCTGAGAGCATTGTAAACTTAGTCGCTGCGAATATTCTGGCGGAAAAATATTCTCAGCGATAACATGCGGAAACTTAAATTCAAAATTTCCGCACTTCAGTAAACGGACCCCAAAGTGCTTTGGACTGACAAGACAAAAATGTAGCTATTTGGTCATTACAAAAAGCGCTTTTCATCTCGGAAAGAACACCACATTCCAATAAAAACACCTCCTACCTACTGTCAAATGTCGTGCAGGTTCCATCATACTGTGGGGCTGTGTGGTTAGTTCAGGGACTGGATGAATTCAACTGAATATCAACAAATTCTTCAGTATAATGTTCAAGCATCAAGCATGTCACAAAGTAGAAGTTACACAGGGGTTGGATATTCCAACAAGACAATGACCCTAAACACACTTCGAATTCTACAAAGGCATTTATGCA
>CM044433.1:93151135-93165018 GCA_024363595.1 Xenopus borealis
GTTTCTTTATTCGAAAAAAATAACTGACGTTTCGGCTGCAACAGCAGCCTTTTTCAAAGTCAAAAAAAAGGCTGCTGTTGCAGCCGAAACTTCAGTTATTTTTTTAGAATAAAGAAACATTTCTTATATATGTGTGTGTGTATATATATATACACACACATATATACACACACACACACACACACACATATATAGTGTCTATATAGTAAACACAAATTCAACAAGTTCCTGAGCACAAGGCCCAGAATATAAAACTAGTTTGGAACTATAGAACATATATTGACGTTGCTTTTTCTTTGGGGTTTATTGAGGTAACAACACACTAGAGGATATAATATAGACATGGAGATTTACATTTCTGCATCTCCATAAGTCAGAGGCTGTTTTTGCAGTGGCGTAACTATAGAGGAAAGAGACCCTGCTGTCTGACCCAAGAAAAAGGGGCCCCAGGGCCTGCTTCCTTTAAGTTATATAAATCTCCCACCTATGCAGCCGCTCGCCTAATTGAGAACTGGCAGGTAGCATTGGAAACCAAAGCAGGTGGGACGGGCAGGCAGGTGGGGGTGGAGCAAGAGTGACTGTGCAAGCGAGGCCCCGCTTAAGACTTTTTTTTGGCGGGGGGGGGGTAGCGGCACGTTGTTACACTGCTGAGTTCAAGTGCAACCAAGAGATAAACAGTGGGTTGATGAGCAGCAATGTAGCAGAAGTCTGAAGTAGATTAAGGAGTAGATTTATTATCCATCTATACTTTGTTACATAGCAGTAATGATGGCTGTTTGTGTTAGCTCAAAGCAGTGGATCGCATTCTGATGAACGGACACACAGATCTTCACTGATAACTTTCTTGACCATGAGGAAAATTTCCCTTAAAATAAGTGTTAAGTAAATGTGCTAAATATGCACTTGCACAATGATTTGAAGGTCATATATAAAATTCTTAGGGCTCTGACACAAAGGGCTCTTTCTTGCGGTGAATACAATTACTGGGGGTGCCTAACTTTTGAGGAAAAAATGAAATCACAGAGGGTGCCAACAATTAGTGAAGGAGGGATTGAATGGATAAAGGATCCGTGCACGTTACAGGCACACCATTATCAAACTGTTTGAGATCATGTGAAAAAGAGTGGCATGTTTTGTCTTTATAAGGGTTATCTGGCAAGCTGAAACTAATTATGTATGTTGATTACAGATTAGTTGAAGAGCTGCTCTACATATCACAAATGTATATAGGACTCATGGAAGTAAATGTGCAGATTGAGTCCTTTATGCTGAAATAAAGTAATTATATGTATTCAGCTTTAATACAAATAGAGTAAAAAGACTGCTCATGCAATGGTAAAATTAATCCAGATTGACTGAAAATGTAGCCTCCCTATTTCCCATATGTGCTTGCTTAGATGTAGTAACCCCTTAAATCAGTGTATCAATTTACCTTCAAATGTTTTTTAACGGAAGTCCATTATAGAAAGGCTTTTTGATTCAGAGAAATATATGCACCCACAAACAGGATTGTCTCAATGAAAGGAACAGTTACAAAGAGCTTTTATCTTAGATTTGTCTGGGAGAGGTCTCAAGGATCAGAGTCTGTTCCTCCAAGAGAAGAATTGGTAGAACATTCTGGCACTGGCACTCATCCCTATTTTCACTTTGTTGAGAAAAAGATAAATAGCCATTCATTAATTGTAAATTGAATTGATGATTTTATTTTGTATGCGTTACCTTGTTTCCCTCTGCACTGGATGTATGCCTTGTAGAAAATCTCTTAATGGGTACACAGTGACATGGATGGCATAACAAGTGGGAGCAGTCAGCTTGTTAAAAGAGTCAAATGACTCATAATGCTAACTCAGCAAGCTACCCAGATTATGATAAATCTTGGTCTTCCTGATATATTAAGAAATCTAATAAGAGAGATTTTGGATGTATTTGGATGGTGCATAACAGTGGTGAGCGCCAGAGGGGAGGGAAGGGAGAGCAGCAGAGGGCAGGGGAGGGAGGGTCGAGTGACAGAGGGAAGGGTCGAGTGACAGAGGAGGGAGAGAAGGGGGGGGTGACAGAGGGGAACAATGTTGGACTAGGGGTAGGCAGAAGATCTTTTAATAGGTACTTACACAAAACCCCCCTATCTTTGTGCACTAGGTAGGTGCCTCTTCTACATACCTACCCCTAATTCTGTCCCTGTGGGGTTGACCATTATGGTCATTGACAGTTCTTCTATTGGCTGTGGTACGCCAGACAGCCACACTGAATGAGTTTGAGTAGATGCTGCAGTCGCATGATCTGAATCGAATCAGGAACAATTGAGACCATGACCAAGTTCTACTCGGATTTGTAGAAAGGCCACCAAGGCCCAGGCCTAGGGCGGCAGTATTTTATGGGGCAGCAGGATTTTAGGTGGTGGCATGCTGCCAAACTATACCCACATTGGCTCAGAAACACTGGGAATGCACAGGAGATACAATTGTTTTTTTTCCCCATGCACTGATCCCCATTTTCCCGAATAAAAGGGAGGGGATGTCGGGGGTGATGAACATCAGTGGGCCTAGGCGTGTAAATCCATCCCTCCCCAGACACTTCCACGACTGGTCCAAAACCTGTCTACTTTCCCTTGAAGCATGGACTGTTTCAGGCTTGTAAAGCAGAATGTGCAAAATGGGGCTATTGGAATATATATAAGTGAAGTTATTTGAATTGTGTTGGGAAAAGCTGTACTATTTGGACATGCCTGTGGAACAGTCATGCAGCAATACAAAAGTTACAACAATGTGTTCAATGTTCCTTCACACTCTAAAAGTTCACTGCCATCTAATAAAACTGACTGATGGTATTTAAGCTCCACTAATGAAAGGGCTGATGTGAATGACATATAATCTCAGTAAAGTGCTGTGGAAAATTTCAGCACTATATAAAAGGATAACAATAGTAATAATTGTCATTGCCATGAAAGCTTCTACTCCAGAATACATTAAGAAAGCCAAGTAATGACAACCATATAAATAAAAAAAAATGCATTAAAACTAATGTTTGCTTGTTATTTGTGCTTGTCATCTACATATTTCACAGTTATCCCAAGAAGCATGCCTGTCATCACTACTACAGGTTTTAGGCAGATATTTGATCATCGCTGTTGTCATGCCAGATAAAGCCTTGTGTGCCATTAGCCTTATGATTAACCCTGTAGGAATTTTATTGGAGAAAATAAATGCACCAATTTTCAAATTTCAAATTCTAAATAAAGTCACAAAATTAACCAGATCCAACATTGTGTATAAATGGGACTAAGTAAGTGTTCCATATACATTTACCTTATGATACATATATACACATACACAGTGCCCTTCATAATATTCGGGGAAAAGACACAATTTTCTATGATTTACCATAGATGTAATTCAAGTGCACATTTCCCACTTTAATTTTAAGTTATTTGCATACATTTCAGTTTCACCATTTAGAAATTCCAACCCCTCATTTCAGGGGACCATAATGTTTGGGACAATGTAATGATAGGTATATTAAAGCAGTCATGTTTAGTTGGTTAGTACTTTGTTGCATACAGTATCTCTTGCATACAATGACTGCTTGCAGAGGCAACTCTGGCTCCTCTGCTGCCTGAGGCAGCTTGCAGCCTCCCCATGTGCTCACCTTTTTGTGCCAGCGGGGATTGAGGTGGTCCACAATGTTGGCGGAGTGGTCCAGGACACTACACCAGAGACAAATCTCCTGTTTTTGCTGCCCATCACCTCATTGGCACAGCAGCCCTGACTGCTTGAAGTCTGTGATTCATAAAGATCAAAGGTGCAGAGTATCTTCTATGGAGATGATCTGCAAGCTTCCAATGTATCCACCTTCAACTCCTGCTTGTTCTGAGGGCTTGATGGATTTAAATCAGGTGACTGGCTTGGTCATTCAAGGATGTAGCATTTTTTAGCTTTGAGAAACTTTGTGCTGCCTTAGCAGTATGTTTGGGATCATTATCTCGTTGGATGATGTTGTCCAATGAGTTTAGAGGCATTTACTGGAACTTGAACAGATAAGATGTTTCTATACACCTCAGAATTCAATGTGCAACTTACATTAGCAGTAGGGATGCACTGAACCCAGGATTCGGCCTTTTTCAGCAGGATTCGGTTTCGGCTGAATTCTTCTGCCTGGCAGAACAAAATCCTAATTTGCATATGCAAATTAGGGCCAGGGAGGGATATCACGTGACTTTTTGGCACAAAACAAGGAAGCAAAAAAGGTTTCCCCCTTCCCACCCATAATTTGCATATGCAAATTAGGGTTGGGATTCCGTTCGGTATTCGGACGAATCTTTCCGGAAGGATTCGGGGGTTCGGCCGAATCCAAAATATTACATCATCAATAGGGTTGCCACCTTTTCTTGAAAAAAATACCAGCCTTCCTATATATTTACCTTTTTTTCCTATTAATAACATTGGGATCAACCATCAAAAATACCGGCCAGGCCGGTAAAATACCGGCTAGGTGGCAACCCTAATCATCAATGAAGATAAGTGTGCCAGTACCTGTGACAGCCACACATGCAAAAGCAATAACACCCCAAGCACCATTTTTAACAGATGAGCTGGTATGCTCTAGATCAGGGGTCTCCAACCTTTTTGACCCGTGAGCCACATTCAAATGTAAAAAGAGTTGGGGAGCAACACAAGCATGAAAAAATCCCTGGGGTTGCCAAATAAGGGCTATGATTAGCTATTCGGTAGCCCCTTTGGGACTGGCAGCCTACAGGAGGCTCTGCTTGGTACTATACTTAGTTTTTATGCAATTAAAACTTGCTTCCAAGCCTGGAATTCAAAAATAAGCACCTGATATGAGGACAATGAGAGCAACATCCAAGGGGTTGGAGAGAAACATGTTGCTCGCGAGCTACTGGTTGTGGATCACTGCTCTAGATCTTGGGCACTTCTGACCATTTTGCCTCCATCTTTCCTCTTACCATCACTCTGATACAGGTTGATCTTGGTCTCATCTGCCCAGAACACCTTTTTCAGAATTCTGCAGGCTATTTTAAAATGAAATGTATGCAAATAGCAAATAATCTGGAATGTAGACTTTTAATAAGGTCTAAAGTGTTTGATTAAAAATGTGTCTTTGTCCCAAAATATTATGGGGGACACTGTATACATAATGTTCATGGTGCACAGTTTGTACAATGTATTGGAATGGAAATAGATATTTGGTTGCACTTAATGGAAGATCTATATGTTGAGAAAATCAATCTTGTACTTTTTGTGTGGTTTCTCCCATGTACAGAAGACCACAGGGGCACTGGAGTACATAGATTAAAAAAAATCAATATTACAAGAGGAATTACACCATTTAGATACATCATTGTCCCATTAGTAGCACATATTAGAATCGAGTATAAATTCCACACTTGACCATCCCATTCTTCAATGGACCCAGATATGTGAACCGAATAAGCTTTGGTATAGGTACAGCAGGCTTAACCAATTGATCCCGTATTGTACATTATTTCCTATATGATTCAAACAGAAAAGTTTGAGACTTATTAACCAGTGGGTGTTAAAGTAGGTGCCAATGTCACTGTACCAACCAGGCCACATACTGACTGGCCCTGATTGTTTTATGATTACATAAAGGATATATAGGCAGCAGCATTTAAAGGTAAAGCCATCACAGCAGAGCACAGACAAGTCTTATTTTATACATGTAAATTGTACAAATATGGTTGCAATACCAGGGTTGTTATTCATGGTGGCATTTTTGAAGTTTATCTCTTGAATACATGTGCAATATTCAGTTTATTTATACAGTAAAGGACCTGTATCTAGCCCATATCCTGAAGGTTGTTTGTATTGATCTGTTTCCCATACACAAGTCTCCTGTGGATAACATTGATGTTCCAGATTAGAAATTTAAATTAATCTCCAATGTTTTCATTACACATGATCATAGTATTTTCAATGTTAAAATTTATTTATATGTTATTTTTTTAAATACTGAAGAGCAGATTTCATACAGAGAGGAAAGCTGTGAGCCCCAATAATACAACTGAGGGCAATAGCGAATTTAGGAAGGTAAAACTTTTAACAGCTGGAGAACTGAATTACTCGATCACTTCAAATGGAAACCACAGACTTCTAGTGTTGAAAGGGGTCCCATCTAATCAAATTTCAGCTCTGAGGGTGTTATCACTGTGCTGTGCCTATGTGGAATCATTGTGCACAGAGTCAGTAAATCTATTTCTATTTAGCTTTTTCATGCTAATTATATGGTTGCTATGGGTTACCAGACATGGTACACGCTTTGGTGACAATGTGTTTCCAGATATGCAGCATATGGTTGCTCCAAGATTTTTTTCTGACAGTTTAAAGGTTAAGTACATGTGTTACAAAGAATATTGAAGGATGGACACAGTCTTGGACAAAATGGTAAAATATCTGCCAGTGCAGTACTAATTCCAGTGTTCCTCTTGGACAAACTCTCTTGTTCCTCTTGATAAATGGAACCATACCCAATGCTGAAGTTGTGCAACAATGCAAAAAGGGGGCAGTAGCCCTTCCAATTACAAAATAAACCAGCTGGTTACTTAGGTTATTGAACTACTTCAACACAGTATGTGGTTGCTATTTTCCATTTTCTGTTTCTGAGACATTAAAGCTTTATACATACAGTATAAAACAGTTTAGCTATTTTTCCCCTCCTTTGGACTTGGTTCTTTGATTCCTGATGCAGATTTACTAAATTCACATGAAGAATTTGAATCTTCAAATATGCAAATTAGGCAAAGTCAACCATCGAATAGTCGAATAATTCGTATATTTGAATAAAATTTTATTTGAATATTCGATGGTTGAAGTACTTCCCCTTTAAAATTTTATTTGACCACCTAGTTTGCCAGATCCAAGCTGCTGAATTGGGTATCATTATTTTTGATCAAATAAAAAAATTTGATTGTTCAAATTGTGGTAAATTCAAATTGTGGCAAAATCCTTCAAATCCGATATTCGAAGGATTTTACTTCACCCACTATTCCCATGGATCTTGAATCCAGAAAAGAGAAAAAAATACAAATTCTCTTAATTTCTCTCAAACCGATACATCTGTATCAGAAAACATTGGTACAAATCATGCTAGACATGGCAAAATCCTTAATTTCTCAAAAATGGAAGCAAACTATGCCTCCACTTATCACTGAATGGTTAAATAACATCTCTGAAATTGAACGTTTTGAAAGCTATAAAACATTAAGCACAAGAGACAGGCAATTATATACTCAAAAACGGTTTTATTGGCTTAACTTTAAAGAAACTGATCGATATAAAGAAATTATGTAAACACAACTTTTTGTGGATATCACCTGGCATACCCGTGAGGCGTACCGGGATAAAAGACCTTTCGACTTGAGGTGTTACTACAGAAAAGAAGCTCACAATTTAAAAGAGACTAAAATGATAAACTGTACACCAGTGGTTCTCAACCTTCCCAATGCTGCGACCCTTTAATACAGTTCCTCATGTTGTGGTGACCCCGAACCATAAAATATTAAAATATTTTTGTTGCCAGCCCAGAGTGGATTGTTAGGAAAGTACAGGAGACAGCGTGGCTGCATAAAGGTTTGTTTTCTGTGCGTAGTGTAGCAAAAAAAATTTTGCCACACCCCTGTATGACAGTCCCTACTAAGAGGATATAGAAAGTTGTAGTGCAACTGGCTTCCCTACACAGGTTACTGAACTACAACTCCCAGCACCAACACCCGGAGAGCTACAACCTTGCACCAGGGATAGTGGGGAGAGAGATGAACCTGCTCCTGGAACCCCTTAAGGGACCCCTGTGAAAGGGTTGTTCGACCCCCAGGTTGAGAACCACTGCTGTACAGTAAGGACAGAGATGGCTGGACCACTTCCCGCTCCTCCACTCCTGATCAACAGAATGACAAAGGTATTCTTTGTAAGGGCTAGTGCCAGATATTCTGGAGTAAGGTTCAATATACCTTTGCCAAAAGGCTGATTGAAACTACCAGTTTGTGGTTAAACCCCTACAGGCTAGAAGGACTTTCATTCTTTATCTTTTCTTTTTCTTACTTAACCTATATATTCTTACTATCCATTTCGACTTTGCGGTATGGCACTCAGAATCTTTGACTTCAAGAGATTCAATATTAATACCATTAAACATTGTTTTACTACACGAATGCATGTAAAGCTTACATACCCTGCAGTTCTTATATTATTTTCTTCCCCCTCTTTTCTTGGAATTTTCATTTCAATTTAATTCAGTTTCATCTTTTTATGTTTATTATAAATTTTTTCAATAAACAAATAAAAAAAAAAATTCTCTTCATTTCTGACAAAATATGTTCTGTGCTTCATAAGTTATAAAATCTTTGCATAGCTCTACAACAAACCAGCTGAACTTCCTTTGGTGATGAATAGTGATGGGCGAATTCCCGCAAGTTCGCCAGGCAAAATTCGCTGGCGTAAAAAAAAAAAACGCGCAAAAAAACAACGGAAACGTGACGAAAACGACGCAACGTAATTGACGCGCAACTCATTTCGCTAATTTTTTCCGTGAATTTCGCTGGAAATTCACGAATTTTTCGGCGAAACGGTAGATTCGCCCATCACTAGTGATGAACAGATTTCCAGACTTAAACCTCTCATGAATGCTGGAGATACACCAGTATGCTCAGGTTTTGGAATGCACAGGTAGCCAACCTCGGGCTTGAGTCTGCTCTTGACTTCAAGACATTGCACCCATACACTCCGGATTACAACAGGGGGTGCTGTAAAGCAATGAAAGTTAACCTGTCTGGCTCTTTGTTTGCCCTTGCAGCTGTCGAAGTGGGTTTGATGATTCCATTTCATAAGCCATTCAAAATTGGATAGTTGCAATTGTTAAAGGAATTGTTCAGTATAAAAATAAAAAGTGGGTAAATAGATAGGCTGTGCAAAATAAAAAATGTTTCTAATATAGTTAGTTAGCCAAAAATGTAATGTATAAAAACTGGAGTGAGTGGAACACAACATCCTGCTTTTCAGCTCTCTAAATCTGAGTAAGTCAGCGACTTGAGGGGGGGCCACATGGGACATAACTGTTCATAAGTGATTGTTAAGTATGACCTAAAAGAACAGGACACTACTACTTGCTTTTCAGCTCTCTTTTGTTTACACTGACTGGTTACCCTGGTTACCAGGCAGTAACCAATCAGTGAATTGAGGGAGGGCCACATGGGACATAACTGTTGCTTTTGAATCTGATCTGAATGCTGAGGATCAATTGCAGACTCACTGAACAGTTATGTCCCATGTGGCCCCCCTTCAAGTCTCTGACTAACTCAGATTTAGGGAGCTGAAAAAGCAGGATGTTGGATTCTGGCTATTATATTTGACATCCAGTCACTCCAACTTTTATAGTTTGCATTTTTCCCTGACTAACTATATTAGAAACATTTTTTATTTTCCACAGCCTATCTATTTACCCAGTTTTTAATTTTACCCTGAACTGTTCCTTTAAAAGCTCAATATGTTAAGTACAACTATACTGTTTCATAGTATTCATGAAAAACATGAAAGAACAGCTGCTTGGATCCATCTCTGTAATGCTTACACATTTAGGTATGCTACCATACCTTATCCTCAGTAGGCTCTGCTTCAATGTATCTTAATTTTAAAGAGGATTGTTAGACTCCCAGTTTTGGGAAAAAGAAAGATGACCCAGCATACATGGACCCGGTTCCATTATTATGCCATACAGCCATATTTTGAGAAACAGTAAGTATATAATGAAGACTTTAAAGCACTGTGGCCAGAAATGTATTTTTTAATAAGACACCATCTCAGAATCATAAATGAAAAAGACCACCCATCAAATTAGAATGAATTATCAAGCTCATACAAGTATGTGGGGTAGATCACTGAAAGAGTTACATTTCAGCCTAAGCTTCAGAATGCTGAAACTGAATTTCTAAGCAGTTAGAGCCTCCCAGATCCACAGCAGCGTTCCTCTAGCCTGCAGTGTGTTGCTATTTTTAGGCTGCGTGCGCAAATAAACGTTATATGGATTGATTGTGAATGAACAGCAAATTTGCATTGGGCCAACACCGACAGCTAGCCCAGCCACAGCTATTTTAGTTTTAAAGCTAGATTACACAAGTTTTGATACTCTGGTTGCAATACTCTCAATCTTCTCAAAGGGTACTAACACTAAGGGGCAGATCAATGGTCGAATTTCGAATTGAAAAAAATTCTAAATTCAACCATTTGAATAGTAAGTGAAGTAAAATCCTTCGAATTAGAATTTGAAGGATTTTACCACAATTCGATTCAAATCTTTTTGAAATTCGATCAAACTTCAAATTCTTCGTGTGAATTTAGTAAATCTGCTCCATAGTGTACTGTAGAAGTTCTTTTTAGATTTTGGTTTCGTATGCAAGTACGTTATTTAAGGACTAGAATATACCTTTAAAGAAAAGGCAGAGATAAAGCGTAACTTTTTTCAGTAGCATACCTCCTCCTACCTCAGTCCCTTACATCTTATGCCAGTCTGCAGTCCTCTGCTCTTACTGTGCCACCATTATTAAATGCTTGGTACTGCAGCTACTGAAACTACATTCTAAGCACATTTCTGTTGATAAGGGGTATTACGGTGCTAATGTTTATGTTTTTCCCTTCACACCTATCTTGAGCCTGCTCATGGTTGAGGGCTGCAGGCCTCCACAAAAGACAGCTTGCCAATTGAAGGCTAGATTGTGAGTTGTTATCCTGCAAAAAAGCCCTGGAGGCGGTTACAATGTGTAAGGGACTACAGAAATAGTGCTTTTTCAGCTTTGCCTTTACTTGTAGTTTACGAAATAGAGACGTGTGTTAATCTATTGTGCATACGTACATACATACAGGTATGTAAACCCATTATCCAGTAAGCTCAGAATTACAGGCAGGCAGCCTCCTATAGACTCCATTTTAATCAGCAATTTCAGATTTTTTAAATTGATGTCCTTCCTCCTTTGTATGCATAAAAAAATACCTTGTACTTGGTTCAAACTAAGATATAATCAATCCTTATTAGATTTAAAACAATCCTATTAATTTTTAAATTAATTTTTAAAAGATTTATAGTATAAATATCCAAATTATGGCTCAAAAGCATTCTGGATTATAGGTCGCATACCTGCATTACTGTGATGATTATAACACTGTAAACACGGATAGCGTGATACATATCAGTGGTAATAATGACTGTGGAAATATGTGCAGCTCAGCTAATATTAAAAGACAACATCAATATTTAATCTGATCTAGAAATTACTAGTGTCCATTTTATGCAGAAGTCCTGGGAGTGAGTTTGCCAACAGCTCCGCTAACCTCAGCCATCTTTATTAATCTGGTGTCTACACAATGCCCCAGCTGATCTGTTGAGTCCAGTGGAGTCTCGGAAATACATATTTATAAACAACCCTTAAAAGCTTTGGCAGGTATTTCTAAAAAAATTTTTAATACTTTCTATAAATAGTTCTGAATTTTCAAAGACCTAGTTATTTCTATAAACTTCTAGGGCATTTCCATGTGTTATCAGCCCTTTATAACTCAATAAATACAAACATAAGAGAATGCTTATAATAGACCACAGCGATTACAGCTTCACTTCCTCTGCATGCATTACGGGAATTCCAGGATGGAACCTGGATTTTTCAATACAATACTTTCTAAGAATTCCCTATAAACTGGTACTTTCCCTTTTTTACTGCAGTAAGTGCTTATTGAATCACAGCAACACCCTTGCTTGGGTCCATTAGTATAGCATTCTTCAGCACATGTAGCACTATTCTGCACATGGTCTATTGCTAGTATTTTATCGACACACACCCTACCTTTTAAAATCCATTGGGTGTTCATGGGTATTCTATGAAAATAACAACTTTAAAGCAACACTATATTTCTTTTCCAGAATACCCACTATTTTGTATGCTATGTGTTGTGTGTAATCACATCCCTAGACTCTCATAAACCAATATGAATACCCTTTGTTCCCCTGATAAGCCCCCAAGAAGTATGGGACTGGTATTATTAGCACTGTGAGAGATTGCCAGTTTAAAGTTTAGGGTATAATCAGTGTCGGACTGGCCCACCAAGATACTAGGAAATTCCTTCCCCTGTATGTAATATAAGACACTGGGGATCATTTATAAACACTGGGGCCTCAAGTTGGCTACACTTACAGATCTTCACTAAAAGAGTTCAAATCAATTGCTTACTTTCCTTTTAAATTCTAAATAAGCAGTTATGAATTCTTGTATTCTGCCATGCATCTCTAACAAGATTTCTATATTCTAATGATCCCTTTGTTCTTTGCGTGTGCAAGATATAAATGGTGGGATGGCTGTAATGATCACCCTACGATAAACAGATTTTTGCAACACACAGCAGCCATATTACAGTTCTCTAAAAAAATGTATATGCATTTAAAATTTATACGGCCAACATGGAAATTAAAATAGAATTCTATATATAACACCTGTCAATCGAACACACAAGTGCTACTATCAAGAGAATGAAGTGGGAGGCACAGATTTAGAAACTGACTTATCAGCAAACTGTATGCCCTTCTGTATGAGTCATACTGAAATGCACACAAAATGTATATCACCATTTATTATCATAAGTAGGCTCTTGCCAATATGGCCTGCTGATCCTAGGTTTTCTGTTGTTAACTTGTCTTAAATAATTGTAAAACCTAAAGCGGTACTCTGATACCGGCACTCTCGATAACTGCGGTAAAGCTGCAGAGACAGCAAAATATCTAAATATATCCAGAAGAATCTGCACTCACAGGTCTTACTAATTAAAATGTAAGTTTTTATTTTTAAACACAGATTTAAGCTTTTATTTGTAAACACGGAATGACGTTTCAGCCGAGTGGGTCGGCCTGTAAATTTTAAAACTTAAATTTTAATTATTAGTATGACCTGTGACTGCAGATTCTTCTGGATAGATATATATATATATCTATATATGCAATTTTACGTAAACACTGGTACATATTAAGAAGGGCATATCCCACGGTAAAAGAATTTAATTTACCTCCTGTGACATCGTACAAAAGAGGTAAGACCATTGGTGCCAAAATCTCCAAACCAATGGTCAAACAAGAGAGTGGCCAGAGAGATACATTCCTGGGTAAACGTAACACAGGTATGTACCAGTGTTTGAATTGCATACAATGCAAACATGTCATTAGGGGTAAACATTTCATTCACCCGAACACTGGGGAATCATTTGAGATTAAAGGTTATCATACCTGTTTGTCCCAATACGCCATATATCTAATAGTTTGCCCTTGTGGCAAACTATACGTTGGCGAAACGACACAAAAAGTGAAGTCACGCATTTCACAACACAAATCAACCATAAAAGCTGGTAATGCGGCATTGCCACTATCCAGGCATTTTAAAGAAAATGGTCACACAGTGGAGCAACTGAGGTTCATGGTATTGGAGACAGTACCACCTCCCAAGAGAGGTGGAGACAGAGAGCTGCGTCTCAAACAGAGAGAGGTTTGGTGGATAAATAGGCTCAGCTCCCTGCATCCACATGGTATTAACAAGGATTATGACCTGTATCTGTTCCTTTGAACCAATACTCCCTTAAATAAACTTATGATCCTCTATAGGAATGCATCTCAAGTGTAGGGTTTATTTATCCAACAGATGGAATGAGTCATTTAACACATAATGGATGTTATGATATATGCATGTATTGGAATGGGGTAGGTGGCCCTGACCCGAGCATATCGTCAAATGTTGTATGTCATTTCCTCTCTGGGACTACAAAATGTTAGAATGAATCAATGATAATGTATACATCTGTGCTACATATAGCTTGAGAAAGAGCCCTAGT
>CM044433.1:93168754-93182879 GCA_024363595.1 Xenopus borealis
TATATATATATATATATATATATATATATATGTTTATTTTTTTATTTATATAAATATTTTTTTTCCTATAATGACAAAGAAGATGACCATTTATAAAAGCAGCCACTACAAAGCATTTTTTTCAGTAAGTTTCAGTTATGCTAGTAGTAAGTGTCGTTTCTGAGAGGCTGTCATAGGTATGTGCAAATATTTACTATGGGGAGCTGGTCATACCTTTTCCCCATGGATGGCAGCTATTCACTGCAAGTTTTAGATTGATGTTCCTGTATGAAGGAAAATAGGTTTTAGCCTTGCATGGAAGCACAAGGACATACTGACACGGTTACCACCACCTATTGCCAAAGCTCATCATGCATGAAGTCTTTCAAAAGACACAAAGAGAATGTTTGACTTACAATGTACTGCTGTGTGGGTTAGTAATAAGAGTTCCAAATTTGAAAGAAAAAGTACAATTTAGGTTTATTCAGGAAATATTTGAAAAAAACACCTCTGCCTTGTTTAAAGGAAAGGCTAAATTAAGTAAAATTTATCAGAAAGGTCTATACAAATACACCAGTAAACCCTCTAAGTACTGCTGCTCCTATCATACAAAATATGGCAACTGAAGCCATAGCACAACAGTGGAGATCAGTAGAAGCTTCTTTTTGTAGTCCAATGTATTTATGCAAAGTTAAAGATATGAAAAGATATGAATAATGATATACATAATAGATGGAACCAATTCAGAAATGATATAAATTTACAGGTTTTAACAGGTAAAATCTATCCACAAAAGGCTAGCATGGCTGACACACAATGCAATAAAAGATATACAGTTGTACCCAGCCCTCCTTCCACTGATCCTTAATTCCATTGTGTACACAGCAACAGCCATTCCTACAGGCCAGGATGTCAGCTATGGTGACATTGCACATATTGACTATCTAAACTGACTGTAGTAAAACTATGGGGTAAATATCCATACCATATTATGCCAGTTGGTAAACTGTTATTAAACTCATATAACTTGTGCAGTGCAGTAGAGTCATTGGCTTTGGGCCATATCCCTTAGGACCTTCTACCTAAACCTCATTGCGGAGTGGTGTAGAGAGTAGCTGTAGTGAGTTATGCGATTCAGGGTTACTGTCATATGCATACCTGAAACTATGGCTAAATTATCATACAGTAGTATTGTCAGTGTCTGACTGGGACACCAGGGGCCCACCCAAAAACCTTAGACCAGGGGCCCACTATTATTCTCTCTCTCCTCATTCAACCTCTGTTCTCCTAGTCTCTTCTTTGCACACTACCATATATTTAGCCTCTTTGTTATCATAGAAATAGGGAATGGCAATGAAATAAGCCAAAAGTTTAGCAGCAGGAGGGCCGTCTGACACCTGGGCCCACCGGGAGTTTTCCTGGTATCCCAGTGGGCCAGTCCAACACTGAGTATTGTCATATATCTGTAATCTTGCTATGAGCTAAGATGAGTCAGACCAGATGTTGGACATGACATGGAACATGAAATGTTACTTTTTTACTTTATTAGCATTCTACTGCTTTATCACTGTGGCAACAAACTAAATAGCACTCTGGCTGCTATTCTGCCAATTGAAGCATTTAATCAGGACAAAGAAGCTATAATTTATCAGGGGTGTTGTTCAGCTAGTACAAAACAATTTCCTTAAACATGCTTTCTGCTTCTCTTTATACAATTCTTCTTTAGATTGCCTGGTGTGGCAATGTGGCAGTTTTAATTTACCACATATCTATGTAGTGCCCTGATCTAATAAGCCAGCATTAAATTAGAAATTGTATACAGTATAGGGGCTCACTGGCTGGCATGAAAAAATCAATCCAATTGTGTCTGCCATGATGGATGGTGCGCTACAAGAGAAAAAGGCAGAAGTATGGAATGTGGCTTCCCCTGTTGCGGTCAACAGCTTTTTAATTTGGTTTTATGTTCATAACATCCAGGGCAAACTATCCACAAAGATCTTTGCAAGGTATGCAAATAGTCATGAATTAACCTTGCTATCTTGTTCTGTTAAGAAATAAAATCAGCTTAGGCCTTTTTTGCCCTCCATTAGACCTACAGTCTTCATGTAAGATAACTTCATCTTTGCCCTTATTTTATGGCCCAGATTTAGGCTGGGGACTGTTGCTGTGCTATGACCAATATCTTCTCTCTAATCACACAGGTGACCATCTGTCTGTAAAAAATTGCATTATACAGTGCATGAGGAGTTACTAAATAATGCATGCTTTTTGACAATACTGATGTGATAAGCTAAGGAGGCAATAATTAAGCAGATGAAGGCGTTTGCACAGGCAGTAGCCTTTTTTGGCATGTGGCCAATTGGAAATTTTACTATTTTAGTGAAGAACGTGCTTGTGAATCAAGTGTAAGTGATGGCAACACCCAGAAGCTTACATAAAAAAAAGTAAGCCACAGATGCCATGTCTGAATTGACATTCAATGCTTCTACAAGTCAATCTAAAACGTCAGTATATAATAAATGGAAGTCAATTTCCTCTGAAATCATCCTAAACCCCAACATGTAGATGGGGGGTGGAGGAAGAGAGCTGCAAACTTTACTTTAAAGGAAAACTATATCCCCCGAACAATGTAGGTCTCTATAAACAGATATTGCATAAAACAACTCATATGTAAAACCCTGCTTCATGTAAATAAACCATTTTCATAATAATATACTTTTATTGTAGCATGTGCCATTGGGTAATCATAAATAGAAAATAGCCATTTTAAAAAATAAGGACAGCCTCCTGGGATCCTAGGATCCAACGGTGCACACAAACATACCAAACAAACTATAAAGTTAGATCACATGAGCCAATTAGTAGACAGAGTTCTGTCTTTTGCTTCCACACTTCTTCCTGTTACAGTTAGAGTTGAAATATTTCTGGTCAGGTGATCTCTGAGGCAGCACACAGACCATCATGAAATGGTGGTTCAAGGCAAGAGATGTAAAAGGGCAATATTTACATAAATATATATTCCAGTTTGATAAGATTCTTTAATATGTCACTTGATTTGATAAAAGCTATCTGTTGCTCAAAAATTCATTTTCGGGGTAAAGTTTTCCTTTAAGTAATTTAAAACATAAAAACGATGACTAAACAGAGTGCACTTTCTTTTTTTAGTTAGCTGGCATCAGTCTATATTCCTACCCATGTAACCATAGCAACGGTGACTAGGATCATTGGCTGTTGCCTGGCATTGTTGTGACAGTTAAGTTAAAGAAGAGCGGCTTATACAAGATGAAAAGTTAAAGCTGTACAATTATTGTAACACCAGCAGACAATTTTCCAGTAATCTGCCAATTCTTCATGGGGAAGATTTAGATGCAGGCATGGGTTCTATTATCCAGAATGCATGGGACCTGGGGGTTTCCAAATAAAGGGTTCCTACCATAATGTAACATAAGGCTAGCTAGCCGAATAACTTTTAGTTTTGTTATTCCATCCCCAGCCTGACTAGATTATGTCAACATGCAGCTTCTATAGAGAAAGCATATCACATGTGATAGGTGCCCCTTAAGGGAGAACCAAACCTGTTTTTAAAAAGCCTACCCCCCTACCCTGGGTAGACCTCCCCCCCATCTCCCACCAGCCTACCTGCCCCCCCCCCAGGCAAATGCCCCTAATTTTTTAACTTGCCCCTCCGTGCAGATTTTGTAATTACATTTCAGAAACATTGTATCCTTTCTGGCATCAGTTTAGGAGATCAAAGAGAAACTCCCCCTTGCAACCCCTGGCAATCCCTAGCCTGTGTTCTGAATGACAAGTCAACTAGGTGTGTTCTAGGGACACCAACATACCACCCCCCCTGCCCCCTTTGAATGCAGCACCGGCAATTTAGAGAAAGAGTAAGGATCCGTTATTTGAGCTTCATTCTAGGAGCACAACGATCTGTGCCTTACATATAAAAGGAAATAAGAAAATCATGCACAATATGAACCACTGTTTGTTAAAATAGAATATTAATACAATGTTTTGAGAATTTGTTTAAGTGAGGAGTCACATTCCATTAGTGTCCTACTTGCAAGACCCATTGGCCTGCATTCTGATGAGTGCCCTGGAAGCCATCACTGAAACTTCCCACTAAAAGGACATCCTGCTTATTTTCAACAACTGAACAAAAATCAATATATTGCCAGTCTTGCAGGCAGGAGACAAGAACTGTAGAGCTCCAGTATAACTGAGTGGTTTTAGTAAAGCTTCTATATTATTTTACTACAATGTTCTTGTGGACACCTTCAAAAGGCTCTGCTCATTCGAAGGACCATAACCTTAGTCATGAACCTCAAACAGCAATTGACAATAAGTCTCTTTTTATTAGAAGACCAACTGCACTGTGGTATTTGCCGTAACCCAAGACCCTGTCCTGTTCTCTCAAATCAGGTAGTAACAATAGTTGGTAGGCTACAGGTGGCATGCCTTTAGCTTTCCATCTCAGATTTCCAGTTTCTCCTCAGTTTGAGTAACCTCAGGTTACCAGATCCCTTGCAGCCCTGCAACATGTATCTCCCGAATTTTTAATTGATCTGAAAATCCTAGCTCAGCAGCTACATTCTAAATGATGCTGCCTGCTGATTTATGTGATGTTATTAAAAGTCACAAATCCAGAATAGCCCTATTACACATCTTTAACAGTAGAAGAAACCAATTAAAGCATAGAATGTAGATATAAAATAAATTAGTTTTTTATCAATAAATACACATTGAAGACACCTGCATCTGATTCTTAGCAGCCGGCCTGCTTAGAAAGATTGAAATTAGAAGCAAATTAAAACAGCATCAAAGTCTTATTTAGCTCTAATTCTGACAGAATAATGGAGGCAGGGAAAAGAATTCTCTTAATTAAAAAGTAGGCCAGGAGATAGCCGGGTTAAGGAAAGATAAAATAAAATACCATTTATTATCAATTAGAAGTAACAACTGAAACCTGATAATTATACATTGTGTGTACAATATAACCACAGTATAATTTCTTACGTTTTCTGACTTGAAATGCAATAAAAGTTGCCCCAGGAGCAAGTATAAGAGCAAAGGGGCAAGATGCAGGGTACAGTGCTCTCGGTTGCAGTGTTGCCCTGTACTTAAGTCTAGGAACATGGACAGCTGCAAACCCCCTCTGTATGCAGACAAAAATGTATCCAGGGTAAGTTACATTTTAGTATTATAAAGTGCTACTCCTCTAGGTGTGTAAAAAAAAAAAAAAAAAAGTACAAATACATCACCTGGCTTCTTAAATAAGGCAAAAAAATTTGAACAAATTAGAATTTTGCAATGTAATATTTACATTAAACATTATTCAATTACATTATAACATTGTGCATTTTTTTAGACAATAATAATTGTACATAATAAAAGACTTGCTTAAAGGTGGCCTGTTTTCCTACATGAACTGTGCACTTGTGCAACCTATAAAACACAAATACGTTGGTAAGTGTGGGTGTGCACTGGGGTAAATTTGGAGAATTTGAACTTAGTTGACTTTTTTTAAATCCAAATTCATTATGTGACTATGTAAATCTACTTTCCACTGACAGATAGGCAGCTAAATACTCAAAAGCTTTATTACATTTGGGCAAAACATTCTCCATTTAAAGGGGTGATTTACTTTTAGTAAGTTATAGAATGGCCAATGCTAAGCAACTTCTCGTTTTTTTCCTTTTTTTATATGAATTGCCTTCTTCCAGTTGGACTCTTTCCAGTTTTAAGATGTAGCTCAATGACCCCTTCTAAAACAAATGCTCTGTAAGGATACAAATATTTTGTTATTTTGTTAAATCAATGGATGGTTGTTAGGGTAATTTGGACCCCATAAATCAGATTGCTAAAATTGCAAACAGGAGAGTTATTGAAAAAAAGATAACTCAAAAACTACAAAACTGAAAACCAATTGCAGATTGTTTCAGAATATCAATCTCTAAATCAGGGGTGTCCAACCTGCGGCCCAGGATGGATATGAATGAAGCCCAGCTTGAAACCCTTGGTTTCCGAGGAATCTTCATGTTATAAAGGATATAGGATTCGGCAGGACGGGGGGCTCTGCCCATTGCTCAGTTAGTAGTAATAATAATAATATAATACATCTATTTAATATCCAGGTGTCCGATATTCCAGTGTATAGCTCCATCTGGTTAAACCAACTGGTGTTGTAATTCTTTTTTGTGCATTTTCTTTACCTTTACAAATCAATAGTGTTTGTGTCATGTGCGGCCCCAGACAATTTTTTTCCCATTGTGCTCCTGCAAAGCCAAAAGGTTGGACACCCCTGCTCTACATTATACTAAATGTTAATTTAAAGCTGAACCACCCCTTTCAGTTTTTAGAGTCAACATTTTACATTTAGACCAAGTGATTGTACCCATTCATGTACATGCTAAACTGCACTGTGATCACACTCTCTTCACCTAAGAGCAAAAAAAAAAAAAAAAAAGAGATAGAGTGAAAAAAAGGCAAATTGAACAGAGAAACATGGATATTTGCAGGAAATAAAAATTCTATTAAAGTACTGTAAAAAGCAAGTCTGGTAAGTGTCATGTGTTTGACACTGAGGCTTTCTGACCTGCCCTCAAGCTCTCCCATGATAAAAGGGCAAGAATCACGTATTCTCCATTTCTTTGCTAGACAGCAGACTTATTGCTGTAGAATTAACCCACAAGCTGTTAAACTGCTTCTGTGTCTTACTTGCCCCCAGTACCCAACTCTGAAGAGGAAAGAAACCAGTTTTATGTACTCAAGTGAACAGTGCCGGAACATGGAACATCTTTCTCCTACAAAAGCCAGAAGGTTGGCACAAATCTAATAACAGATATCCGGATTCATTGCAATCAAATTACGCCTACTGTCAAGAATACTAATAGTCTATTCATTTAAAACTTTATTAAAAAAATAACCCTAGGCCCATCTCAAACTATTGATTGATAAACTTAATGCAAACCAAAATGTTACCAAGAGCAACAGAAATACTACAGAAGTATTACATGAGCATATTCTACTCTTACTATCCTTTATCTATCCTGATGTTTAACCACGGGTGTGCCAGCACGTGAGGCATAGATCAAAAAGCCAAGCAAAAAATACATTGCTGGGACATAAACGAACATATTTATCAAAATTAGAAAAATGAGCTCTACATTTCTGACACTAAAGCGTGACCCCAAATACTAACATTGGAAAGTAGCCAGAAATATTGAATAATTGTGCCTCAGTCCTAGCCACACCCTCTGTATGCCTTCCACCTTCTGTTCTTATACCCGTTTCTGTGTTCACTCTGTCTTCTTTTCTCTCCTTATTGCAAGTAGACTCTTTCGGATTATTTTGTACTGGATAAATGTACCTATCCTAATAAACCTGATCCTGCAGGCATTAAATGGGTCAGAGAGGTTTCCAAACAGAAGCAATAAAACAGTATTTGTTGATTTTTTCCCGTCTCTGTACAGCGAACAAAATAATTAACCAGTCTTTGCTTTTTCTTATACTTGCTGGAAATGAAGAGAAGTGTTTATTTAATCTAAAGTGACTGCAATTGGCTTCTTTTAACTTTCTGGGGAGTTCCCAGCCACAGGCAAGGTCAATCATTTGACCCACACACACTACAGTGAGAACTAGATCAAGAAGTAGAATTTAATTTAATCTACATTAATGATTTTCTCATTTAAAGCAAAGATGAACAGAAATAAAGCAATTACTATATTAAATAACTTTAATACTTCAGTTTTGGATGTGGTTACTGCAATAAAAACAGGGGTGCAATGATGCCCACGGCTTGCAAGGTTCTCTCATTGCCTCATGAAAACTGCATTGTTACCTGTGGATAAAAGTACCAATCTGGCAAAAGAGCACTCTGGCAAGTATTCAGTTTTGAAATCTGACATGGGGCTGGACATTTTGTCATGTGACTTGTGCCAGCACTTTAGGATGGGACTGCTTTCTGGCAGGCTGTTGTTTTTCCTTCTCAATGTAACTGAAAGAGTCACAGTGGGACATGGGTTTTTACTACTGAGTGTTGTTCTTAGATCTACCAGTCAGCTGTTATCTTGTGTTAGGGAGCGGTTATCTGATTAACTACCCATTGTTCTGTTGTTAGGCTGCTGGGATGGGGGAGGGAGGGGGTGATATCCCTCCACCTTACAGTACAGCAGTAAAGATTGAAGTTTATCAAAGCACAAGTTGCAGCTGGGAAATTGACAATGTCTAGCCCCATGTCAGATTTCAAAATGAAATATAAAAAAATCTGTTTTCTCTTTTGATAAATTAATTTCAATGCAGAATTCTGCTGGAGCAGAACTATTAACCGATGAATTTTGAAAAAAACATTTTTTCCCATGACAGTATACCTTTAAATTAGATGGTGAGTATTTTATGTAAACCTCTGCATGCATCTTACATCAAGACCAGCAAGCCTTACAGTTACTGAATGGGGAAAAAACTTTTAGTATCTATATTTCTCTTATTACTTCTAGTGTAGGCATTAATTCCCTACTGGATATTCTGTTATTCCCAATATTTTATGAATAGCATAGTGCCTATATGGAGGAAAAGAGGGTAGCTCCCCACTGTTACCATAATAGCTTCTGTGCACATTCTACAGCCTGATCAGAGCACATACAGTAGACTATAACCACAAAGAGGAATTTAATTCCTCCCTTTGATGAATTCAAAGTTCAGTGGAAGATTGTTGTGCTAGGGCAGGCAGGGCTTTCCAACTGGAGGCCCATAGGTCAAATGAGTTCCTCCAAGACATATTTAGGTTTAATATCCCTAGGGTTGCCACCTTTTCTGGTGAAAAATACCGGCCTTCCTATATATTTATCTTTTTTTCCTATTAATAACATTGGGATCAACCATCAAAAATACCGGCCAGGCCGGTAAAATACCAGCCAGGTGGCAACCCTAAATATCCCCAGAATCTCTCCTCACCTCTTTGGATGGCAACATTCTTAGGAGCTGTCCTGATAAACAGTATAATAACTTACCAGTCCACTATATGGAAATATTTGGGTAAATAGTTAATCAGATCACTACCAATCTACCACTACATAAATTAAATGCCTCTTTTTCAAGGAACACATAATGAATACATTTCAGATAAGCCTGGAGTTTCCAAAAAACAAACATGACAGTCCTGGTGTAACTAAATGCAACACAGATACTATGTTGATGTTATTTTCTCTTTCCTATTGTTACCTTTCTGCTAAGAGCCATAGGGTTTAACCACCCTTTCCGTTAACAGTAGGAAAAGTTCTTAAATATTAAGAGTCAATTACGTCAGATAAAACAATAAGAAAAAGTGGATCTGAAGCAACAAGAGCAACCTGCGACAACACCACTGCATGTATTGTTTAAATAACTACAGGATGCAAAAATGGACTAGGAGAGGGTTATTGCAATGACTAAAATACTATTAATGTAATAATTTAGTATGATTTATTTATATAGCAATGTAATCACTCTTCCATTAACATGGTGATGATTTGAAAACAGAACACTAAGGTGACTCAACCTCTGATTTTTACCTTCTACCTCTAGAAACATTTGCCACTAGAGATTTTACAGACATTTACTCAACTAAACCATGGCACGAATTACATAGGCATTTCAAAATTGTGATGACTAGAATTTTGCTTTCCTGCGCTTGCTCTTATAACTCCCCGCTGTCCCAATTTAGCTAGGACTGCCTTATAGTGATACAAGGTTGTGATAAAAGGTTGAGGCTGAGTGGAAATAAGAAGGGGTTTGGGGAGAAGTGCCAAACTGTCCAGTGACCTGACAGTTCAGCCTTTAGGGTGATCTGGGACATGGTATCAACAGGCAAATCAGTCTGTTTATACTAATCTTAAAGCTTTGCTCTCAGCAAAACAAAGAGGATGGCATCTGTATCTGCAGCCCCTTTGTCAGAAGCTAAAAATACAAAACATTAAGTCACATGGAATAAAAAATTGTGCATCTTTAATAGCAGGTAAGGAAAACAGAATTACCAGAACAATTTCAACAACTCTAATGCCCTTATGTCATTATTTGAATGCATTCTACATCTATAAGCAGCTACTCTATAGCTGATAGAATTTCTTCAGGTTTTTCTAGGAAACCTTGCCTTCTGCACTAGTAAAACTTTATGCAAAATAGCTGCAAATAGAAGCATATTAGAGGAAGAAGGCACCTGATATAATAAAGTATGGACAAGATATATGTCCCTTTCTGCACTTGATGTATGTATGTATGTATGTTAAAGGGAAACTGAAATCCATTTCTTAAAAAAGCAAACAGATTTTTTTTATATTCAATTTTGAAATCTGACATGGGGCTAGACATTTTGTCAATTTCCCAGCTGCCCCATGTCATGTGACTTGTGCCAGCACTTTAGGAGGGAACTGCTTTCTGGCAGGCTGCTGTTTTTCCTTCTCAATGTAACTGAAAGAGTCACAGTGGGACATGGGTTTTTACTATTGAGTGCTGTTCTTAGATCTAAAAGGGAGCTGTTATCTTGTGTTAGTGAGCTGTTATCTGGTTACCTTCCCATTGTTCTGTTGTTAGGCTGCTTTCATGAAGGATTCAGGGATTAGGCTGAATCCCAAAAACTGGATTTGGAGCATCCCTAATGTTAATTCATAAAAATATCACATATTGAATTATTAATCAAAGAAATCTGACATAGAAAGATATTGTCTACCTTCATATAATAGGTACCACATGGTTTACCCAATGCTGAAAAGTTGTTTCTTGGAAGCCACGTGCTGGGCTTGGACAAATAGATTCCAACTGCTTGCTGCTGCAGCTTAGAGAGAAAGTAGACTTAAATTTTCTTTTCTGGCTCATATACGGTGCACACAGCACATCCTTTACATATAGCACCTATTTCTTCCAACAGACGATCCATGGTTAAGCAATTAGCATTACCAAATGTAACGTTAAGCAGGTTGGGTGAGCTTGGCTAAAGTGAATGTGGGCATGTAGTTATAGCAGTGAAGCTGTAGGCCATGTATTTAATTTAAAAGTAAAGGTTCATTTACAATGGGAAAATTAATTGGAACCAGCCAGTGGTCAGCTTTTTTTTAGAAAGCTGCATGAATAATTTTAAATGCAGAAATAAGGTTATGCCATGCCATGGGTTACTTTTAGCAAATGTCAACAAACTGTTCCATTTTAGTTTTGCAAACTGCCACAGAGAACCTTAAAACTTGGAATGTATCTGTCTGGTGAAGGATATCCTGTATATTAATGACCGAATAAAGCCATAGGTGGAGTGAAATTGTGCAAGCACATAGGGGACTGCAAAATGTTGCCCACTATAGAGATAGTTTTATATATCTTCTGCATATGGACTACATCAATACTTAGTAACAGTTACATTAAAAAAAATTAAGACGGTTTAGGAGAGTATAAGCAGGAATAATAAGGGGGCACTTAATTATGTTATTACCTTTCTTTCCACTTTAATTAAGCAAGTAGCATTTGGGAAATCCTGAATACAGATTATAAGCAATAAAAAGTGATAACGTTAAAATTAGGTTTTTGGTTGTCAGGTTACAGCCTAGGGATGAAAAAATGGGATGACGCTTGATAAATGAAGAGGAGTGTCAGCATTGAATACAAATCTGAGCAATAGAAGCGAGTGCTGTCCATCATTCTTTTATATTTATGTATTATCATTTCCTTGAGAAAGGCTCCAGTGTGGAGCCGAAACGTCGGATCTAATAAACCTGAAATCTTCTATGCTTTCACCAGATTGACTGACTGACTTTCTATTCAAAACCTGTGAGTGCCGGTACCAAGCACAGTGTTTATATATATATATATATATATATATATATATATATATACACAGTATATATACACACACACACATATACACAGGTATCAGACCATTTATCCAGAATGCTCAAGACCTGGATAAGGGATCTTTCTGCAATTTGGATCTTCATACCTTTAGTCTACAAGAAAATCATATAAACATTAAGGGGCAGATTTACTAAGGTTATAATTGATTTGAAAGTGAAGTGAAAAATCGAATCAAATTTGAATTAAAAAACTGAATTAGATTGTCGAAGTACTGGCCCTTTAAAAAAATCTATTCTATTCTATCTTAGCTTGGATCAAATACAAGGTACTGTTTTATAAAAAGGAAAATCATTTTTAAAAAATTGGATTATTTGATTATAATGGACTCTATGGGAGATGGCCTTTCCTTAATTCAGAGCTTTCTGGATAATGGGTTTCCAGATAATGGATACCTTACCTGTTTTAATATTATATATATACACACATGAATATATACAGTATAATATAATATATTTTTAATATGTTTAGGTTAGCATCCAGAAAATCTTCCCCCATTGCCTGGGTGGGTATAAATCATATTTTTGCTGTATATTTACATTTGAATGCATAAAACTCTTAGGCATAAATGCATATGCATATAATATACTTTAACACATTTCCAGGACATTCAGCCATAGCAAATTAATCTGTCAGATGCACATAACAGCCAAATCGATAAATTCAGTCATTTGACATATAAGTCATAGAAACAGAATCCTCCCACAATGCACAGCTTTCCTGTCACAAAATGCTAGGCTGATTTCCAGATGGATACATCCCAGCAGTCAAAAGGATCTGGCACCAGTAGAAAGCAGGGGTTAATGCCTCAAGGCTGATGTTTCCGTTTGTCTGAATCTAAATGCAATGGAAAATGCCCCACATCACATTATGTGGAGATTCTCTGGAATTGTGGTTACCATGACAACGCAAGGAAACCCTTTATCACCATGGACATGTGCAGCTATTTTTAAATGCAACAGCTGGATGTGTCTGAACCTCACTACTCCTCCTCCTCAGCTTTTTGTTATACTCTATCCTCTGAAGCTGCCTCTCCATGTTAACTTTAGAAATATGAAGGATTACCGGGGACAGCAGTGCGTCATTCACCACTTGGGAAAAGAACATATACAGGCCCATGACTGGAGCCTGTGTGTATATTTAGTCAGAGGGAATATACTGAGACGGCTTTCCTTGTTCTGAATTGGGAACAGTGACACCAACCTTTCCCAAGGACTTCATATCCTCTAATTTTCAGACTTTTATAACCCTGTGTCACCTAATGATCACAGCACCCACAAGTGAGGGAAGATGAAATTATCAGGCAGTGTAAAGTCCAACAATGTATTCAATAATTAATGACAAGAAGGAAAGCCACTTAGAATTTCATTTATATTCTTCAAGAAGGTAGAAAAAGCACTTTCCCACAGACTCGCATCAAAATAAAGGGCTCTCTTTAAATCATGTTTTTGTTTCTCAGTCATTAGAAGAAATCACACCCTCTGTACATTATATTTCATTGGATAATTCAATTTTTACACTATATTGTCCTGCCCGGGGAAATGCTTTGTTACATAAAGTATGGACAGTAGCTGTGCAAAGGGGCAAATGCTGACATGATGCCCTGTATCTGGAGGTCCTTAATGCTACAGGTCAGTATAGGAATTAGATCATTGTATCTTATGGCACCTACGGTGTCAATGAAAAACAGGACTGATTACTTTTTTTGTTGCCAAAAGTGAATACCAACAGGAGGAGTAATTTGCAACTTCCAGGATAGTGTGCAATGCATTCATTTTTTTGCTCACTGCCTCCTGCTACTGCAGTGTAAGGCACACAGTGAATCCCTATTCCCTCTCTGAATAAGCACTGAGGGGAATACTCTTGCTCTTCTGCCTAGTCTGGTTCCTCTCCTTTTTTAGAAGACACTGACGACCAGCCAATACTGCCATTCATTTGGAAGAAACCACTTGTCCCTGTACACAAAGGGCAGATATTGGGCCAAAAATTTACTATTCACCAAGATCTTCTCAGTTTTCCAATAACAGAATGAATTTGGCAGATGTTCCTAATACGGAAATTTCACTACATAGAAAAAAAATGCCTCCTTGATTTTTGAGTGACATGGGTAGTATTCGCAAGGATTTCTTTATCAACAAAATGCAAAAGAAGGTCAACTGTCCTTTATATTTCTTAGTAAATCAAAGTTAATAAATGCACACTAGTATTTTGAGGTCTGGGCTAGAGTCCTGCGCGGGTCCATTTTTTGGGACCCGAACCCGACCCGTACCCGCAA